>CM048925.1:9532092-10732092 GCA_026686955.1 Epinephelus cyanopodus | reverse complement strand
TATGAACAAAAGTAGAAAGGCGGCATTTTGCCACGCTCTCTGATTTTGTTTTTATACTGCCAATGCTGAAAGACGACTGATTGGGCTTTCATGCAAATTTGCACAATTCCCACTCAAAAAGGGCTATTAATGGCGTCCTCTTTGCCTGAGCTGTAACGTTAGCTAACAGTAGATACACTCTTCCTTTGTAGTTTGGTAGAAAGAAAATAGTTCCTACATAAAACTGCTCACAATGAGGTCTGTGGATTATCTTGAGTAACCAGGTCATGATTTCTGGAAAGAGACATTGCTGTTGATTTTTTCTAAAGAATTTTTTGGCACTTTGAGCACCACAAGCTGAGTGTCATCTAGTTCCATTATACTGGAGAGAAGGCAGACGTCTCTACAGCTGATACCTCCAACACTCTGCAACTCACACCAAAACAATGTAGACTGATAAACAGCACTACAGGTAAGAGGAAACATTTGTATTTTAGATTTGGGGGTGAACTGTCCTTTTAATGGTATTAAATGTGATGGATGAGAGCCTTCTTGAGATTCACATAGCTGCAGCAGTTGCTGAGGCTCTTGCTCTTGAACACCTGTATCAGTAACAGGCTCAACATGGATCTCTGCTCCCGTTCATCTCCTGGGAGCGTTGACGGCTTAAATTATGAATTCAGGGGTCAACCCTGTTAGACCACGGGTGTACTTTAAATCCTACCACTCTGCACTTCCCTTTTTCACCCACTTTATCTACAAAGTACAAAACGTCCCATCTGCTGGACCGTCGCTCGAGTCACGGTCCTGCTCGCTCTATCTTCGTCCACATGTCCGAACTGTCAGTGTGTCTGCGAACATCCATTGAAACGGCCATCTCAAATACCAGATGATGAGTGTTGCAGGACAAGAGGTGGGACCATCAAGGACAGCCGGGAGGGCTCTAAAGGGGTTCTTGAGAATTTCAGACCTCTCCATTAAAATAGAATGGGGCCCAAATATCTCTCTTTGAAAGACAACCCGCGAGGCTCGCCTTTCAAAACAAGAGCGGGGTGCTCTCGTGGGATTAGCTGGTGTTGCCCGGCAGAGGTGACTATAGTGATCTATTTATCGGGTGACGAATGACCAATTTTAATTTGGTTTCAGCGGAGCGGTCAGCTGGGAGCGACTACATGGCCCCGCCGTCTGGCCTGTGGCCCGTGCAAACATGTTCACCTCACACACTCTCTCTCTCTCACACACACACACTTTTAGCACAGAGGAATAAAGTGCATTGAACTAGAGTAGACTTTAAGTCTGCGGCCATGCTAACGGCTCTGTGAGGCGGCTCAGTGCTGTCAGCATGCCAACATGTGACAATGTAAACACGCACCAATGGCCCATATATCACTCTACATGATGCACATACACCTGTAATAGATGGTCAAAGAGACACTTCCCTCTGTCTTCTGCCTTCTTTCATTGGCTGGACAAGACTAAGACAGACCAGATACAAATGCTAAATAATAAAACGTAAATTAAAGCTGGAGTCAGTGGGTTCCTTTCACCAGCCAGTGCTGAGGGAACAACAGTCACACATGTTTCTGAGTGTCTTTGTTGTGCTGAACAGACTGACAGGCTGGAATGGAGAAGGTGCGACTGTTAAACCTCTCCAGCCGAATACACAGAAACTCCAGCGGAGCACGTGTGGTGACAAAGGCTCTGAAATATTTAGTGGCAATGTTTCCGATGAACGCTCTGTTATTTTTACTGTGGTGATTCAAGGTGACAATGAGCACGCTAATAAGCCTGATAAATCCCCCGATAAGCCCACTTATCATTAAAGCAATCTGTCACACATCTACACTCTGCTGAAAGTTCATATGGTACACGTAGCTAAAACCAATTCTGGCCCTGCAGTTAGTTCTGCCTTCATGAAGGTTTTAGATGATTTGCAATATTATTTGTACTCTGATTTGTACTCAAATTACAGCATACATTGCAGTACAGAATAAATATGGCTTAAATATAGAACTGCAATGTTGAGATAGTGATATTGTTCTTGTTAATGTGGTCCACGAAAGAGGATGAAAGTGTTGGAGGTGCACTTGACTACTCTGTCTGAAAAGGGAAACCGCAGAAGCCTGCAGGGGTCCTGACAACAAAATAACTCTTTTACCACTATCTATAGATATGCCATTCACTTGTTGATGTATTTATGGTCTTTTTTAGCTGCCGTCAGCAGCTCTTTAGCTCCCTCTGTCAGTTGGTTGATTGTCCACAAAACTTTCCCAGACCCTTTTTGCAGTTTCACACTGGCCACCGAAGTTTGCAGCCCCTCTACAATGAGCAACATTGGAAAAACACTGATTTATTGAGGCGCCCAGGAGCTCAGTGAATAGAGCAGTGTCCCATGTACAAAGGTAATTCAATTCAATTCAATTCAGTGGAACTGTATTAATGCCGAAGAAAATTCTTGTGGCAGAGAACACTTCAAATTACAGTAACACTAAGTACAGTCACCACGATCAGGGTCACTGACCGGGCCCAGTTTTAGGCCCTGTTTAGACGACAGAAGTTTCTCTAAAAACAGAAAAGTCTGTCCTTTGCGTTTTAAAAGACTTTTGCGTTTATGACGACGTTATTGAAACGATCCCCGTTCACACGGAGCTGCAAAATCTACTGGAAATGCTGTAGTATGCCCGCCAGGCCAATGGTTGGCAGTGTAAATTTGCAAAGCAACACCACGGCATGACGCCACATTCCTGCAATGAAGCGTCCTCCTCTACAATGCAGTGATTACAAACCAAAACAAAGAAGACACAATGGCGAAAGCATGCACAGATAACTTTGTCTGGATGGACGGTCAGCGTACCTAGTGACTAGAACCGTAATGTGCATGTGCGAAAAGTCTCTCTTTTCAGAGAAACCGCATATTGCAAGTTTACATAACAATGGAGACGCTGCCGTTTCCAAAAAGTTGCACCCTGGAACCTGTTTTCAAAACGTTGCGTTTTCAGGCCCCCAAAATGCAGCTGTCGCCAAAACGCAACAAAAGTTTACCGTTTTCAGTTGAAATCGTTGTCGTACAAACGGGGCCTTAGAAACACTAGAGTCTTGAACATCTGGCAAAACATACAAATATACAAAATGATAAGTGTTTTCAAGGAGCAAAAGCAAAACCAGTGCTAAATAGAGTAACATAGAAGAAACATAAGTATAAGAGTTACTGAAAATTAAAAAAGCAGACTTTTCCTGATAATCAATGTTATATTAAATATTATATCATGAAATAGATGGATAATGAGAAGAGGTGTTGCACATGATGTTGAGAAAATATTAAACAAGATATTGAAAAGTAGTAATATGCATCATATAAAGTAATAGTGCACCTAATGTTGGTGAATATTGTCGTCAGTCTTTGCCGCAGAGGCTATGGGTTCTAACGCCTGGCTCACAGGAGAAGTCTCAGCTGGTTACAGTTTGTAATCCTCAATGCAAGATGCCACTAAATCCAACACACACTGCTCCTTTAAGGAATAGTTTGACATTCTGGGAACTATATTTGTTTACTTTCTTCTCCTCTTAGAGTTATGGTATGTTCGCAGGGAATGCGATGTGAGCTTTATCCGCGGCGAGACTACAAAGTACACGCCTGAAAATTCTGTCTACATCTTAAAGTCTTACAGTCTTCTTATCATGGGGTTTTCAGGCAACCAGCACAAAATCCAAGGAAAATGTAATAATATGTTTCTTGAGTGTCTCGACTCAGAGGCTGCGGCCTTCGAAGGCAGCATTTGAAGACCAACTGCGTCACACAACCAAGGCTGTCCCTTAAAATACGTCCAAGAAATGCAGCCCTCTTTCCCAGAATTTGGAGAATGCAACGGATGAATCCTTCATGGCCCAGCCTATCACAAGATGCATTGTGCGCTGGTGACGATTATATATGAAGTTAAGTGTGAACTAGCTAATGGTAACTGTTGTTAACAATACTATTAGCTAAAAGCACACAGCTTAAACAATCTTAAGTTTATCTGAAAACGGTCCATCAGCCTGAAATAAATCAGACAGTGGTGTCTCCGATGGTGAATCATTTCCTCAGGTATTAAATAAAAAATATACTGTATATATAACAATCTCAGGGTCCATGATTTGGGGCTAACTAACTAACTAGCTTACTCCTTCTTTCAAGCGCAGCTGGTTACTAGGTAACAGGAACGCGAGAACAACTGGTGATGCAACCAGGAATTCAGAGACCGTTTTGCTGATGCAGTCTTCAAAGGACGTGGCCAACACAGACCGCAAAGGCGTCCCTCAAAGACTGCAGCCCCTCAATTGAGACACAGCTTTTGACAGAGTCCATCCAGTAAGTCACTGAGCTGCACATAGAAATACAAAAAAAAACAACCAACTATAATGTGTCAAATACCAAAATATAGAGGTGCTGACACTTGGAACAAAGGGAAACTTTTTAATCTGATTCTAGCATTTACACTGGGCTAAGCTAAGCTAATATAATTATGTTTACATCATGTCATCAGTAGGCTATGTTGTGCTTCCTACAGAACATTTCTGTCTATAAATAAGGTTATATTTTTAATATCTAGGTCAGTGTATGTAATAAAGTGACCCATAAAGTGTAAAAGTAAATTACAGTTTCAGATATCATTTAATATCTGACCTTTCACAGCCTCCTTCAGATAGCAGAAACGATAAAACACAAACCAAAAATGGCCTGTGCAGTCATACGGCACTGTATTTAGGAATGAAGAATACCCATCATAAAAACTTTATGATTTTAGAAGTCATCATAGTAAAGACGTGACGCATCGATGTTATAAATGGTTCAGTAGCAGCAGGCTTAGCGAGGCGTGTCACTTGATAGGCTCTAATGGTGTTAGGTCGATGATGGTTACAGTAGGAGTGAGGTCATTCCTGGCTCCTGCAGCAGTGAGATACCATCTGTGAATCTCAGCATTATGGTTAGAAATACTGATGACATACTGTACACAGAAGCAGCATGCACAGCTGCAGCAAAGAATCCAAATACTAGAAGTTCTAACTGCAGCGTTATACTGACACAGATGCCGAATGTGTTACACAAGCGGGCGCAGCTATTAATATGTCCGCATGTTTATCATTTTCTCACAGAACAAACAACACAAACACTTAATGGACACGACCGGTCGACCTTGTTCAATGAAAACAAGGTCATAAATAATCCATGCAACAACAATGCTCTGCTGCGGGCCTCGGGGTGCCGAAAGACGTGGGTCTGACAGGACTATTTGTGGAGGGATTGGAGACAGCCGTGTATTTTCTGTAGTGTGAAGAACGAAGCTACACGAGGTATTTGACCAGGATATGATAGCACGTATGAAGGAGTTAAAGGGCAGCCATGTGTCTGAAAACATATAGTAGTGTTGCCTCCTGTCTGTCTGTCTGTCTGTGTGGACCCTCGGCTGGCCCCATCATATGGAGCAGCGGTCACGCATGCTGAGAAACACACGCTCAATTTCTGTCTTATTTTAACTCAGACGCAACGTAATTGTCCTTCGCATGGACAGATGCTGCTCTATACAGGTTCAATCTAAATGCAGTCTGTTTCCATGATGACATAAATCTGTCGGAGTCTCACAGCGTGCCAGCTCATGTTATACCCTTCATATTATATATGACATATGCTTGATCTACCTGGATACAGCCTCAGCATGCACGTCCTGCTGCCGAGTTCGTCACTGGAAGAGAATCCCACATATGGTGAGGAATGAAGGTTTTAAATGCTTACGTGTGAAGTTGATGGACTGACTTTATCATCAGTGGGCTTAAGTAATTCAGATATTATCAGTATGCTCATCAGCACCTTGGATCACCATGGGCAACACAACAGGTGGACATTCAGTCCGACCTCGTCACATATCAGTGTTTGGTCATGGACCTTCCACGTCCAGATACGATGAAAGGTCCCCTGGGTGTGTTGGTTGTTGACGTTCCGGGACGTGGTATCAACTTCTGTTTGTTACATGCATTGTCTGTTTTCAAAATGCACTGATCTTCACAGGAACTTTATCATTTACATACAGTCTCTTTCAAATACGCGTGGTTGGGTTTAGGAAAAAAGAGCAGGCTTTAGAATCTTACGGGACACAAACACTGCTCTCCTGGGTGAAAGTCGTGTTTGTTGAAACCATCCACCACCTGTCTGTCCCAATCTACTTGGAGTTTGGCCACTTCACTTTTGTTCTTCGTTTCCCCCTGACATCACGCAGGCTGTTAAACTCAAATGGCGACCGGCTGCATATCATGCTGACATTAAAGTAGGGCTTTTTTCGTTGGTGTCTGAGGCGGCAAGCTAAGTTCGATGACTTTGGGGTGAGACCGGGTTGCATCACCACCAAATATAAAATATCTTGCCCCCTATTTCAATATACAGAAGCTTTATGCACATAGTTGAAAAAAAATGTTGTTTAACAAACTTAGGTTGCCATATAGACTGCAACTTTATTCATACATCAAATTTGGGTGTTTCTTTTTCAAGTGCCGTGTCGTGAGAACAAGACTTTTACTTAAATATGTAGCAGTGATGACATTTTTCTGTAGACCAACTCGTAGGTTAGCATCGCCCTTGTTCTCTCGACAAAAAGCCAAAGGATTTGCCCACTGGATTTTGGATTATTGCTGTGTGTGATACTTACGTTTTGTTCAGAAAGATCATCTTTACAAATCAACACCACTTTTTTGATTACTGAGGCCTAAATCCGATAACCAGAAGTAAAAGCTAATGTTGGGTTATAAACAAACTACCACAATTGCACAATTTAACACTGCCACTACAACAAGGCTGTACAATCGTGTTCGGTGTGATGACACGCTGTAGTCTCATTTAGCTTTTTATTAGCAACCATCTCTTTTAAGACACACTGAGGCTTCAAAATTAACAAGTGCAGTATTGACTTACAAATTTTACAAAACATTAAAGTTTCTTAAATTTGTGTGAACACCCGACTTTATTTCAGGCATCTAACCGAAAACCTATTCAACAAAGTGAAATCAAGACGAGGATACTGAAGGTGCAAAGACGCAAACTCATTTCCAGGTTTCAGGACTCATTTCATCACCACTTTATGGAGAGCACGAAGCATATTTGAGGATGTAGGTGCAAATTATATCCAAAGCAGAGTCACACTGTGCATTCTAGTACCCATTGTACTGTACTATATACTATGCCAGAAAAAGATTTAGTATGTCCCAATACTTACCTGGCTTTTAATTGAACTTTGTCTTTTTTTAAATTTTATATTTATTATTATTGTGTATTTATGTAATCATTTATTTTTATTAATCTGTATTTCTAGCTGGCATATTCTTCTATTATGATACTTATATATTTACTTATTTCTTGTCTGATTTAAAACTGTTTTCTATCCCAAAATTTTATCCTCTGGTTTTTCCCCAATTATGATAGTGCTTCCTCAGTTCCCGTTTTTATACGAGTGCTTTTATATATATATATATATATATATATATATATATATATATTATTTTTTTTTTTTAATTAAAAAAGTAAAGGGTAAAAAATATGTTTTTTTTAAATTTACTTTCTAAATTTTTATTATTCTTTACTTACTTTTTATTGTTAGTCTTTTCTTTGTGTGTGTGTGTTGCTTTTCCTTTTATTATTCTGATTTATTATTAATGATTTACATGTTTCTGCATTGGGTACTTTCACTTTTACTGCTTAAATACTGCTTAGTTTACTAAACTAACATTTTAAATGCAGGACTTTTACTGGTTGCAGAGTATTTTTTACAGTGTGGTGTAATTACTTTTACTCAAGTAAAGGATCTGGATACTTCCTCCACACTCATGACAGTAATATGGAAGCTCTGAAAAGGCCCTAGCCAAAGTCTGGCTCATTAAGACGTGTTTCTAATTCAGGTCACGATCCATCTGCACACTGAGCCTGTGGTTTTGTTCAGCTGGCAAATACTGAAGCTCAGCTGCACTGGTGCAAGTAGTCTCGCTGTTTCCCAAAACCTGTACATTCAGAAACTTAAACTTTAGTCAGCACTGCTAACTGTGTATCAACTAATCACAGTCCCAGTGCCCCTGTTGGCAGCATTAGACAAGACCACGGCGACACAGTTGTATAAATAAGTGATGTTGTACGCAGTGAGAGGATTGACAAAATATGTTACTGCTCTCACTGGCAGGTTTTCAACCACCAACTTGTCTGGAGCCTCAAATGTGTCTCAAACAGGTGGTGTGAAGCACTGCTTTATCTGTGCAACAGCTCCATCCTGTGGCCTCTTTAGAACGCTGTGTTTAAAACCAGGACACACGTTGCAAACAGGCACATGGATCAGCGCCACTTTTCTTTCCAACGTCTTCCCATAAATCTGTGACAAATTCCACTGTGTATTCCTCCACTTATAAAAAAGACAAATCATCCAACATATGATTTTAAATTATATATATTTAATAACTTGACAAAACACCACAGAGGCAACACCACACGGACAGAAGTTTGCTTTAGGTAATTCACATAGTTAAGACACCGACAGTGAGAAGGTTGACAGTTAAAATTATAGCAGCTGAGGCGAAAATGGAACAAACAGAGAGAGTGAGGACAGCTCGAGATCGTCCAAGTACATGTCAGTGCCAGTGCCCTGGTAGTAGCCCCATCCAGAGTACTATGACAAGAAATAGAAATCCAAATGTGTCTCTCTACATATATAGCCTAACACTTTCCAGTGGTTCTGCCAGTAGCTTTTCAGCACCCAACACCGCTCACGACAACACAAACACACGCCATTATTAAAACAAGACTTTCACACTAAAACACAAGGAACACAGTCTCTCCTCCCCTCATAAACATGTACACACACACAAACACACACACAAACTCCAGTTTAAATATTATTAATTAGGTCCTGTTGAAAACTTCTTACTTCAAAAAATCTAAGCAGCAAAGCGGAGAGGGTGAGCAGTTTTAACGCTTTGTAACTGGTACATAAGCTGCTACATTAAGCTCGATTTTTACACCATCAAAGTATCAGCCAGGTTAACTGAAAGATCAGAGAAAAGGAAGTTGTGGTTTAATCTGAAAAGAAGTTGTATTGCCATGTCACAAACTGATGTAAAGGCAGTGACAAATGACCAAGAAGTCGCCATAGTTTGTCACCTTTTTTTGGCATTAACAAGAGCCTGTTTCCACCTGGTACCATCATGCGTTTTGGGTGATCCGATCACAAGTGGACAGCTCTGAGTCTGTCTGTTCACACCTGACGTTAGAGGGCGTCTCCACATGCATCTCGAGTGACCACTTGTGATCAGATCTCACTTCCGCAACTGAACACGTACGTCATTGCCGTTTGCAAGGACCAAATGTGTTTAATGTGTTAAATGTTTAACCAGCAGGAGGTTTGTCTTGCTGTGTGCACACATACAGCCCTTTACTGAATACTGCTGCAGAAGCTCCATGCTGGGGACAGTTGGTTTTACACTGCCTGATCAAGGTGGCAATGTCACGCCATCATTCCACCTTATTGTATAAAAGGTACGATCACAGAATGAGGGGACAGAGTTGCCACGCCTTTAAGCTGGCAGCAGAGGTAGTAACAGCGCCGATTAAACATCTGTGTAAAAAGGACAGCCGGCAGGACGGGTGTATGTGATGTTTTGATGACGTTGCGTGTGCAACCCCAGGGAGATTTAGAAAGCAGCTAGAAGCAGTTAGCAGCTAACTCAGAGAAGAGTTCAGCAGCAGAAAATGTCCACAAACTGGCGAGACAATGAGGTCTGGAAGTTCCTTACTCTCCAAGCAAAGGACGAGAGTAAATGATTGTTATTGCCATATTATCCCATTATTATTGTTTAGAAAGCACCGCCGTTGTATATGTTATATATCACACTAGAGGTCGACGCTGTTGTGATACATGTCACAACTGTCACACTCTTGCTTTAGGATGCAAGCATGCTATTGAAATCACACACTGGTACAGCACAATGTTGTTGTTTGTTTCTGTGTAAAAATACAAAAGCGGCATAAAGATGGAACTTTGTAGCAGCCCTTTCACGTGATCTCTGTGTAAAAAGGGCTCGTGACAGGGCTAACTGTTAGCAACACATGGCTAATGTCACCTGACATCAGAGCCATTGCAATGTTGATGTGAGTTTGTTGGGACTGTCTAACACCTGCTGCTGCTGTGTTAGCTCATGCTAACCGAACTGTTGTCTGGATGATCCAATCTCAAGAGGCATTTAGGACACATCAGGTGCGTTCACATCTGTACTTAAAGCCATCCACCTGTGATCCGATCAGCCGGGACGCATGTTAACACCAGGTGTAAACACAGCTCATGACTGTTATTCTTGACTACATAACCTGTTGCTGAAAGCGATGTATAACTACCACTGTGTACACTGTATTGCTGGCTGAAACTAGTTTTTGAAGTCAACAAAAGGCTTTAATTTGTTTGTTAAAGGTCCCTTGAAATGGCTTTGATGTTGTAACTGTTTCAGCATTTCTGCATGAATCATACATTCAATTTGATGGAGATTTTTGGATACCTCAAGAATATTTTATAAAAATAAGTAAAATACATTTTAGGATCATATTTGGCACATGATCGATGGGGCAAAATAAATACAGTGGCATAAGTAACAACAACACACAATAGATGTATTTTTCATTTCACGGGACCTTTAAAGATGCATACTGGTTTTCAAACTTTTTTGCCGACCTGATTAAAGTTTAAGCACTGTCATCTGCAGAACAGATTTCGCTGTCCAGTCGCAGTCACACTTCTGTCACAGTGCACTGTCCATCAGGACTGCGTGAGCGGAGACTGAGTGAAGAGCTGGAGGGCCCGCCCCTCGGAGGCATCCTGGCTGGCTGGCTCTCTCTCAGCGGCCTTTGCCTGTGTCTCCTCTGTGGCACTGATCCTGCTCTCCCTCTCTCGCACTCCCTTTCCTCCTCGCTGTCACTGCTGCCGGATGCGTAGTCATACGTGTGTAGCTCATCGTCTCCTTCCACCTCTTCACCCTCTGGCTGGCTGATTAGGAGCTGGGAGAAGGACTCTTCCAATGTTGAGGGTGAGGGAGGAAGGGGACTGGTAAGATGGCGCCCCAGGAGTGTTGGAGGTCTAACAGGGGGGAGAGACGCCATAATCCCAAAGGATGAAGATTGTGATGGGCCGTCAGTGTCCGATCCATCAGCTGAGCTGATGCGTTCTGTTGCAACTGGGGCGACAGCTGGTACAGCAGGAGGAGTGGGAGCAGGATCTGGGTCTAACCTCAGTCCTGCAACTCCCTTCTTGGGGATATCGACTACATCCCGCTTTATTTTTGCGTCTCCGCCCATGCTCATTCCGCCGATACTGCACCATGTTCTCCAGGTCGGCCACGTAAAGAAACCCTGCAATCAGCATCTCCGTGCTCTTCCTGCCCTTGGCGAAGGCCTCCTCCAGCTCACGGCTGGTCCTCTCATCATACTGCCACCAGCCGTTGCGCCCCTCATAGTACCACGCGTGATCTCCACCCGAGATCCCTCCACTGCGGCTCACCCCTGCAGCCACTGCTTTCAGTTCCTCAGGCGAGAGGAGGACGGGCCGCTCCAGGAAGTCCTCTGGGACTTCTTGTCGGCAGAGAGCGCAGCGCTTGCTCTGCCAGGAGGCACCTTTCACACACAGGAAACAGAAGACGTGGAAGCACGGGAGGCGTACGGGGTGGACGCAGGTCTGCAGGCAGATGGCACACTCCGGGGTGGAGGTGGAGGAACTGGAGGGGTCTGGAGCAGATGTGTCTGCTACATCCTCTATCAGCTTGGAGGAGGCAACAGCATTCACTGAACAGTCCACTTCTCCACAGCCTGCCATTCTGCGAAGAGAAACACAGCTCCGTCACAACAGATCTGTGTGGAAAGACTTGCATTGTATCACATGACTGTAACTTGCAAACTGAAACAGGGATGTAATTTGGAGCAGCTCCCATTTGACATGCGCTGCTTTGTTGATAACTGTGGGAACGCCCTCACAAACACACAACAGAAAGTTACGGTTTCAGCAAATAAACATCACTGCAATAAAGTTTACAAGTAATGTAGTAATAGGGAATTTAAATACGACACAACTGACTGGCTGGTATCACTGACTGTGCTCACTGGGAGTTATATCAAAGGCCTCTTCTGTCTGACACAGATAACGTGCTAAGCTAACGTTAGCTAACCCGCTAATTTGCTACTTACGTTACAATAAATATATTTAAATATATATATGTGTATATTCCTGGCAGTGACGTCAGAGGCTCACCTGTTTAATGTGAAGTAACACTGTCACTAAGACACTGTGAAGCCAATGTCAAGCTAACATTCACCAAGCTAACGTTATGCTAAGGCTAGTTTGACAGCTGCTGTAGCATATGTTAGCATGTTAGCTGTCAGTAGCCTGCTCGCTATGTAACGTGTCTGTTATTACACTCACCTGAACACTGGGTGTCTGTAGTAGCGTCCTCAGCAGAAGCACAAGGGGAGAAATGTATAAAGCTGCATTTATGTGTTGTTATAAAGTTGTGTATGTCAGGTAGTGGCTGCGTTACGGTCCGGACAGTGTTCCGGCCAAAGCCCGACTGAGTTGAGTGCAGCTGGATCGGCCTCACGTGGTTTACAGTGTGATCCATGTGATGTGTAGATCTAGTGTTGCTGTTACAGGATGTACGTGCGTCCGGTTAACTTATTGATGACAGCAGATGTTTATGACTCGTGATATGAGCAGATGAGGAAGAAATTTGCAAGTTGCACTAATTTGCCTGACCCTCCCTCACCATAAATTAGTTATTATAAAGACAAAATCATGGAGTTGAAAAAAGATTTGGTTTTTGCTCTTATCATGCATGTTGGTGGATTTGTGCAAACGGTTTATTAGTGGCAACATTTTAAATGAGACGTGTAGAATAAAGGAATTTTGAAGAAATAAAAATATTTTAAGATAAACTTTGGTTATGTTTATTTTCTGACAGAAGGGTTTGTCCCACATAATGTGTTCAAGAACTGTCTGAAATGTGAAAACCCAACAATCATTTCTGTTGTTACAGTTTCTGGGTGTGATAAATGGTGTAATTTTGCCAATTTATAAAGAAAACATGTCGTCTGAACCTGCATGTTTTCTTTAAAAATCTGCAGCAAAAAACAAACTACAGCCTTTTAAAAACAAAACCAAAATAAAGTAATAATAAGTCCCAACCTAGTTTAAAATCATTTGAGATGCCTCCGACTTTTTACACCACCGCTTATATAAATAATGAGCAGTCTCTAAGACAGTCCAAAAATATTAGTAAACATGAATAACTCTCTCCAAAATCCAAAATCTGGGTTGCTAAAACTCAGAAGTGTGATTTATTAAGTATAAAGTCTGGAGCTGCTTCACAGACAATAAATTGGGAAAGATGTTATCAATGATACTGGGACTGTCTGATTCACCAGACTGTGGCTAAAAGCCTGCTATTGGCTGGCATTTGTTTTTGCGTGTTAGCATTTCAAAATCCCCTCTGCTATGCGAAACAACAACGTCCTCTGAGCCAACGATCTTCATGCTGAAAATGGCGAGTTTTGGCTGAGATTTGGATCATGTGGTGAGGCCTGCTTTGTTTTTTTGCTCAATTATTGTGAAGCTCTACAAAGAATAAAACAACATGTGAATGCACCTTGGAGAAGCCAGACTGTCTCGCAGGACTCTTGCGTCTGATTCTGATGTGCCACATCTTTTAAAATGTCCAGCAAACTTTCTGTTGCTGCTGTCTCCATAGCTGCTCTCCACCCCGCGAGTTTACCCAGTTAGCCCGAGCTAACAAGGACACAGTGCTAACACCCTCTTAACAAACTCACACTGACACCAAAACAGCTCGACTCTGTCGTTAAACTCATGAGTAACCGTTGGATAATGTTAGCAGTGTAATGCCTCCCCCCCGGCACAATCCTGGGCTTAGCGCTACCCAGGACGACTGTGATTGGTTTAGAGAAATACAAACAATCCAGATATTTTTTCCCAACAGCAGAATGATGAGGTAACATAAACTTATTACAGTCAAGTATCTTCTGTTTGATTGCATAGAAAAATGAGTTTTATTTTAGATGAGAACATCTTTACAATTTACAATATTTTAACCAGCTGATATAAAATGTGCAATAACAAGAGGAATGTCTCTGCAATATCTACAAATAGCCTTTAAGGCACTCTCGTTCCAGTTACTACAACCTACGTCGACTCTTCGGCCTCTTTTTGATGACACACTTCCTGGCCTCTGACACATGTGGGCAGGGGTTCCCGTGGACACTTGGAGGCCGTTGAACCTGTCGCATACGTGTCTCTTGTCCCCTCCTGTACGCCCCCTTTCTCTTTTTCCGAGCACACGGACCCCAAGCTGTCCATCCCCCGACCTCACAGTGCACTATGAGGAGAGAGATGAGAAGGAGAGAGATACTCAGAAGTGGCGAGAGGTGAAAATGTAACCACTGTATCTGACATCTCAGCTGTGTGGATGTCGGTCAGAGTGTGTTTCTCTCACCTCGGGGGACGCACTGCATAAGCTGCACATCAGGCTCAAACACCGTCGGGCAGGTGAGATGGCACTGACCGTGGAGAAAGTACAGGTCTGCTCTACACCTCACACACACGTTCCTCCTCACACACACCTCACAGCCTGGAGAGCACTCTGAGACACACAGAGACACAAACATCTTACTGTGGTTCCTCTGACATCATGAACCTCGGTGCATACATAAAGACACACACATACTGTGCACACATCGTCCACAGGTAACATGCTGCACAGTGCCTCACCTGTGCATTCTCGCAGCACTGCGTTTGGCGTCAGCCCATTTGGACAGCTGTTTTCACATTTGCCCCGGAACAGGAAGTGACCCGGGTGGCAATGTGTGCAGAAATTTTCACTGAAGCAGGAAGCGCAGTCTTCTTTGCACCCTGCAGGTCAGTGGGAATGAATTTTGGTCAGTGTTGAGTGGCCACAGAGGGTATTTTTTAAGGATGACGTCAAGGGACAGTTCACCCCAAAATCAAAAATACATATTCTTCCTCTTACCTGTAGTGCTGTTTATCAGTCTAGATTGTTTTGGTGTGAGTTGCAGAGTGTTGGAGATATCAGCTGTAGAGATGTCTGACTTCTCTCCAATATAACAGAACTAGACATTGAGTTCAAGACCCCCAAGATGGATCACTTTGAGGTTTCACGGTGGAGGAATGCATGCTAACATGTTAAAATGTTTCCTAACCTGGCCGTGACTGCACAGAATATTTTCACCATCCTGGCAGTCAATTAAAGAGACTTTTCCTCCACTGGATTTGTAATTGTGTTTGAGGCAAGGGAGCCACATTCTTTGGACTAACGGCTGTTGGAACCACCGATGTTAATATGTCAGGAAGTTTTCCTGTAGCACCTGTAAGCTCATGCACATACATATTCATGCACGAACATATATACTGTGCAGCATAAATATATCCCCGTATGCATGGTGTACTAGAAAATAGTTCCTACATGAATCTGCTCACAACAAGGTCTGTAGATTATCTTGAGTAACCAGGTCATGATTTCTGGAAAGAGACACTGATGTTGAGTCTTTCAAATATATTTTTTATGGCACTTTGAGCACCACAAGCTGAGTGCCATCTAGTTCCATTATATTGGAGAGAAGGCAGACATCTCTACAGCTGATATCTCCAACACTCTGCAACTCACACCAAAACAATCTAGACTGATAAACAGCACTGCAGGTAAGAGGAAAAATATGTATTTTTGATTTTGGGGTGAACTGTCCCTTTAAACACTCCTGCATGTGTCCACTCATACTGGTGCAGGTGCTGATGTGCGGAGAGCGTGTGCCATAGTGACCCCGGGGACAGGAGGACAGACAGGTGCCCCTTTGCCGCATCCCGTCCAGCTCCAGGTGGAAGAAGAGGCGAGGTTTACAGGACAGACAGCCGTTCAGGGCCGAGCACGTCGCACAACCTGCCGGACACAGTCTGTTCACGGAGGAGCTACCTGTGGATTAAAGGAATGTGAGATGTGTGCGTCTGAGTTTTATATTCTCTCTGTGCTCGTGCAAATAAAATATAATATCTCACATACTCTGCGCTCCATTTACAGAACTAAATTTTACAGGCAGCTTTTTATGAGCTCACAGACAGAGCCAAGCTCTCAAATTTGTAGTGTGCAAGTGGGTAAATCCTCTGGAAATCTATGAGCACATTGTTCCCTGAGAGCTGAAGGAGCACTTATTGTCTCCATATGTAGTGTCTGTCTACTGTTCACTATCTCTAGCCGGAAAAATTAGGATAGATAAGGCACATCTCACAGGAGCCATGTCAAACAAGTTATATTCTGCATGAATACTCACGTCTTGTGTCATCAAGGCCTTTCGTAAGATTCATGAGGTGCAGAATCCAAATTAATGATGATATGCGCATTTTCCTTCCCCTTCAGTTCAGCATGGATCCAGTCAGCAAAGACACCTTGCATCACATCCCAAACCCCACGATGAGCCTTTCAGAAGTCGTCTCCATAAAGTTTACTCACATGGATCCATGTGGAGACTCCAGTGTGGGTGCGAGAGCCGCTGAGTGCAAATGTTTTCTTGCAGAAAAATCCCACGTGCATTCCATGAGATCACTGAAGCCGGCAGAACACCATGAAGAACGCAAACAGCAGAGGAACCATCATATGATAGTCGCAACCCAGATCTAATGGACGTTTGGGTAAGCTGCTATGGGCTTGTCTCTGTTTCCCACACACACGCTCACACACACTCCCAACCTCCTCTCCTGCGTCCTTCACGACCCTCCTCCTGATCTATTACCACGGCAGTGTCTCTACAGAAATGGAATTACACTGTGATTTCTACACGATGGATCTTTTATCCTCACGTCACATACTCTACATTTATTAGCTCACTAAAGTTTACAAGTCTGTCCTTTAAAGACTTTTGCTTATTGTTACTTAACTCTGATGTTTTTTTATTGTCACTGTTGTTGTTCCTTAGATTTTCATTCTAGCTATAACTGTTATGTTTTAACTTTTTAATGCCTGAGTGCTACAACCCTGTATATCCTGACTGCATGATGACTTGTCTGGATGCCAGTGATCAGTACGAATGGTCAAGTAATCAATTCAACAGAAAAATTCAAACAGAAAACTACCTGGCAACTTGTTTTTGATAATTGAATGTTCACTTTAGTACTTTTTGGAAGACAAATAGCCAAAGTTTTGCTGGTTTTATGCTTCGTAAATGTGAGAATTTGATGCGTCGTACAAACTGAACGGCTCTTAGACTGTTGGTTGAAGATGTCACCTTGTGTTCCAGGAAATTAACGGAGCATGCTACACTATTTTGACAAGAAATTAATTGATTAACTGAGACAAAAATAGGCAGATTATTCACTAATGAAAATAAATGTCGGTTCTGAATTAATAAATGTTATGTACTAAGTATTGACTTCTCAGTGAAATAGAAAAAAAATGTGTCCAGTAGTTAATCTTTTGAAATGAACAATATTTGCACAGTCAGAGATTCTGAATTTTTCTTGAGGTATGACAGTAGATTCCTCTTTAACAATTTTTTTAAACGCTTACCCCATGTGTCATTGAATTCGTGAAGAAACAGTTTTTCTGGCAGGCCTCCACCGTGAACGAAGAATCCAAAAAGGGTGAACGAATGAATTGCAGTGAAAGGAGGAGCTACGTTTAACAACAGAAAAACTATCATAATACTTTAATTAATAGCCCGGGCTATTATTTGCTTAAATCACTGAAATCAATAGGCCTTTATTAGGGACAGGCGTCTATATATTCAGCAGACATTGAGAGACACACACTCAGCAAAGATGGGAAATACGATCAAGTAGTTTATTTGAACTCGTATGAATATTACTTGTATAAAAATCTCAAAAAAGCTCAAGTCGGTCGTCTGGTTTTATATATCCAAAGAACTTCTGTAAAAATGAACTGCTTGGCAACCAGACCAGGCTTCTAATAGAGACAGGCCTTTATTCGTCAAAATGTGTAGCCACAGCGGGCTAGTAAAAGGGACTGGGCATTTAGTTGGGACTAGGCTTTTAATTGATGTTTTATGGTATATCAAAACATCTCACACAACTCGTGCTGTATAATCTAATCATTTATCCAGTTGTATGCTTAGTACTTCCCAAACATGCATTTTTGTTTAAAAAAAAATCACTATTCAAAACACTTACACATAGGAGCAGGCACCTGTGCAAGCATGTGCATTTAAACTCTGCTCATGGATTCCACTGAGCAGAGTTTAAATACGCGCTTGCCCCAGGTGTGCTAATTATCAGTGTGTGAGACTGTTCATGCAGAAGTGTTTTAAATAGTGAGGTTTTAGCTAAAATGCATGTGCTTGGGAGGTATTGAGCATACAGCTGGATAAACAAACTTGTATTATACTGCACAAGTTGTGTGAGAGTTTGTAAGTGCATGTTTTGCTGTTGTTAAACGTGGACCCCTATGACGTCAAGGATTTTCTGTTTTTGGATTCTTCGTTTACCATGGTGGAATGTGAGAAAACCTTGTGTGAAACCTTTTTTTCCCCCATGAATTCAAGGTGACACAGGGTGAGTAATTAATATACAAATGGTCATTTTGTGGGTGAAGTCTTCCTTTAAAACATTGTTCAGAGGTGAGTAAAACACTGCACAGTCCTCTGTCTTAGTCCCATCTTTAAATCATACACTGTCTGCTCAACTGAATGGCAAACGGGGTGAGTGTGTGACCATGACAACAAAATATCCCCTCATTTGGTTTCATTTAAAACAATAAAGCATGGCTATGTTTTTGAGGCATGTCATCGCAAGATCAACACCAGCTTTTCGACGTCTTCTCACACGGGCTGGATGAAGTCACAGTGATGGAACAGAAAAAAAATTTAAAAACATCCATCGCAGAAAAACAGCGAATACCACGTGCCCTCCCTTTTTAGATTTAGTTCAACTTAATCCATGATCGGGCGCTTCATGTTCTCAATGAAGACAGGATTTAGGAAGTGTAAACCACAAACACAGGGTGATTTGACTACCACCCAATGAGAAAAGAAAACTAGAGAGCTGGAGGTGTCAGAGAGGATCTGTGATTCCCACAAAAACTCTGGAAGGCGATAAAAGTCTTAAGCTCTGGAGGATTTGTTGTTTGGCGTCCCGGTGTGTATTATCGCCTGTTTTGGGAACTCTGTGGTTCTCAAAACAGATTTATACTCTCCAGTGTTCCCCTTCCTGGAAATGGTGTCCCTGCACACTTCATGAGTCTTTACTTCACTCCATAATCCTTTCAGAGCCTGTCACATCTTATAGAATCAAAATTTGGGTTTGTTGCTTTTGCTTATTTCTAAATATTTTGTCGTATTGTTGTTCGACGAAAACGGCTCCTCAGGGCTGAACAGAAACAGCGACACATTCGAATCCATGTGCTCCTGATTAAGAAAGGCTCAGCCAGTTATCATAATAACATCGCTGCCAGAACGGACTGCCGTGCTTTCTTGGGCTTGTCTGGAAAAAAGTCAAAAGTCGAATCAGCAGGAGCTTTACATTGGGATTTTACACTGGAGCTGATTTATCTGAGAGAGACAGAGCTAAAAGTTACACGCTGCCAGACGGAGGAGCTGGACAGGGCTCCGCTGGCTGGCTTAAATTGTCAACAGGTGCTCAGACGCAGGCGAGGCACGGCTACTTCTTTATTTTGATAGAGGAATAAGAGTGTGTTGCTCAAATCCCCCGAGAACGAGAGTGAACCCAAAGAGGACGATAGAATAACACCTCTGGATGTGCAGCCAGCTGCTGCAGAGCAACATCATCCATCAATCTGTGTGCAGCAGATTTATAGATTGTGCTTCCAGAGCAAATATCTCCAACAGGACAGTGTGAAGTTCACGAACAGTGTTTTACATTAGATAATGTATGCAGATGCACCGTCAGCATTAAAGAGCTGCGTCATGAGAAGATCTGAATCGAGCAGGGAACAGCAGGGCAGGTGTCAGGGGTTCAAAGGTCAGGAAGGTGGGGCCCCACAAACCCAGTAACACCTCCTCAACCTGACTGGGAATATAAACACGACGAGGCTACGCTCAGCGGGGAGCCAGATCAGGTTCTTGAAGACAATAACCGCTGGAGGCCAAAGAATGTCTTCACTGCCAGGGAGACGGAGAGGAAAAGGAAAATGATAAAGATGGAGACAGCGAGCGAGGAAGTGAATAACAGTGACTAATTTTAACCATATGGACGACATATAGCTGTAATCATGTTCACATCATCTAAAATTAAAATACATGCACTGACGTTAACCCTTGCATTTTGTATTAAAGGGGAACTACGCCCATTATTAAAATTCATAAATGTTATTCCTGTATCTTAAGACAGTCCAGAAATATGAGTGAACATGAACAACTCTCTTTCAAATCCAAAAACTTAAGTGCTGAAGCTCAAATTTCTGATGTCATCGATTATAAAGTCCCGAACTGCTCTGTCGACAAAGGACTGGAAAGATGTTAGAGATACCACTTAAGGGTCCGTCCCAATACTCACACTTCCCCTCAAAACTGGCCCTAGCCCTTGTTTTTGTGCTTTCCCACGAAGGGCAAGGGTGTCCCAAACTTTAGATAAGTGCCTTTCAGCCCTTAAAATCCCCACTTAATTTGAAGGGCCATGTAATGCACACTTACGACAACTGAGGGGAAGACTGAATTTCCGAAGATGCATTGCGAAACTATCCAGCCAAGCTAGTTTTCCTGGAAGATGGCAGCCATCACACAATTGTAATTACTATTTTTGCAAATGAGCATGCATAAATTCCAAAATGTCGGAATGTGTTAAGTTTCTGCATATGCATTTTCCGTAAGCGCTGAGTTACAATATGAATGCTTGAAAATCGCTAATTCATGATGTAGCCCACATGAATATCTACAGTTCTCCGTGAAGCCTACGTCGACGATACGCGTGACGAAGGTGAACACGTCTGTTACACTAATTTGTATGAAGTGGCATCTGCAACTAGAAAACAATGTTTTGATGCATTGGATGTGCTGAACGTGCATATTAAGGCAGTACAGGAGGAGGTGCACATTAATAATCCTCCAGGACTGTAACATGCTCATGTTTAACCAAAACAATGTGTCATGTGACTGCAGTTGGTTCAGATCCAGGTCGGAACACCTTCTCACCACAAACGAACTGCACCAGAGTTCATCTGTAACCCAACCGAGACCACCTCTTCAAGAAGGTCCCAATCTGGTTGTTTTGGTGCGCACCTGAGTGTGATTGCTGTGTTCACACCTGCCCAAACAACCCGCCCTTAGGGGGCAAATGAACTTGAGTTTGATTGAACCTAACCAAACAGGGCAGGTGTGAAAGCACCTGATCATGTTCCACACATATTTAACTTTCCAAAGCCTTGAAAATAAGATATTGGGATTCTTAATCATGCGGTGTTCCCCTTTCAATACTTTGATCTACTGTTTTACACTGGCAAACACTTTCAAAGGATAAATCTTGAACTTAGATTGGTGGTTAAACCGTCCATTGTCACGTCACCACCTGCTACCAAGGTCCTGCTGCAGCAGCAAATGCACATGACATCATTTTTAATAAAAATCTAACGACACCATATGATCTGGGCATAAAAAAGTTTAACTTTGAACTTTTCACTTCTCACACACCTCAGAAAGTAAAAGTCTGGCTGTGAATAACCCTGCAGTGATAAAAGTATGAGCAGGATAGCATCGCAGCATGCAGATAATCTATGTAGCGTGAAGAAGGGAGGAATTTGGGAGGAGGCTGAGCCCCACGCTCAGTGAAGAAGCTGTGAAGCATGCAGCTTTAAAACACTGACCATGACGGAGAGCAGGACGGGGGGGACGAAGAGATCTGGAAGCACTAACATGAGGTGTCCACAACGTTGAGATCAAAGCTTAATACTCTCTACACTGCTGTACAGTATGTCTTCATTGTATTTTTTTTTAATACTTTTGAAAGTGACGCTTGAGCTGATGGCAGCAGTTATGACTTGATTATTATCAGTAAGCTGTTATGTTAAGCACCGCAAGTTTTGGGGACTGAGAGGTCTACAATATGAGCCATTGTAAGATTCACAAGAATTTAATAAAGAACAAAAAAACTCTCATGACAGAAAAAAACATATATACAAGGGACAGAACATAAAGGATCATTTCAGAAGACAATATTTCATTAAAAAAAAAAGCAAAAATATTGCCGCTGCCAACCATGAAAAAAGTCCAGAAAAATGATGACACTGCCCCATCTTCATCCCCGCGCTTTTTTCAGCATTTTCTATAAAGACAGAAAAATAAACCTCAGTAAGTCTCCTGTTCAAGATGGAGACACCAAAAAGTGTTCAAAAAAATAAAAGCATTATTACTCAGAAGCCCTACTACATCTCATTAATAACTGTCAACACCAGTTGTAGACATTAATACTACTAGCACTTAAAAAAGTACAGAAATGTTTATGTAATGTTTGAATTTGATTAAAGATACACTCTGAAGGGTTTTCCTGAAAACAATGTACAGAGTCATAAAGGAGTAATCCCCCTCAATCATCAATTATGAACCTCTAGAAGTGTGTGGTGGAATATTTTTCTGCAGGGACTCTGCCCTCAGCCTGCAGTTTCTTTTTTTTCTCATTTCCTGTGTTCAGGACGTTTATATGCGTGTGCCTCCACAGCACTCAGGTGAGGTTGGGGCTTTATAGAAAGGTAGCAACCAGGTGCTAGACCCTGAACAATAGGCCTCCAAGACACACAGCACTGAAGAAAATATAGCGAGGTGAAACGCCAGATGAGAATCATTGTGGGATTGGCTTTTACTTAAGACTTTTGCTGACAAGCATGTTTACAAACAGTAAATGGCAATCCTGCATAGTATACCATTAAATTCACACCAACATTTAATGTAAGATCACTTTGTTTTTAAATATAAATAGGAAGTAGGTGTAAGTTATGTGAGAAAATGTTTAGGACTTTTATTTTAATTGCAAAAGACAGAGACCATGATGATGTTCATTGAGCATCTCTACCAGACAACATGCTGCTTACTGATTCAATTTGTTCCAACACTTTTTGTTTTAGCACTTTTGCAGGTTCAACTAGTTAACCTCTCCGTGACACCTGCCTTTGAGCAAACAAGCAGGGTCTACAAAACCTGCCCATTCTGAGGTTTTGATATATGGTAACTAAATTTACCTAAAAAGGATAATGACAATAAAAATCTTTGAAAAATCAAAAACTAAAGAACATCTAATAATTCTGACTGAGAAGTGATTTGTAGGTGAAGAAGAAGAAGAATCTGGGGGAAATAAAATATTTTTCACTCAATTGTTATGTCCACGCTCACGACCCATAGACATGTAGTTGTTGTGGAGGAACGTTAGAGCTGATTGGGCTGCATGGTCAGGCATCCTGAGCAATTAGGGGTTTGGTGCCTTGCTCAAGGGCACCTCGGCAGTGCGCAGGAGGTGAGCCGGCACCTCTACAGCTACTAGTCCACACTCTGTACTGACAGGTCTGTCAAAGTGGAGCTACTGCCGCCTCAAAACCAAACGAAAACACTAGAAATCAATAGTAAAAGAAAAATATGCATCATGTGGGCTGCTGCTGTGATGAGACATTGCCTTTTATGCAGACCATGCCAACTTATTCAATAAACAAATCCCAACTTGTAAAGCATTAAAAACCTCCTGACTGCTTTTGTATATTCATCAGATTTCACATTAAAACACAGGGCCATCAGAAAATCTTTTGTACTAACACTAACGATGTAAAATATATTTTCAGTTTTAAATCACCAAAAGAGTAGTTTGAGAGTAATGCTTGACCGATATTTATTATCTATTTATGGACATTTTAGGCATTTTAAGGTGAGCTGCACTCTGCGCTGTGTGTTGTCATATTATGGTTGTTATTTGTCCAGTTACAGTGTGTGTTATTTGTGTACTGACGTTTTAACACACATAAAGTTACGTACGGATAAATTAACTTGTTCTGATATTTCATTTAATGTTAATATAAATACGACACGGACACAAACAACGTTAGCTTAGACAGTAGCATCCATGATTTCAATCTCTCTTTGAACTAACCTTTGCAACTGCTCTGACATGATGAGCTCTGATCGTTGCAGATTTCTCCTCAAAAGCTTTGGTCTTCGCTTCATCAGCCAGGCTGTTTAGAAACAGCAGCGTGAGGAGCTCAATCTGAAAACGAGGACAGACGTCGGCGTGTTCAGTTCTGCTTGTTAACCTGCCAGTTATGCTAGTTAGCGTTAGCCACACACAAAGCGAACAGCGGCGTTAGCAGAACAGTGCTGCTCACCATCGCCTCTGACGTCGGTCTCACGTTGATGCTCCTCTTCGTTTTAGTTTTAATTATAGCTTTCAACTTGGGCGCCTTCTTCATCATTTTTGACAAACACTCAGCGTCAGTTCACACCAACACAAATGTTGTTTACGTTTTCCAATCTCCCGCTTTTCCTACTTCCGGTATATTCTTCTTCGTGCCTTTTCAATCTTCGCCTGTTGCTGCCACCTACAGTTTATTTTAGCAGCGAAATGTATTCAAACTGAGGACTAAATAATACTAATTAAAACGTATTTTTTCGGTACAGACATTTTACAAAAGTCACCTAAACACATATAGAGGATGTAACTGTAGTGTTTTAATCACTTCTTACTCCGGTTCGCTATGATGTCTATGCCGCCACCCAGCGGCAACATCCTCCTTCTGTTTCCGGTTCGGCGGGCAGTAATGGCGGCCACCATGGAGACAGCAACCGGCATGAAAAATATGCTGCAGTTCATGAAACTTATCGGACAGCTCAAAGTAAGACTTATCCCCAAAATCGGGATGCTTTTGTGGTGTTTTGGTGCCTCACAGAAAATAAATAATAAATTATTTTAGGTGTTTTGAGGCTCAGTCTGCAGCTTGTTGTCCTGTCAGTGTTTACTGGTGCTGCTGTTGTTTATACAGACCTCACATTACCACTACTTCATTGACACTTGATAGCAAAGCAGCACCTGAGGCTTTAAATATAAATATTTTACCCAGCAGAATAATTGTATTTACTTTCCGGGGGCAGTTTTCATCCAGGACCCCCGATACAATGTTTAAAGGTGTGAGTTCAAAAGAAATGTTGAGCAAAAAGCAGTTTTTATGTGTTTTGGCTTCAATCGGCCACAATAAATATTCAAAATGTATAAAATTGTGTCGAAATTTTCTTCCTCTCCTTTTATAAAGTTGTAATTTTGTCAGACAAACGGTGCAACACCTAAAGAAACTCAGTCACAAAATTTGTACTTCCCATAAGCGTCCACAAACACAGACTAACTGTCTCACTAAGATGGTGAAATGAGTCATGAGACATATTTTAGGACAGGCTTGTCCTCTCCCTCTGATGTGTTGTGGTTGATGTCACCTGCAGAGAGTCCCACGGACCGGCTGGGTGTACAAGAATGTGAAGAAGCCGGAGAGTGTGTCAGACCACATGTACCGCATGGCCATGATGTCTCTGTCCATCACCGACCCCACGGTGGACAAGGACAGGTAGGTTTGCACACAGCTGAACAAAATTAAAAGTAGAAAACCCCAAAATATAAAATAAAATCCAGTTAGTGATGTTAGTTTGATGCCCAGACAGCAGCTCCATCCTCTGTTGTTTCATCTGAACCTATTCAGTCTCTATTAAAGTGAATATTTAATGACATTCTGAAAAGCATGAATACTTATACAGCATAGTCCAAAACTACTTAAATACTAACTTTATTCCTCGCTGTCTTCAGATGTATAAAGCTGGCTCTGGTTCATGACATGGCAGAGTGCATTGTGGGAGATATCGCTCCATCGGACAACGTCAGTAAAGCAGAGAAACACAGGCGAGAGGAGGCAAGTGACCTTCAGCGACTTTAAAACACAACAGCTTCTTAAAGCCGAGCCTGGTCAGGTATAACTACATGTCATGCTGATGGTTTAAACAGGTTACACATCACTGTTTGGCTTTTCTAATTTCTCCTCGTCACCTCTCTGAAGGAGGCGATGAAGCATCTATCAGGTCTGCTGCCGGAGGGACTCAAACAGGAGATCTACGACTCTGGGAGTACGTCTCTTAGCCTTGCTTTGTAATTGTAGATTATGAGTCATATTTGAATGAGCAGGCAGCCATGACACATTTGCCTTATCTGCAGGAGTATGAAAACCAGAGCAGCCCAGAGGCCAGGTTAGTGAAACAGTTTGACCTCCTGGAGATGATCCTGCAGGCTCATGAGTACGAGGAGCTGGAGGGAACGCCGGGAAGACTGCAGGAGTTCTTTGACTCCACCAACGGTAAATCCACTCCTTGTCTTCATCACCGGCTCTCATCAGGTGAAGGTAACTTTGGTGTCTTTCAACTGGGTCTGTTTTCCTATATTTGTGTTTAAGTGACTAATGGGAACAACATTTTCCGAAACTGGTCCAGTACTGAGCGAGAGGGCTGTAAAACAGGCTGTGATGTAACCACTCAGGACATGTTTGCACTGTCATCCACTAAAAGTGTTTGTTATTGCCACTGCAGGCTCAGTAGAGATAGACCTTCATATTAGAGATTAAGATCCTTTTTGTTTG
The DNA here is from genome assembly GCA_026686955.1 of Epinephelus cyanopodus. NCBI lineage: Eukaryota > Metazoa > Chordata > Actinopteri > Perciformes > Serranidae > Epinephelus > Epinephelus cyanopodus. The sequence continues at coordinate 10,705,449 of CM048925.1, read as the reverse complement.
AACAGAAACAGCCCCAAAATCACTATCTCCAAACCCACCAGACTCCATTTGAATAAACAGTAATTTTAGCATGTATAGAGGCAGCATATTTTCACATCTAACTGGGTGAATAAGGAGTTTATTTCAACCAAACCAGAGCTGGTGAGTTCTGGAACAGTGAGAAGATGAACCAAGATTTTTTGTTCGTTTAAATGTTTCTGTTGACTTTGAATGCAGTGTGTTCTATGGTGACAGAATTAATATTTATTTAAATGGAGTCTGGTGGGTTTGTGGAGAGTGATTTTGTGGCTGTTTCTGGTTAAACAAAAAGGATCTCACTCTTTAACGAAAAGGTCTCTTTGTAGGGATCCTTTCTATAATGTTGTCAGACACTTGTAACACCGTCAGTGGCAAAAACAAGCACTTTTTATGGACATTGCATTGCTGGACCGATTAAAAATTCCCATCAGTCACTTAGACACAAACATGGGAAAATAGGGTCCATGTTGGAAAAACCAAACTAACCTTTAAGTAGCTCACATTTGGGCATCAGGGATCACTTTTTTTTATCATTTAAACTAATTTTGACACCCTATGCCTCTTTTTAAGTTCTGTATTTATCAACAGACTAAACTTTAACTTAAAATTCCCATTTTACTGATTGCAGTTTTTATAATTTGTATTTTTTTATTCTCCTCAGGTCGTTTCCAACACCCAGACGTACTCCAGCTCCTCAGCTCTTTAAATGAAGAGAGACAGTGTCACATGACCAAAACAGCTGAAGCAAAGAACTCTGAGAACTCACAGACAGCCGGTGCCGTATCTTCACAGCCACATAATACTTCACACACTCCCTGACTGTAACACAAAATGTGTGAGTGCAAGGATGCGCAAGGAAATCACAGGATCAGGGGAAAACTGTTTTCAGGAGTTTCAGCCATTTCCTCCATCTCCTCATTGTTGAGGCGTTAGCGATACTAGAGCTGAGAATGAAGGCACATAGATATCTATCTCATACTGGGAAAAGTATTATCACTATCTACCAATGCAAGAAATGCCTGATAATATACAAATACAATAACTTGTCAAAATTCAATTAAATGTCCCTAGAAATGGGTTGAAAAATGTGATAAAACCTGTAAAATTGCTGGTATGCTATGACATAGAGGCAAATTTCCCCCCAATTACATTTGTTTTAACTATGCTTACATTTTCTTAAAGGGACAGTTCACCCTAAAATCAAAAATACACATTTTTCCTCTTACCTGTAGTGCTGTTTATCAATCTAGATTGTTTTGGTGTGAGTTGCAGAGTGTTGGAGGTATCAGCTGTAGAGATGTCTGCCTTCTCTCCAGTATAATGAGACTAGATGACACTCAGCTTAACTGAAAGAATAAAAATTCATATGAAAAACTCAACGGCAATGTCTCTTTCCAGAAATCATGACCTGGTTACTCAAGATAATCCACAGACCTTGTTGTGAGCAGTTTCATGTAGGAACTGTTTTCTTTCTATTGAACTACACCCACCAACTGTATCTATTACTTTTGAGGCCGCACGCTGTAACGAGCACAAGCCTCTCATTTGAGAGTAGATGCACGCTTCCTTCTGCACCGTGGTCAGTGGTGGGCATCTATACTCAAGTAAAAATACAACTACTTCTATAAAAGTAAAGTGAGAATTACCATTAGAGGAACCTTCTCAAGTAACAGTAAAAAAAGTACCAGATTAATAAATTACTCAAGGTAGAATTTACTTTACATTTTGATATTTTTTAAGGTTGAGCACATCAGTGCAAAATAATGAAAAAAGAGCATCTGTAGGATGCAGGAAGTATCTTTTCTTTGTACCGATCTACGCCTACCAACTGTATCACCATGCAGAAGGAAGTGTACATCTACTGTTAGCTTACCTAGCACCACTGAGCTAGCTAACGTTACAGTTCAGCCAAGGAGGACGCCATTAATGTTGGCATCTCACGCCATCATGAGCACAAGCCTCTTGTCCATGAGTAGATGCACACTTCCTTCTGTGGTGACACAGTTGGTGGGTGTAGTTTAGTAGAACGAAAATAGTTCCTACATGAAGCTGCTCACAACAAGGTCTGTGGATTATCTTGAATAACCAGGTCATGATTTCTGGAAAGAGACATTGCTGTTGAGTTTTTCAAATGTGTTTTTTGGCACTTTGAGCACCACAAGCTGAGTGTCATCTAGTTCCATTATACTGAAGAGAAGGCAGACATCTCTACAGCTGATACCTCCAACACTCTGCAACTCACACCAAAACAATCTAGACTGGTGAATAGCACTAAATACTGTTTGTTTCCAGTCCACTGACAAATGCATTTTGACATGTTATATTGTATATTATCTGGCAGCAGACATTTCATAATACAGTTATCCATAAAATAAATGTAATGGTGCTGTACATTTTAAGTGAACCATTTTCAGTTGCACATTGTTACATTTACCATGTTTGGTCTCAGTTTCAATACGTTCAGTCACAGTTTCAAGTGTTTATTGTAAAACAGTCATATAATATTTGGTTTGGTTTAAATGATCTTTAATATCGATCCATCAGCCATAGAAACGGTTCTGTATAATGTTAATCACAATGTTATTTTATTTGAATGTCACAGTCTTTGGGTGTAAAAAGGTTTTTTAACTGACGCTGTATTCAAATTTCTTCCAAACACATTGTACGATGTAAAATATGAACTGTAATTTTCCAATGACAGAACATGAATTACCTCATTTATCTGGTCACAGGTCAGCTTGTTCCAGCTACACATGATTCTTTCAGTACTTGAATGTTGACATGAATTTTATTAAATACATTTCAGACAGACGGCGTTAAACAATAAATGAAATGATCTGGGAGGATCTGTTCAAACCACAGCAAAGAAAATAAAATCTTAAAACACATGAGAGACAATATGAGAAACAAAACAGATTATATATTGAAAACAGATCGTTAGTTTGATGGCAAAGTTACGCAGCAGCGTCTACAGAGGCCAAACTGGAAGAGTTTAAAAGAAAAAGATGTTTTTACATAAACAGTAAATGATGAGATTTTTAATCTTTTGTGGCACCAACCTGTTCATAACATGAGCAGTAAAATGATGTCGTCTCTCAGCATTTAACGGTTTGGTTCTGCACCAGGTGGAGTTAAAAATCAGATCTGCAGCAGTGTGATGTTACATTTATGTTATACTATGCATCAGCTACGTAGCAACAGGCACCAGAAAAAAAAAGTTTTTTATGTTATCTGGACTGTTTTAGAGTTAAAATGTGATGTCAGTGTAAATCCAGCAGTCATCTGAGGTACAGCAGTTCAAATCAAGGGTAAAAAAAAAAAACATTTTCCAAAATAAATGTCCCGAGTTTAAACTGCTGGAGTGAAGATGTTTGCAGTGAAAAGCGTTTACAGATGTTTCTTTAATTTCCAGCATTTGACTTAAAGCTGGGGTCGGCAGAAATCTGGAAAAGGCTAAAGAAAAAAAGGAGAAGCAGATTTGAAAATACACCCTCCTCCTGCAGCTCTCCTCTCTCTGCCTTAAGCCCCTCCTATCAGACAACCACAGGCATAGGCATGCACTTCATACACTAACCCAGTGTTTCCCATACATTGATTTATTCTTGTTTCAATGTACTGTTGCATGCAGCTCAGTGCACGAATGAGACAAAAATTGGCTTTCTGCTACCACAGTAGGAGAGTGGACAACAGTTGTAAGACTGCGTGAGCCAGTGCAAACCCCCCAAACGCCAGTTGTTACAGCGGGCTGGGGGCCAGCAGCAGCACCAGATCTAATCTGTGTAAGGGCAGCAACAGAAAGTTTGCTGTCCCGCAAATATTACGCAAATGTTTACATTGTATGAATTAGTTTAGCAGCTAGTGGACTTTTCCTCTGCTCATATGAAGCCAGGGACAAAAGCAACATTTAACAAAGGTAACAAAGGTAATAAAATTTGTGGGTGGGTGGGTGTTACAAGGTTCACCGACAAAACAACTGTCAAATATAACATGCTAATATTATTAGCATATTTTACATTGTATAAATTAGCCTAGCAATGAGCGGAGATTTCCTCTGCCCATAAAAAGCCAGGATAAATCACACACAAGACTTAAAATGCTATTTTGTGGAGGCTTTATTGTCTTCACAATTTATTGTTTCTTATCTGTGAAATTAAAGTAAATTAACAAAAATTAGAGAAATTTTTCAGCCCACAAAAATAGCTAAGAGGTCTGCGTCGCTGCAATGTGTAGTTACATTTATGGGGAGGTGCACGTCAGGCTACGGTGTAGGCTACAGTGTCTATTAGATGCAGAGGTACGAATCACGTTGAAAGCCTGGAAACGGAGACAAGAGGAGGTGCAGAAGTCTCATTCTCTCTCAGACCACTCAAATTACAATATGCTAGTCAATTATGGGATGTGTGCCCAACTAAGCCAAAATTTAATTGCCTACCCCAGCTTTAATCGTCCAGATTGATTTATTATATTTGCAGTTGGGATACATTTTCCTAAAAGGCTTTCTACCAGAGAGGGATCTCTTGGTTAAAATGAGTAGATTACTATCAGAAGAGCTTTCTCTGAGAAAGCCTACAAGAAAAATCTCTCCCATGTCCTCAGTATTTCCCCGCACATGGCAAACACACAGTGTCTGTTTTCTTCCTATAATTATTCCAGAGTGTGAATGCACAGACTAAATAAACATGTCTTAAATATGATCCAGCATTCAGATGGGCCCTGACTGTCAGCAGCAGAAAATGTGTGCAACAGTCAGCTGTGGCTTTCAGAAAGTAGCATGACTGGCTACATCTGCAAAGTCAGTCTACGGGATATTTTTAGGTGCCATAACAAAATCTTAAGATTTTCTCTTTAAGTGAAAAATCATTTACACAAGTTTGCAAATGTTTTCACCCAGGACGTCTGGGTCGATCACATCAACACGGGTTATATGTACAGTTTTTAAATGTTTTAGTACAAAGTACAAGGAATTTGAAAATGTAACACAAAGTGTGTTTTTATCAAACACTTATTTCTAGTGATAAAATTCAGTGTAGTTTTTGGTTTGAAAGTTACAGTAGACTTTTGATCCTGTACCAACATGGCTGTTTCCATTTAATGCCGGATTTACGTGGCAAAAGAAGGAGCCAATAATCTGTTGTTTTATGTCTGAGGAGTTCCAGCTGTGATTTGTGACTCACGAGCCAAACCATGAGATGCTCAACTCAAGTGACAGGAGAAATAAATTCAGGCCAGAAAAATAGAGGGTTTGATTCTGTCTGCCTCCTGGAGCTGACCTGGAATCTGCTCATCCTCCTTTTTTTTTTATAACCAAGGCTATTGCTGTGTTTCCCCCTTAAATCCATCTAATAACGGTCTGTGGTTTAACATGGTTTGGAGGCCACTGGAGGGCAGATGACATTTGTCATCTCATTGGTTAAATCCATCAAGCTGTAAAGCCCAGTTCAGATCGCTGCTACTTTTCTCTGCAACGTTCTCAACGGTTTCATCTCGTCCTGAATCATTGGTATGAACTAGTTTAAAAATAAAAGATTTACAAGCGCCGATGTCTTGTTAAAAGTCATGAAGTAGTCAACAGATACTTCCTTTAAACCCACTTTAGTTACATGTGGAATAATCTGAGAGGCTCACTGTTCTTTGACACGCTTAAAGGTATGTCTGCTTTTAACATTAGCCGTCCCTATCTTTCAAAATAAAGGTAGTAAACCGCTGCTTCATAATATTTAGGGGCAAATAGGTCCAAAAGAGAGATTATGTCAATTTTCTATCAAGTCCAAGCAATAACAGTCGCAGAAAATTCCATCCAAGTGTTAGGAATCGCAAACATAAGATTGTTTGCAGAAGCATCTGAACACGTGATCAAATAAAAGTATTCGGTAATATTTCAGTCAGAGAGTAAATATGTGACACAGCAGTTCCTGGTTTAACTCCTGCCTCACAGAGTGGATGCAGCTCTATCACGGCCTGTCGTGGTCGTCTGTCAGGTTGTTGGTGGGCGTGTCCTGAGAGCTGGCGTGTGCTGCGGAGGAGAGGACGTCCTCGAAGCTGCCTCCTGGTCCTGTGCCGCCAACCTTCGTCTGTGGAGACAAATGCATCATGATGAAATGTGCCGTCATCACTGAGTAGTTCCTTTCTCCCTCTGTGCATCATTGTTGTGCTGCAGAAAAGACTGAAGGTGGCAGACTGGGACAAAGACTTTTACTATCACACACTGTCAGTACGTGTATAAGAGTGATGCTTCATGTTTTTGATGGATTACTCAGCAGAAATTTAAACTTTTCAGGAGCATGTTTAAACAGCTTTTGTTTGAGCACTGTCCACTATAGTTCAGTATATACCTGTGAGCTCACCCTGTGGTTTTGAGAGGGTTTCATGAACTTAAAGGGTAATTTTGGTATTTTTTAACCTGGATTTTCCCATGTGTTTGTGTCTAAGTGACTAATGGTAACAACGCTTATTGAAATGGGTCCAGTATTGAGTGAGAGCACTTTAGCCAGCTGCATAACAGGCTGTAATTTAACCACTCTGGGAATGTTTGCACCGTCAATTTACATCCATCAAAAATGTTTGTTTTTGTGGTTAGAGTGTAAGATCCTTTTTGTTTAACCAGAAACAGCCCAGACAAAGCCATAGCCAAAGCCACCAGACTCCATTTCAATAAACTGTTATTTTGTCATCGTATAAAACCTCTTTATTCAAAGCTGACAGACACAAAATAAAACTCAAATTAACTTCTTAGTTCTGTCTACTGTTCCAACAATTACCAACTCTGGTTTGATTGAAATAAACCCTTAATTCTCCCAGTTGGTTTTAAAAATGTGCTGAGTCTATACATGCTAAAATGTCTGTTTATTTTAATGGAGTCTGGTGGGTTTGGTGATGGCAATTTTGGGGCTGTTTCTAGTTAAATAAAAAGGATCTTACTCTTTAAAAGGTCAAGGGGGCCCACTACAGGTCTATGGTTGACCCTTAAATGGGATCAAGTCAAACAATTTACCTGCTGACTTAAATCACTGGCAATAGATGTTACATGTATTTACATGATAAATAAATGTAGTTGTACACATTTTAAAAAGTAACATCTGGCAGACTGCTGCCCGATGAGCTGAGTCAGAATGCCTGTCACTGATTTAACATTTTCCTCAGTGCTGCATTAAATCATAAATCACATGATGGTCTTAACTGTGTCCATCACAAGGTACAGATGGAAGTGTGCTTCTGCTCAGACTCCATCAGGATCCACGTGAACATAAATAACCAACAGGCTCACTGTAAGAGTCGGAGTGTAAGCTGGCAGTTACCCAGATTATAGTGTCGACTTCTCTCTGGTTCACTGACATGTTAAAACGTTCAGAGGCAGCAGCCCTAACCTGTTCCTGTCTCACAGCTTCCTACTATAGATCAGAACAACACATAGTTTACATACTGTTCACCAGTGTGACAATGTTTCCGTCAATAGCAGCAGTAAACAGTCAGTCAGATGACATGCAGAATTATATTAAACAAGTTTCTTTGACACTAGATATAAAAATATGGAATTGATGCTTTCAAAATACACTCTGCATGATATTTTAATGTCTTGAAATAAGTGCGACAGTTGAGACATATTGTGCTTTGGTCTATAATCACTTTATGTATCCCACAACCTGCTGGCAGGTTTGAAAGGCTTGTTTTCTTCTAATGAATAGCCAAAATTACACATTTATCAGAGTCAGAATCTGTAAATTATTTTTGAGTTTGACAAAAAACATCATGGGACAAACACTTCTGTGAGAAAACGTCACCAAATCAAGGCTTGAAATAGTGATATGCCATCAAAATCACTTTATTTTTCATGTCTCATTTAATTAATTCTGCAATCCTCAGCACAACTGTGCTGAGTGACTCGCCTGAGACTAACAGTCACACAGAGGAGCAGAGAGGTTGTAAACATGTAAATAGTTAAACATGTACTGCATGTCCCCAAATATTGATGACACTTTGGGGAACTTGGAAGAAACCCAACCTGCATCTTTTATTGTATAATTTAAGGCATCATAACTGTTGTACTGCACAGAGGACACGTTTGAGTTCTCCCTGTTCCTCGCCATAATTGTGCTGTTTCCATGGAGGTGCAGGACTTTTAGATTACAATGAAAAACAAGACCACGGTGAGTTAAATGTCACGGGACCAAAACTGCCCTGAAACTGCTCAGAGTTCAGAGGATTAATAATGCAAACTCTCTCTCACACACACACACACACACACACACACACACACACACACACACACACACACACACACACACACACACACACTGTTTACCTTGATTGTGGACACTGTAGTCTCGACTTTCTCCTCAAAAGATTTGAAGCTGGGGGAGTTTCTGTAAAGAAATAAAGACATTTTAATTCATAAATCAATTAAAAAACTGCACGTTAAAGGGATAGTGCAGTAGTGAGTAGATAATGGCTGAATTTTCATTTTTGGGTGCACTATCCCTTTAGAGTCACTAAATGACTGTATTACAACAATAGCTATTTCTGGATATTTGGGATAAAAACTTTGGGATGCATTTTCTATGTAAGGGATAATGTACAGCGAGTGGGTCCATGCTCAGTAATCTTACACTCACTGTTTTAAACCTCAAAGCCTAACCAGAGACAGGGGTTACAAATTAGCCATGGCTAGAAACCTGTATGGATTGCATCTACTTTGTATTTTGTACATGAAGTAACGTCTTATGCATTTGCCCTTGTCATATAATCAAGTAAATAAAATAAAAGGGTGCAAATAAAACAGCTGCTACTGATGAATCAATAATTTCGCACAAAATATTGATTCAAATATGTGTGATCAAAACTCTTGTAGCAACAGTCTGTTATTCATAATTAACACATTGTAAAATGCTGTAATTAAGAAATGAGTGTTCAACAAAGCCACTTAATAAATATCAGTATTTTGTAGAGGTGTTGAAGAGAACTGAAAACAACAGTATGAGGTGTAAGCGGGTGTAAATACCACGTGAAAACGTCTCTGGTATTTTATTTTTCCAGGTTCCTTCACCTCAGTATCACTAAATAAATGTGGAAGCAGCACATTAAAGAGACAAAAGCAAGCAGGCACAGTGTTTACCTCATGGTGGGCATGCTCATAGAGTGTCTGATAGAGTAGCTGTTCCCGGAGAGCGTGGTGAGAGAGGAGTTAATCATTAGCACAGGTTACACACACGAACACAAACACAGAGCCAACGTTAGCTTCTGCAGAAATCACTGTTTTGGTGTTTCTCTTGTGACATCGTGCTCATTAGTCAGAACAGGGAGGAAAGGGTCAGTCGGAAAAATATGCACTGGTTTAGCAGGAAAGCTGATGGTTCTACTGGGAGAGAAACAGAGCAGGTAACAGCTTCAACCTCGACAAAAGGATAGTTACATTTCCAGTGTGACATCATAAAGGGCTGTGACTCAAATTAATGTCAAATTGCTTAATTAAAGAAGCAGTCATGGTGTAACATCAGTCTCAATCTGTACTGGTTTAGTCTTATCACATTCCTGCAACTAGGAAAGTTCATGATGCGTTCACATGACTCCTTGAGACAAGTTGTTCTGGTGCAATAATCAATTCGATCTGATTCTGAGCTGAGACAAGAGACTGACTGGGGACTGCAGTCCAGCACGGCAGCAGCTTTTACTCAACCAGACTCAGCTGACTCGTCTGAGTTTAACACTGTACCCAGTCGTCAGTGCAATCAGCCGATCTGACTGAGATCGACTGAGTTAAGACTCCTGAATGAAGAACAGCTAATGCCTCATTTCTGCTGCAGAGTTTGTCTCGACTTGACTCGCTTTTGGTACCAGAAGTTTCTCTCTCTTTGGTTATCCACTGTGGATATTAATGCCTGAGGCCCTGATCACACAGAAAGCGTTTTGCAGGTTGCAAGCTCTGATTGAGAGTGAGAGGTTGTCAGCAGATAAACAGAGATCTGTGTGGGTACAGAGACCCTAAAAAAGAGGGTGGATCATGGGTAGTACCACCAGTTGGTCCAGGAACTTCTCCATGATGGATGTTTCCACTCATATTTAAGGATGACTCAGGGGCAGTTTGACAACCTGCCATCTATCGTTGGGCCGTACAGCTCTGGCTCTCGAGCACCCACTACCACCAGTTTCTCCTTCATTGTTTACCAACTGTAAACTTGTTGTCGTGACCACCACAGAAGGCCCCGCCCCTCAAATCATCCGACTGGACAATGCAAAAAAGATTACGAAAAAAGAGATGACGTGGGGTGTTTTTTCAAATTGAGGAGTTCAGAATGCACCAGCAAAAAAGCTTTCCGTGTGATCAGGGCCTCAGACTGCAATGGCGACGCCATGTGCAGCGTATGTAAGACACAGTCTTCAATGCAACACTCTCAATCCTTTTATCGGCAACCAAACAGAGGAACGTCTGCACTTCATTGACTGTATGGTGTAGTTTTAAAAAAACCTGGGTTGAGTGAACAGAACATTGTGGTTGAAAGTACCATGTACAATTCACAAATTTTGTCAGTAGAAAACCAAAAACAAAAGTTCCAAGAAGTGAGTCGAGTTGAATGGAGCCGTAATTATGTGACATGGGGCCTTTCCAAACTGGACCCTACCCACTCCCACTGCGTCATGGAGTGTAACTCTGTTTGTAGTCATTTCCACAGTTGAATGAAGCACCCTTTATTAAGGTGTGGGGGATAAACACAGCCGTAAGCTTTGGGACAAACTTCCCTCTCTGTGTAACTGTTGTAACTTCTCATAACCACAGAGGAAAGTAAAACTTTCTCCCATTCAATGTTCTTCACATGTACTTGTAGCACTTATATTTAATCTGTATGTGCTGATATTGTTCACCTTCATTTTTGGATATTGTGTTTTTATCATTAAAAGAAATAACTTGATGTTTGTGAGTTGCTTGGATTTTGTAACAGTTCTTGTAAATATTCAGCACTACAGTCAAAAGAACGTGACTGTTTTCTAGAGACAAGAGAAGGATATTTCATCCTAAAGACAATGTAACCTTTACGATGTTAATGTTTGTATGACAATAGGCTGATAAATGTCTGACTTAATTTGAGAAGGTTACATTTGGAAGGGTAGTCAAGGAACTGTATTTGCACAGAGCATCTTCCATGAAGAACACAATACAGCGTTACACATGGTCAGTAAGTCGGCATCGGTGCAGCCTCGCTATCGGAGGGTTTTTTGACTCACTTCCACTCCTCACTAGTTGGTTTGGGACGGCACTTAATGTCCGTGTGAACATGGATACAAAGTGAAAGTGGGTAGAGACAGGGTGTAGGAATGTGTTTGGAAAAGGCCCATAATCAGCTGTGTGGTTCTTACCCTATAGAGTTGGACCTTGGGAAGCGTGGAGGAAGACGGGAAACATTTTTAAGATACTGTGACAGAAAGGCCGTGTAGAAGATATATATTACTAATAAAAAACATTTCACTATGAAAGCTAATCTAATGAACAACTTCACTGCAGACACCTGGGGAACTGGATTATATGACTTGTACAGACGTGCTAACAAAAGGAAATGTTCTACTGAAGTTAAACATCCCAAACACACAAAATCACACACAGATAAATGAAACCTAAATCAATGCAGTGCTTAATTTGTAAATCAGGAGGTGCTGGAACAGACAGGCTGCTGATCTGACAGGTCGGGAGGAGGAAAAGGTCACAGATCGCATCTACAGCAAAGCGCCTGGAGCACATACAACACCTGAGTGCTGCTGTGCTCAAACTAAACAACTTTACAACAACAACAACAACAGCGCACCTGCACAAAATGCAAATAAAAATGATACTACGATTATTGTGACAGATACTGTGGTTATGATAAGAGTCACGATGTTAGTAGGACTGGTAATTTTTGCGTTTCATTTTTACTTAAAGAATATAAAAATGATGATGATGATTTTAGCTGCAGTCTGAACCTAACAAACATGCTCTCTTACATCTGGAATATGATCTGTAGGCCGGGGCATCTCTGAAGCACCACAATGCTTCATTTCATGACATGTAGTGAAACATTTTACCTTTTTTTAACCAAAAAATTGCAGCTCCTGCACCCTCAATAACACCTCTTGTTGCTGAGGGTATCCTCATGCAAACTGCAGTAATGTTAGCTCAAATGCACAAAACTTCCTGACATAAGTGACTGACTCTCTTTTTTAAAAACAAACAAGATTTAAAATCCATCCAAAATTGGTGCTGGTCCAGATCTGGGTGGTTCTGGATCATGTTCCAGCAAGATCCGGCACAAATTAAGCTTTGAATCAACTACAGTCGATGATTACCGAACATTTTGTACACAAAACAAAAATCTATGTGATCACACACACACACAGACACACACAGCATATACAAGAATAAAGACTCAGAGTTAGTTGTAAAGCAGTTGGGAGAGAAACACTGTTCACACTGTGAAAAACTGGATTTTTAACTGCACAAAAATCACAAATATTTAGATAAATGGTCAGATAGATGAAGAAACATACGCAAATCATGATATGCTGCATCCACTGAGAATTAAACTTCAGTTTGAAGTTGGTTAAATATTTGATACGACAAAATGACATGCAAGAAGACACTTCAAATGTCCACAGCAAAACATAAAAACCAAACCAAAACCTGTGCACACCATCAGCCATAACGCACAGAGACATACCTCCGAGGGAACAGAAACTCTAGACCAACCATGCTGCAATAACCAAAGATAATGTTTTCTGTCTGCACTTCTACAAACACACAATGAGCTGCAGTTACACAGAACTAACAATACTCCATTTGTCTTTACAGTGCAGCCACAGTCAACACATCACAGTCTCCATGGGAAACATGGTGCTCTTGTGCTTTCTTGCGATGTCAAAGATAGTATCAAAGTTGCAAATGAAGAGAAGAGAAAATCCAAATGAGTTTCATTTAAATGTCTGTAACTGACTTACGTTGAGCTCCTTCTGCTTACATGCACCAACATTTACTGTTTGTTGACATGTCCCTGTCCCTCCAATCAGCTTTGTTCACTGACCTTAAACAGCTTCTTGTGCTTTCTCCTGCACATACATGAAGTCACACAGGCCCACATTCTCCGGCTCTCTCTTGTCATCACACACACAAGCGCTCTATTTATTTCACACAGAACAATGCAGGCTGCCTCACAGACTTTGTGTTGTGTTGACTTGCAGTGACTCAAACGGAGCAGCACACAGCGACAGGGAGGCGAAGACACGGAGGAAGAGGAAGAAAGTGACGGGGGAGCACAGACTTCGCCTCTGGCCCTTCAGCTCCCACTGAAAGCAGCTTAATGTGGAATTACATAATCTCAATTTCCTCTGAGCTGATGGAGCACAGAGCCAAAACTCAGAGAAGGGGACAGGGACGGATAGAGCAAATAAATGAGTCTGGGAATTGGATGCAAGTGTTGTGAATGGGCAGTCTGGATATGTAAATGTGTTGATGATGGAGCTTTATGATGGCTGAGACACAGTCGTGGCTGCTAAAGACACATTTCCTAACTCAAGTCACAAAGAGAAGCAACTGTCCACAGAGCAACCAAATTCAGTGGGTGATTTGTGTCCACACTGTTTCCATGATATATTATCTTATCCTAAATAATGAGGACATGACATCATTGTGTACCTCATATCCCCGAGCTTCCTGGTGATGGCGCTGCCCAGTGTGCTGAAGGCGGCTGAGGTCTTCTGTCCTGCTGTGGACAGCGTCTCTGATGTCTTCTTATAACTGAGACATAAAGAAGATACAGTCAAAATATGTATTTACTATTTCATACACACATACATACACCCAACATTGATTAATCTCAGGTTAGGTCAGTGCACCTTCATCCATACAACACCCCCAACAAGTAGCTGAGTCTCTGAGACATTGTTTGGGAGTTACCACAAATCTTGGCCCATTCCTGTTCATCTAATGACACACCCAAATCTCTTTCCCCGGAGGGTCAGAGCTGAAACACCTTTATCTCAATAGCCATTTATTTTTTAATCCATCCATCCATCTTCATCGGCTTATGCGGGCCAGGTAACAGGGGCAGCAGGCCAAGCAAAGCACCTCAGATGTCCCTCTCCCCAGCAATGCTTTCCAGCTCCTCCTGGGGGACCCCAAGGCGTTCCCAGGCCAGATGGGATATGTAATCTCTCCAGTGTGTTCTGGTTCTGCCCCGGGGCCTCCTACCAGTGGGACGGGCCTGGAACACCTCTAATGGGAGGCTCCTGATCAGATGCCCGAACCACCTCGACTGACCAATTTCGACGCACAGGAGCAGCAGCTCTACTCTGAGCTCCCACCGGTTTCCTGCAGAGAACCACGGCTGCAAAAGCACATGTGGACTGGATGGGCAAAGTCCCACGACCCCTCCAGCAGCCTCACAAGGGTAAAGAGCACATTGCTCCTTCTGATTTTTTAAATATTCAAAACAAGTGTGTTACAGGGTGAAGAGGAGGTCATGTAGCTCAGACTTTAGCTGTGTGCTGACACCTGGAACCTGCTCTTGGATCTGTCTTTTTCATATATGTTTACATTTTGTGTATCAGTGTGTCATTTAGATAGTCTAAATAAATTGTAATTTATGATGTTGGTCTTTTGTGTAAACAAGACATCCCTGCACATCTGTCCATCAATGAACAGGTATCCCTCCTCAGTTGCTCTTTCGTGAGGTTTGTAGCATTTTTTTCTCCATTAAAGTTTTTCTGGGGGAGTTTTCCTTCGTCCCCTTCAAGGGTCAAACAAAGGACAGAGGTTGTTGTATGCTTTACAGATTATCAAGCCTCCTGAGGCAAACTGTCATTTATGATACTGGGCTATAAAAATAAAATTCCCTTGACTTGACACAACCTTTTTGTTTACACTGGCATGAACTTCCACACATCTGTGTTGCCCTGCTTCTCTGGGATGTTACACTGCTGCTGCCACACTGGTTCATTATAGATGAGGACGGCAACTGTGTGTGTAAAGTGATCTTCAGGTTGAAGTGTAACAGGATAAGAAGCGAGGCCTCTGGAGAATATCGCCTTGCTCTTCTCTGTCTCTTGGTGTCTGGGTAAGAGCTCATAGCTGACGGTCTAATGAGGAAATATGATTATTTCTCTGCACACTTAAAAATACAAAAACTGTCCTTGTTATAGATGTTTTTTTCACTGCTGGTAACACAGTACAATCATCAGGACATGTTCAGCTGTGTCATGAGGTCAACGACAGCCTTGTGATGGGTTTCTAATTAGGTTTGTGTCGTCTGTTGCAGTGAGTGTGACAAAGATAACAAATGCAGTAAAGCTCAGAGCAGGATTATGTCTTTTTAATTGGATTTCTGATATCTGTGTTTATAACACACTTCGTTCATTGTGTGGTGCTACTAGATGTTAAAAAACTACCTGCTCCTTGTGTGTGTGTGTTCACGTGTGTGTGCGAGTCCTGTAAAGATCATCTATGTTGACAGCAAACAGAAAAGCCATTCTGTCATGTGCTGAGGACACAAACACTTTCTCTCCTTATCTTTAACTCCATCAAACCTCTTTCTTTCTCCCTCAGCTGTCTCACAGATACACGTACACATTAACTTACGCTGTGGACGTCTGCATGTCGTGCCAGCCTTTGCTGAAGTTGTTTCTGAGCTCGCTCAGAGAGGTCACACCCAGTTTCTGTTTGAGCTCAGCGTACTGCTTCTCTTTGGACGACAGAACCTGCTTCAATGTGCTGATCTCCTCCTCCAGCTAGACAAACACAAAAAGACAAAGAGCTACTTAACAATTATCATACCATCAACACTTCTTGCTCTGTCTAAGCTTTTGCTTGAGAGCATGTGTGTGTGTGTGTGTGTGTTATGAACATACCTTAATTAGCTCTTGCTGAATCTCCTCTCTCTCCTCTTCCGTCAAGCTGGAGTTGTTTAAGTTGACTTCTGATGCCATATCTTCATCAGCCTCCCTCAGTGGCTCAGAGTCCAGGAACCCTGAATGATATATATACACACACGTGGTTAAATGTTCACACTATATTTACACTTCTGTGTGACCTGTAAATAAAGTTCTGTTTCTGATATCTCATCATTTACAGCAAAAAAATATGCTTCTGTTCCTGGAATCAAACGCATTAATTTGTCATGACTTTTGACAAGCTCTTGTTCCTATCGATACTCTTACTGTGAGCTGCTTTGAACAAAAGTGTCCAGGGTATTTCTTATTGGTGTTGGTAAAGACAGTAAAGCTGGGGTAGGCAGTTTCATTTTGGTGTCACTGGGCAAAAATCCCACAGTAAACTTTGAGCATATTGTCTTTTTAGTGGTCTGAGAGAAATCTGGCCAAGTCACAGTATGATTTTATGACTCCACAATCACGTAATCTGACACAGTGACTGTCAGAACAGACAAAAATGTCGTGCAGTGTGAACCCGGCATAACAATGAACAAAACAAAACAGTATCAGCAAAGCATTTCAGAGATGGAGAGAAAATGTTGCTGACAGTTTAGCTCACGGTTGCTGCTTTAAATCAAGATATATGTAGCTAACATTAGTGAGAGGCTTGAATTACAGTGTGTCCTCCGCCTCATTCCCCACCGCTGTACAATCCACTTCACTGGGAAGAAGGTGGGCAGCAGCTCTGGAATAGGGGCCCAGAGAGTCAGCGGCAGCAACTGCACAAACCCCCAGCTCTGAGGGAGCCAGTCTGCTCCGGCTCCCCCCAGATCAGCAAACTTTCTGTTGCTGTTGTTACACAGATTAGATCTGAGTTTGTGCTGTCCAAATTTGAGCCACTACAGCGACCTACTGAAGGTCCATCTCGTGAGCTGCTGCCTGCTCTTCTCTCGGGAAAGTCGTCCACAGCAGCAGGGGGAGTTCGCTCGCTGCAGGGTGGCTAGCTAGCTGATTCTTGTCCCATTAATGGTTTGATAAACAGGAAAGGGAGAGCAAGGGAAGGGCAGGATGAGCGAATGAGCTGTGTGCAACTGTACAATGAAATAAGATTAAGAAAAGTATGGCAAATGTTACTGTATTAAGCGTGTGCATAGGCCGGTGATCATCTGGTGGGAGGGGCTTAAGGACAGAGAAGAGAAGGAGGGTGTATTTTCAAATTCTGCCTTTTCCTTATTTCTGCCTACCCCAGCTTTTTTAACTTTCTTCTACATTAAATGCATTATCAGAGATCTCATGAAGAATTGTTCTGTGGACATGAGACGTTCAGATCTACAAAGATATTTCTAAAAGAACGTATCTGTCCCTCTGCCTTTTGTTGTTTGTGTGACAGCCCCTATGTCTGCGTCACATGTCTGTCTGTCTGTCTCTGTCTCACAGTTATGTAATCTGTGGCGGCAGGCTGGAGAGCTCTAATCTGGATTAAGTGATGAGGATTATCTTGCTGACGGACACTACAGACTCCCACAGACACAAACAAACAAGATGCTGATTCTGAGAACAGATTGACTTTAAAAGCTGCAATATTGGATTTTAGTGGCACCAAAATTAAACAAAAAAAAAAACAAAAAAAACTTGTGAAATCACAGGCATGAATACCTATGTACAGTATATACTAAATATTCCCAAAAAAAATAAAGATTGTGAACTTCAGAAAATCTGCATGACAGTTTAATAGCAGGAACGCCCTCTTTTACAGATTTAGAAAAAGGTCTTCAGAAGATATTCCCTCTTTCTGTCTCTCACAGAAACACTTCATTATACGCTTTAACACTGTATTTAGGTCTACTTCTGGAAACAGCACAGTCTCATACACATAATTACCCACACACTCAAGATGCTAAACTACACCACGACATGCGTATTTAAGAAAAAGCATTTCAAATGTCTCCATAAATGAAACTGTGCAGCCCTCGTGCAGAGCAAGGGAGCTGAAATCATTATTGTCAGCTGACCGGCATCAGCTGACAATAATATATGATGCAGTAAATACACTGAACCCATCATTAAGTCTCAGAATAGTGAGTTTTTCCCTCTGAAGTTGCAATATTCTGCACATGTGATTGAATAATGTCCAGAGCGGGAGCACATTTAAAACTGTTTCCATCTGATTAGCCTTGTGTTGTTGCAGGATGTTTGTGGAAGGCAAATCAGGACAGACAGGTGCCACACAGCACCAGGCAACAGCAGGACGACCGTGTACACACAACACAAGAAATGCAAATACATGTAGGTTAATGTGCCACTATGTTTGTAGTGAACCTGTGAACAATTTGCATGTACAATACACCGTTTTGACACAATGTAAAATGATTACCGTACCTGCTGTGAGGTGTCCTCTCTCTTGATGTGGCAGCATTATAAGACAAGTGAGGTTACGGTTAGCAAAAACTGACAGTAAATGAACAATACTGTCAACTGTAAAGTAGTCACTACAACAAAATTCTGTAGTTTATTTCTAAATCTAAGGGGCTCAGCACCACATGCAGCACACACATGCACATTTCACACTAGTATAGCTTGCAGCACTACAGCCAGCACAAGGCCTTTCTAAAGCAGGAGCTATTTCTGCATACACCACACAGCAGCGGGACAATCAGATTTTTAAACCCCCTGTGGCTAAGATGTAAGCTTTTCAAGTCTATTAGAGTGCATGGAGGAGTCCGAGCGAGTCTTTTTTCATGTTCACACAGCCATGAGGAAACCTTAAAAATGCCAGGAAGAGCAATTCATTTAAATGTTTACTCCCCGTGTAAATTCAGTATTACCTGGAGGAAGGTAATTACAATGAAACATTAACTGTTGTATTAATTAACTCAAATAAAACATTAAAATGCACTTGAGAGATGGAGGCAACATGCTAAGAACTCACACATCCACAACACCACATCAACTATTACCACCTCAATTAGTTTTGTTAAGTAACGTTAAGTTTATCCAAACTGCTCGTGTTGTTAAGACAATGTTGCTACATTCAGCTTAAGATAAGTGACATGTTGCAAACACAGGTAGTTTCTTTTTATGTTTGGCAAGGGCAGGTTTCCTTTTAGATAATGCAGGTTTCCTTTTGGCTACAGCAGGTTTCATTTTAGCTGACGCGGGTTTCCTTCAAGCTAATACAGGTTTAGTTGGGCTAAAGTAGTTACCCTTTTAGCTACCGCAGGTTTTTTTTATTTCATTTTTTTTAGCTAACACAGGTTTCTTTTTGGCTAATGCAGGTTTTCTATTAGGTACGTCACGTTTCCTTTCTGCTAACACAGGTTTCTTTTTAGCTACGGCAGGTTTCCTTTTAACTAACATGGGTTTCCTTTAGCTAACACTGATTTTCTCCTATCTGTGGCAGGTTTCTTTTTATCTAACGCTGGTTTACTTACAGCTAATGCAGGTTTACGTTTGGCTAAGGCAGGTTTCTTTTGAGCTAATGCAGGTTTCCTTTTTATATTTGGTTTCGATAGGTTTACTTTTAGCTAACACAGCTTTCCTTTGAGCTAAGGCAGGTTTCCTTTTTATATTTGGTTTCGATAAGTTTACTTTTAGCTAACACAGGTACCCTTCTAAAGGCCCATTTATGCTCAACATTAAATACGGATCCGGATACGGACGGAGCCTTCTGTCCGTGCTCCGCGTTCATTTCGTCCGTATTTCTGCACGTTTCCATAAAGCTTACGGATACGGGCCAAACAGAGAAGTACCACCGGGAACCGTGGAGGCAGTGTTGCTGTCACTACCCTATACGTAGCTCTAGTGAGACACAAAGAAGAAATAACAATTCAAATAACAATTCAATTTCTCTCATCGGCAGTACTAGAGAAAAGAATTCTCCGTCCTCCAGTCGCAATGTATTTAACGGCCTCACCGACCACCGCCTCCTACAACGCTGCCTCTGTTTTTGTCTTTTATGCAAGAGGTACATTATCAATATCCTCCACAGTCACCATGTTTGTTTTTGAGTTTGTTGTCGTCATAAACTTTTGACACTGGGCTCCCTCCTGCTGGATATATTGGTTAACATCCGCTAACGTAAAGGGTACATGGAAGTATGTGGGCAGTGATGGTAACATCGTTTGAAACGGACGTATACATTTTCGTACATAAAGGGAGCATAAATGGGCCTTAACAATGGTAGGTTGACTTTTAGCTAGGGTAGGATTTCTCTCAACTATTGCAGGTTTAATTTAGGGCTGCCACTAACGATTATTTTCATTGTTGACTAATCTGTCGATTATTTCTTCGATTAGTCGACTAATCATTTCATCAAAAAATGTGTTAAAATGTTGAAAAATGTCAGTCTGTGTCGCCCAAACCCCAAAATTACGTCATCTAATGTCTTGTTTCGTACTCACGCCAAAGGGTTTTAGTTCAACGTCACGGGAGAGTGTGTAAAGCTGCCAATATTTGAAGGTAAGAAGCTTTTCTTTTTTTTTTTTACTATTACAGATTTACTTTTTGCTAAGGCAGGTTTACTTTAAGCTAACACAGATTTCTTTTGGACTAACACAGGTTTTCTATTAGCTAATGTAGCGTTTACTGTATTCAAAGGAAAATATAAGACTGTAGTTACAGCACATGTGACATGAAGACATTTTGGCCTCTACAATTCAGAACAGGCTTTGACTGTTTGTTACGGAAGTTTCTATCAAGTGTCTGAAACATGGATGTAAGATATGTTTGTGAGAGTCTCATGTATCACAGTTTATCACTTTGGAGACAAAAGGCACAGTGTGTAACATCAAGCTGCCACTGACAGTATATAATCAACACCAATGATAGCGTGGTGCATTATCTTATATAACATGAAAACACACCTTGAAGATCTCATGGTCAAACTTAAAATAACATTACAAGAAATTAGATGTTGGTTTTGAAAGTTCATCCCTGGCATTTGCACTACGATACACTGCTGCATTGCCAATTGCCAGGAATGTAAGGAATGCTAAAAGTAGTTAATGATCCCAGTCAAGGTTCACTGCATAAAATCAGTTAGATACAAAGTAAGCTCAGATCCTAAGCTCTCCAATAAACTGGGGGTGGATCAGGGAGAATTTTAAGGTCACAGGCCACATTTTAAAGCAATGTGAACAGGCAACTTTGCAGAAAGCTGCTTCGATCATCTTAGCCTACGGCTTTTGCTCCTTTTAAAACAAGTACATATTTAGTCACTGAGTTTGCCATCAACATTGCTTCAAAACTTGCTACTGTAAATCACTTGTGTATACTTGAAACAAGGATTTTAGATACTGAGGTCATGAGTCCAAGTCCCCTCCAACACATACCACAACTCTCAGAATGCCAAAAATAAGGTCTCGATATCCTTTAATTATTTGCATATGTCAAGTTTTTCTTCATCTAGGCCCAACATGGTCTACATTTTAATTAAAGCCCAATCCAAAATACAAAGACTACCCTGGTGGGGAAATACTGAATCCTTTCTAACTTACTTATTGGTTGGCCTAAAGCAGTCAAAAAATCAGGTCTAACAATACCTGAATCTGACTATGATAAAGAAAACTGGGGCCTTTAATTCATCTAGGCTGCTAAATAAAACCCAAACTCCAAGATCAAACACAAATGACTTGACCTCAGTGTCCTTGGTGGCAGCTATATCTATAGGGTGGCTACAGGTTCCCACAGAGGTCAGAATGTTAAGAAGTAAATGTTCAACTAAAGTGTAAGACCGTCTAATCTACAGGCTCTAGTCTACATCCCTTTTCACCTGTGCTGTCCAGTTGCATATCCCAAGTGGTGGACATGACCCAGTTGTCAGACTGGGATGCTGATGTCTGACCCCACTGATCGTCCCCTGACGGTGAAGTTTTACCCCATTCTGTCAGGGTTTTCCCATTCTGGGCCACTGGAGCCAAGTCGTCACTGTATGAGCTCCTTCTAACCAATTCCTCGCCAGAGGGGTTAAACACGCCCTGATTCAAACTGAGCAAAGTTACAGTTGAATACAGTTTCAGTATCTTACACAGAAAGTGCTTGATTCATCTCATTTTGAAAGTGATGAGTAGTGACATTTAAGTTTAACTGACAAAAACAATTTCAGGAAGTTTCATGTGATTTGTTTTTACGTTTTACAAGAGAAGTCTTAGCTACTGAAAAATAACCAATGAATCGCTTGTTACTGAGAAAAATCCGTATCAGCATTTAAAGCGTCAATAGGCTACTTGTATTCTATGTGGCCCTAAAAAATGTATATGTTTTTCAATATATCCCCTTACATGTGCTTGTATACACACTGTGATCACAACTAGGCAACTGCCAGTAGTTTTATGGCATGTCAACTGGTTTCAGTAATTTTATTAATTGAACTGAATTTGTACCACTAAAGTACAATATCCTCTAACCGTAGACTTGAATAACTGGTAGATTTTGTAGCTGTCTAGCAGACAGTTTGGTTCAATTAGACCATATGCAATATAAAGAGCATCAAATATCAGACTGTATAAAAAGGACGGTTCAACCCGAAATCAAAAATACATATTTTACTTCTTACCTATAGTGCTATTTATCCATCTAGATTGTTTTGGTGTGAGTTGTCTAGTGTTGGATATGTCTGCCTTCTCTCCAACATAATGAAACTAGAGGGCGCTCAGTTTGTGGTGTTATACATTACATTTAAAAAACTCAACATCAGTATCTCTTTCCAGAAATCATGACCTGCTTACTCATGATAATCCACGGACCTTATTGTGAGCAGTTTCATGCAGGAACTATTTTCTTTCCGCTGAACTACACCCACCAAATGCATCAACGCACAAAAGGAAGTGTGCATCTAAGGGCAAACAGCATGAGATGTAAACATTAATGGGGTCCTCCTTGGCTGAGCTGGTGCTAGGTGAGCTACGAGTCATTGCTACTTCCTTCTGTGCGTTGATACAGTTTGTGCGTGTAGTTCAGTAGAAAGATATTAGTTCTTACAAGAGCTGCCCCCTGAAATGATAAGATTATAATGATCAGTTGGAGACCAACCAGTTGCCTGAGATTCTTCAAGTCGAGCAGGTACATTCAGCTGGACCCAGATCCCAGGGTGAGCCTGGGTGAGACAGAGGCAGCTGCCCAGAGGAAGAGAGGCTCCGAGATAATATAATCTTCTGCCTTCCGCTTAGAAATGATGAATTCAAACTCACAGCAAGTTAATACGATACAGTCTCTGGCTTATGTTTGATATCTACTGTCAGCAAAGAATGATGATAACCTCTCTGAGCCTATTTAACTAACATAGCTTACTTGGCTTGTTCGCCACGTTACGTGAACATCACTGTCGCCCTGAATGGCCCTGCGAACCACATTTAAACTCTGAAACTCCACAGGGCAAAAATGAATAGTTGAATAGTCAGATATTTTACTATGCGATTCGACTGACATAACTGTGAGTCGGGTACAGCCATAGTTCCTACATGAAGCCTCACAACAAGGTCTGTGGATTATCTTGAGTAACCAGGTCATGATTCCTGGAAAGAGACACTGATGTTGAGTTTTTCAAATGTACTTTTTTTTGGCGCTTTGAGCACCACAAGCTGAGTGTCATCTAGTTCCATTATACTGAAGAGAAGGCAGACATCTCTACAGCTGATATCTAGAAGCCTACTCAGACCCTGCGTTAAATCACCCCTGAATGGTCGATTTATTCTAACGTAACAACTTCAGGTTAGTGGAATGACATTTGCTCCAATTTAAAATATTTAATTGTGATATTTCAATACTGTAAGACCACACTCACCCACTCTACCAGCAGTTAAATCAACACTGAATCACATGAGGAAGGAAACTGTTGCTGCACTGATCTTAATATAAAAACTTTCAAACACGCTGCCCCAGTCTGTGATGTCATTTTTCGATCAACAGCTGATGTCACAGGCTTTGACGTCACTTCCTGATTTGCTCTGCGTGCAGCCTATGATTCAATGTGGATTTATGTTTTGTTTCAATCTGGGGGAGTTGAGTCTTACCCTGCTCTCCCTCGTGTGTGGCTGAGTTAACCCATTCCTCTCCAGGACCCATGCTGCCCCAGTCCACCACTGCGCCACTCAGAACATCAGAGTACAACTCTGCAGCAGAGCAAGGCAGCAGGGCGAGAGGAGACAAGAACACTGGTTATATACTGTTCACATGCACAAACACACACACACACACACACACACACACACACACACACACACACACACACACACACGCACGAGTCACCCCTCTTGAGGGACTTGGTGTGTCTCCAGTGTCCATCCCGGCCCTGTCAGTAACTTGATAACAGTGAGGTCTGTTTTGTTAGAGGCACATTATCTGAGTCTGCATTTGCACAGGAACAGGAAGTCTGATTTCTGACCCTCTGTGGCACAGATATGAACTCCTCAGAGCCGTTTAAACAGGATTTCGCCGATTCCTGCTGTTTAAAAAAAAGCCGGGGAGCAAATCTGTGCCCCACAGAGATAACAATGAGATCTTTTGTAACAATTAAGCAAGAATATCCAAAGTTATTGAGCAATTCAAGTTCTCTGGATGCTGATGAAATCTCATTACACCATACACAGGCAGTCCAAGAGGAAGCAGGCCGGCTTAAGGCCAGTTCTGTTTCACTAACAGTGATTTCCTCCTGGTTCCACAGTTTTACTTCTGTGTTTCGGCTCATAAAGCACTTTTATGAGAAAGTAAAGGTCACAGATTTCAGTATGAAACATATACACTGAAGGTAGCATATAATATCATTCAAGTGTATTAAGTTTACATTACACTGATTTAAAGAAAAGCTTTTAGACTCTATGTTTTCAAGGCTCTTTCCTTCCCTGAAATATAAGGTCACATTAAGCTGCATAACGTTGACATTTGAATTCGAAATCAACACTCAAATGCTGTGCCGTTTCTCATTTATTCTGTTCAAACCCTGTATTTGGCTCAGTTGCATATAAAAATGAGGCTACACTAATGATATTAGTATTATACTGTTTGCCGAATTAGATTCCAGTGGTGAGTGTGTAGGATCATTTTCGACTCGTGGCATTGTGACATTTCCAGTAACACCAGAAGACTGTACACCCAGAAGTCAAAACTGATTGAAAAATTCACATTTATATCTGACGTAATATTCTGCATCAATTGGATGGTATCAAGGTCTTGCGGATCGTTTCCACTCACGTATGTGACTGGTGTCCGTAGATCTGTAAATATAAGGTAAGGTAATAGGTGAACACCTCAAGAGAACTCAACCACCTCGAGTGGTGACAGATTGAAAACTTTTTCATAGATAAAACAGATGTTGACAAAGTTTTCCTTTGGGGACATAATTTGCAGTTGAAAACAGGTGATAAATCTCAATGTATTTTATCGCAACACATTTAAAATCCCAATAATATCGTATCGTGGAGCCACCCTGACTTACTGCATTTAATAAAATACTTGATATGTTAAAGCATCATTAAGCAGGTGATAAGCTCTGATAACACTAATTGGGTCATCTGATCTGTTTCACAGGCTGCCTGGCTTTAATTTCAAATCAATGATTATCTTATACACACTCATTTTAAACTCACTCTTCTTTACTCTCTTTTCTGTGTCTCCCTCCCCCCCTTAGTGTTTGGGGTGAAATACCTTCAGTCACAAGACTCCCATTTAGCCCACTGGTCATGTGGCTATGTTAAATCAGAGGCCTGGGGATGGTCATATGGCTGCAAAATCAATTGAAGCTAAACTGGAGGCCAAGTTGCCTGCAGCGTGGCCACACAGCAGCAACACTGTACACACTGTATATAAACATTTTTCAGTCAATGTTTTAGACCTTGTGATTTAAATACTCCAAATATGTACATTATACATACATACATTGGGGTGTTTTTTTCTGGAAGCACATATTTCTACTATAAATACAAATCATCACGCTCATCAAGTTTTATAGAACATTATGAGCTTTTGTCAGGCATCAACTCTGGACTCAAAGCCCTGCTGACTCCCATCAGCCACAGGTACACACTCAGACCTGGAATGCAGTTAACTACCTACATAAACAAACACTATCTTCATCACACTCACAGATATGGGAGTAATCGCCCTGCTTGATAAGTCTGTGTCTCATTTAGCCTCTTAACACCAGCTCCCACCATGTTTAAGAATAGATCAAAGATTTTACTGATTACTTTTAAGGCTGTTCACGGTCTCTCTCACAGCTATATCTCTGACCTCTTAGTGCCGGAAATGCCAGGACGTACTTTGAGGTCCTCGAGCAGCTGAGGTCTTTTGTGTCTGGAAAGGGGACAGAGCATTTGCTGCCAGGACCCGAGGCTCTGGAACAGTCTGCCCGGCTGAGTATATGATCTCTTTTAAGTCCCTTCTTACAACTTCCTTTTATTGGAGAGCCTTTCCTGATTTTACTTGAGTCTTAAAGTTCGTTTGGAATGTCTTTTATTTCCTCAGTTTATATACACTAAAGAGTTTTATCAGTTCTTTTAAAAGCTGCTGTTTTCATGTCTTGTCTGTTTAATTACTGGCATGTAAAGCACTTAAATAAATAAAGATTATATTAATTGATTATATTATTATTATTATTATTACAGTCTCTTTTTAAAGTAAATTTAGAACCAAAGGTAAAAAAACCCCAAAAACCTACGTGCTCAGTTTAGAAAACAAATGGTTTGGCTTAAAACAAGTATGTCTGTTACTTATGTAATGTGACATCATGTGACATACACGTCACACACATCATGTGAAATAGGTCACTATCATAGCATGATACACATGCTAGCACACTACATTGTTTTTAAAATAACTTGATGGACTTGTGGTTTCAAATGAGACACAAACAGAGAACTCCCAGGTGAAAGTCCTGAGTTTGTTTGACCAATGTTCCTCTCTCATCCACCCTGTGCTGACTTTAGACGGTCTTTTATTTCCTCCGTTCTTTTTAAAGTTGCTGTTATCGTGTCTTTCTGTTTGAATTATTGACATGTAAAGCAGTTTGTAAGTCGCTTTGTAAATAAGGTTATTACTACATTCCAATTTTCACTTCCCAGAAAAACACCCGCCTAAAAAAAAGTACATTTTCATCCGTTTATCCGGGGCCCGGTCGCGGGGGCAGCAGGCCAAGCAAAGCACCCCAGACGTCCCTCTCCCCAGCAACGCTTTCCAGCTCCTCCTGCGGGACCCCAAGGTGTTCCCAGGCCAGGTGAGATATATAATCCCTCAAGTGTGTTCTGGCTCTGCCCCGGGGCCTCCTACCAGTGGGACGTGCCTGGAACATCTCTAACAGGAGGCCCCCAGGAGCCCAAACCACCTCAACTGAACCCGTTCAGCGCGAAGGAGCAGCGGCTCTACTCCGAGCTTCTTCCAGATATCCGAGCTCCTCACCTTATCTCTAAGGCTGAGCTTGTATCTGCGATCTCATTCTTTCAGTCACTGCCCAGAGCTCATGACCAGAGTTGAAGGTTGAGACACAGATGAACCAGTAAGACTTTGGCCCCTTGGCCTGTGCCCAGAAGGCCAGTTCAGTCATCCATGGATGGTCCTGGCAACAAAATAACTCAAATTTCTCCCTTTCTAAATAAAATAAAAATAAACATTGATTTTAGGGATCAACAAAAAATGGTACTTTGCTGATACTCTGTGTTTAACATAAACACAGGTCAGTTTCCATGATGTCTTGGATAAACAGTGACACACACCTGCAGCACACTGGCCTCCTGTGCAGCACCTGAGCGTGTCTGAGGCTTCTGGGTGTTTATTTATTTGCTTCCTGAACCAGCTGCTCTACAGGCATCAGTCTTCACACAGAGCTGGACACAAGATGAGTGGCACATTTATAGAAACACACTGAAGAAATGAGCCACACTGGTATAAACGCTCAGCTGTAATTAAAGAGCTCGCGCAGACTCGAGCTACAGGTTTTCGCTCCAGATATGTCTCCACAGATTTCTAGACTTTACCAGTGTTTTCTCATTTACACACTTTCCTCTCCCTCAGCCTCGAGCAGTGACGTGTGCAGCCTCATTATCAGATCAACAGCACGCAGTGGCTGGTTGTGACTTGTGTGTGTGTGTGTGTGTGTGTGTGTGTGTGTGTGTAGAATAAAAAGTTGTCTCCATCATGAGCGCACGCGGACTCACCTTGTTGTCTGGTCTCCATCAGCAGCAGCCAGGTGAGCTCCCCAATTCAACCTGCAGAGACACGACAGCTCACGGCAGCACGCGCAGCACCGACCGGTCGTTGGGTCAGTGTGTGTTTCCTACTCCCGTTTCCTTGGCTGTCACGCGCCGGACCAGCTCTCAGGCGGAGCTTGTAGCGCGAGCCAATCACTGGGCGCGCGCTTCTGTAATTCGCTTAATTCGCCCACCGGATATATTTAATTTTATTTATAGCGAATATATGTTTTAAGAAATACTGGTCACTCTGGTAAAATGAATCCCAAATATTGTTTTGTTTATTTTGTTACATTTTATAAATCCCATCATCCTGTTCGGTCAGTTTCATATTACACAAATCTAAATTTGCTTCATCATCCCCCTGTTCAAGAGGCTTTTTTATTTTTTTTTTTCAAATTTTATTTTAATAGTCACTGGAAAATAATAATTTCTTTATGTGTACTACATAATTTAAAATGCTGTTTTATAAATATTTTTTACTATTATTTGTTTTTATCACTTTTTTGACAATATGTGGAATCTAGGATGCCTGATTTTGTGGAAATTACTTCCTTAAAAAAATAAATAAATAAATAAAACAGCTGAACATTTGATGATACCTGATTTCTAATTATTGTGTTTTTAAAAAAAATATAAATAAATAATTAAAAAAAAAAACATATTTCATTACAGGAAAGCGTGCTCATTAGACACAACAACCAAATAATAAATTAATCAATATTAATGTGTTTGTTATCAGGGGAAGAAGTATTCAAACCCTTTAAATAAAAGTAGCAGTAGCTAAGTGTATAAATACCTCACATGGCAATGTCCTGAAATCAAAAGCGTAGCTATAATATATATATATTTTAACTATGTCATTGCATATTGACAGCAGTTATTAATTAATGTATACCTGCAATTTGTGACGAAAATAAAAATATGCTAATGTAAAAAAAAAACCCTTCAAAACATAATTTAAGTATCAAAAGTAAAAGTATGTTACATTACATGCAAGAGTAAATTTCCCCTAAATTGGGTAAAAAAAGTAAAAAAAAAAACAAAAAAAACCCTCAAATAAAGTACCTCATAATTTTTCTTCTTATAAAATGTTTTCTTTTAAACCACTTACACAATGTCTTTCTTTGTATTGTTGTGTCCAGCTCTTAATATAAACATCATTCAATACTGCCACCAATAATAAAAAGGGGATTCACAATTAAAAAATGCTGAGGAAATTAAATCTGTATCATTTCAGTTATTTAAAATTGATCAGTTTCTAATTAATTTTAACATTAGAAATCTTCCATATTATTTCAGTACTATACTATTCTTTGTTACTTTGCCAATGCATGTCATTTTGCATTTGCATTACCGTTGAAAAACTAAAATAAAATAAATCAAGATTGTAGGGATCTGCCTCCTGCAGCTCGTGTCTGACCCCTGCTGACGTAATGCTGCAATCACAGCAGGGAGACGTCCATACAGTTTGTACAGTAGACTGCCGGTGCCTTTAAAACATTAAATAAATCAAACATTAACAAACCTGTCAGGAGAAAGTATAATTAATCAATATCAAATAAAACAGTCCGACCAGAAGACACTGGCATTTGACCCAGTTTAGTTTATTCATCAGATCCTCAGATGAAAACAGAGTTTGTGCCTGTCTAGGTGGGCGATCATCATATCAGCAGACATTTATAACTGTGGCAGCAGGTGGAAGAATCTGTTTTAGTGCAAACGAGGAGGACAGTGATTAAGTTTAAGACATTTCTCTGATTAGAAATACCCTTAAAAACAAAGTGGCGTACAGACATTAAACGTTGCCAAAGTTTGCATCCTGATGTCACAGCAACACAAATACTCACAGGCCTCCTGAGTTGAATGAACCTTTAATAATATATTGTCACTGTAACTATGCATTTAAGTTGTTTAAACTGAGACATCTTTCTGATATAATCACGTCCGTCACTTTGTCACAGTCGCCTGATGCTGGAGACAGGGCGAGACCAGACAGTGAGGTTTATAGGAGCCAAAATAAAGTGACAGTTTATTTGTGCAAAACCATAAAGAGTATTTGGGACGTAGCTGACACCCTGTATCATGGTCACCTGTAACATATCATAGGTTTGGTTTCACCTTCAGCAATTTAAAACACACATTCTTCATTGCGGGCCTCTGCAGAATAGCCTGTGTGTGTTGGGGTAACAGATCCATCGATATATTTAACTGTGGTTCCTACATGTTTCTGTTGATGCATGACTTGAGGCCCATTTCTAATCTTTGGAGTCACACAGGGGCCCTGAACCACACATTGGCAAACCCTGATCTATAATGGCTGCGAAGGCACTATTGCATATTTATGCCAATATTATGGGATTGTAACACACACAAAAAGGCCGGGGGATCAGCCAGCCGACACGCCCCAGCACAGGAAAATCATTGGCCAAAATAACACATGTAACTGAATGAAACTGATTACAGCAATTTCTTTTTTTGCTTGTTAAGCTTTACCTAAACAGTTGCTTAGTCTTTACAGAGACGTGATGAAGACAGTAATATGTAGGAACAACGAAACAAAGCAATGATGGCATCTTAACAGTGAATCAGTGGATTAATACATGTGTATAAAGTGAAATAAATCAGATGAGGGGCCGCCCTGATCATTATTCAGTTACATCTGTCCTGCAGCTGAGCAGATAGAACAAATTCATATTTAAATTTACTGTCTGACAGCAAAATCGCCAAATAAATCTGACTTTAAACCCCTGCTCTAAAGAAGGTGCTTCCTTTTTTTGACCCAGTGTTTACTTACTACATTACGTAAATGATTATTCAGTTATTAAACATACCATTTGCTAATTTTTTTGGTGCAGGGGAATGTTTGTGGTGGAAAGCCATGGATATAGTGAAAAACATGTGCCCACATGATTAAAATAATTTTAAGTACATATGTCCATCACACTGTCAGTCATGTTTCAAACAAACAAATAATGCAGCAGTATAACATGTCAGTGTAGTACTAGCTGAGCAGTTAGGTGCATATATGACCATTTGTATATCCTGTTTAATTTGTAAAGACTACTTTGATTTTCTCGCATGCCTCCACGTTGAGCGAAGGATCCAGAAACTAGGGCTGACCTGATCTACAGCTGCTCCGATCAATAGTTTTTTTTGTTATCGTGTGACTTTGGTGAATCTGAACTAACTTTTTAAAAACCAAAGTCACACAGAAACACAAACAAACTAACCGATAGAGGCAGGGGTAGACCAGCAGCTCCTGTGTTCAGTGAGGTAAAATTACTGTTTTTGTCAGTGGAGTCTGGCTTTGAAAAGAACATAGATAAGTTTCACTATTAGTTCAGTTCCCTGACAGCAAGGACTGTCTATTTGGGAAGTACTGAGAATATGACTGGATACTAAGACTTGAAGTTCTTCGAGAACTTTCTCAGTTTTCGGATTCTTAGTTCACTGGAGGCATGTGAGAAAAAAAATTTCTTAGGGTGAGTAATTGATAAACAAATGGTCATTTAAAGGGGGGAATTTAATATTTCTTTAAGTAGACAGTGTCAATGTTTTTGTTTGGCGCATACCTTACACATTTAATTTCCCAGCGCTGTATGACTCATACATATTTCCTCGTCGGACTTTTTCAGCCCCCTGACCCCTAAGCAGCTTTAACAAACAGCTGAGTCATGCTCTAAAAACACAGACTGTGTTTGCATCTCTGAGATATTTGGATCTACTTTGACACTACAATGTTTTTACTTCCTGGAATTTATTTGCTAAGCAGCTCTGGGCAAATGTATCAGGAAGCATTTTAACTCTGCGATTTCTGTGGCACAGCTCGTGTGGATGCAGCGCTCTGGGTACAGTGAACAGAAAACAAACTCCCTGAGAGTGGATTCAAACCCAGAGTCAGGACCTCCTGAAAGCAGTGTGTGTAGCAATATATTGTCGGTGCCCTTTAGGAACCTTGTATGTACAGTTTCACTGCACTTTGACAGTCAGTGTTTAAATCCCAGATGTAGAAAATGTGTCAGATCCCTGGGATAAAGACGAGCTAATGATGTCCAACATGCATGAGCATCAACCCTGCTTTTCCTTCATGTCTTGATTCCTGGTGTCAGTGATCCACTGATGAAATGTGCTGCAACACTCAGGATATGTCCCACTGGTAACCACTACAAATTTCATTGTGCAATGATCTTCTGTTTCCAATGGAGGCCTTGGCTTTTATCATCCCACATCCTTTTCCATGCTGTAGCATCTCTTATGTGCAGATACATTGTGCTTGTCCTCGTCTTTGTTTTCTTTAAAGCGTCTTCATAAACGTCTCACGATGGAGCGAAAAAAAAAAAAAGATCACTCAGTGAAGGGGTGAGCTAAACACACAAAACAATATCTGTGAGTGATGTGGAAACCACTTGTACTTGACCGCAGCTCGCTCCGCAGGTAGCTCTGTTATTCTCACGTATCAGAGGCTCCAAAGCGTCGAGTCTGGATGATTATTTTGTGGCTCAACAGCCGCCACAGCTCCAGTGGATGTGCACTCATTTTCAAAACTAGGGCCTGACAGCAGGGAGGAGAGGATAGAGGGATAAGTGAAGGACAGCGAGCTGGCTGCTGCCAGGTGATGACCTTTAAAGCTCTTGAAAATCTCCTGTTTCCTGGCAGCACGCCGAGTGTGTGCTTTCTCGCAGTGTGTGCCAGTGTGAATGACTTAAAAGCCACTATGTCACTCTCCAAACTCTCATTACAGACAGACGTCCTCTTACCACTGCAAATATCAGACGCAAAACCAAACTCTGTGCATCACTTCTTCAAACTTGGTCACCTAACAATCATAAGAAGTGTGTAGGATTTAGTGGCATCTAGAGGTGAGGACTGCAGAAGCCCAGTTAGGATTCCTTCAGTGTCCATTGCTCAGGAGGTTTTTACCAGGAGCCAAATTATCCGCAGAGGTCTCTTCCTCTTCAAAACAAACAGACCACGTGATTTAAACTGGTAAAAACACTGAATAAAGCAGTTTTACACTAAAAATGAGCGTTTCTCTGATTCTGTTCAGCTAGTTGAAGATGGGCTGTCAGCCCAGGATCTGCTAATGTGTGCTCACCTTCTTTCTTCGATAACTTAAGACCCAGATGTTCAGGAGGTTTTTACCAGGAGCCGAATTATCCGCAGAGATCTCTTCCTCTCCAGAACAAACAGACCAGATGATTTAAACCGGTAAAACCACTGAATAAAGCAGTTTCAAGGTACAAATGAGCGTTTCACTGATGTTGTTCGGATCGTCACAGATGCATCTTCTGATGTGCGCTCATCTTTTTTCTTCAATGATTTAAGACCCAGACATTTAGGAGATTATTACCAGGAGCCGAATTATCCACAGAGGTCTCTTCCTCTCCAAAACAAACACATCAGGTGAATTAAACCGGTAAAAACACTGAATAAAGCATTTTCATGTTAAAAATTGTTAAAAAATAAGGGTTTCTCGGACGCTGTTGGGCTTGCTAACTACGATGGTGACACGATGATACTAGTTTTCCGGTGTTTATACACCAGAGAAATAATTTATTACTGCCAATACATCCCTCTAAATCCTTCACACTGGACCTTTAACATCCAAATTTATTCCACAAATTCAGTGCACAGCAGCCTGAGGATAACCTCTGATCTCATACAATAAAAATAACCCTAACACCCTGTTCAGCTCTGAAGCAAACCACCACCCTGGCTACACTGTAAAGAAAAGTACAATCTTAAATACTTGCTGTTTAGCAACAGCTACCATTCGTTCAGTCACTTTAACTCCAAGCAGCTTTCAACTATCTAATGCATATTCCTACAATCTTACAGAGCCTCTGTTTCTTTGCACAGACTCCGCTACACACTGGCAGCATCACCACCAAAACCTCTGCAACAGGCAACCCCCTAAAAAAACAATAACAACAAAATAATCTAACAAAAGGGACAGGGTCAACCATCAGTCCTGCCACATTCAGCATTTTGTTTTGGCACAATTGCCGCACAGCAGCTTTTTTTTTTTTTTTTTTTTTTGATGATGCAGATACTGGCATACAGTGTGTGGGCACAGCAGAGACGACCTGCCAGGCAGGGAGGGTGTGTGAGCCACCGTCCAACCAGGCGGAGAGGACGGACCGAATAGACGTGAGGGGCAGATAGAAGGAGGAGTTGCTGGAGAACAGGGAACAATGGAGGCTAGCTTATTTCGTTTAGGGGTCAGAGGGCTGAACACACCCCATTTTTTATATAGTGGGTGTAGCCTTTGTGTCACTTTCAGGGTCCGGACACACAACTCAGCTTTTAAATCTTCAGGCAAAACCTTCATCTATCATCCGTCCATCCTTCCATGTGAAGTCCTCTCATATTTTCAACAAAGTGTGCTTGTCAAAGCCTCTGCATCGCAACTGGAATTTTTAATATCCAATATTATCTGCGTTTCCACCAGCATAAGATGAACAAATTCAGTGTCTAGCTGTGAGAGCTCATTTCCCATCATGGCTTGGTCCTAAACTCCATCTCGCACTGTTGACAAATGACTGAAGCTTTTGCAAAAGTTCAATAAGGAAGATATTATTTCCTCACATGTATCAGTTTCTCATCTGTGAGCTCCTCCTACTGTTTCCCAGCAGTCAGTGTTCATAATATCCAATATGTACGCCATCATATCGACCAAGGAACGCGCTCCAAGCTTGCTCTTTTAACACGTTCTAATGAGTGCGGGTGTAAACACAACTGCGTCTGTCTGTCACGTGCGTTTAGATTTGTTCTCCTGAGAGACAGCTGTTGTTAAATGTATGACAGAAGAGTAAAAAGCTTGCAAATGGACACTGCTTAAACATCCTGTAACGTGTCATGGACGCTTCCTACTGCGCTGTGATACAGTTGGTAGGTGTCGTTCGGCGGAAAGAAAATAGTTCCTGCATGAAACTGCTCGTAACAAGGTCTGTGGATTATCTTGAGTCACCCGGTTATGATTTCTGGAAAGAGACACTGCTGCCCTTTTCACTGATTGCCATTGTTAATTTTGTGATGTTCCCCTCAGACATTTGCGGTGACTCAGGCTGGCGTTTTCGTCCCTGAGGAGATGTCTTCAAGCTGCGTGTGTGGTCTAGACGAGGTGCAGGGCAGGTTTCAGATCCAGCGTCCGGAGCCCTGCGTGCGCTGCTTCTTCCTCCTCTTACACACATAGTAGACTGGGAAAACTACGAAACCTGGGGACAGGAGAGGTGGTGGTAGAGATGAGGAGGGAGAGAGAAAAGAGATGGATTAAAGCAAACTATACTTGTTTCTAATGTTGCTAATTTTAATTATCTATTCATTACTGTACAATGTAAATCTGAAAAATGTGTGTTAATGTTAAGCTCTAATGAGTTTTCTGGATGGATTTGATTGGATTATTCCGTGTTACAGCGCACTGCCTACAGATTTGGCATATATGAAATGAACTGAGCTGAAACAGAGAGCAGCAGCAGCACAACACTGATTCTAACAACAGTGAAAATAAATGTGAATCTGCCATCACGGCATGTTAGCCTGCAGCGGATCATCTGTCAGACGCACAGACACGGGAAAGAGATTAACACTAATTACAGTTCAGCTGAGGCATCAATAGTTCACAGTGCTGTCTGATAGAGAGCTCGCAGAGTGCAGCTGGGTGATATTACTAGTAAATGTAGTTCCAGGAAGTAAAAGCACAGGAAGAGCGATAATCTGGATCCACAGTGCTGGCATTTTAAAAACAATGAGAGTTTACTTGTCTTTGACGCGAGTACACATGAGTGAGAATGTAATGTTAACATAACGTGTGTGGCTCTTTTTTTTTGGCGAGATCACAGTATGCAAGGCCAGGTCTATAAACGCTAGACTGTCTGTGAGTGAGTGAGTTATAAAACTGAATGTACACCATAGAAGTATAAAGAGAACTGGATACAGTGTTGGAAGCGGACCTCGTTCATTCCCAGAGGAGATTGAAGCAAAAACATCCAGCTGTTACTTATGAAATTAACCAGATGATCGGCACTACTTCCACATCACTGGGCCCACAGAGCCAATGCACAAGAAACTTTTAGTTTAGTGCTCCGCTAACTTGAATGGGGATAAATTATTTAATTGCACAGCTTTTCTAGACCTCCCAAATGATACTGGATGAGAGGAGCAAATTCTGATAGTGACACAAGTCATTTCCCAAAGGTTATGATTAGCTAACTAGCTAACTGCTACATAAGTAAAATTTATCAACTTAATAATGCTTCATCAACATACACCTCACAGCCTAGAAAAACACACTGCTGTCATCAGTTGAGTGACAACTTTGTTCGGCTCATTTCCTGTAACCACTGTAACGTTATCATGAAGGCATGGAGGAATTAGCATGCTAGCTAGCTAACTAACCAGCTGCACTCAAAATAGGAGTTTTGGACAGAGAAAAGAGGATCACCTCATCAATTTGTTAGAGGAACAGCCATGTCTGTATGACACAGACGGCTTAAAATTAACTGCAACAATTTGTCGATTAATCAATTAGTTGATGGAAAGAAAATTAATTGCCAACTGTTTCGACAATCACTTAGTTGTTTCAGTTCACTTATAAGTAAAAAAGTCAAACATTTGCTGGTTCCAGCTTCCAGACAACAGTCAATGAAAACTCTTTGCCCCTAAACAGTAACTCTATTGACTATTATGTGTAACAATATCAGAACGGGTGCCACTGCTTTGTGGAGAAAGTGGAAATAAAGCATCAGAACTTTGGGAACGACCCCAACTGGCAGCCAACCAGTTTATCCGTTTGGCTGATTAACTGGCACCCATAGCGTTTTATAAACTATTGTGTGGAACTTGGCTTCAATAGCAGCCAATGCCTGTGCAGCCTCCACCAGTCACGTGGAGTCGTACATCATCCGACTCAAATCTGTTTCATACACGGTCCAGCCATATACTTAGTTTGACCTAGTTTTGTTGCAGAGACAGTGCGCCTGCTTTGCTGTGAGGCAGAAAATATTTGTAATACAGTCAAAGCATTTAGCTGCTATCTGTTTACTGCTCTCTCTGGAGTGTGCTCATGTGTGTAATTATGTTACCTATCACCAAGGCGAGAGATCCGAGCACCATGACCAGCAAAATGACCACTGGAGCTATCAGCACCTTCGTGGCTGTAGAGAGAACCAGAGAGAGAGAGACAGAGAGAGAGAGACAGAGAGGAGAAGGACAATAATCATTCATAATGAATAAATGTTCCTTTCAGATGGAATAGAAACTGCATAATTTAAAATTAATGTGCATCACTGCAAAAAAAAAATTCAAGATGTTTGGCCATCAGTGCACCAATTTGGCGGAGGAAGACGCTGAATGCTGAGCAGATTTTTGGGAAAATTCTCCATCCACATTAAGACGTCCCTTATTACATGCAAAATCTGTGCCGCTAACAGTCCATGGCACGAAGACAGCGACGAGAGCTGTAATGGCTAAGTGGTTCTCGTTAAGGGACAAATTAGCTCGCAGTTCAACAGGCGCCCCGCTGATATAACTAGCTGTAGCTGTCATGGAGAGCAGAGTCAAACAAATCTATCAGAGTTCAGCTTCCTGGAGGCTTGCTGCCGCATAAATTTGATGACTGCGAATGGATAATTATAACGAATGTAATCTGATATGTGATTCTTTCACACTTCATTATGAAGCCTTCCCTCAGCGCTCTCTGCCAGTACAGAGCTAAATATGGAAGTGTTCGTCGCTGTTGCTATCAAAAGGTTAATTTATGGCCGTCACAGATAAGACGTGGCTGGCTGGCCATCAGGCAAGGCAGCAAGAACATATTTGGACTTCAGGTTTTTATCCACAGCATGATGAGAAAGAAAAAGAAAAAACAATTCCACTGCTATTTCTATCAGAGTGCAACATGGTGACTGATTTATTTTGGCTTTTGAGCATTCAGGGGAACACAGGAAGTCACTTGCTAAAGAAGAATAAGAAAAAAATAAAGCAGGTCGAGGGAATGTCGGTACACCTGCTCAACAGAAGTTTATTGCCAAATAGCTCACTGAATCAACCAAATTTGGCATTGACGCATCAGTGCCTTTTAACAGAGGACACAGTAACTAACAAACTAGGTAGCTAAAGAGTCAACATGCAGCTGTATTAATGTAGAACTTAATAATCCTGACCGTATGCTAAGAAAAACAAGTCTACAGCAATGCTAGCATGTCTTTGTGGCTGTGCATAGGCACACTGGTGCTTTAAGCTAAATGCTAACGTCAGCATGCTAATATTCTCACAATGACTATGCTAACATGCTGCTGTAACATTTCCTAATTAGCACTAAAAACAAAGCACAGCTGAGTCTATTGTTTAGTGGACACTCGTTTCGAAGCCTCGATTTTGGCATTTGGCTGTCCCCTTTGGGAGTTTTGGAGCCAATAGTGATGAATAGTGACCATATTTGGTTGAGAGGGTGAAGATAACCCAAACACCAGCTGCTAGTGTGGCTAGTAAGGTGCATTTACAGCTAGGGATAACTGGGATAATGCTAATGCCAATTTTTGCGAACAAAAAATAGGCTTAGAACCATTAAAACAAAATGTACTTGAAAAGAAAACCTAGCATCCGACTCCTTAGAGGGTCTATTAATACAACCAAACACTGAACAAGGTTTTTTTTGGTGACCAAAATGTTAAGATAACTTTCATGAACCAAAAACACACCAACATAGTAACAGCTATGGCTACGTCTGAATCTGGGGTTACACGTTAGTTACGTTACCAAACCAACGTTGTCACTGTGGTAACCACTTGACAACAGACGGCACCCATCTGACAGTCAAAGCAGCTAGACCCTGATTATGGGTGACACTAAGCCCTAATTGCATTTAAATGGGTGAGTTTATTAAAATTCTAAACTCATCCAGTTGGAAAATTAGCTAAAAAGTTTGCTACTTCGACAAAAACTTAACCTGATGGCAGCTCTAGAGAATCATCAGTGAGAGGATCATCAAAAGCCCTCGTGCAAAGGGTCGCTATGAAACCGCCTTTGCATTTTGACACAGAACCAAACAGCGATGGCATCATGCTGCTCCCGTGCGTTTTCAGATAGCATGCCAGCATCGCAGAATCAAAAAAGCCATCACCAGCATCACATGTAACACAATAGCATCAGCCTCTAGTGTGACATATAACATATGTGACAGCAGCACTTTACAAACGATAACAATGGCATAACATGGTGGAAAACAATCACCATCTCTGTTATACGGGGGGCTGATCTCGTCCTCTACTCTGAGTATAAAGAGCTCAAGGTGCTAACAAGGTGCCATAATGTGCGATGTTCCCGCCTTGAACAGGCAGTGTGAAAAGGGCTAAAGTCAGTAGGATTCATCCTCTGAGCACCATAAATGTTTGTATAAGAATTTTAGAGCCATTGATACAATGACTGCCGAGATAACTCCATTTGGACCAACACTGTCATCCTCAGAGCTACGCTACTTGCATGTCCTAAACATTCTTAATCACCTGAGGTTAAAAAAATGCATCACTGTTTAAATAAAGTGAAAGTACAGATTCAAGACACTCCCTCCACCCACACACACCCACTTCCACACCAACCTACCACAGACAGACCCTCTAATTAGCCGTCTCAGATGAGGTTTGTCAGGTAGATAGCGAAACTTGCACCCAAACACGCTGAGGTTGGACGTATGGTCCCCAAAAAACCTGCAGCAAAAAAGGTAAAGGTCAAATCAGATAATCATGTGGAAAAAAGGAGTAAAAAGCAGTCAGAGAAAATTAAGTTTCCAACCTTAGGTGTCGGTAGCGCTCTCCACAGCGGTAACAGAAGTTGGTGTTACACTGTGTACATGTCATATGGTCACATCCCTCTGTGCGCTGAATATGGATCTACAGAAGAAGATGAGGCAATACGCATTAACTTGATAACAAGCTACAGGAATTCTCAGTATACCTTTCACTCTTTCAGCTTGAATACACCATCATGTTCTC
This sequence comes from Epinephelus cyanopodus, assembly GCA_026686955.1. Lineage (NCBI taxonomy): Eukaryota > Metazoa > Chordata > Actinopteri > Perciformes > Serranidae > Epinephelus > Epinephelus cyanopodus. Next base: position 10,665,380 of record CM048925.1, on the reverse strand, counting down.
CATCCAGACTCACTCGCAGCGTTTACTCTCATCTTAAAACTGAAAACTATAAGCATCTGCTTCAGTTTCTACTGAGCTGCACTGCAAAATGCATGCAGCAGTGCACTTAATGGATCTTAGCTATTTGGCTGCTGTAGCAGTGAGCACTCTTACTATAAACTGGGCATTAAGTTCAGCTGCTCTCAGCCTCTTTTCCAGCTAAACACAGCATGACACCAATTTGTTGGCATCACAGTCAAACACGATCCTCTCTCCCTGCTTCCAGAGCACAGACTCAGAGCCATCAGTGCGACCAACACAGATGGAAAGTGTTTGCTGCTGCGAGCAAACAGTTCCCATATACCGGTAATTAGCTTAATCTATGTCTTGCTTTAGTCATCTTGTGACAGTCAAATTAGATATTGTGTAGACTAACTTGGTCGTGATGAGACCAGGCTCGTTTTATGACTGTGAGGGAGATGCCAGTGAGTCTACCAGATTTGGTTTTGTGCAGGAGCAGAGACATCATTAGTTTTTCAATATGTTGGCTGTCAGTGTGTCTCTGTCCTGCTGTTCCACATGCACTTTAACTCTGAGCGTCCATCTACTTCTCCTACAGCGCCCCATCCATCATCTGTCCTTGCTCTCATGCTTCTTAGCCTTCATTGATTTATTCATCTACATTGATTCTACCTTCCATCAGTCAGCCCTCTTTCCATTTACCCGCTCCCGTCTCACACGGTGCCCACATTCAGCATTCCTCTGCCCCTGCTGCTCAGAACAACTCGTATCCTTACCTTGCACTGTGGACATTTCTGGGCGTTTCTTTGGCCGTGCTCTATGACACTGGCCCAGCTTCGAAGCAGCTTGTCTCCTTTTCTGTAGTCGCGACACTTGACCCCGTTGTGCCATGGCGCGTGGCATTTGAAGCACCACACAAACTGGCAATTGCTACACTGGATCTACAGTGAGGACAGAAGACAGTGAATCAATCAGTGTGGCCAACTCTTCACCAATGAAAGTAGCTATCACTACCTCTAAGAGTTGCTAAAAGTCACCAGGTGATGTCATGCCCTCATTCGCATATTGACGATTCTCATCATGTATAAATGAAAGAATTAAGACGGTTAATTTCCAGGGCTGGTACCTGAAAGGGAAAGGGTGTCTCATAAAAAGGGTGTTTGTGAGAGAGAGGCTTACACAATTATTTTATATATAATTTTTCAAATGCTTCAAAAAGAGGAGCAGAGAGATCTCCCTTTGTGTAAATAACATGTTACCCGCAGAATAAAATTGTTTTCCAAGATATTCAGTTTATCAGAATTTGTGGTCTTATTCTCAGTCTCAAACATTGCTTAACCAGGTCATGTGATCTGCAACATCAGTACACAAACAAACACTACTGGGACCAAAGGAAATGCAGATAAGCAGGAAGAGGACATGATCAAGATAGTCCCACCTCTGCCTCATTTCGAGCCAGGAGAAACCCTGCTCAGTTACTTCTAAATTTATATATTAGCTGTATGTGGAGTTAAATTTTCTCCTGTGTTCCTTGTGTCTCATTCTGTCATCTTACCTTGTACTTGTGCTCGGAGCGGCTGGGGTTGTGGCCCTTCAGAGAGGTGAAGTGACTGCACTGGGGGCAGGGTTTGGTGCTGGAGTCCAGCTGACTCAGCTCCAAAAAGTAACGATACCTAGCCACGTCCTCGCTGGCTAAATGGGAAATCACCACTCCCTCCTCCAGGTAGCCGCTGCACTCTGGGATTGGACAGATGATGTACGTTTTGGCTACTCGCACCTGGGAAACAACAAACATCTGATTTTCAAACTGACGCAAGTACATTAAAGATTTACAGTGACAATATGTGTCACCTGCTGCACAATTTGGACCTGTCTGCAGTAGGTTTCATGGTTATTGCGTTGGAGTATGAGAACATGTGGAATGGATTCACATCACTGATGGGACATGGTTAATAATTTACTCATGAACAGAGGGAGTAAGTGGCAGATGAATGAAAGGCTGAAGGAGGCAGTGGACAGAGTGGAAGTTAATAAGTATCAAAGCAAACACAAACACACATTAGTAAGTTCAAACCAAGTGCCCTGCAGTCAGTTATACTGAGTGGACCTTACACACACAAATTACAGTCTGACCACAGAGTCAAACACTAACCTTAACATCAGATACATTCACAGAGCCACAGAAGAAACAGTCATTTTAAAGATTAAATATTCACTTAAGCAAAACCTACTTATCCAAAATGTCTCAAAGGAGTCAAAACATAAAACATTTACTTTGACACAATAATTAACTACCTTCAGGACACAGGATTGAAGTGATGATCTCACTATGGGGGGCACTATGTCATAATCTTACTTTACTCACACTACACAATCTGTCATTAAAGGGATAGTTCAGGCCTTTTGAAGCTGGGTTGTATGATGTACATGTCCATAGTCAGTGTATTGCAGTAAACGTTGATCGGCAGTTTGGAAAAGCAGGCTGGACTACCGCCACAGAAGGTTAGCAAAGCACTGCTGTAGACTAGCCTGGAAATCCAGACCCAAATCTAGAAAGATTTAGGATCTGGATATGAGTAACGCAAATGGCCCAACTCGAGGGGCGGCACCAAGCATGCATTTGAAAATATCACTGCACGCAATTGGATAACACTACGACCAATCAGAACAATACACGGGGTGACGTCACCGCCACTAAGCTTTCAACTGATATCGGCCGCTTTATTTTAAAAACATTGTATAATGGGGAAATCGGACTGTTTAAGCTAAATAAGTAGCTGTAATGGTGGACTGCCAGCACTCTCGCCTGTTCGGGGTGATGACGTTTAATGTCCCAGACAGGGTTTGTAGTTGTATTGAGCAACTTGTTAGCAACCGCCTTTTTTACGACATGTAATTCACAAGTAGGGTATTTACTGACGTGTTTTATGTCGTAGAACAAAACCTGAAACTCGCTTAAGCTTTCGTTAACCACAGACCTTATTTGAGGCATTTTACCAAAATCCCATTAAAAAAAAAACGCATTGACTTTTAGACGAGAGAACCGGAAGTGCTAAAAGCGCTAACGGAGTTCAGGGTTTACTGGCACACTCTATACAAGAGTGTGTGTTCGCATCTCCTCCAATGTGACCTTGAACACAAGAAGTATCAGACTTCCTTTTCACCATCCTGCTCTCTGTTTCGTCTATTTCCTCCACGGGCATCTCTTCTTCTCTTGTTCCCTCTCACCCTCTCTTCCTCATTTCATATATTCTTTCTGTCTCATCCTTCTCCTCCTCCTGATACGCTCAGTCCATCAAAGCCAGTGAGACCAGTTGTACTGACACACGATAAGGCACTTTGTCACTGTGCGTGTGCGTCCGTGAGAGTGTGCGTAAAATGACAGCAGACAGAGAGCAGGGAACAATAGCACCAGCCTCTGATGGTGTTACACCCAACATCCCCTGCAGCACACACTCACACAAACACACACACACAGACTAAAAGCCTGGTACATGATTATAAAATGTATCCTCTGAAGGGCATAAGAGTTGATGTGTTAGTACTGTTGCCACAACACTCACTCTGTGATGACCACTGCTAGACTGGTTGGACAGGTTAGGGACTACTGCCACTCATATAAACACACACGTCACCAGGTGTAGATGTTTTAAAACATGAATACGTAAGTCAATATAAAGCTGAACGCATAATTAAAGCAGTGTAATATTACACTTACAATCACTAGAAGATTCACGATACGATTTTATCACAATACTTAATAGATTTATTACCTTTTTCCAACTGTAAATTATGTCCCCAAAGGAAAACTTTGTTTTTTATCATATAAAGATAAAGTCTGTTCATCTCACTTCAGCCATTTTTTGAAGCATCAAAATGTATCTAGTGGACTGAAAAGGCAGTTGATGAAGTTTAATTTGTATTTGTCACCTTAATAATCAATACTTGGCACGGTGTGATGACACGATATTGCCACACAAAAACATCGCAATACTAAGCTGTATCATTTTCCCCCCAACCCCTAGCATACAAAGGACGTATCCTGGGTGTGTCCCCAGACAGTGGTGACTGTAAGATGAGTCAAAGCTAAAAGTAGTACTATGTAGTGTATGTACGCAGTGACCACATAGTTAGGCCTGTCTATGGTTTGAGTACACTGTAGTGCTGTAGCTCTCACACCAGTATTTATACTCCAGGGTGTCCTTCTGTTAAACTCAGCTACAAATACAAACTGTGATTTAATTAAAAATTAAAAAAACAGCATATTTGTGTTGGGGACAAAAATAAACAGCCAAATTAATGGTTATACTGGTTGCATTCTACTGTATAACCAGTAAGCTGCCCATCAACATGAGTCAGATGTAAAACCTTAACACCACATGTTGTAAGAGATGTTGTATAACAGTAATGACAGCTGCGTTCCATTTAAGGGAGGCCGTGTTAATGCTCATACTGGTTCACTGGAACAGCTTACTGGGACACTTAATGGAAATGAGCTATGGTTAATGTTTCAGTTTCACTTTGCTTTTCCTACTATGACAAGTCAAAGTGTCTGCTGTGAAAAAGGTCAGTTGAGAGTGCTTGAAAACTAGCTTGCAAGTGAGCAGATCAGTTGAAATATTTAACTTTAGCTAAAGGTGTTGGAAAAATGGTTGGAACAGTTTGCTCAAAGTACTGAAGCAGTTGAAATAAAGTTAGCTTGCTTAAAATATGAATAGCTGGAATAGTTATTATGGATGCACGATAATGTCGGCAAGTCATGCGTATCGACAGATATTGCCTTTAATATAACTCCTCACAACATCAGCTGCTCTGTTTTAACAATGTTCGGCTAAAAAACAGGCATGTAGGATGAAATTCAAACGTGCTGTTCTGTCAGGAGATGCAGTGACTTAAACCAAATAATAACGTTATGTAATTTTTTAAGCTATAAGTAGAAGGGGGAAAAGTCAGCTAGTCGCTAGGCTAATTTATACAATGTAAACATGCTTAAGCTAATAATGTGTGACGAGCAAAAAGCAACTGACATGTCTTTGAACCTTGACAGTTACTACTGAGCTGAATATTATACTTCAGTTGAATGATGTTGCTGGTAATCCATGTTTTATGGCTGTTGGGAGAAGGCTGTTGGGACCTGAGGTTTTAGGGAAAAGATGATGGTTTGGGTTAAAATCAAAAGATTTATTTAAAAAAAAAAAGTCTTTATGGCAGAAAGCTCTGAAGGTTAACCTATCCCATGTGCTTTTTTTTTTTTTACATTTTTATGTTAGTAGAGTTGGTATAAAATAAACTTCACTGCACTTAAGTGGTTACAGTTATTTACTTTATCTCTTTTATGTGCGTAAATGGGCAGATAATATGTCTCATATTGATCGCAGGCCACTAAATTGCATCGAATCAAAATGGTATCGTGACAGACTTTAGCCCCTTTTACACTGCCAGATTTTCCGCCAATGTTGGGCTGTTTTGCCGCCAAGCGGCGAGCCTTTAGACACACACAGAGCCGGACTGGCGAGTTGATCCGAGGTGCCCAATTTTCCGCCTCGTAGGGTAGACATATTGGCAGAACCTTTTTGGTTTAAAAAGAACGAGGCGCCCTTCCGCCACGGGAGGGGCTACTGAAGACTTGTGGGAGGAGCTGTTGATGACGCCGCACGTGCGACCCACTGGCGGTGGAAAAACAGGAAACCGCTGATAGCAGGACGGAGCGAGCAGTTAGTAGCAAGAAGGACGGGCCGATTTATGAGAGAATCACTGAAGGACTGACCAGCCGTGGCTTCCCTCTGAGTACGTCACTATTTACATCACACACTGAGCTCCACGTTTTGTTACTTGCTCACGCCCCCCATTGCCCTGAAAAAGGCACATTCTGTATAAACAAAAGTAGGTAGGCGCATGCTATTTTATTTTTTATACTGCCAATGTTGAACGAAGACTGATTGGGCAATTCCTATTTAAAAAGGGCTTTTGTAATATCAGCAAATATCGTATAATTTTCCAAAGAATCAATACTGTGTTGTGATGAAACCCCACTAGCTATAATCCCGCTCACTAAAGTGTTTAGGGGCGCCACAGAGTCCAGACTGATACAGAGAGCGAAAAAGAAGGTTGAGCTCCAGTAATCTGGTTGGTTTTACCAGGCTATTAACGTAATGGAAAAGCGGTAAAATTTGTTAGATTAAAGCAGTGGATAAAGGGTAGAGACTTAAAGTGGTAGCAGCATGAATGCAAACTTGTAACAATGTAAGTAATGGAATAAAATTTTTAATATCATCAAGTGTATCATTCATACCACCACAAGCCGAGCATGACAAGTAGTGTCAATGGCGGGGTACTTGACGTCATCTGATAGGGAAAGGATGTAGAGAAACTCATTTTCCCTGGTAATTTAAACACATCTAACCTCATAATATTGATTTAATCCATCGCACAACACGGTGAGTACCAAACCAGTGCATACGCTCTCCTGCTGCATCTACTGAATCCCCTCCAAGGGTCTTATCTGTGAGCACATACTCTGATCTCTGTGACATAATGCTCACTGTACCCACTGAGGGTTAGCACCAAGCATGTGTGCTAAAAAAGGTTTGCAGTACATTGACTGAAAAATAATCCGCCTCCACAGGATAGTTTACATGACCCTTATCTCATTCTGCGTGTGCTTATCGGAGACTCTGCTTGTCTCTGTGTTTGTGTGATTATTCACACCTTGTTATCAAAGCAAGATAATTGCAGATAAAAAGCAGACTGGATGACTGATAAAAAACTGTTTTGTCTCAACAGATTAAAGCATATTACAGTAACAGTAGCGAGGGCCTGAGATAGTAGCGTCTCCCAAACTCAGGATTATGATCAGAGGATGGTACCAGTTCATGATCAAGGCACTTAAAGACAAATCCATCCCAACACACTTTAGCTCTGTTAGGGAGCAGCGATTGGCAATGTGCCTTTCATTTCTGATTACTTTTTCTAAAGCAGCACAGAGGTAAATGTTTCATCCATCTATTATTCACTTCCTTGATCTATAAGAGTAAATCATCACCAAACTCAGGGAAGAGAGGCTCTTATTGTGGACAAAGAATGAATTGTAGCCACAATATTTAGACTGAGATAAAGCAATACTTTGCTGTAGTGATGCTCTCTCCGTGATGCTCAGGCGTATTTTCTGGCATCAACAAGAGGCACTTTGGTGAAGGAAGAGAAGGGGACAATGTAGAAGAAGAGCCGAGTTGAAGGACACACTTGTGCTTAGTTGGACTGACAATAATACACAGCAGACTACAAGTACCTGATGGTTAAATCTTCCTTCAATAGGTGACCCGTAAGAAGGAAACTCAGCTGAATAAGCCCAAAAGTGCACAGTGTAAGCTTTTGTCAATCTCAATTTTAGTGCAGTGTCAGTGATGAAATAAGGAGACATGCACATGTTTAGTAACAATTTCATGAAACCTTTATCTTGATGGAATACTTCATCCCCAGATGACCACTTGTATATCAATCAGTCTACTCGCTCTGTTTTATGCTGAATTCTTGAAGAAAACTTTCCTTACATGCCTTCACCATGAGCGAGGAATACAAAAACGGATGTCTCAACAATCCATCAATTAACTCTTATATAATTTGTGCAGCATAATCCAAGTCTCATTTATCCAGTGCTATGCTCAGTACATCCCAAAAGACAGTCCTTTCGGACGGGGAACTGAACTAAAAGTCTAACTTATCTATCTCTTCAAAGCCAGACTCCATTGACAAAAACAGTAATTTTACCTCACTGAACACAGGAGCTGCTGGTCTACAGCTGCCTTGATCAGTTAGTTTGTGTTATTGGGTGACTTTGGTGAATCCAAACTAACTCTTATAAACAACAAAGTCACATAGTAACACAGATAACTAACTGGTCAAGGCAGCTGTAGACATTGACAAGCAGCTCCTGTGTTCAGTGAGGTAAAATTTCTGTTTTTGTCAGTGGAGTCTGGCTTTGAAAAGAGAGAACAGATAAGTTTACTTCCATTTCAGTTTCTCAATCAGAGAGGTCCAACCTGCTCTCACTCCCAACTCGTCAAATACTGTCGCGTGGTCAGTGGCCCCTCAGCGTCAGATACCAATGCACAGAGACACTTTATAGCGATGGTATAAGATGCATTGGGCAGCAGCCAATCAACTACCATAGTATAAAGGGCAAGAGAGTCTAAATAGGGCAGGTGGAAGAGGAGGTGGATGGGTCAAACCATAAGAATATCTCAAACCTCATGCTACTTTGATGGGTCAAACAAACTCATGACTTTCACCCAGAAGACCACTGTTTGTTTCCTGTGTGAAACCAAAAGTCAGTCAAGTTATTTTAATAATGTAGTGTACAAGAATGTGTAGCTTGTGACATATGTCACGTGACATTACATTACGTTAGAAACAAATGTACTTTTTTTTAAAACCAGTGTTTTAAGTTTCTTCTGAAAATTGACTGTATGCATTTAACAAACGGAAACATGTACATTTCCTTTCAAATTGGAAATTAAGCACCTCTGTTATTTATAATGCACTTTTGTATTTAGATTGTACCGCCTCCCTAGATTATTTAAAAGTAGCCTGAGCAAATGATTTGGGGGTTGCTATTTTGGAAGAGTCACAAACAAAAGATCACTTACTGGTACACTCTTCCTCAGTTTGTGCTAGACATGGACTTTTGCAATTTAAAATGCTGCATAGATTTCACCTATCAAAAAAAATAAGCTCTGTAAAATCGATCCAAATATTAGTCTAGCGTGTGACCATTGTGGGCAATCACCAGCCTCGCTAGCCCAAATGATCTGGCGCTGCCCCAGAGTCACAACATACTGGCAAAATATTTTTCAGTCGCTGTCAGACCTGTGGATCCTGATCCTGACTGCACTCCTTGGTATAAAAGGTTCTGATGTTGTGTCAACTACATTATTTGTAACCCTACAAACACGTAGATTGACATAATTAAATTGGAAGCAAAAACACGCTCCCGCCCATCCTGCCCTAGTGAAGGACGTGATGCACCTATGAACACTTTATAGGCCAACGAAGACGCACTAAGTTCTTCCCCAAACTAGCCTAGTTTAAAAGACACAAAATGTGGTCAATCTGACATCCTGCTAAATCCTCCCACCTCCTCCCAGCATCTTGGTGTAACGTGTAGGGTCGCTGACCAGCGTCAGACAAGTTGGGAGTGAGAATCTGTTGAAAGAGCTGTTTGAGAAGTACTGAACATACAAGTGGATAAATGCAATGCCCATGTACAAGATGTACATCAACAATTTTCTCCACTTTTGGATTCTTCTTTTACCACAGAGGCATTCAACATAACACAGTGTGAGTTACTGAAGTACAAATGGTCATTTGAGGGGGTGAGGTTCTCCTTTCATTTACAATAGAGGGCCCATTTAGGCCCTTAATCCAAACATGTGGAGTGGAGTTATTCAATGCCAGCTCTTGGTACTTTTCAGCACTTCCCAGAATCTGAGCCGCGCCCCTGCCCTGGAGTAGATAAGATGGCAAACACAGCACAAAGTGTGACAGAGAGGACTGTGTGTGTGTGTGTGTGTGTTGCTGCTGCAGCTCAAGGACACTTGAAGCAGCTGCTGACTGACCCAGCAGTCCTGGTTCTGGGACAGGTTCAGCCTCAGCTCTGTGACACCCTGCTGCACTAAACAATCCCCCCTCTTCCTCCCCTCTTCCTCCCTGCTACCAACCTGGGGGCTGACGTAGAGCTTCAGACACTCATCGCACACGGCCTTCCTGCAGCAGGGCAAGGGTACGATGGTTTTCTCCTCCAGGCACACCCGGCAACTCTGCAACGCTGTCTCTGCACCGGCCTGCTCAGGCACGGAAAACCGGTGTGTTATGTTCCCGAAAGGGTCCACCAGGTCGTCCAGTGTGTAGAGAACCGGTTCGGGACTCGAACCCGCGTCCTGTCCGGCCTCCAGGTCCATTTCTGGTGCGTCACATGGGATGGTTTCATCGTCTGTGATTTCAGCGTGTGTTGGGAGGCTGTCGTTAGCGATGCAGTAGACAGTGCAGTAGACGTGCTGCTTACTGCTGAGGGACTCGTCCAAAGTGGCCGTGCTGACGTCACTGTCACATGTATGATGGCGGTGACATGCTAAAGATTCAAGTCCTTGTGCGTCCGAAGTCAAGTCGCTGGAGGTTGGCTCGTTTTTAGTTCCCGCGTCGCCCGGTTCCCGCTCCGACTTCTTACACTCGCTACATTCACTCCCGTAACCGTCTGACACGTCGTTAGTAACGGCTCCTTCGCGGGGCTCGTGCTCGGCGCCGCCATTGCTCCGGCTGTTAGTGTTGAGATACACGGAGGGAGACTTTGAAACCCCGAAATTCCTCCTCAGGATCTCGACAGCGCTCGCCCTCCTCCTCTCTCCTCCTCCTCCTCCGCCGCCGCCGTTGCAGTTGTTGTTGTTGTTGCCCTTCGCATCCTTCTCCTCCTCGCCGCTCCTCTCCTCCGACTCCCGCTCGCCTCCGTCCAGCGACAGCCGAGAGTTTGATCTGCTGACACGGCGGCTCAAATCTCTGACCGACCGCTCAACTTTACCGTCCGCGAGGGAAGTTTCCGTCGGCAGGTTGCGGGACAATTTCGCCCTCCCTTCCTCCAGGCTGCTGATGAAGCTCGGCATGTTACAGGCGTCAGTTATCGGTCCGTCATCTTCCATCCCCGATGTGGCTCTCCCCATTTAGTGAGCGCTTCTCTCCCGGACCGAGCGGACCTCTTCCTGGCTCCCTCCTCTCCAACTCCCACTACCAAAACAAAACAAAGCAGGCAGCTCGATACTTCCGGGTGTCGTCGTCAGCGTGTAGGAGAGCAGCGATAGGCCGATGGGAAGCCTAGTGGCGGAGTGCGGCAGGTACTAATGTACATGTGTAAGAGCAGCAGGCATCATTATACATCTATAAGAGCTGCAGGTATCATTATGCATCTATAAGAGCTGCAGGTATCATTATGCATCTATAAGAGCTGCAGCTGTTATTATATATCTATAAGAGCGGCAGGTGTTATTATATATCTATAAGAGCAGCAGGTGTTATTATATATCTATAAGAGCGGCAGGTGTTATTATACATCTATAAGAGCAGCAGGTGTTATTATACATCTGAGTGTGGCAGGTGTTATTATACATCTATAAGAGCAGCAGGTATCATTATACATCTATAAGAGCAGCAGGTGTTATTATACATCTATAAGAGCAGCAGCTGTTATTATACATCTATAAGAGCAGCAGGTATCATTATACATCTATAAGAGCAGCAGGTGTTATTATACATCTATAAGAGCAGCAGCTGTTATTATACATCTGAGTGTGGCAGGTGTTATTATACATCTATAAGAGCAGCAGGTGTTATTATACATCTATAAGAGCAGCAGGTATCATTATACATCTATAAGAGCAGCAGCTGTTATTATACATCTATAAGAGCGCCAGGTGTCATTATACATCTATAAGAGCGGCAGGTGTCATTATACATCTATAGAGCGGCAGGTGTCATTATACATCTATAAGAGCAGCAGGTGTTATTATACATCTATAAGAGCGGCAGGTGTCATTATACATCTATAAGAGCAGCAGGTGTTATTATACATCTATAAGAGCGGCAGGTGTCATTATACATCTATAAGAGCAGCAGGTGTTATTATACATCTGAGTGCGGCAGGTGTTATTATACATCTATAAGAGCGGCAGGTGTCATTATACATCTATAAGAGCAGCAGGTGTCATTATACATCTATAAGAGCGGCAGGTGTCATTATACATCTATAAGAGCGGCAGGTGTCATTATACATCTATAAGAGCAGCAGGTGTTATTATACATCTATAAGAGCGGCAGGTGTCATTATACATCTATAAGAGCAGCAGGTGTCATTATACATCTATAAGAGCGGCAGGTGTCATTATACATCTATAAGAGCAGCAGGTGTTATTATACATCTGAGTGCGGCAGGTGTTATTATACATCTATAAGAGCAGCAGCTGTTATTATACATCTATAAGAGCAGCAGGTATCATTATACATCTATAAGAGCAGCAGCTGTTATTATACATCTATAAGAGCAGCAGGTGTTATTATATATAAGAGCAGCAGCTGTTATTATACATCTATAAGAGCAGCAGGTGTTATTATATATCTATAAGAGCAGCAGGTGTCATTATACATCTATAAGAGCAGCAGCTGTTATTATACATCTATAAGAGCAGCAGCTGTTATTATACATCTATAAGAGCAGCAGGTGTTATTATATATCTATAAGAGCAGCAGGTGTTATAATACATCTATAAGAGCAGCAGGTATCATTATACATCTATAAGAGCAGCAGGTATCATTATGCATCTATAAGAGCAGCAGCTGTTATTATACATCTATAAGAGCGGCAGGTGTTATTATACATCTATAAGAGCAGCAGGTGTTATTATACATCTATAAGAGCGGCAGGTGTTATTATACATCTATAAGAGCAGCAGGTGTTATTATACTTCTGAGTGCGGCAGGTGTTATTATACATCTATAAGAGCAGCAGGTGTTATTATACATCTATAAGAGCAGCAGGTATCATTATACATCTATAAGAGCAGCAGCTGTTATTATACATCTATAAGAGCAGCAGGTGTTATTATACATCTATAAGAGCAGCAGCTGTTATTATACATCTATAAGAGCAGCAGGTGTTATTATACATCTATAAGAGCAGCAGGTGTTATTATACATCTATAAGAGCAGCAGGTGTTATTATATATCTATAAGAGCAGCAGCTGTTATTATACATCTATAAGAGCAGCAGGTATCATTATACATCTATAAGAGCAGCAGGTATCATTATACATCTATAAGAGCAGCAGGTATCATTATGCATCTATAAGAGCAGCAGCTGTTATTATACATCTATAAGAGCGGCAGGTGTTATTATACATCTATAAGAGCAGCAGGTGTTATTATACATCTATAAGAGCGGCAGGTGTTATTATACATCTATAAGAGCAGCAGGTGTTATTATACTTCTGAGTGCGGCAGGTGTTATTATACATCTATAAGAGCAGCAGGTGTTATTATACATCTATAAGAGCAGCAGGTATCATTATACATCTATAAGAGCAGCAGCTGTTATTATACATCTATAAGAGCAGCAGGTGTTATTATACATCTATAAGAGCAGCAGCTGTTATTATACATCTATAAGAGCAGCAGGTGTTATTATACATCTATAAGAGCAGCAGGTGTTATTATATATCTATAAGAGCAGCAGGTGTTATTATACATCTATAAGAGCAGCAGGTATCATTATACATCTATAAGAGCAGCAGCAGTTATTATACATCTATAAGAGCAGCAGGTATCATTATACATCTATAAGAGCAGCAGGTGTTATTATACATCTATAAGAGCAGCAGGTATCATTATACATCTATAAGAGCAGCAGCTGTTATTATACATCTATAAGAGCAGCAGGTGTTATTATACATCTATAAGAGCAGAGCTGTTATTATACATCTATAAGAGCAGCAGGTGTTATTATACATCTATAAGAGCAGCAGGTGTTATTATATATCTATAAGAGCAGCAGGTGTTATTATACATCTATAAGAGCAGCAGGTATCATTATACATCTATAAGAGCAGCAGCAGTTATTATACATCTATAAGAGCAGCAGGTATCATTATACATCTATAAGAGCAGCAGGTGTTATTATACATCTATAAGAGCAGCAGGTGTTATTATATATCTATAAGAGCAGCAGGTGTTATATATATCTATAAGAGCAGCAGGTGTTATTATACATCTATAAGAGCAGCAGGTATCATTATACATCTATAAGAGCAGCAGCAGTTATTATACATCTATAAGAGCAGCAGGTGTTATTATACATCTATAAGAGCAGCAGGTATCATTATACATCTATAAGAGCAGCAGCAGTTATTATACATCTATAAGAGCAGCAGGTATCATTATACATCTATAAGAGCAGCAGGTGTTATTATACATCTATAAGAGCAGCAGGTGTTATTATATATCTATAAGAGCAGCAGGTGTTATTATATATCTATAAGAGCAGCAGGTGTTATTATACATCTATAAGAGCAGCAGGTATCATTATACATCTATAAGAGCAGCAGGTGTTATTATACTTCTGAGTGCGGCAGCAGTTATTATACATCTATAAGAGCAGCAGGTGTTATTATACATCTATAAGAGCAGCAGGTGTTATTATATATCTATAAGAGCAGCAGGTGTTTTTATACATCTATAAGAGCAGCAGGTATCATTATACATCTATAAGAGCAGCAGCAGTTATTATACATCTATAAGAGCAGCAGGTGTTATTATACATCTATAAGTGCAGCAGGTGTTATTATAAATCTATAAGTGCGGCAGGTATTATTATACATCTGAGCTATTTTGCCCTCATATTTTTATTTTATTTTATTATTATTATTAGTAGTAGTAGTATTTATTTATTTATTTATTTATTGTTTTGACAAGTGGAAAATAAAACATCCAAAATACTAAATTCAAATTGAAATAATTTCTGGAATAAATTAAATAAATATCAGATTAATATTAATAAATAATTAATAGTAATAAATACCAATATATATTTAAACATTTCATTTGACTTGTAGTACAAAAGAATGCTAATAATTAAAAAAAGAACTCTAATATAAATGATCAGTGCACACTGTAAATGCACATGTTCTACTTGATATCTACACCTGTGAGATTTCTGTTCTGGAAATGTAGGCAAAGAGGACATTTATAGATAGATAATGTCTAATCTGCATATTAAACATGAAATTCATGAAGAATTGTAATACAAAAATAGTTTTCTAAATGTTAATAATAAACTGGAAAAGTTTTGTGGTGATATCTGTTAGTAAGAATTTCACCCTGTCCACCTGCAATGTCTTATTTTATGTGTGGAATATTACAATACATATTTTTAAAGGCCATTTTTTTCCTAAGTATTTTTCTTACGCTCTTAGCCAGCAGTCCCCACCTCAGTAGCACTTAACATACACCAAACTTTATAGTTTTATTCCTGTCTATATTCTGAAGGTTTTTTCAGTTTGTTCATAAATCATTCATAGCCTGATTTAGTTCACATTTTATTCCAAAACAACTTGGCGAAAATCTATTGTTTTTATTTATTTATTTATTATAGTTTTTACAGTTGCCTATTTTCTGATTTATGAAGTGATAAAAAGAGATATCCAAAATTCCCTCTGTTATTGAAACCTTTGACTCTAATATGTCAATAACAAAATGAAATAAGGATTTTGAATCAGGCTTCATCCAGTGTTTCTGTTCTGGAACTGTAAGCATAGAAGTACGTATTTAATTAGATAATTCTACATTTGCATATTTGAATATACAATTTAAGAAATATCGACTGAAATTATAAAGTGGATCCTGCTTGATCACCTTATCTGAAAGTCCTTATGTTGAGAAGAGCCACTGTGTCAAAACTCTAAACTCACAACGAGTAAATATACAAGAACCGTGCTCACTGCACTGAGGGTGTGAAGAACAGGGATTAACAGGGACCCAGCAGCTTGTTTTTGCCCCGCGGCCACAGGTTGATCCGGCTGTGTTGGTGGCAAAGCTGCTGCTGTGGAGACATGTCTCAATCGTAAAGGACACATTTCCAAGGTCAAGAGTGGTCTTGAGGGAAAAAAGACACAGTTGTAACACTCATATAGACATGAGATGATGCACAACTCATGTCTATATGAAAGTCTCAACTATAAGTGCTGCTGTTGCTTTTGTTGCCAGCTGACCTTTCTCACAGCAGATATTTTGACTTATCAGAACAGGGAAACCTTTAAGTCAGACCTTTGCCTTTACGGTTGGTTCCAAAGGTGCCATACTTAAAGTGTTTGGTGGAAATAGAAACAAAAACACTGGAAAATAGGGCCCAGGTTGAAAAATACTAAAGTTGCCCTTTAAGTTGTCCTCATCTACTGGAAAAATGTAATTGAATAAATGACATTGTGTTATGATTATAATTATCATTATTACATCATAACTAGTGGTGGTTGAAGGCTAGTTCAAGGCTGCATATATTTTATGAAATGTTGTAGACCTGTTACTTTTCATTGCATCACACACACAATCCTCATCTTTATGAAATCCCCCATAACCAGAATGAATTTCTTTCCGACAGCGAAAGTGACACTTGAACACATAAGAATGAAAGTAATTTGGACGGACACATTTTTAGTTCAGCGCTGTTGGCACAACTTTCAAATAAACCGAACTGGGGCGCCTGTAAAATGGGTTGTTAGCTCCGTTACATTTCCTCATTAATGCCACAGGGCGCACGCAAGCCGCACGGTAATTAGTTTGCTTGTCCTGGCTGTGCCCAATTGGTTTTAGTGGAGAATGCCAACAATGTAAAAAAAGCCTTTACAAGTGCGAGTGTCAGCTTATTACATAAAGCCAGAAAACCCATCAGACTTTTTCTGGAGTGTGCTGTTCCACATTTAAGAGGTCAAAAAGTGGGGACGCTCTGCAGGCTGCAAATAAATATTTAAAGCACTTCCAATCTTGAGCGTTTACTCCATCTTAAACTCGGCCTAATGCATCCACATAAAGAGCTTTTCTTTCTCACTCAAGAGGTGTTTTAGTCTTAATTGGGTAGATCTTTAATGTGTTACTTTAACAACATTATTCTCCAGGATTTAAACACTGAATTTACCTTTGAGCGCAAGAAGAGGATGTTATACCGCCCACTCCACTCCTCTTACTCATTACCGGTAAGTTTCCTCGGCAAAGGAACAACAGTGCTTCCTGGCAATGACTCTGTGTGTGTGTGTGTGTGTGTGTGTGTGTGTGTGTGTGTGTGTGTAAAGTTAAGGAGATACTGATGTACTGTATGTCTGGTCAGGATGTGTGATGATGTTGCCCTCAGCTCTTTTTGGATCCCGTTTCAACAGGTTTGGCTTCATTTCAGTCACTTCAGACGGTCGGATTTTCTTTTGTTTTGCTTTTCTTCAGAACAAAACACTTGGCTGGAAAACAAACACAAACTCAACCTGAAAAAGAAAGAACTCAAGACTGTGAAGAAGACTTTGTCATTCACATGCATTATGTAGAAAGAGGAAATAACTTGAGGTCAGAGAAAATGAAAAACAAAGACTGAGAGGTGTCAGAGAAGAGAGACACAACATAGACTTTCCTTCTCCACTGTCTACTTTATTCCCAACTGTCTAGTTTATGTACAGTCTGTCACCTGTGGGAAAACCATCATAAAAAGAGAAGGAGTTAAACCAACATAGATGGTTCTAGTCAATGGTGAACTTGAACAAATCAACCCAGAGCCACAGAGAAAGTTTGGAGATCAGTGTTTTCACTGGCAGTTAGCGACGTGTTCCTGCATTGACGTAGTGACACTGTTAATGGTTGCTTAATGTATTTATGATTATGCGTTATTGCACTCTCTAAATGCCCCTCTTACGTAGGGCTGGGCGGTATGACCCAAAATTCATATCACGGTATAAACTGAATCCCTTCACGGTAACGGTATATATCGCGGTATAAATGTCACGGTGTAAAACTTATAATGGAAGTAGGGCTGGGCGGTATGGCCTAAAATTAAGATAACGTTAATCACAAAAGCAGCGGCTCTTGTTTACTGCGGTAAGTTACCGTCACCGCGAATACCGCCGAGCCCTCGAGCACATGCTTTGTCTTGAGATGGTAAAATAAATTGCTTGTGTTACCTTTGTTGTCACTGTCACTCGACACTTCTTGCAAATTATTTTTTTCTGTTCACTGTCCGACCGTTTAAAGCTGAACCAAGTCCAAATCACGGACGTAGCACCGTTTTTTTAACCGAGCTCCTCTTGCTCTGCTGTCTCTGTCATTTTCACACTGAGGCAGGTGCGATGACGTAACGGTAGAGTGCAAATCTCTACCGTGGGCCAAATTTATATCATTTCTACCGTCTACCGCATATACCGCGCAGCCCTACTCTTACATAATAATGTCTGCTACAACAGCCAGATTTCCCTTAAATTAAGTTGCCTATGCTTTATACAAGGACGTTGAGCTGTGGAGTACCTCAGGGTTCTATACTGGGTCCTACACTTTTCTCTTGCATGATATTTCTACGTTACCATTTACTGTTATAACAAAGTACTTATTTCTCTTATTAAACTTATTAATGACAAAACTCCCAAGATGCTGACAACATACAGTTTACTTAACAAGTGACTGTATCCTACACTATTGCAAAATTTACTGTCAAATTGTGTTGAGTTGGATTGGACTCATGGCAAAAAATGATGTCATATACTTCTGTGCCAGTCAGGATTTAACAACATTTTAATAACAGTTCAATTGCTTATGTTTCCAGGCCACTGTTGATGAATTTCACATGCACACTTATATTACACTTTTATTCCAAATGTGACAATATTCCGAATTTGATACAGGTCATGCATATTCTGTTTGAATATTTTGAATGTAGCACTTTTCACTTACGACACTTAAGAAGGTATTGTTTTAGTTTTAGGAGAATTGTTTGTATACAGTGCATTCGGAAAATGTAAATTGGGGTTTTTTAGTGCAGTTTGTGACACACGGCTTCTCTGCCGTCTAATCTGTCTAATCTGTTTGCGACTGCCTTTAATTAAATCAAATACTTATTCATTTCTTGCACCGCACTGCAATTTTTATAATTCAGTTACTTTTATTGATTTTAAGTGCACTGCAGCTTTATTAAACTTGTAAATAATTTAGAACGAATATTACCTTTTACATCTTTTTTCTTCTTAACTTTTATTGTGAATCTGTATGTTTTAATGCGCTGTAAAGCACTTCTTATAAGCACAATATTACGTTAATCAGAGTACGCATGTGTGGCTGCATGTAAACAGGAATATTCATTTATGTTAGCTATGACAACAGTTTAGTTGGAATATTGTCTTTATCGGAATAAGGGTGAAAAATTTCAGATTTTGTGCATGTAAACAATCAAATCTGGGTGAGCCATACCCACACAGTCCTGTGGAAACATGTTGGTCTATCCATGTGTGAATAAAGGATTTTTAACCGTAATCGGAGACTGCCAGCCCACACCATGGACCTCTACATTGAGTAATCTGGGACTGTCATTGCTTTTTATTCATTGAGCATAGTTCAGGCAGGACACAATGTCAAGCTCAGCTCACATCCCAGCTACATCAGCTGATCTCAAACAACCCAGTCAACTGATGGAGCAGCTGACTGATGGAAGGGAGTCAGCTGATAGATCACATGACTCCTTTCTATGCAACCAATTGGCAAATCTCATTTAGAGCGCCCTATTTAAACTGCTCTGGCCTGCCTACTGTTGCTGCTTCCTCTGCAAGCTGCTTTGCAACCTGCTCTTTCTGCCTTAGGCTTTCCATGTACACACATGGAAGTGCAGGGAGGTTTGCTCTCTCTGCCTCAGGCTTTCCTCATTTGCACATGGAAGGGCAGAGAGGTGTGCTCACTACGCCTTAGGCTTTCCACATAGGTGTGTGGAAGAGGCTTCCCTAGTGGGCCCGCAGAAAGGCAGAGGCCCCAGAACAGAGCCATATCACCTCATATAATACTGCAAATGGAAATAAAGTTTTCTTTGACTAAAGTGTCCCTGACTGAACTATACTTATGGGAACAGTTGAAGTTGCTGCACTTCACCTATCAAATGCAAATTTTGTTTTGAAATTTTGGACAACACGGTCTTTCTTGATTACACATATATTTGCTCAGCACCATATAACAGTATTAACTAACTTATCACTCTTGTGACGACTGTAAAGCTTCAGAGAGGAGTAGTTATATTTTGGGAGAGATTTGTAACTCTTAATACAAATAGCTTGACTGAATGTTTACTGACACCATCCAACAAAACTAATGACCTCTTCTGCAAATGATTAACTCTTTATGTACAGATGCAAATTCTTAAATCTACAGACTTTAAAAAGCTCTATTGATTGTTCCAAAGTCTAAACATGGAGCAGCTGTGAAGATAAACAACAAACTATGTAGATTCTGTCTTCATTATTACTTAAAAATATATTATTACTGTAGTTATTGCTGTTCATTAAAAATCTTTGACGAGTTCTTCAGTTTCCTTTAGTTTGTGTTCGAGTTGTGGCTTTGCAGGTTCTGGGTTAAGTGTTGTTCAGTTCACCATGACATAGAAAAGTACAATGTACTGCGGTACAAAGTCTCACACACACGCAGACACACACATACACACACACACACACACACACACACACACACAGGTCACATTATATATCTGAAATCCTCTCTTCTATCTGTCGTATAGGCGTGCCAGGTGATATTGACTCGATCGACTCCATTAAAGACAAATAAATTAACACATAAATTCACTTTCAGTTCAAATTTGATAACGACTCAACCAACTATCTTTTTCAATTAAGCTTTTAAATAATGGATATGTGACCCTTTTCACAGCATTAGTTCCTGATTTGAATTTTGCAAAAAGACACTTCATCTGCAGTCATTTCATTTATTGAAAAGCAACGTGAGGTGTTGGCTGACAGTTCAGATATAAATTAATATTGTTAATTATGTGCTGAAGTGAAAGTGAATTTCAGCCCTGACAGAGCACTTAATGAAAGAATTACAGACTATAGTGCAACTAATTCCCTTTTCCTCCCCGTTCTCCTCGTACGCTCTCGTCTCAAAATACACTGTACAATTAGAAGAAATAAAACATAGTAGTCCCACTTGTACACAACATCATACATTAGTAGTCAACTAGAAAAAACAGTAAACACGGCCACATGTGATTAAAAAACGTCTAGAAGTTCAAAGTTACATTTCATCGTTTTACATTGTAGTAGCTATTTTTATCTCCTTTTACTCGGCAGACATTTCAGACTGTTGTTATTTATAGAAAAAATCACAAAGTTCACATTTAGGACTCTTTGAAGAGAGCTGAGGAGCATTCAACAAACCAAACAGTTCCCGTTTTAAGTAGCTAGTTAGTCACACGCAGCATGAGATTAAATACGCAACAGTTTGGAAACACCTCATGCAAACACACAAAATGTTGTTTCTGTCCTCCGGTCTGGGGGAGCCTCGCCGGGCAGCGACTCTGAACACAGAGTTTTGTTACAAAACATGAACTGCTGAAGATAATCTGGCAGAGGGAGGGCAGAGGGTGGAGTTTGTAGTTTATAGAGGGGAGTGAGTCCGTCCTTTTGTCAGTGATTCCACCCAGAATTGTCCCTTGGTTGACGGAGAAGGCCTCAAACTTTTGGTCCAGTGATTGCAACATAAGGAATCAGCTGATTTTCTTCTGAGCAGAATAAAAGAAGAAAACCCGCCGGCTGCCTGGAATGCAAATGTGAATTTTTTGATTGGTGATATCCTCGCTATTTTTCCTCTCATGGGAACTCGAGAGAAGTGAACCTGAGACCCATTATTTCTGGTCCCGGTCTCTGGCTCCCAGAAACCAGGCTCTACAGATGTCCGTGTGGTGATATAGTTGGCACTTTCAACATTAGGATTCGAGTGGTGAGGTGAAGAGAGGGGAGCCGATGAGACTCTGGCATCCCTCTGGTACAATTTTTGTCCTCGTTAGTCTGCAGGCGAGGGGGAGTGTCATCGGAGATTCAGCCTCTGTCGTATCATTTCTCCTTCTCGCTCCAATCTTTGTCATCCACCAGTGGTTTGGGGATGCAGTTATC
The DNA here is from genome assembly GCA_026686955.1 of Epinephelus cyanopodus. Lineage (NCBI taxonomy): Eukaryota > Metazoa > Chordata > Actinopteri > Perciformes > Serranidae > Epinephelus > Epinephelus cyanopodus. Next base: position 10,643,664 of record CM048925.1, on the reverse strand, counting down.
ACTCAAAACAACAAATAATTACTCAAATAATGTAACTTGGAAGCTTCTCTTTTCCCACATGGCAATGTGTATCAGATTTTTGCCATAATTTTATGGTACAATCCATGAAGAGATTCAGGCCACTGACTGTGATTGTCATTACTGTGAAAGATGATTCTTTTCTTTTTATGCTTGTGAAGTTTTTCTGTTATTAAAGGTCCAGTGTGCGAGATTTAGGGGGATTTAGCGGCATCTAGTGGTGAGGATTGCAGATTGCAACGACCTTAAACTTCTCCTGGTTTGAATTCCTTCAGTGTACTGTGTTAAGGAGGTTTTTAACGGGAGCTGAATTATCCGCAGAGATCTCTTGCTCCTCAAAACAAATGGGCCTGGTGATTAAAACCGGTAAAAACAATGAATAAAGCAGTTTTACGCAAACGATCAATATTTCTACTGTGGCTTTGGCATGTCAGAGATGGGCCGCCGCTAGCATAGCACCTGCTAATCTATCCTCACCTTTATTCTCTGACCATTTAAGATCTGGATGTTCAGGAGGTTTTAACCAGGAGCTGAATTACCCAGAGGCAGGGTTCACCCTGGACAGGTCACCCGACTATCACAGAGCTGACACATCGAGACAGACAACCATTCATGCCATTCACACCTACGGACAATTTAGAGTCACCATTTAACCTGCATGTCTTTGGACTGTGGGAGGAAGCTGGAGCACCTGGAGGAAACCCACGCTGACACGGGGACAGAAGGGGGTCGAACCAGGAACCCTCTCGCTCTGAGGGTACCGCTGTGCCGCCAGCTCAACCACTGAAATTCTCCATTGCGCCTGCTCTGTATGCCCGATGATGTGGAAGCAGCACCAATCATTCAGGTAATTTTTAAGGTAACAAAAACACGACGATTCTTGTTATATTCCAATCCTGCCAAAATATCCCCATAAATCCTACACAATGAACCTTTGCGAAGAGGTGGCTGCTGTAGATTAGGCTGATTGGGCGCTTGATCTGGCCTCCAGCCTTTTGTTATAATTAAGAGAAAAAGGGAAAACTTGCTTGCTGACAGAGATGTGTGACGACTGAAGCTTGGCATTGAGAGCTACAAAAGGACTGAGGTGGAAACTGTTGCCTCTTCTGGGGTTGTTTTCTTTGTCGTGTTCTGTCTCTATCTCTATCTACCTCCACTGCTCTGTCTTGGATGGAAGACAAAATATTTAGACAGCAAGAGACACATCTGGAACAGCTGTCCCGTCTGTATTAATATGGCAGAAAACACCCCGTGGCCTTTGGGATGCTGCAGCTAGAGAGTCCGCCTGTCTGTCAGGCGTTCAGTCTTTCTGTCCGGCAGACTGATTTCTATTGTAAACATTGTTAAGATTCACATTAGTAGTAAAAACATTAATACATCTGTTATGTGTGTGTGTGTGTGTGTGTGTGTGTGTGTGCATGCATGTGTGGATTCACATATGCATTACTGAATGCCTGTCTATGTGAATGTGTGTGTTTCGTATACACATGCACATGTGGAATGAAGGTATGTAAATCTACATGTCGAGCTGTTGTTTGACATTCAATGTTTCTGATGAAACCACGGAATAAAATTGTGTTCCAGCTCCCGTCTTTGCTGCAACAAGAGTCCGAATGCACCAAAAAGTAACCTTAGAAAAAACGAAGATGTCTGACATTCCTGTATCGGTAGTGTTGTTAAATGATGCTCAGTCGGTCTGGTTGGAAGTCCAGTGTCTGATGTGTCAGGCACAGAGAGCAGAAAGTTCCAGAGATGGTTAAACAGGCTCTATTTATACATGACGATGTGTCTCTGTTTTATTTCAACTCTTTGGTCAGGCATACCTGCACATGTCTGCAGTAGCTTGAAGAAACAGGGCTGAACTCCAGTGGCTTTCTCTACGTCCCTGTGGTTTCCTTCACAATGCAGATACCCAACCTCACAAGAGGAAGCAAGTCGTCCGCTCCTGATTGCGTCCATCAGAGACAAAAAAAACAGCAGCTGTTATAGAAGCTGCCTGGACTGGTGTTGCTCACATGTCCTGCAGTTGCCATGTTCAACCACACGAGGCCAGTGTTTCATCAGGAACAGACCTGACTCGGTTATAAACAGCAGACCAGAGAGGCAATCTGACCAAGTACTAGAGAGGGGATGTGTAGGCTGAGACGCAGAATATCTTCTGTATCCTGTCTACTTGTCTTTGTTGTTGTTTATCAAGAGACAGTCTGAGTAGTAGGAGCAGGATGTTAAGCAGTGGTGATTGGTAAGGCAGCGCTCCGGGAGTAGCTCCTGGGTTTACTTCGACCTGAGTGAAGAGGAGAGGAGAGAGTTACACAAAACACTGACTGAATCCCCTTTTTACGGCTTCAGTATAGATTTAAAGGTAAATGTTTATGCGAACCTCCTCAGCTGCGGCTGTTTGAGGTATAATTGAGGACAGTAAAGATTAAGAGGTTTATGATTAAATGCTCAGCAGTGCATTTGCTCAGCGTCGTCCTTGTTAAAGTGATTCACTCCGGCAAATAAGCTGAACAACATGATGTTCGATGAGGACATCAGAGGCACTTGTCTGTGTGTTTTATAAAAGAGAACACTCAGGAGACAGCTTGAAAACACCCACATGGCTACACTGACTTTGATACTTCACCCCAGACTATTAAGGGCAAAAACAAGAAAAGAAAGAAAGGATGCTCTTAAAAATATACATATGTGATTATCAACACAGTGCTTTGAAGCAGCTGTATGTGACACTCAGAGCATATCTATGATTGAGAGTCTGATTCAGGTTGCCTGCACGTGGCTCTCAACATGGAGGTGGCTGGCAGCTAACAGTGCTAACAGCGCCAACAGTCCTGACAGAGTTGATGGTGTTAACCTGGGAGGGTAAATGGTAAAAGGGACTGCACTTGTAAAGCACATTTCTAGTCTTCTGACCACTCAAAGAGCCATGTTACATTCACAAATTGGTGGTCGAGGCTACCATACACGGAGCCACCTGCTACTCAGTAATCACTCACACACACTCACACGCCAATGGAACAGCCATCAGGAGCAATTCGGGTTTGGGTCGGTCCTGTATCTTGCTGAAGGATACTTTGATATGCGGACTGGATGAGCTGGAGATCAACCCGTCAATCTTCCGATTATCTGACAACCTCTTAGCCAAAGCTGCTCCAGGGAACCAGAAGGTGGGCGTTATGCTTATGCAACAATGCTGTTGCTGTTATCAGAGATACAGTAACCATCGTATGAGCGCAGTGTGGCGATGATGAGTTAGCCAGTGGGACACCCGCACAGGGACTCACGTGGACTGACTGTCTACCACAATAAAGAAGAGAAAAGTTCGTATTACAACTGACACAGAGGGAGCGTGACTTCATTCTCTGCTCTGCTCTTTACACAACAAATAGCTGTTTGCTGCTGTGTTAATGTTCTGGATGTCACATACAAAACCTTTAAAGCAACACCATGTAACCTTTTAGAGAATAAGTACAATATTTTCCTTCTCTAACAAATGAAACATACACCGTTGCTCTGAAAGAGAGCAAAGAGAGGTCAACACAATTTGAGGGAGTTTTTGGAGTTCAGCATTTAGCACTGACCTGCAACTGTCACTTGAGGAAGTTACATAAACTCTCTTCGAAGGAACTATTAGCACAGTTCTAACATGCCTTTACTTATTGTACCTTTTATCTTAAGCCCAGTATATACTGTGTGATTTTGGGTTGTCCCAGAAGAAAGGTGGGTAACGCAAAAGAAACATGGCGATATCTTTGGTCGTGGCTCCATGACGGTGGTCCTACGTCGCACAGTGAGAGAAGTTCATGGATGTCGTGTCACTGTCATGATTTTTCAATCAAAGACATACTGGGATAAAATTTGTGATGACCGTCTAACTGTGTGACTGCTGTTACAACCTACGTCTACTAACCAACCAATTGAAATGCAGCACGAAATAACTCACTGGCACTAAACCCAAACAAACAACAGCAGCAACACAGAGTTTTAACAACAGATACATTTTAAAATTTGAAAGCAATACTGGCTGTTATGAAAGAACAAATTAAAACCTATGGAAACAAATTCCTGATGTCCTCTCTCTCGTCCTCTCATAGATGTGTTACATGTCCAACTTTGTTTTGTTTCCAGGTCGCGACCGCTTCTAATTCGAGTCTGTTTTCTGGCAGATTACAGCAGTGGGAAAATCATTGCCTATACTGCCAACTACTGACGAAACTATGCTTTGCAGGGCCTGGTTCAACCGCAGAATCTGTTGATGTCATTGTGGCTAATTAGCATTGATCCATCTAGAGAAAGTGGTTTGTCCGCTCTGAGCTACTGTAGAAACAACATGGCAGCCTCCTTGGAAAAGACCCTATTCCATATGTAGATATAAACGGATCGTTCTAAGGTAATAAAAACCCAACAATTCTTAGTTTTGGGTGATTATATAATAAGAATATATACAGTTATGAATAATTTATACCATTTCTGCCAACACATGCCCCCAAATCCTACACACTGGACCTTCCTGCTATAGCACTGATATTTCAGTCTCCTGGATTCCAGTTAATGGTCAACATTTGGTCAAGTTACTAATATAATTTGAGTTCTGAACAAAACAAAACAGATGCAAGTAAAACAAAGAACTTAATAGTGAGTTTGCAACATGACAGGCCAAAACAAAAGATTAATTGTGAGAAAAATGACATTTTCAGTCAGAACTTGATATTTCAGCTGTGTATTGTTGTTGTTATGATGGTTTTTTTGGGATTATACTGAACTCTCTTACAGTTACATGAAAGCACACGGAGGAACACGTGCATTTCGGGGTCAAAAATAAGTTCGTCTTTATTCTTTGCAAAGAAATGCATATTTCCACAGCATTCTGGAGGCGTTAATTATTGTGAAGATGCGTGTGTGTGTGTGTGTGTGTGTGTGTGTGTGTGGGAGGGTGGCGGGGTGTGAGAGATTTCCACTGGGACGGTACAGCTGATGCTTTTTTATTGGTCCCTCTGGCCTGAGCCAATAAACACCAAAGTGAAGGGACAACAGCTGGGGAACAATGATAGCATATTGATGATGTTTGTGCATGTGTGTGTTTGTGCATTAATGCGTGTGCCTATAAGTGTGTGTGTGAGTGCATTAATGTACAAGCACAACATGTCTATCAGCACATTTACTGTGTGTGTCTGGATGTTTCTGTGTGCGCAGTGTTCGAGTGTTGGTGTCTGCATCTGTGTGTGCGCAGATATGTGTATTCATGCTCGGGTGCTTTTGTGTGTGTGTGTGTGTGTGTGTGTGTGTGTGTGTGTGTGTGTGTAGCCATTATCTTGGGGGTCGATGATTTATGATCTGTGTTATGACTTCCACAGGGGACATATAAAACTACAGAATGGCCCTTTATTGCCTTTCTTCTTTGTTTAGTCCAACGTTTCATCCATCACTCTGTTTCTCTTCTCTCTCTCTTCGTCTCTCTCCCATCTTGATCTCAATTTCTCTCTCCGTCCGTCTGCATCTCTCTCTCTAATTCGCTGCGGCTCTTTTCTCTAATAAAAACACTTATTGATCACCTGTCTGGCGCACATCAGCCAAATCACCATTATTCGGTATTGTTGTTTGTTACAGTGGTGTAAGCTTTTGCTGTATCGCTTGGCGCTTTCCACAGAACGAACTGAGACAGCAAGATTGATGCAGGGCTGTCTGAGCCTGCACTCAGACTCATTTCGTGTTATCCTATTGGCTCTCCAGGCTTCAGAATAGCTGAGGATCTCCACAAAATTGTAATCTGAGGTTTGAGTCTCTGGAAATCGCTATATAATCTACAATCTGCCCTGCAGAGAGGTACAGAATAAAAGCTTCCATATCACAAAAACAGGATGCTCCTTTTTCAGTCAATGTGGACAAAATAGGTAATTATGAAACACAGCTTCAACGAGAGTGACATCAAGGGAACAGCGGCTTTCATCATACACCCCACCTTTATTTGCCACGTGTGAGGGGAGTGATAAAAGCCCTACAACAGTGATAACTGATGAGACCTTGGGCTGATAAATGATAAGCCCTTATGCTGATGCAGCTAGAATGTGCTCATGCTATCCTCACTGCAGAACACAAGATATCACACACAGATAAAAATTAGTCCCCAAACACACCATGCAGTTCAGAGCGGGGTGAGTTTAAGAGGGTCTGAGGATCTGGAGTGGATTTGAGGAATCTCTATTTTGCACAACATATGTTATTTTATTATTTCAGGGTGCTTTCACACTTGTAGTTTAGTTTGTCTTCAATTGGTCCAGACCAAGAGGAAAGACAATGCATTGCTGTATTTTAGTTCTGCTCTGGTTCCTGTTTACAATGACTTTCTACCAACGGGGTTAAGTTATACCGACTTGAGATGGTACTCATTTTTCTACAGTACTGTAGGTACAGGGGGAAGCAATTCCTCTGAACCTGATGGGGCGGCATATACACCTATAAGTGATCTAGTCTGCTGTTAAATGCAAAAGGAAGAAGAAGGACACCTACCAGCACAAAAGAATAATAGCAACACATGAGAAAGAGTGTTGCTACAGCGACAGCTCGGCCTCGACTAATTGAAGAAAAAGGCAATTTTTCCTGAGCCTAGGGTATTTTGTTAACTCTTTACAATGGAATCACCATGTATTTACACCACAGCCCCTTTTACACTGTCAGATTTTCAGTGAATATTTTCCACCTCGTAGGGTAGACATATTGGTGGAACCTTCTTGGTTTAAACAGACAGAGGCGGCCTTTTTTTTTTTTTTTTTTTTTTTTTTCCCGTTTGCCAAGAGTTGGAAAACATTGAGCTTTGGGTAAAAGGCTGCATTTGTCACTTCTTCCCCAGCTGTCCAATCAGAGGTGTGGGACAAACGGGCTACGACAACAGGCTACCAACTGTCACATTTTACATGTGCAAGCACCAAAAATGGAGGAGAAATATGCTAATATAATGTATGCTGTATGTAACAGGGTCTCTTCCCTTTGCTGTTGTACTCCATCGCTTTCATAGTAATTTCCATGTTTTAGCACTGTTATGCTGTTTATATATTCATTGTTCAGCCTAAACTTATTGTACAACATGCCAACATATTCCTGTGTCATTGAATTTGTGTGGCCCAAACAAACTGCACTTAGGGGGCAAACAAACCTGAGCTTGATTGGACCGAACCAAACAGGGCAGGTGTGAAAGGATACCCATACTCTCTTTACGTACAAAATTAGACACGTCCCTTTCAAACATTGTAAAAATCACTACCCTAATACTTCCACGCCTCCTTTACGATGGCATATTTTCACACAACAACAAACAAGGTGACTGTGGAGGAGGTTGTAGTGTTGTACCTTTAAACAGAGGCAGTGTTACAGATGACGGCCTGTGCAGCTATGAAATATTGCAACGCATAGATGGAGAATTTATTCTTCATCTCCTACATTCATATCTCACTTGAACTACACGACCCTGCCCCCATGATCTCTGGTGGTACTGCTCCGTTTTGTTTTATCCAGATAACGTGCACAAATACAGATGACATGAACGCAGCGTACGTACAGAAGGCTCGGTCTATCTCCATCTCTGTGTCTAAAGTTTAGTATAAATAAGCCCTGAGACTGATGTAGAGGGTACATGACAAAAACATCATCAAGCATTTCAACAAGACATCTGTAGACAGATATGTAGATAAACAGAGAGAGTTTAAGTTTACTTACATGTACATGGGCTGTAGCTGAAGGTGGGAGGTCTTCTGAGGCCCCTGGTAACCGTATGAGTCGAACCCTCCTATAAAATCAACTGCACAAAAACACAACACCAATTAGAGAGAGCATATGCCTTTGTGGTTATCAGCTGGGAACCTCCCACCACAGATGATTCACTGCATTAGGCCACCTACACCTACGGAGGTCTCAACAGTACATTTTGAGGCAGAACCACTGCCTCTACCGCCGCTGCTCTTCCACCTAATCAGGATTGTGGGCATGAAACGGCTTGCAGTGAAAATTTGGCCTCGACTGTGAGGATTCTCCGATGCAAATCAAATGCTATTTTTAGGGAGGAAGACTAAGACTTATGCGGCGATATATTTATGCCTTGAGAATACTCTTAACTCCTAAATTATCTAGGATGGCTCGGCAGATTCCCGGCTGAGGAGCTGCCAGCAGGTGGTTGTTGCTTTCCTCAGACGGAGGCAGAGAGCCTGGACTTTTGAAGAGAGGAAGCCATGATATTTTTTTACTTTGATGTTGTAGAGCTCATAAAAGGGTACTTCCTCGCCTTGATCAGCGCCGTACTTTCTTATTTATTGAGTGAGGTTTCATAACATCAAGTACAACGTGGAATTTGGCTGTCGCTGCAGAGATGAAAGTAGCTATAAGTATACCTTGAGCCTGCAACAAGCAGGGAGAGTCCAAACATCGCGTGGAAGCCAAAGCAATTTGATTTCCAGCACTCATTACACTAATTAGTTTGTGCATGCATCTATTAAAAACACCATTAATTACGTACATGAATATGTATGGGGCTGTAGTGTATTCATATCTTTATATCTCATGATGATGAGTATGGTAAATACAATGCTGTGACTCTGCTTCCCATGTAATAGTTTGACATTTTGGGAAATACACTTTCTTGCTGAGAGTTTGACGAGAAGATCGAAACCACGCTGTGATATATGACGCTACAGCCAGCATCAGGTTAGCTTAGCAGGTTAGCTTAGCATTAAGACAGGAAAGAGCTAGTCTTTGCACACATGCACCTCTAAAAATCACCAATCAACACGTTATATTTAGTTTGTTTCATTCTCAAGAAGATCAAAATTTAAAAAAGGAAAATTTGTGGTTATACATGGGTTTACATAATCTAACCATTTCTTAGCTTTCAGCATGTTAGGTGCGACCTCGCATCAACCAACTATTCAAGAGATTTCACTGTTGCAGACAAATTTCAAATGTTAGAACAAAATCGTGAGAGATTCCAAGATTTGTGGTGCTCCCATGATGTTGACCGTTTGTTGTAAGAAGGTCAGAAAACTCAGTCCAAGCTGCCTTAAGTCTTTCTCTTGTCTTGACGTTCCGACAAAATCAGTTTTTAGTCTTTGTTCAAGCACATAGAGAGAAGACTCAAACTGTGTAGGCAGTAAGCATGAAGGAGACTCCGGGGAGGTGCAAGAACGTGATAAAGTCGAAGTTCTCTTGTTCTGTGAAAAAGGAAGGGAAACTGGTGAAGTTGTGGGGGTTGCGGGGGGGCTGGAGCCTATACCAGCTGGCATTGGGTGAGAGGCGGGGTTCACCCTGGACAGGTCACCAGACTATCACAGTGCTGACACATAAGCCCTTTTTACACTGCCAGATTTTCAGCCAAGCCGCGAGCCTTTAGACACACACAGAGCCAGATTGGCGAGTTGATCCAAGGTGCCCAATTTTCCGCCTGGTAGGGTAGACATATTGGCAGAACCTTTTTAGTTTAAAAAGAACGAGGTGCCCTTTCGCCACGGGAGGGGCTGTTGATGACTTGTGGGAGGAGCTGCTGATGACGCCACACGTGCGACCCACTGGCGGTGGATAAACAGGAAACAGCTGATAGCAGGAATGAGCAGCTAGTAGCAGGAGGGAAACACAAACCTGACAGACACTGTAAACATGAGCAACTGAGGAGACAAGGAATTGCGCGCCCTCCTTGCCCTCACAAACGAAGAGGCCATTAACCGTCAGATGACGGGAACAGTGAAGGATGGGCCGACTTATGAGAGAATCGCATGCAAACTCTGCACAGAAGGGCTCCCCCACCCTGGGGTTCGAACACCCTACCCTGGATATGAACCGGGAACCCTCTTGCTGTGAGGTGACAATGCTAACCACTGTGCACCACAACATCCAAAATCTAAAGTTTGCGTGCAAATACAGCCATCTTTATACATTATATTGATGCCGAATTGAAAATAATACTGTGGACGTATGACACCTTTTATATGAGGAATCGTTAATATGACATATTTCTTCAATACCAGGGCAGTGTGGTCATACTGGTGCCCGTGAGGTGGGGGGCTTGCAAATGATTCAGACTGCCACCTCAAAACTACAACTGTGTTCGAGGAACTCACATGGGTTGATGTATCTGTCCTCACATACCTTTCTGAAAATTATAAGCCACCACTTCTTAGCTTTGAGTTTTCACACTCCTCTCTTAATCCCCCTCTCCCTCTTTCACCTCTCCCTTAATGCATTCATGTGAAACTGTGATTCCACCACATGACAGGACAACACACAAGCTTCTTTCTCTATCAGCAGTTTTCCTGGACTGCTCATATTTTACAATCAGTCAGATCATTAAGGTTGTTTGGTCAGATGATGCGCAGACGTTGCCTGTGCTTGATGTGCTCCTTCTTTGTGCGGATCCTTTTGTGGAGGAACGGCCCGGTGTGAACGCTGAGGGCATCCTGCTGATTCATGCTGCAGTCAAACAGTCTCAGCAGAGTTTGTACCGCGCTCGACCCTTTGAACGCAAGAGGAAATGGAGCCTCTAACCCTGTCAGTGGGCTGCCGATCACGCTGTAGCAGCTCAATTTAAAAATTCAGATATGTTATTCATAAGGCGCAGGCTTGTCCGATTAGCACGTGAGAGCATGAATTCGCTCCAGGAGCCAGAAACTGCAGTCTGATGTGTACACGAACAGATGTGCTGATTTTTTTTAACAGTCAAATTATTTTAAATGACTGTTGTATTTGGTTGTTTTCCAGTCGTGAGTGTTTACTATTGACTCAGGTGTCCCGGAGTTTGTGTGTAGCATCTGTACGCGTGTTGTTCTTGTGTGTGCGTCTGATAAGAATCTGTCTGTCAAGGAGCTGCGAGACAGATAAGACTCACTATAATGATTAATCTCCCACGCACAGACACAACCACACACCTATAAACACACTTACACACACACACACACACACACACACACACACACACACACACACGCACAGAATAATTATGAGAGTAATTAGCTTTCTCAGCAACTCAAAATCTTCATTGGTCCTCAGTGAGTATTAGCTTCTTCACCCAAGGCACATTTCCCCACAAAGCTCCCTGATTATTGTTTAGTCTCCCAGACTGCATTATCGCGCAGCGCTCTTCCACAGCCACATTAAGGCTCACGGCTCGGCAACGCCAGGATTACAATGAATCCCAAAATCGTTCTGGAGAAAATTGTCTTCTTGTCACATGAAAATGATGCATGTGACATGACGCTGCCACTGCGTACATATTCATTAAGGCTTAATAGTGGCCTGGAACCTCAATTTGAATCCTGATTCCATCTGATAACATTTGTCCCTTGAGAAGAAGTGTGAAAATCACTCGTGTGGCTCACGGTATTACCGCTCATTTGTGTGCAGTCTGCATGCTTTCCCCGTCTCTATGTGCTTCCTTCTGCAGTCCAAAAGACTTAGAACTGAGGTGACCTGGAAGCTCTAAATTGTCCGTAGGTGTGAATGTGTTTGTCTACATGTGTTAACCCTGTGACACACTGTCCGGGATGTACCCTGCCTCTTGCCCAGTGCATGCTTGGCTCCAGCTCCCCAACACTTGGAAAATGGATGAATAGATGGTTAGCTGATGATGGGTGATGGTGAAATCAGTCTGAGTTTGTAGAGGCGGCTGAAAACTTGAAGTGTTTCTTTGTTCAATTCAATTCAATTTTATTCATAAAGTCGAACATCACAAATCACAATTTGTGTCAAAGAGCTTTTTCCACCCCTCTGTCCTTTGGACCCTAACAGCAGACAAGGAAAAACTCCCCAAAACCCCTTTAATGAGGAAAAAAATGGTAGAAATGTGAGGAAGAGCGACTGAGGAGGGATACCTCTTCCAGGATGTACGGACAGACGTGCAATAGATGTCGTGTGTACAAACCAAATCAACGTAATAAACGACAGTGAAAGTAAAAGAGGGAGAGACAGAGAGACGTACGGCAAACATAACATTACATTACAGATTTATACCTAAAACGGTGTCAAAACAAGCACAAATTTTCATCTACGAAATCTGCATGAAAATTGATGAAAACTGATTTTGTGGTTTGTTACTAATGCCTGCACGTTGGTGTGTGGGAAAAAATAATTGGATGGACCTCGATTTTAGTGGATTTCCACCTTTGGAATTTTAGAATTGAAATCGTTTGCTCCAACTAATGTCATACCTTGAGGTCGTAGCTTGCTTGCTGCTAGAATGGGAAATTGAATCTTATCAATTTGCTTCTAAACCCCCAACATTGTAATGACAGACACAAAAACGATTACCACAACAACCAAATAAAGGACACTGCATGGCTTAAAATCACCCAGCAGCTGCTAACATTTAATGTTGGACACAAATTGGGACTAGCTACAACAGCTCACCTTAGCATCGAATTTGGGGTCCAATTAGTTCATGAATTATTAGTGCCTGAGGCACCAAAGGGCAAGCTAAAATCTCAAAGCACACTTGTATTTATATCTGTGCACAATATCATCGCTATAACGGGTGTTACCACTCTTACTACGACGTATATGTTTGTTTTTATTTACTAATATCAAATGACAATTGACAACTAATTGATAGTTGGAAATATCCAATAAAATTATTTAAGAATTCATTCAAAACTTTTTAAAATGACATCAAAGCACCAATAACACATCCATTTAAATATGAAATAATGTGAGATAATGTGATGGGTCACACACTAATAATTCCCATGCGTGAAGAACGACAAATAGGCTCCCTGTTAAGGTTTTTTAAACTAAATTAAATTGCATTTTTTGCAAAAAATTTTTAGGTAGAGTTTGTCTCTTTATTAGGAAAGGTGTGTGCACAGCATACGATAGAGTCAATTAAAAATTAATTCATAACTTTTTGTACAGTTCCAGTTGAATATTGCAATGATAATGAGTGGTTATCATAAAAATGGCACACCATTTGAAAACCACTGATGTAGGTAACAGTAGCCCGTTTTATTCTCTGTCTGGACAGGTTTTTGTTCAGTGGATTGGAAACAAGCACTATTTAGGAAGATACTTATTGTTTTTCTTCTTTCTTTTTTTGTATTAAAAAAAAAGAAAAACAGCGATACAGGTAATTCGCAATGGACCTGGTGTACGTAGCTGTCGCGAGAAATATTTGTGTACAGATTTTTTGTATTCCTGCACCATGAGGAATGACTTTAAAGAAGAAGTTTGGAAAGAACATTTTTGTGTATTTTATATACATAATTTAGCACTTTTTATCAGAATGTGTTGATGTGGTTTGATCAGATTTGTTTGGCAGTGCTGACAACGTGAGCAGACAACCATAAAACTGTCATTATGCTTTGATTCAAATGGCTAAACCCTGATTGGTGCATAGAAATTTGCATTGTGCTATTTTCCAAACCAGTGACAAAAGCAAGGTCAAAAACAAAACCACCCGGGCTGGTAGGATACAGTGACCTCTGCATAAATGGAAACTTTCAAAATTTCCAGTATTTAAAAGATAATCAGGATCTATCAAACAGATTTTTTACAACTCTCTTTTTCTCTCTGGTTTGCTTGAATATGTGAAGAGGTACAAGAAATTATTGAATTGAATGTATTTATTTTAATCTATTTCAAGTAATTATTTTGTTTATTTCTTCCTGCCTAATATATATATATTTTTTTACCAATGACAGTTTTCTCATAGGTTGAAATATCCTTTGTAAGTTAAATTCTATTTATCAAACCACTAATACCATCTTTGAACTAACAGTCATATAACAAATGTTTTATCTTTATTTGATCGCCTCATTTCTTTATTTTCAGAGAAGAAAGGAAGAAAGGGGAAAAACAGAAAACTTTGTAATTATGATGAGCTGTGAGAATTATTCAAAATAAAGATTTAAATTGAGAAAAAAGAAAACTACCCACATCTCTAAAACAATCTATTTGCCGCATGAAATCATGTAAGATACAACTCGAGTGAAATGTAATCCTGTTATTTCCTCCAATATATGTGTATGATTGGGGATGTTGGTGAAGTGGTGGTGGTTGGAGGATGAGGTGGGGGCGTCTAAGGCAGTGTCTTCATAGGATGTCCTGATGTCCTGAGGGTAGAGGCTCTTCCTGAACCTCTCAGTGCTGGCCTGGTGTAACCAGCACCTTCCTCCTGACCTCAACAGGGAGAAAAGGCAGTTATCCGGGTGGTTGGGATCTTTTATGATTCTCCTGGCCTTATTCTTGCAGCGCCTCATGTAAACATCCTTTAGGCAAGAAGGCCAACAGTGAGTTCAGCCGAACAACTACTCCTGTTCGGTGCTGTTTCCGTACCAAGCTTCTCTTGATGCTGCAGGAGCAGAAATTCCTCAATATTTGAGGGGATACCCGTAATTTCCTCAGGCTTCTAAGGTGAAATAGTCTCTGTCTTGCTTTTCTCACCACTGTGTCAGTACACAATGCCCAGGTCAGGCTGTCCACCGTCTCCATCAAGTTCTTTCCCTGCTTCTTTCCAAAGTCCACTATCATCTCCTCAATTTTGCTGTTCAGGAGTAGGTTATTGTCCTGACACCAGTGGGTCAGGTCCTCTTCTTCTTTCAGGTCATCCTTGTCATTGTTGCCTGTGATCAGGTCCACCTCAGCAGTGTTGTCAGCATCCTGTTGGAGCTGGTGGTTGCTACACAGTCGTGTGTTTACGGGGAGTACAGCAGGGGGCCATAAACGCAGCCCTGGGGTGCTCCGGTGGTAAAGATGAGGGTGGAAGCAGTGTGTCCGCCCACTCTCACCACCTGAGGTCTGTCTGTCAGGAAGTTAAGGATCCACATGCACAGTGAGGTGCTTAATTCCACCTCCTGGAGCTTTGTGACGAGCTCAGAGGGAGCTATGGTTTAAACGTTGCACTGCAGTCAATAAACAGCGATCTAACATGTGATGTAAACAAAACTGATCTATTTTCGGCAGATGAATGACTCCATCGACATCGTGAGGAGCCTACTGGGAAAGAAGGTTTTCATGGCTTTAATACAACATACTGATGAATTTTAATCTTCTCCCTGAGATTTCAGTTCTTGCAATGAAAATAAAAATGATTTAACAAGCAGCACTTATCACTAAGCACATGAACTCTCACATGGATACACAGCATACTCCTCCAGCTCTATCTGATTTGAAATTGTTGTTTAGTTCCAACAAGTTCTTCTCTCTCTCTCTCTCTCTCTCTCTCTTTCTCTCTCTCAGGGTGCAAAACAAGCAGGAACGTGCAGCATCGAGAGCCAAGGGCCAAAATACAACAGTTGAGCAAAGGCCAAATAATAACTGTTGGACATTAATTATTTAGACACGGAACAAGTGGCATTTTAGGTTTCCTGTCAACACAAAGCTTATTAAAATGCAGTGTTATCTCAAAACAACCCCTGATACTCAATTATACTCCATAAAAGTGAGATAAATACAGTGTTACATCACTTCTAACTGTTTTTAAACTACAGTAATGATGATTTAATATTTATCTGTGACCTTACTGAACACAGTGTTGTCACATGAAGAGCCTTTAGAGACAGACGTAGGTACTGTATCTGGTGCTGGCTGGGGCTGGACAATATAACGACTATGTGAGATATATTGATATATGTTTAAGCAAGATATAAATTTAGACAACACCGTTTATATCGATACAGGGTCAAGTTGAGAGCTGCTCCTCTGTTTAGTCTGTTTGTTCATTAAGGGGGATTTATACTTGTGCAGCAGACCCTACGCCATAGCCTCTGCCGTTGTGAACAAAAAAATAAAACTTGCAGCATTCACAGACAAAGCACCTGTCTTTATCTGGACACATTTTCCCCAAAAATACAACCTGCTAATGTTATTAGCACAAGTCTATGGCATTTTACATTGTATAAATTAGCCTAGCAGCTAGAAGACTTCTCTCTACTCATACAAAGCCAAGAACAACAGCAACATTTAACAAAAGCAACGTTACAAAATTCAGCTCCATAACAAGTCACAAGGTTCACCAACAAAACAACTGTCTCATACTAAACATGTTTTCCAAACAAATATAACATGCTAACGTTATTGGCACAAGCTTATGGCATTTTACATTGAATAAATTGGCCTAGTGGCTAGCGGACTTTTCCTCTACTCATGAAGCCAAGAACAACAGCAACATTTAACAAAGGTAATGTTACAGAATTCAGCTCCATTACAACTCACAAGGTTCACTGACAAAACAACTGTCTCATACTAAACAGGCTGAACAGGTTTTCCAAACAAATATAACATGCTAATGTTATTAGCACAAGCTTATGGCATTTTACATTGTATAAATTAGCCCAGCGACGAGCAGAGATTTCCTCTGCTCATATGAAGCCAGGATAAATCACACACAAGACTTAAAATGCTATTTTTATGGAGGCTTCATTGTCTTCACAATTTATTGTTTCTTTTCTGTGAAATTAAAGTAAATTAAAGCTTTGTTTCCACTGACGATGGTTTCAGCTTACAGAAATAGACAGGAGGTCTGCATCACTGCAACGTGTAGTTACATTTCTACGGAGGTGCACGTCAGGCTACAGGGTAGGCCATGCCAGGCTGCACCAGAGATGGACCTTCTACTGAGTAGGTCCAAAAGTCGGGTCGCCCGCCCTCAAGCAGGTAGCAGTGGCGTCTTGCCAGCCCAGCTAACCCAAACGACCCCCCTTCTCCCCCTAAAACAAGCCGTGTGTGTTTCAAGACTCTCCTCACCTCTGTCTGCAGGAGAGGAGAAAAAGGTGTTTTTAAAAGTCTCTGTGTTCAGCTCTCAGTACCTTAGTGGCTTCAAACTGAATCTCTGTGGTTTGGAGTTTAGTTTCTCTCCTGTATCCTGTTTTTACCTCAGATATCTGTTTTATTTTACTGTTTCATGTTCGCTATCAGCATCAGAAGTTGTGTGAAGTTGCTGCTCGAAAACTCAACATTTCCTTATTTTGCCGCTTCACAATAAAAGTTCTTACATAACAAAATAATGGGGACTATTATTTTGAAGGATCTATAGGAAATGAAATGTGTTAATTACTGAATTAGCGGAACTTTGTTGGCGGATTTCCTTCAATTAAGAAACGTCTAATAATATGGCAGGGAGGAAGAGTGAAACCAGAAACAGCCACAGTGAGATGTTAATGAAGAGCCGCAGACAACAGGCTCTTACTGCACCTCTGCAAACAGCTCACCTCCAACAGGTAAACTTCTTTTACCTGCCCTGCTGTGGAAAAACATATCCAGCAAATACAACAGGAGACTTTAGCCGTGGACATGTAGCCCATTTCAAAGAAATTACCAAGATATGAATTTTTGTCCACATCGCCCAGCCCTAGTTCTGACCCAGTTTTATAACAAATGATTTTTCCCGTCAATCTCACTCCCCATTCTGCTCTGGGCACAAGGAAAGCAGGAAAGCTTGTCTTCTCGCAACTATTTCTACTGATCCAGTCGGCATTTATCACCTATCAATATTTATGTGTTAGCAAACACCATCCTCGATTCAGTGTTGAATAAGACATGCTTGGGTATTGATCCTGGGCTGCGTCTACTTTAGTGGAATAACTAAACTGACGGCCTCAGGTAAATGGGCTCATTCAAGTTAATGCTCAGAGACGCGCTCTGCACTCAAAATACAACAATCGCAGAATTAACATGTTGATTTGCTTCATTTTGCTCCTCTGTTACTGGTGTTAGACTTTAACTGTGATTTATTCAGACTGTGTAAATGCTTACTAAATGGTAGTCAGCGTTGAACACACCCCAATCAACATGGTTGTATTGATGAATTGATGTATTGATAAGAGACTGAATGAAGAATAATGATGTCTGAATGGACGGGTGAACATGTTTTGTTGGTCCTTTTCTCCTCATCCGTTAGATTCTCCCTGTGACTGTTGCTCTGTGATTTAAAGTGGAGAGTATGTGGGCGAGACGCATGGATGAAAGACAACTTTGATCTAGCATGAATCTACCTAACACTCCTCATCCGTCACTCTCTTTCTCCGTACGTCACTGTAAATGAATGAGCCTGGCTGCAAAATCTGGAGGCTACAGGTTTCACTTTGAGTTCTGTCGAAGTGTCAGCACATCCCCTCTGTCCAAGATGGCTTCATTCAAACCTGCTGTTTCATTACAAGGACACGGAACGAGAGGACGAGCCAGGAGAGAGGGTTGAAGAGAAAACTACTTCCTTAACTCAGGAGAACCAGACACACAAACTGAAACCTACTTTATCAAATATATTCCAAGATGACAGTTCGCTAACCCCGTCCCCTTGAACAGGGATTGTTGAATCACACCTTAGCAACCATAACTAAACACAGCAGGTCTTTGAATTTCTCCACATATTGTGTTTTAAGAGTGATACTTGACATTTAAGGAGTTTGGAGAACAGTGCATTGTGTTGACCTTTCCAAAACAAAAACACTCAAGAGCAAAAGTGTAAGGGATGGATTAAACAGTGTGTTCGCCTGCTGTAACGTCAGCTGCACACAATAGCATTTATGATACATCGACATCTTGGTTGTCGCCTTCT
This sequence comes from Epinephelus cyanopodus, assembly GCA_026686955.1. Lineage (NCBI taxonomy): Eukaryota > Metazoa > Chordata > Actinopteri > Perciformes > Serranidae > Epinephelus > Epinephelus cyanopodus. The sequence continues at coordinate 10,625,129 of CM048925.1, read as the reverse complement.
TGGATTTTTGGAACCAAAGAAGAAGTGACTTATTTAGACGAGAGGGTCGAGCTGTGGAGGAGCGAGGCCTAGATCTGACTGTCACTCGAAGCAGCCACGCCTTATTTATGCATAACTTTAAGTCTTATTAACATTACTAACAAGGCAAGTCATGTTGAAAATTCACCCCCTGTACAGGAAATTAGCAACAAACACCAAAACCATTTTTTGTACCAGGCTGTAAACATGTTTATTTCTGCTGTAAAGTTGGTCATTTTAAAGGAGAACTCTGGTATTTTGCACTTTGAGCCCCATTTCTGGGTTGTTTATGATGAAATATTCTCTGCTCATGCTATGCTCATTTTTTCGCTGAAAATGAGCAATCATCACTATTTTGGTCTTAGCCACTCTATTTCATCATAAACAACGCAGAGATGGAGCCCATAGTGCAAAATACCGGACTTCTCCTCTATCATGGGGGTCTACAAAGTGCTGAAAATAAGCTCTGTGGCGAACAAAAGTAAATGATGATTACATGTTTTGTTCAGCAAGACAAACTAACACCACTTCAATGATTTTTGAAGTGTAAATGCCAGAAGCAAAAAGCTAATATTAGGCTATAAACAAACTACACTACAGTCGCATGACTTCGTCACCACCACAACGAGGCTGTAAAGCTGTGTTTGGCGTGATGACGTTCTATAGTCTCATTTAGCTACTTGTTAGCAATCGTCGTTTTTAAGCCACATAAAAGCTTCAAAATTCTCGAGTGTGGTATTTACTGATGTATTTGTCGTAAAACAAAACTTGAATGTCTCGTGCTTGTGTTAACCATAGACCTTAATTGGAGCAGCAATACCTGTGGCTTTTTTCTTGGCCCGGAAGCGAAAGCCCCGACATAAATGCTACGCTAGCAGTTAGCTAGGGTTACATCTCGTTACTTATAAAGTGAATCACGTCTTTATGTAAAATGAATCATAAAGTGGATTATTAATACCTTTGGCCTCATATTTAGCCACTACAGTGCAGCATTGTAGCAGGGATCAGATAGGTCATTGTACAAACATACAACGAAATTGAGGTGCACTTAAAGACCTGGCTCAAATATAATAAAAAAAGTAAGTAATAAATAGTCATACAATAGTATTAAAAATAAATAAATGCCTCCCTTCCAAATGCAATGTGTCTGCAGCTGCACATGTCTCCCTTATGTCAGGCATCGAATCACAAACCCATTTTCGGGTTTTCGGACTCATTCCTGTGAGAACTGACTCTCTTTAGGAGCCAGCCTCAAGTGGCCACTCGAGGAATTGCAGTTTTAGCACCTCTGTGTGGGCTTAATTTTTCAGCCCCGGAGGATTCGCTGTAAAATATGTGTGACCATGTGTGTGGGTGTGTGTACTCACAGCTATCCTCTTCTTCTGAAATGAGCTTGACCACATAGCAGGCGTAGATGAACCCCATCAACTGGAAACAAAGAGAGCAGCAGAGACAGAGGGATTATTCTTTTGTGTGAGACAGACAGATAAACAGACAGACAGACCGACAAATAAACAGACAGACAGACAGATAAACAGACAGACAGATAAAGAGATAACACAGAAAGCACATTGAACAAATTGTTGGAACAGACAGAGAAAACAGGTGTTGGTGTAAGTGGAGCAGAACAGCTCTGTGGTATTTTGCTCCAAAATAGAGCACTTGAATCAATGGAGACACACACACACACACACACACACACACACACACACACACAGGAAGACTGGTATCTTCAATGACAACCTCAAGGTTAGCCTAAAGTTTCATGGTTACACAGCTGCACTAACACTGGTTTAATTCTCGTCATCATAACATACGACTGTTAAAAACATTTCACAGTGTTTTTAAAAGGAGCTGTATTGCTCTGCTGATGCTACGACGCCAAGGTAGATAGTTTCATATTTGTTGCTATCGTCAAAATGAAAACTGCCACCCACGCTGACACATCTCTGCTGTGCCGGGCCTGTAACCAAACGCAGAGGTGTACCTCACATTGTTCTCTCACGGTCTCACCTCCGTTTGAAGCCATTCACAAATCTGAACACATAACGGCTGCAGACTGAACAATAAAGGAGCAGCAGTGCTGTGTGTGCTCATGTGCTGCGATAGCTACAAAAAAAGGTATCACCAAATGTGTGTGTGTGTGTGTGCAGTGTTTAGACAGTGATATAGCAGTCCTCACTAGCAGAACACCTTTGCTCTCTGATCCGCTCTCCCATTGGCTGTCTGTTTCCAAGGCGACCTGTAGGAGGTGGCTGATTGGAGCGAAGATGCAGCAAGGTGCGGTCAATGTAAGGTCGGCTTTTTAGTGACCTTATTACCCCGCGACGACAGTGGAGGAATGAGAGACGGAGACGTGGAGAGGCAGGCAGGCAGTGATGGAGGTGTGCGTGTGTGTTTGTGTGAGGCGTTAAACTCACACATTACCCTGAATAAAGAGACCTGATTGTCCAAAGGAGGATTTAAGTGCAGGAAAAAATGACATTGACCTGGTTGGTATTCTATTGACTGCATGGACACATGCCAACACACACACACGCACACACAGGGCCATACACAAGCACGTAAACACACACTGCAAATGTGAACAACTACATTTGAGATTCAGAGTATATCTCAAGGTCTTGACCTCATTTAGTCTAAATAATGTTCAGCTCCCAAAGCACCTCTCTCCTCTCTGCTTTTCTCACTTTCTCCCTCTCAGTATTTCCTTCCTGCTCCCGTTCCTTCCTCTCCTCCTCCACTATCTATTTCCTTCCTTCCTTTTTCGTTATTTCTCCTCTCCCTCCATTTCTCCTGCTGTCTCTGACAAGTACATGAGTCATAGAAATATAGTGTTTTGCTCAGCGGGGGATAAATTTACCCAAAGCTGAGCCAAATATTGGAAGTAGACAATGTTGCCAGTATCAGCATGGGGATCAGCAGTGATGAGAAAATCAATTTGGATTACATAGGAGGCCTTATGTATCGGAAATGCTTCGAAAATTACCACTGGTCGAAGACGCTGATAAGCTCCACTGGCTGCGAAATCTCAGCTGTCACTGCCACTGAGTGCAGTTTATAAGAAGGCTTTTATTTTGAAATATTAGAACAGGGGGTAGGAACATCATTCATTTTTGTTTATTAATCATTCATTTTCCAATACAGCTTATCCTGTTAGGGGTCAGTTGGGCAAGTGGGTCAGAAATCTATTTGCCCGGAGGCTCATTGTTTTATTTATCATCACTTATCAAAATAACAAAGACTGAAGTTAACCGTTGTGAATAACAACCCCATATTATCAACCTTGCTCTCAAACTTATGACAAACTGTGCAACACATGGTTGGATTTTTTCCCCACATCATCTTACCCCACCCAACTAAACTCTTGTTTCCAGGATAATTAAAATGCTAGCTTGTGCTTTAGGTCATAATTTTTTCTTTACCCGTCGTGAGATGGCTCACTCCTTTGCTACTTCCCATCATCAGCTCCAGAAAAGTCAACATGTTTAATTCTTTATTGTTGGATTGACAAGCCCATCGTGTAATTTTACTTGCCCCAGGCAAGAGGAAAGTTGTTATTGCTGAGCGCTGAGGTGTTTTAAATTGTAAGGTGTTAGTAAAAATACAGGTGTTTGAGAATTACTAAACATGACTGGATAAATAAGACTTGGGTTATAATGCATGAGTTGTGTGAGAGATTGTAAACACACATTTTGATGGAGTTTTGCTGTTGTTAAACGCGAACCCCTGTGACTTCAATTCATCAAGAATATTCTCAGATTTTGGATTCTTCATTCACTGTGAAGGCATGCAAGAGAAACAGAAACTTTTTTTTCACAAATTCAACATAACATTGGTGTGTAATTGATAAAGAAATGAAGTAAGTTAAGTATTTCTTTAAGATGACCTCCTGCCACAGACGGCCTCACCTGTCCGCTGCCTCTCCAGCTTACATGATTCACCGTCGGCGTTCACTTTTAATGTCACAAAGTCAAAATGTTGTTTAAAAGACTTTCAGGAGTTCGGGGAGTTTTCTGTCACATGCAGTAAAAGCTGAACCGGAACCCGTTCCGTCTTCTGCAGGCTCATTGCCTCTGAAAATGACTTTTGGGTGCAGTTTTGTTAGTACCACTGAACAGAGTGCAGAGAGCCGTGCCACCCTGCGATGGAGAACATTTGATCAGCTGTGACAGAGTGCGTTTCTCTGCACATCAATATCCTGTTAATATTCTGGATACTCAAGTATTCCGTTTCTGTGTTGCTGCATGTAAACATAATATCCTGTTTACAATAAGCCTGATTTGATCTTCTCTTGATGTGAGGGAACCCAAATAAGATAGCGGGGGTGCACCAATATCAGCTGTGGAGTTGTGACGTGTGTGCGCCTTATCTTGTTTCTTGTTAGAGTTCTGGGTCTGAGTAGGTTTGGTGCCCGCAGTTATATTTGGACTATCCTGCTGTTCATGGACCCTGAACACTCAAGTATCTATCACTCTGAGTTTTGCAGGGCTAAAAAGTTCTCCGTGAGACATTTTATATCTAAAGTAGAGAATAACATCTCCAACAACAGATGTTGATATGACTAAGATTAAGATCAAAAACATCCAAACAACCATCCACATCTCTTAGCCCACAGCGCTGCACACTGACCTTGAAGGTAACTTTATTTATTTCTTTTCTAGTCTGCAATATTTCCCTTACAGTGACTCATGCATTCAAGCTCACTGCTTTCAGCTTATTATATTGCCAAGAAGTGAAATGAGAAAAAGGGAATTGGAGACAAAACCAAACACAACCAAAGGTTCTGTTGGGAAAACTGAATCTGTGAGGATGAATTGATTACTTCATTATTATTATTCATAGTTAAAGGTTAAGCATTAATCACTTAACTAGTAACTGGCTAACCATGAAGAATGTTTTTTGTTGGCATTGTGGTAGCTTTATTGGTAGTTTAATGAATGTGTGGTGGGTTTAGGCAGGTGGTAGGAAGCAGGGTCAGCACTGACGTTACACTTGAGGTTTGGTGGCATTGACTCATTAGCCGCAATTAGCTGCACCTGGAGGAAGAGCTGGAGGGGCCTTTGAGCTAAAAAGGCACGCCACAAGGAAGACGCCGGAGGCAAGATGTTGTGAAGACAAAAAGAGACTGGAAAGTGTTTGACACAGCACCACGAATTATTCATGTAAATACGCATTTACTCTGAACAACCACGTGGAAGAGCAAGCCGGCCAACTAGTCCAACAGAACGACACCTGAGGGGTGTCCAGCGGAGTCGCCCAGTCCGTTAGCGGCAAGAGCTGTAGCTTGGTGGTGAGTCAACCACACACACCCTCCAGATAGGAAAGGTCGCACTCACCCAGGGGAGTCCAGGTACATTTCTCATGTCTAAGTCAACACGTAGGGAGAAGCACTAAGTTGGGGGCCTGCTAGCCTGAGTTGATGAGTTTTCACAAGCCAGGCTCAGCGTAGTAGTGTAACAGTCAGTTGTGCATGTCGGTCTCTAAGTTAATTTTGCTACTCTTGCAAAGTAGTAACGGCTACCATTAGCTAACCAGTAGAGACTAGGGGGTGGGCACTATGTTCCTGCATGTTAACGCGGCTAGTTGGCTGTCAGCAAAGCTAAGAGAAAATAAAATAAAAGGCAAGACCCCAACATCACCTTTTAATGGTTGGCACTTTGAAATGCAGCGCTAAAGCTCACTGAGTCAACACAGCACCGGACTACAAAGACAGACCTCTTGTGTATCACATCCTTTTTCATGACCCTGGTACCCAAGATAATCCACAGACCTTGCTGTGAGCAGTTTCATGGAGGAACTATTTTCTGTCTGCCACTGCCAGTCGACTGTATCACCGTTCAGATGGAAGCTGCATCTCCTTATGGAAGAGAGTCTCGTGCTCATGATAGCGCAAGATGTCAACACTGATGGCGTCCTCCCCAGCTGAGCTGTAACATTAGCTAGCTCAGTGATGCTAAGTGAGCTAGCAGTAGATACATGCTTCCTTCTGCTTGGTGATACAGTTGACGGGTGTAGTTTGCTTGAAAGAAAATAGTTCCTACATGAAACTGCTCACAACAAGGTCTGTGGATTATCTTGAGTAACCAGGTCATGATTTCTGGAAAGAGACATTGATGTTGAGTTTCTCATATGTTTTTTTTTTTTTGTACCACAAGCTGAGTGCCATCTAGTTCCATTATACTGGAGAGAAGGCAGACATCTCTACAGCTGATACCTCCAACACTCTGCAACTCACACCAAAACAATCTAGACTGATAAACAGCACTACAGGTAAGAGGAAGAATATGTATTTTTGATTTGGGGGTGAACTGTCCCTTTATCCTTCAATTTCTGTCAACCCTTCAAGCTTTCACTTACTATATTTCAAATACCACTCTGAGAAGCTAATGAATTATTAGCAAGTAGTAATCGTGAGTGACCACAGTTTGTGTGCGTGTAAGAATAAAGAATGAGAAAATGTATTTCAGCTTCTCCCCTGTCCCTCTTTGTTGTCGATATTTCTCCCCGCTTTGCAGCATCTGTCTGCATTCGGATGGACTGAATTAAAGTGAGCCGCTCCCAGGTTTCTCACACAGACACCAGTTCCCTTTTTTCATTTTGTCTGTAGATTAGGGTTACCTAGTTACCGCAGCAATACTGAAGGGTGTTCGGTGTGACGAGTGGAAATGGAAATAGCACCACTTCAGCATGGACGGGGTCCCTGCCCTGATCAGCCTGACAAGCAATAACTTGTACAACTTCACCACTTCACCTCACAGAGGCATGTACCTCATTCAGAGCAGAAACCATTTTAATGGGGTTTTATGTGCACGGTGACACACACTGTCCCAGGAGGCTGGAAGACTGTCTTTATCCCATTTCCTAAAAATACTGTGCAGCAGGTGCTTGTTGCCATGATAAACAGCGTAGTTAGTTAAGCAACAGTGAGTCAGCAAAACCTGGTGGCATTATCTTAAGGGAGAGAAGAATAATGTTATGGGTAATAAACTGTCAAATGTACCTGTTTGTACCTCTCTGCTGGTTGACTGTGACATTTTTCCCCTTCAGAGCTTGAACAGAGTGTTCTGAATAAATGTTTGCAATGATGATGAATCCAAATTTGGCTTCCTGCACTGCAGATGTACTCTCTAGTTTTACAAAGTCTTCCCAATTATTTTTATTACCATCTTAGTGTAACATATAAAGGCTGATTTATAGTTGTACCTGTAGCTTACGGTGGTGGCCTACGCTGTTGTGAGCATATACTTGTGCATTCGTATGTCTGTGTGCCTTAAAACACATGTAAAGGGTGGCTTGACAGCAACAATTTCAGACAAAGTACAAACTTTGGTTCCATTATAAAGCTGTGTTCACACTACGAGTGACATGAGCTACAAGTCTTTCTGAATGAAAGCCAGTCAAACGAAGCTATAAAGTAACGCTGATCAGAAGCATACTGTCTTTTTAAACAAAGCTATATAAGTAGGGATGTTCGATATTGGCGTTTTTACCGATATCCGATATACCGATATTGTCCAACTCTTAATTTCCGATACCGATATCAACTGATACCGATATATGCGGGGTCCCCCCTCTCAGAAAAAATAAATAAAAGAAAACTAAATCATTTTAGGTAACTAACTTTACACATATTACAAACAAACAAAGATATCTCAAAAACTATACACCACATCTCTCATATTTTGACATTTTGAGTAAGAGGAGAAGTAGCTTAAGAGTTTGATATATAATATGTGCATGCTGTGTAAAAGTTGTTTCATTAAAAAAGTAAAAACCGATACTGATAATTTCCAATATTACATTTTAATGCCAATATCGGCCGATAATATCGGTAGGCCGATAATATCGGACATCTCTATATATAAGTAAATGACATTTACTTGAAATGCTTTGTGACCAGCAACATAAACACACAAGCTCATGACAACATAACATTAACTAGCATTTGAGCAAAACTTCAGCACGATAATGTAGCTGGTCACATTGTTGCATTGTTGCTCGTAGTTTGAACACAGCGTTACAAGGCTCCCAGACAAAATGTCTTTTGCTTGACAGGTTTTTTTCCACAAACACAACAAGCTATTACTAGCATAAACCCATGAGATTTTACATTGCATAAATTAGCCTAGCTGCTAGCAGACTTTTCCTCTCGTCATATGATGCCAGGGACAAAAGCTACATTTAACAAAGATAACTCTACAAAATTCTCGTTGCATAAATTAGCCTAGCAGCTAGAGGACTTTTTCTCTACTCATATGAAGCCAAGACTTAAAATGCTATTTTGTGGGGACTTCTTTGCAAATTACTTTTTCTTATCTGTGAAACTAAGGTAAATAAAAGCTTCATTTCAACTGAGGAAAATAGTTACACATCTGCGTAGGTGCTAACTCTATGCCGTAGCAAAGGGTCACACATGAATCAGTCATACATAGTGCATCATCTGGGGACCTTGAATGTGTGTACCAAATTTCACGGGAATCTGTCCAGATGATGTTAAGATTTTTCAGTCTGGACCAAAGCGGTGGACCAACCGACCGATCGACCAACCGCAGGCAGATATTTTCATCCCTAGAGCCACACAACAATGTAAAAACTGCACTTATTGTAGATGTTTGAATCCTTCAGGCACTGAAATTAATTCCTATTACACAATGGGAATTTGTACTTTTACATTTAATAGAAAATAAATCAAAGTGATAATTACATTAAGATTTAAATTGGGCATTGGTTTTCTATTCTTTCTTTTTTTTACCAGAGTTATGAGGTAGCATACAGTATCAAGATATTTGGAAATGACTGGATATATAACAGTGAATGCTTCAACATCAGCGCCCAAAATGATCAAGAATCCCATAAAAGCATGAGGCTACATTTGGCATGTGGCAAAGAAATGTCATTAAACTAAAAAAAGATAACTGAATCATCATTCTCTCCCACAGTAATCACGTCCCAAATGCTCCCTGAGCAGAGATCCTGATAACACCTGGAAGTTCTGAAAGGAGCTCAGGGAGAAATTAGCTGAATGTCAAACAGCTGGTGTTCGATAAGGACGGGGAAAACCTACAGTGTGTGTTCTGCATAGCCGGAGACCCAAAAATTCAGATGAAGCATCGCGGGAGGAGACCTTTCAGTTTCTGCCATGGGGAAGGCAGTTATAGGTCAGTCACCGTGTGACGCAGTCTGTCCTCCACCGAGGAGGAAGGTGGGGTTGCATTTTGCCAAAACAATCACAGCAGAAACTGCTGACGCCACTGCAGCGTCCCCCTCAAGGTTTGTAGAAACTGAATCAGCTCGCAGGTTGATGTACGACCAAGATTTCAGAGGATCATGACGTAATTTAGATCCATAATGAATTTACTCCCACATCCTTCACACTGTTTGTGAGGAATCCTAATTGTTGTCCGCCTGTGTGCTAATCTCGTTTGTGTTGGATGCATTACTCTATTATGAAAATGTATTCGCCTAAAATGAGAGAATCCATTACAGCTGCAGATAAATTGTGCCGTGATGAAGGTGTCATATTCATTGAATTAAATTTGCGCTGAAGATGCCCACTTAAACTCAAACTAATGTTTTGCTCTCTGTGAATTATTTGAGATGAGAATATTTTGTCAGCTGGTCAGAGCTGCGCTGAAAAATCACTGCAATGCTACAATCAATAATTACATCTAATCACTTTAATCTAAATTAGTTTGTGCAGTTTGATGATGGTGTAAAACTGCACACAAGAAATGAATCGCAAATTAAAACACCTGAAATCAACCTCGTTCAGCTGCCATTTACCTCCCCTGTTCCCAGCTTTGCTATAATTGATTCAGGAAGTTCTTTACCTGTTTTAATCTGAAAAAACAAAACAAAACAAAAAACACAAAATGGAGGTTTAACATATTCAGAAAATATGGGATTAGTGCTTTAGAGCACAGCGGTTGCCTTGGTTGACTGACATTCAATTCTCATGCATTGTTCTTCCTCTTTTCTTTCTCTTAGAATAAAAACAGCAATGAAAACAATCTGGTCCCACTGCTGCTCCCATGAATACAACACGACCCTGACATGGTATCATTGTCTGTGGTCAATGACGACAATGTCACATTCAATTCAGGCAATGAAAATAAAAACAACACTTCATATGCTAATGAGTCAATTTGTTTACACAATGATGAAAGAGGGAACCCAGAAACCATTTCAGTTGTTTCTGTCCTGTTCCTTTAATATTACAATGTGTCAATGGCTGAATTAACAGAACTGACAGTGCAGTATGTCCTCTGGCTGTGGTCATTAAAAACACGGTCATCTTTCTAATCGTTGTAAGAGGACAGATCAAGGGCTGCCCCCAGTTGTTGTTATTTAGGTCCATTAGTCGACTAGTCGCCTGCACGTTTACGATATTAATTTAATTATTAAATGATATATTTTGGTGGTTTGAGTTGAAGGTGAGAAGGAATAGTGTCAGTAACATTGTTAACACTGTGCTACATTACAGAGAAATACAAACCGTACTAATGAACCTTCATTAATATAGACCTATATTTTATCTACAAGTGCACGTCACACACTGAGCGAGCCGCCTGTTAATGACGCTGTGGGCTAATGGGCATGTAGCTACTTCCATGTTTCAGATGATACGTCATGTTTGTAGTCGACCAATGAAGATGAGTTTACATATCACCTTGGGTTCGTCCTTCACCTTCTCAAAATGATCCCGCACTTTGGATTTCCTGCCCGACAAGTTATTAACTAGCCTGTGGAATAACCGCAGGTACCAGCCCCGGAAATTAACCTGACTGCTGTCTGACTGCTGAGCGTGGACACTTCCTGTGTCTGTCCTTTCAAATTAAATTCCCACATGGTCCAGTCATATAGGTTTTGATTTATTATGAGATGGCGCAGCTCATAATAGAGTTTCATAATTGTTTTTTGTTTGTTTTTCTGCAACTAAGTGACCAATGAAATCTTGCCAACTAATGACCTACTGATATTGACACATACTTTATTTCGTTTTTTTGTCAGACTCTCTTTGGACCTTTTTGGGTTGCTTTGCAGTGTAGGCAGTTGTTTCAAATGCTGGAATTTCTTCTTCTTTCTCTGCAGCACTCTTTGTCATTAAATCAAGCATTAACCAAAGGGACATGCACACACATCTTAATTTACAGAACAGCCAATAGGAAGTCCAAAGTCTTGCATCACAGGCTAGATTTTCTAAAGCCTGAACACAGAGCCAAGAGGAGGTGTAGAAGTCAAGCTTTCTCTCAGACGGTAAATATGGGATTTTTGCCCTTTCATTAAGTCATTCATTTTCTGTAACCGTTTATCCTATTGGGGCTCACGGGGGGCTGAAGCCTATCCCAGCTGACACTGGGCGAGAGGCAGGGTACACCCTGGACAGATCACCAGACTATCACAGGGCTGACACATAGAGACTAATTAACCTGCATGTCTTTGGATTGTGGGAGAAAGCAGGAGTGCTCAGAGAAAACCCACACTGCTATCCACTGCCCAATGACGCCAAAATATAACTGCCTACTCCAGCCTTAATACCAGCAAAACTAATTCAACGTTAGCATGCAAAGATGGTGAACATCATACCTGCTAAACTTCACCATGTTAACACTGTCAGTGTGCACACCTTAGCAGCTGATGTTAGCATTTAGCCCAAAGCACCACTGCGCCTCAGTGCAGCCTCACAGAGCTGCAGCACACTCTCAGTATGGTCTCTTCAGTGACCTTATAACAGGATCTTGTGTTGGCAGTGCGACATGTTTGTTCTGTTTTTATTATGCATATATTTGGTGTACACAGAATAATCTGCAGCTGAGAAGTTTGCTTTGAAGGGGTGCAGGGTGAGCAAAGGGTCACGATTGTCTCAAAGTTTCTAATGCCTGTTGGTTATGCACCATTTTGGCAAAACATATCTCAACAATTTGGATTTCACACCAGAAATCTGTCAAGGCTACGAGCCGATTTAGAGAAAACATACTTGACTGTGGGTGTTGATGTTGCTCACTGGTTGTATTCTGTGCACATTCTCGCAGTAAACTCTATCAGTGTTGCTAATAAGTGAAACAAGCACAGAAGCAGCACAAATAATGATAATTTTCATCACATGAACCCGTAACATTCATAGTCAAGGATATTCAGCTGTGTGCGGTGCAGGGCTCGGTGTATGCAGGTTGTCTTTCCAACCAAAAAACAACAGTAGGTGATTTCACTGATTAGTTCCTCCGCTCTGGTTGAAGTTATGCTAATCACCTAAATTACCTGCAGGCATGCACTCTAGACCACTGAGCCAGCAGGAGGCCTCATCTTAGATGTTTTTTGTTGCCAAATGTCATTTAATTATCACTCTGTGCTATTAGCAGGTAGAATGAAGCTGAGAGGAAAAAAACAACAACTGTAATCACAGTAGTCAGACTTGCTTGTTCCCCCCACTGTGCTGCAGTCTGGCAGTGATGGCGTTAGCCTACATTTCACTGAGGACTCCGGAGCTCCCTGGAGAAGCCCTATGCTCTGCTTCAGCTCAGATCTTCATACTGTGCACCAAATGATAAAGACAGCCCTTTGTGTTTTGCAGTTTGAAGAACTAATCAGTCAGTTAAGTCTTCAAAAAAAAAAAAAAAAAAAAAAAAAAACACAGTAATTTGCTGTAACAGTCAGGGAGCAAACCAATCAGCTTGTAACATGATGAGTCACTTAATTAGCTCTTCTTATGAGATAAACGATCTTATCTCAGGTAGAAATTAAGAATAACTCTGAAAGACTTGGCGAGTGTTCCAACCTAAACTTCTTCACCTGATGAACCTGAAACTGAGACACCAGAGACAAAACCAGTGATCCAGTTCGACCAGTGCATCACGTACCCAGCTGACCATCCAGCCAAACAAAAACATGCTCTGCTGAAGACCTTGACAGCTGAGATGCTTCAGTGGCTCTTTCTGACCTACTGTACTAAACCACACTGTCCTGACATGTTTATCTGAAATATTTTATCCCACACTCAAGAAAATATCTCGTCTATTTTCAGGTTTACTTATTTCAAGTTTGTAAAGTTTTAACATCTACTTTGACAACATTTAAGACATTTACACCATAAATTAATGCAGAAAAAAAATCCCCAGAATGCAGGAAATTAAGTCTTTGATCCTTAAAACTGACTGGCAGAGGAAGCTCAAATTGAGCATAGCGTTGGTTCAGGCAGGACACGATGTCAAGCTCAGCTCACATACCAGCTACATCAGCTGATCCCAAGCAGACAGTTAGCTTGTTAACTAGCAAATTAGCCAGCTCATGAATTAGCTGCTAACTGCTAACGGCCACTTTTTAAATCTCCCTCAGTGGGTTGCACACATTATATGTCGTCAAAACATCACACCCGCCATGATCACATCTCGCACACTGTCCTGTTTGTACAGACACTGTTTTGGCGCTGTTACTACCTCCCTTGGCAAATTAAAGGGGACACAACTCTGCCCCCCCCATTCTGCGATCATACCTCACACTACAATCCACAAAGCAAGTAATTCAAGCTTTGGTTTTGTCACACATGAATTATTGTCAGAAAACTCCAAATGGTACAGAATAAAGCAGCACGTGTGGCTCTTTCTTGTGGAATACGGACAAATGTTACCAGAATGCATGACTGTCTTGGCTGGCTTGATGTAAAAAATAGATTGTCTTATTTGTTGATGGTGTTCCTTAGAAATGTAATCACTGTCAAGATGCCGAATATTTTTTATAGAAAATTATCCTTTAGTTTTGGAATACATAATTATTCAACGAGACATGCTGATGGAGGTTGCTTTACATTACCTAAATCTAAGTCATTTGCTCAACAAGCAGTAATATACAGAGCAATGAAGGAATGGAACTCACTTCCTGATTACGTAACTCAACAGAAAAATATGGTAAACTTTAAGTTAAAACTAAAAGATTATTATTTAAAACGAAATTTTGATTATTAGCATCCCTTGGGGACTATGTGAAAGGAAGCGAGCTGTAGTGTAGCAGCATTATTTTACAACACCCATTTCTTATTGTTGTTCATGGCATCTTAGTGAAATGACAAAATAATTATTATTTAAATAATATTTTCCAAAGATTCAATGTAGGAGCTATGCCGATGTCCTATTGTTGTTTTACTGCTTAGGCGCGTATTGTGCGTATACCTTGTTTGTATTGTATGTTTTGTGATGTCTTATATGTATATCTTATGTGTATCTTGTGTTCCTTGTTGGTATTACGTATGTATTTGTGATGTCTTATATTGTACATTTTGTGTTTGGTATGTTTTGGGTATGTATATTGTGAGTATTTGTGTTGTTATGCAAGGAAAGACCCCAGGAAGAATAGCTTTCGCTTTGCTAAAGCTAATGAGGATCTTTAATAAACAAACAAACAAACAAACCATATATACAACACAACGTGGCAACATAACAGCATGATAATACCGGCCTTGAACAGGCAGGGTCAAAGGGGCTTCAGTTAGCTTGGTAGCCTCTGTTTCAGCGACCAGACTTCATTCTGCCCGCCTAAGCTCCACCCATGCTCCACCTCTTTGCCCATTTTTTGGGTTAGCCAGGAGTTAGGCGGAGTCAGGCAGTGACTAGATGGTGACGGTCAGGAGCCGTCACAGAGACTACATCCATTATTTATACAGTCTACAGTGCGACCCGACCCAACCCTAACCCCGCACTTAGTCAGCCAGTCGACTGGTTGAACGTATGCCATTAAGGACACTGACAGCGTTTCCACCAATTACAGTAAACCAGCCGGCCAGTCAGCCAGTGAACCAGTCAGACTGTTGAGTGTGTGCTCATGGAGCATGACAGTGTTTCCACACACCAATTACAGCGAGACAGTGGTACAGCTGTGTGGTGGCTTGGCACTCAGCCACACTATAAGTACCACTATCGATTGACAGAGAGTGCATGAGGAGAGTGGGTGCGAGAGGGAGACAGTCATGCCAAGTGAGGGAGGAAGACGCAGAATCAAATACAAAAGAGGTGGAAATGCTGAAACTCCCAAAACTCTTCCTCTCTTTCTGTTGGCGTAATGATGCATGCAGTCACACTGAAGCGTCGGTTTGTTTATCGCGCGCACGCCGGTATTCATATGCGCGCGTACACTCTGAGAAAAAAAACAAAACGGAGCTTCAGTACAGAGGAGACTGGGATGAAAAGTGACAGGCCTCCCTCATTCCCGCTCTTTATTTCTCTCTCTGCGGTCTCTTCTGATCCTGCTAATTATCACAGTTTGACAGTGCAGGAGAGGAAGAAATACAGAGGGCGAGGGTAAGCGACAGGCAGAGGGAAACAGAGAGAAGGAAATCGCTTTTTGTAACAATGAAATAAGACAGAGCGGGCAAAAAAGACACACACAAAAAAACGGAGATAGAGAGAGTGAGTCTCTAAAGCAGCTTATCCAGCCCATTCTATGTTAATGAGGGTATGAAGTTATTAACTTAATGGAGCCTGGGTGCTTTATTTTACCACAAAGTTGCACAATCACACACAATTCCCTAACCAATGGCAACAGACAAAGAAGTTGGCATGGTTGTAATACACTTTAGAATACATTAAACTAAATGTATCAGTGAGTGTTTCTGTATAGAACATCAATTTAATAATTGCATTCATTTCAAAGTGCTGCACACACACACACACACACACACACACACAAACACATCACAAAGAGAACAGAATTTAACTACTGTATGTTACATCCACCCAGTTTGCACAAGCACAATGACACAGCAGATTTTTTTAATTAACAGCCAGCACACTAAAATGTCATAACTTAGAGGAATAGTTCTATTTTGGGATTTATTTATTTTCAAGAGTAACATAAAAATATCCACATCACTCTCTGTGGATAACTACATACATGATATCCAACCAATTATCACCCAATTCTGCTTCTTATTTTGGGTTTACTGATTCTCACTGCTTTCTTCAGTTCATTCATTCATTCATTTTCCATAACCGCTTATCCTGTTGGGGGTCGTGGGTTCCTGGTTCGAACCCCAGGGTGCTGGAGCCCTTCTGTGCAGAGTTTGCATGTTCTCCCCGTGTCAGCGTGGGTTTTCTCAAGGTACTCCAGCTTCCTCCCACCGTCCAAAGACATGCAGGTTAATTGGTGTCTCTAAATTGTCCGTAGGTGTGAATGTGAGCGTGAATGGTTGTCTGTCGCTATGATAGTCTGGTGACCTGTCCAGGGTGTACCTCGCCTCTCACCCAGTGTCAACTGGGGTAGGCTCCAGCACCCCCACGAACCCCCATCAGGATAAGTGGTTATGGAAAATAAATGAATGAATGAGTGCGTTTACACGGACAGTGTAATTCCCTTTTCATTCGGAATTAAAGTTCATTCCTATTAAAAGTGATCTTGTAAACACCTAATTCGGAATAAAAATGGCCGATGTGATTGAAAATTCATTCTGATGTAAGGGGCTGGAATATTTTTTTGTTTCTAATTCTGAATGAAAGAATTTCTCACACTTGTATACACTCATTCACAGTTCATACAGTTCATTCCGGTCTTTCTACACATGCTCGTTTCCTTGCCCTTCTGGCGCGATGACATATATAGCGCGCATAGAGATGGTATGAGATAGAGCAGTCGGACTTGTTGCACTCACCGATTTCCATTCGCCAAAGCACGGTCTCTATCTCCCTTACTTCGACCTTCTACCTCCCTTCTCCTCCTCAACAGATGAAGCATTAGCAGAACAAGGTTGTTGCTGCTTCAAGAATATAAGCAAAACAAGCCCGAAAAAGACACTAAGAATGGCGTCGTCAAGCATCTTGTTATCCAGAACGAGGACTACAGTGTTTTCTTCTGGTAAACATAAACACGGTGTTGACTACACTTAACTGTAAGCCACCAGTAAACAGAGTAGAAGAAGAAGAGGCTGCGAACCGCATTTACGATGAAATACAGAGAGACGTCCTCAGGAATTTGTTTTCAGTAAGTTTTAATTGTTCTCTCATGTCAGCTACTATTTGGCCATGTTTCATGCTGTCTG
Organism: Epinephelus cyanopodus; assembly: GCA_026686955.1. NCBI lineage: Eukaryota > Metazoa > Chordata > Actinopteri > Perciformes > Serranidae > Epinephelus > Epinephelus cyanopodus. Next base: position 10,608,088 of record CM048925.1, on the reverse strand, counting down.
GAGATGAAGACAACTTAACACAATCTTGGTTCACGCCGGTTCAGACTATGTTTTCATTTAATTATCTACATACGTATACACGCATCTTATAAACCTTGGCTACAATTCTTATGTATAAGAAGACACCGACAGTAGAAACAGCCGATCAGTCATGTGAATTAAATGCTTTATTCAGCAGAGGCGTTTGCATAACCCATTTATCGCATCAACTCTTCATCGCAAAAGTAAAAAACACCTCAAGTAAGAGGACATTTTATTAGATTTGTCTTTTCCAAACAGCTTTTCTTATGCAATATTATAAGATGTGCTTTTGGAAACACAGCTAATACGTCAATGTTGTGTTTACAGTTTCTTTTATTTCCCACAAGTGGTAAAAAAGATCAATAATGGTGCTTTAAGTTTTATGTCAGAAAGAAAGCAATACTTGAGTTTGAAATTAGGGTACATACTAGAAAGTACTTATTTAGCCTGAGTACTTACAGCCAGGAGTATCTGCAGCGAGGAGTGAGCCACCTCTATGAACTGGAAATCCATCAGACAGCCGGATATAGATATATATCGGTGGTCCTCGGGCGCCCAGGAGGGAGGCGGAGTGATAGGTGTCACCCTGCACCCCGGGCCGTTCTCCATCCACCAGGAGCGATGCATGGACAGGTTGAACGTCAGGACAAGGTCAGAGTCCTGGCAAGAAAGCGTCAGAGAGACAGACAGATGGAGTTGAGTTACATCATCAGACACGAGGCAGCAGCAGACTAAATGTCAGGGCAGGTTATAACCGAGATTTAATTAAAACCAAACTGTTTGTCATATCGAGGTCTGAGAGATAGATAGGGAGGAGAGGAGGAGAGGAGGAGAGGGTTCGGCGCAGGCTAAAAATAGATCTCTGATTTATAATTCCGATGATCTGGGATCACTCAGATTAGATCTGAATCATGCACAGGCGGGGTTAAGATGAGGACAATAAGGGAGGGAGGAACAATGATGGGAGGAGGCTGGAGAAAGGAGAGAGAAAGGAAAAGATGGAGGCTGAGAGAAGCTCAGTTTTGTTTTGGTTCCTTCATGCACCAAAAGCTCTTAGTGAGAAATCGAGAGAGAGGCTTTGTGCTGTGGTGTCACGGGAGGGTCAGTAACTAAAATGCTACTGTTTCACTTTCAGGCAACACAGCTATGATTTCCTCTCCTGGTTTATTTCTCCTAAGAAGCACAATCCAAAAACTATGGACGCCATTAAAAAATGAGAGGCACATTAATGTGAATGTGGCACCATAACTGAGGTGGTTTACAGCCACTTTAGCAACGTGACAATACGAATAGCAGTGTCTTTGGTCCAGACTGAAATATCTTGACAAATACTGGATGGACTGCCATGAAACTCTGAGATAACGTCGTGTCTTTCTTTGTCGTTCTGTGTCACTTTGTAGTCATTTTGGCTCTCCTTGTGACTTTTTTGTGTCTTTCTGTGGTCTTTCTGCATCTCTTTGTGGTCATTTCGAGTCTCCTCCTGGTTGGTTCTTGTACCATGAAACTTTGTTGAGACATTCAAAGTCCCCAGAGGATGAATCCGTCTGACTGATGTGATCCCCTGCCTTCTGCTCAATCGCCATCATGAGACGGACATTTTCTGTTTTATTGTGGAGGATTGGCATGAAGTTGGAACACATATTCAGCGGATAAATCCAAACAAGTTTGGTGTTCAGCTTTGTAAACCAACAGCAGCATTTTGAAGTCGACTCTGACAGACAGACAGGAAGTCAGTGTAAAGACCTAAGAACTGGAGGGATGTGATTCACTTTCTTGGTCTTAGCGAGGACTCGAGCAGCAGCGTCCTGAATCAGCTGTCTGATCGATTTTTGAGGTAGACCTGTAAAGACCCCGTTACAGCCGTTAAGTCGACTGAAGATAAAAGCATGGACAAGTCTTTCCAGATCCTGTTGATACGTTTATAAGTAAGCTGACTTTGTAATTGTCTTAATGTGGCTGTTGATGTTCATGACTGCACCAAGATTTCTGGCTTGGTCAGTGGTTTTTAACATTGCCAAGTGAAGCTTTGACTTTTCTTCATTCCTCCTTGGCTCCAAAAACTATTACCTCAGTTTTTTCTTCATTCAGTTGAAGAAAATTTTGGCACATCCAGCTGATTTGTTCAATGCACTCAGTCAGCACTTCTACTGGAACTAGACGAGACTAGAGATATGCTGTTAGGTTATAGTGGAAGAATCGAATGGCTGGAGATAGATTACAACACTGTAATCAAACGGTCGATTACTTAAAAATCTTTACAGTGTTTTTGAGAAAGTATCACAAAGCATAATATCGTCTCAAGTGTAGCAATATTTTCTTACACGAATATATCACACTACTCAACATATATAGACGCACATATAATGCATATAATATATATGTATATTATGGTCCCAGGAGGTTGAATTTAAATTACTTTAATCCTCTGAGTTTTCCTCAAGTGCCGCCATGAGCAGCCCTTTTTACACTGCTTGTTCAAGGCGGGAATGTCACGCTGTTATTCCGCCTCGCAGTTATATATTTAAGGTACAATCATGGAATAAAGGTTCAGTCACCTCACATTTAAGCCCGCAGCAGAGGTAGTAACAACACCGAATCAATGTCTGCGTAAGAAGAGACAGCCAACAGGACAGGACTGGTGTGACATTTTGATGATGTATAATGTGTGCAACCCACTATTGAGAGATTTAAAAGGCAGCTAGAAGCAGTTAGCAGCTAACTCGAAGAAGACCTGCGGCTGAAAATAGCAACAAATTGGGGCTCGTTACCTCCGAGCAGATACATAACGTTGAACGTCACACTAGAGGCCAGCGCTGTTACACATCATGCCCCTTGCACCTCTTTTGCTTCTATAATGCCGCCATGCTGTCTAAAATCACAGACTGGGGCGCCATAATGCCTTTGTTGTTTGGCTCTGTGTAAAAAAAGAAAAGGTTGTGTAATGAAGAGTCTTCATTGCAGCCCTGTGGTGTTACCTCTGTGTAGAAAAGGCCATTGATTGACTGGTTTGTTTATGAACAGATAGCTCTCAAACTTTCCATGAGCTCAGCTGTACTTTGTGTTTAGAGCTAATTAAAATGTTAGCATGCTAACTTGGACATGAAATGGTAAACATTACCAGCTAAACAACAGCACTCTGAGCGTGTTAGCATGCTGACATTAGCATTTAGCTCAAAGCCCTGCTGTGTCTGAGCAAAGCCTCCCAGAGCCGCTGGTATAGCTGTGGACTCTCAGTCTTGTTGTTCTACAGATACAGAGACATTGTCTTCTCTTTGTTTGCTCAGCTTGTCCACCACAGCATGAGCAGTCCCATCACTGGCAGAGATAACTTAAAACAACAGCCAGAAGCTGCAAAGAACAGCACAAATGACGACGAGTAAATAAACAAACATTTTGGGTCCCTCGTCGTTTGGGTTCTACTTCACAGCGACACACAAACAGAGAGCCCACATAGCAGTAGCCCCTGCAGTTTGAGTGTGTAGTCGGGCGTCTGCTTTGGCTCCTCTACAATCCTTTTAATTCTAAAAGCCCCAAAGACGCACAATAAATCAGTTATGATCGTTGTCTTGGTTTAAATAATGCAAATATTAACGACTCCACTTAGCAAGGAGAGACGTAGATCACTCCACAGATGGCCATGCAAACTGCACTGACACACACTAACACACACAAACACACACACATCACACACTTTTTTCTCTTTGCCATTAGTCTAATGAAAAGCCCTAATGCTCTTTAAAAGCATGCTGAAAGCAAAAATGATTTTCATTTCATTTGCTAATTTTCTCAGCGGTGATACATCTTTTTACCGAGATATCAAAAAAATTATAGAACTTTGATTTCCTTGTGTTCGTCTATAAAAAAAACAGTTACTTTGGTTTCCTGGCGAGTGTGTACCCTCAGTGCTTGTTCCTGCTGTGTCATTGTTATGGTGGATTAACGATTAATGTAAAACCAATAACAGCATCACAAGACATTTCCACAGGGATTCAAGGGCGGGTCATGAGACAGTGGACACCTGGGCACAGATATGAAAAGGTCCCCACCACCTCTCCAACATGGCGGCAAGACACACACACTTTGTGGTGGTTTTAGGTCTCTTTGTAGTTGTGTGTCTTTTTATAGTTGTTTGGGTCTTTTAGGGGTAATTTTGTGTCTGTCTGAGATAGTTTTAAGTCTTTCTTGGTCGTTTTGTCTTGCTTTGCAGTAGTCGTTTTTTGTCTCCTTATGGTTGTTTTGTGTCTCTTTGTAGTTATTTTAGACATTTAGTAGTAATGTTGTGTCTCTTTGTGGCTGTTTGGGTCTCTTTAAGGTAATTTTATTTTTTATTCTTTTTTTGGAGTCGCTTCGTAGTCATTTTGTGTCTCCCTATGGTTTGTCTGTGTGTTTTTATAGTTATTTGGGTCTTTTTGAGGACATATTTTGTCTCTTTGACATCATGTTGTGTCTTTCTTGGTCATTTTGTGTCGCTTTGTGTTTTTCGGTATCTCTTTGTAGCTGTATGGGTCTCTTTAAGGTTATTTTATATTTCATTTTTGGTCTTTTTGTGTCCCTGTGTCGTAATTTTGTGTCTCCCAGTTGTTGTTTTGCGTCTTTTTATAGTTGTTTGGGTCTATTTAAGGTAATTTTGTGTTACTTTGAGATAATGTGTCACCTTACAATCATTTTGTGTCTCCTTTTGATCGTCCTGTGTCATCTTGTAATTGTTTTGACAATTTTTATACTTATTTTGTGTCTCCTTGCAGGTCCTTGCACCTCTTTGTGGTCATTTCGAGTCTCTTCCTGTTGCTACTTGTTAATTTGAGTGACATTTTGCAAGTGACACTTTGAGCCCCTAGGCCTGTGCCCTGAAGGCCTGGTCAGTAATCCACCCACGCTGGTATTATCACATTTAACAACTGCAATATAGTGGAATGAGGAGGTAAAATAGTCCTATAAAGGTTGGAAAGTGTACTGCGCTTCATCAGGAAACACTTTTTCACCAGCAGGATTTAATGTGACTTATTCTAGTGAAGACCACAAATGGCAGCTCTTTAAAGAGAGCCGAAGGGATTCAGTTCTTACATCAATATTATCTGTTTTAATGCTGTATACTCCACTACGTCTTTATCTTTACCTTTCCTTCTACCACATCCATACTTAACTCTGTCACCACCCTCCACATTGTTCTTTCTCTTATTTAATTTTTTCCCGCTCTCCTCTCTATTAATTCTCACCGTGGTCTCTTTCTTCCCTTTCCCCCTCCCCTTTTTCTCCCCTCCTTTTCTTCCTTGGCCTCTCTCTATTTCAGCGTAATGAGTAAATGCCTCATTAGCGCAGAGCTCTGATTAATGCCATCTCCCCTTGTTGTGCTCCTCTTTTTAATGAGTAAAATCTCTCTAAATTTCTCTCTTGCTCCCTCTCTGCCGTCCCTCTCCCTCCCTCTGTCTCTTACTGTCACTGCCATGCTCCAAATCTTTCTCCCCCTTTTTTTTAATACTTCTTCACCTCTTTTCTTTCCTGCTCCTCTCACTCACTGCACTCTCTCTCTCTCTGGTAAATGGGGTTGGGAGGGAGGCAATAATTATTTCAGTACAGTCTCTATCAGTGCTTTTCTAATGAGCCTCTCGAACAAACACACACACATAAACAAAAAAGTAATTATCAGCGAAAAGACGAATTTGGCAAAATGTCATCAAGGCCAAGCAGGATGCACCACTGCTAATTCTGCAGAATGCGCTCACGTTGTGAAAAGAGACATAACGTGAAGAATGTGAACATTGTTTTGGTGAAGTTTTGCAGAATATTGGAACAAAATAAGCTTCAACTCGAGAAAAGACAAATCAGCATTAATTAATTTAAATGTAGCTTTGTTGGAACAGATTCAATTTGAGAGCTTTAAAGGAATCTTTTGACATGTTCAGAAATTTTCTGTCTTTGCTGTTGCGGCGCACGGGTTTCCGCAACCAACCAATCACAGCTGGCAGATATCTTTCTCTTCTTCAGTAAATATCAGTCTGTGATAAACACGGAAAAGAAGTTGATCATGTTAGTGTAGGGCTACTCAGAGCTTTACATCTGTCCCACAGACGACAGGCCCACACACAAACAGCATCTGGGAGAAGATCAGCTCTGCACTCAGGATTTCAGGTACATAGGCTGTGATACGGTGCTTGTTAAGGTTTCTTAGCAACCTCAGAGGCAACCTGCCGCTGCAGTCGTGTATTGCCCCTGATTTCCTGGGCTGGTACCTGCGGTTATTCCACAGGCTTGTTAATAACATGTCGGGCAGGAAATCCAAAGTGTGGGATCATTTTGAGAAGGTGAAGGACGAACCCAAGGTGATATGTAAACTCATCTTCATTGGTCGACTACAAACATGACGTATCATCTGAAACATGGAAGTAGCTACATGCCCATTAGCCCACAGCGTCATTAACAGGCGGCTCGCTCAGTGTGTGACGTGCACTTGTAGATAAAATATAGGCCTATATTAATGAAGGTTCATTAGTACGGTTTAGTATTTCTCTGTAATGTAGCACAGTGTTAACAATGTTACTGACACTATTCTTTCTCACACCTTCAACTCAAAGCATTGTGTTGCCCCGCCCAAAATATATCATTTAATAATTACGTTAATATCTTAAACATCAGTAAAGTATTTCTGATTCTGATGCGGGCGACTAGTCAACTAATGGCCCTAAATGATGACTATTGGTCGACTAGGAAAATTCTTGGTCCGTGGCTGCCCTAATAAAAGGTGACCTTAACGTCTATCAAAATTATTTTTTGGTAAGATGTCTGTACTTTCACTAAAGTATGGCCTTGAGTACTTCATCCACCACAGCTTCATATTTAGCACACCAACATGAGAGTGGTATAAATCGTCACATCTAACTCTCTGCAAAAATGCAAATAATCATATTTCCTAAAATGCCTACTGCTTTAAATTCAGTTGCACCTGTATTAAACCCTGTCAAGGTGATGTCATGTTTTCTATATGGTTTCACTTAGCCACATTAATATGGAACGAACCACATCTCAAAACAAACGAGACCTAAGGAGGCACCTCTCTGATTTCCTCTTCCATTCGGCGAGGATCCTGTGCAGGAGTTCACTGAGGTTACAGGGTCTGTAATAAAGCCTGGAACCATACTACTAATAAAAAACACTGCATTATCTCCTTTCTATTCATCCGACAGCAGCGAGCCGCGACAACAAGCCTCTACCACCACACACGAAAAAAATTCATATTATAAAATCCATTCGAAATTAAGCCCATTTTTCCAAAGTAAGTATCATACCAGCGTTCGCAGATACTGCTTTTGTAAAGACAATTTATTCAAATATGAACTGTTTTAGTGTTCACCACCTGCACAAAGGATGTGGAGGCTAAACTCCAATTATTCCACGCTCACCAGTGGAATACAAAACAATTAAATTGCAGCTGTGTGCTGGCATTGATGAATTGATTTTATATGGTGGAATTTATTTAGCATTGCAGCATTTAACCCACCGCCATGATGAAGCCATAGCTCCGAAATAATCTTGAGATATTAATCTGCCCAGTGATGAATGGGCTGTTTGGCTTGCAACCTCAAATAAAAAATATTGACTAAGCTCGTATTAGTAAATCTAGCTGTGTGTGTGTGTGTGTGTGTGTGTGTGTGTGTGTGAGAGGTCCTTAGTGAGCTCCATCTCTGACTGTTTGTCTCTCCACATATTTCCTCCCCTGTTTCAGGGTTTCTTCCCTCTGTCTCCTATTATCCCTCCTTCTCTATCCCTCACACACACACACACACACACACACACACACACACACACACACAGTCTATAATTTCCACTGTGCTAGCTGAGGATCATGCACTCAGGCTCTCAGGTCTTTGTCTCTGACTGTGGGCAAGTGACGCTTCATCGAACCACATCTGTTTTGCTCTCTCTCCACCTCTTCCTCTCCTCCTCTTCCTCTTTCTCTCCATTTCCCCTCAATTTCCCACTTCTGTGTTTTCCTTTGTCTTACACTCCCAGGAGATGGAGGGATTGAGGGGGAAAGGCCACTAAATGGTATTTCCCCTGATGCCATTTTAACGCTACCTGGAGCAACATTTAAGAGCAGTTGAACAATTAAAATAAAAACAGGGGCTTTGGTCAACCTCGGCTGACTGATGTTCTTCCTTCATTTCAACCAATCAATTGACTGATGGGATAAATAAAATCTGCACATTCACTCTAGATTCGCTAAATCAACCAAGAGTGCACTTGACCTTGTAGCTTTGTGTGTCCACCAAAGCGCTTGTTTCCTGAGGCTGGCCTTTTATTTTTAAATCTTTGCAATGGGAGTGCTCAGTGCTGTGTGCTACAAGCACCAGCAGCGTGACAAGGCAGGAGTGTCTATACCAGCGGTTCCCAACTGGTGGGTCGCAAGTCCACTCTGAATGAACAGCAAGTGACTCGCAAACGTGTCAAGTTTGTAAAGGCCAAACCAGAAGTTAGACACTCAGCTTACTAAAGTCTGTAGTCTGCTTGCTCTCTGGGCCCAGTGATGTGATGTGTTTTTACCCAGGCAGAGTCACTTTTGTGGCTTCATGTGCCACAGAGCATCTTTTATAGGAATGGACAGGGCCCCGCCTCCGACACTGTATCCAGTTTTATCTATACCTCCGTGGTCCTCTCTCCCTATGTGCTTTAGCCTTCTCTACCTTGTGGCAATATTTTAACTTCCACGTCATTGCGACCAGACGTAACCAAGAGTCTCAAAGACATCTTGACTGAAAAAATGCTGCAACTCCAAAGGTGCAACTTTGGGTGTTTTCGAAAAAGTCCTTGGTGTTTTCAGGCTGGTAAAAAACTGGTTGAACCACAGACTAGCCAATCATAACGTAGCATCGGGCCGGCTCAGACCAGGGTCCGGCAACAACACAGCTGTGCTCCATTGACGTTTCAGATTTCCTTCATTTTCAGGCTGGTTTTGTGGGGCACGTCATGTATTAATGATACTCGTTACCTGGAGAGGTTGGAAAAAGATATACGTTTCTTTCCTGTTCCAAAACAAAAATCAGAGCCTGAAAAGTGTAGGGTTAGCTAGCTAGCTACTGAAGATATAGCCTACTGAATGTACACAGGCTGCTTTTGCTTTTTAATGATTATAACAGTGAAACAAAGACTAACCCTGCTGTATAGGAACCAGTGAAGGCAAAACTTTGCTGATATTCAACCAGCTGTGTGTCATCAGTGTGTGCAGATGTGCGTTGTTTGACTTCCCCTGGAGATCCCTGCCCGTCCAGCAGTGGAGGTCCGGGTCCAAGCCAAACACCGTTCATCTGCACACACTGTGATGCCACACAGCTGGTTCAATATCAGCAAAGTTTCCCTTTATATTCATTGTCTTGTGTGGCGATCAGCAGTGATGTGGTGGTTCACTTTCACACTGTGATCTGTAGCCTATAGTTCGGCTTTAGCTTCTAACTATCTTTGTCTTTTGAACCTGTTGTTGCTGCTGAGTCAGTTCTGGATATATCCTTCAAACACAGACTGTAGACCCCTCTGTCTGCTTCTCTCTGGAATCACTGCTTCATTTTTACAAAAATATGATAATATTTCTTCAGGGAGTGTAGTTAGTTACAGTGTGGACTTCATGCTTTGACAGCTTGTTGGACCATCGCAAAGGGGCGGGACTTAGCGAAGGGTAAATTAACCAACCGAACAGAAGGTGTCAGCCATAATAAAAACAGAGACAATCTGGTAAAAATGATGTTTCCAACAAAATAAATAAAGCTCTTATTCTTGGCAGCCAAAGAAAAAGGGCCACTTGGAGATGAATAATTTAGCGACATTGTGTCCATTTCTGATCAAAGCAGATGTGACATAAACAAAATTAGTTTTTTATAATCTATTAATGCTGTTTTTCAGGATATGCAAATGTTGAGTTCACAGTTCACACTGTCTGGACTGGATATTACCGAATGTGTCAATTCACTGGTTCTAATAAAACAATACAGAGCTTAAATAACAACGTTCAGGGCAATTCTGAAGGACTGAGATAATTGTGTTTTTAACTCTCCAGACCCAGATATATTCTGGATGGACGCACAGAGGGCATAAGGGAGGGAGTGCCAGCTTTTCCCCACGAGTGCTTCAGCATCTGCTCCCCGGACACAAACACAGACTTATAACACACACCCACTCGCACATAATCTAACACCTTTTAACATGCTCCGAACATACGAGCTCCAGCAGTCATGTGGTAAAGCAGACAGACAGTAAATAAAAGTCAGTTTGACTTTCTGACAGACAACAGCAGTCAGTCAGATACTCCGCCGGTCCAGCAGGCAGAAAGATCAGCAGATCATCAAAGCAAAGAGCAGAAAATCAGCGAATGGACGATATTAGCTTTATTCTCTCTAAAGTCAATTTTTCACTCTATTTAACTGAACCTCCATCTCTATCTGTGGCTCCATCCCCTGTTCTATCATTCCCTCTCTCTGTGTGTCACTCTGTCTGTGTTATTTCACACCAATATCATCAGTCACGGTGCATCTCCCTACGTTGTTTTGCTGTGATTTCCCATGGGTGTTAGATGAGGCCTTAACCCATAATGCCTAAAGCACTTCTCTCCTATCAGATTGGTTGAGGGTGTTAGGGAATTGTTTGTGTGTGTGTGCGTATGTGCCGGCTGGTGGTTAGAGATGAAGTCCATTCCAGATCCTAACCCTGACCTTAACCGCCCCAAAGCCATTAACATCTCTAAGCAAATGCCTCAACATAACCATTTTAACCCCTTCGATCTTTCGGATTGGCGGGCCAATTACAGCGCTGCTCCTCGCACCATCCATAATTGCAGAAAGGAGGGGGGTTTCTAATTCAAGCTTTCAATGGGTTAATTGGTTTTTTGAAAAAGTGCGAGCCACACCTTGAGCAATAAGTCAGATGTACGTTGAAAAGGGAATGAAAAACAGAGGAAAATCAGCTGCTGCATGTTTACGCCGCAGTAATCAATATTTTATTATTAACAAAGGATCTAAAGATTTCGTGTTGTGTGAAAGGTGTTGAACACAAAGAGAATTATCACCCAGCTCTGCAGCCCCCTCAGCTCAATGGAGTGTTTTAGTGTGTTTAGCTCATTGTTTAGTTTAGTTATTTTGGCCTGAAACATCACTGCTTTTGTTCACTCACAGAATCCTCTCTGTGCTAACAAAGAACAGTTTTACCCCCTTTACACCAAATTAGCTCTTGTTCTTGAATCTGTTCAGTTCAGGATTCTTTGAAGCTTTTTTTTTGTAAATACAAATATTTGTTTTTAACAAAAAACTAAACAAACAAAAAAAACCTAACCAAATATTAATGAGGCCACTGCATGTTCTTTTCTTTCCCAACAATTCTTCTCCATTGTTGCTTTTTACGTTCTCTTTTTCTAATCTGCAGATTATGACACACCCACTGATGTCATCACATTTCACATATCAGATAAAGAAAATCCTGCTATTTTTTGGTTCCAGCTAAAAAGCAGTTTTTGCAGGTTTCTGACAATGGGTTTTGAAACCTAACAGTTCACTTTTGCAATGCGGAACTGGGTGGGATTTCATCTAAAGGGGCTCGAGAACACAATAGATGCTACCTGGTGAGCACACTGGAGCAATAGGCCACTAAACAGTCAGTTATTTCACAAGGGAGTTGGAGGAGACCAAAAAAGAGCTAATAGGAGAGTTAATATTGGACTAACATTTGTTGGTTGGCCAGAAACACAGCTCCAAATGAATATTCTCAAAAGGTGATAATACATCAATATATTGTTTAAAGATTGCTGAGCTTCCTAAAAACATCAACTAATGCACCTTTAAAGAAACATACAAGATCAAGTTATTGAGACATTTTTGTAAAATATTAATTCTGGTCGCATGAAGCCAAGAAGTTCAAATGCTATGTATAAAATTACCCTAATGATTGGCACTGATTCCATAGAGAAGGCGCACCTGACAGTGAAACATGTCATTTCATGGGGGTTGTGATTAGACTTGCACCAATTTATCGGCAGTGCTTGTAATTGGGCCGGTTTTCACGTGATCGGCCGTGACCTGCGACCGGCCAGTCAGTCTAAAATATGCCTATTTAAAACACCGATCAAATTCCCGGCGCTGCATGACTGACATTGTGCAACATCAGCAATGCACACACGCACATGTGCAACTCACGGCTTGGGTGATATGAGGAAGTGAAACATGGGCGGCTTCTTGAAAGTTGTTAAATGTTCGTGCTAAATTGAACTGTGGAGCTCTCACTGCTGCACTGTGCCGCTTGAAACTGACGAAACTGATGCGCATGTCCGCGCGCTTACTGGCAGGCACGTCCTGAAGACCTGTGTGAATTTTCCACAGGAGATATTTTTTACTTTTTTGTCTATTCAAGAAATTACCCACAAATTCTATACACCAAGAATCATTATTTTATTTATCTATGTTTTTATTTATGTATGCCTTTTTTACTTAATTATTTTAATACTGTACCTGAAGTTATATTTGAGCAAAAAGGAAAATATTTCTTACAGGTTAAGAAACATGTCACTATATTTGTTTGTTTGAGATGATTATTGAAAAGCTGGTTGTATCTTGGTTAAAATGTTCTGATAAAGCAAGACAGAAAATATTGCAATATCTTGTGTGCTGTAAAGTGGTATAAAAAAAATGAAATCGGGATTGGCTGCCCAAACACTTTGCTAATCGGAAATCGGTATCGGCCCAAAAACTTGTAATCTGTGCAAGTCTAATTGTGATGATCAAAAAGATTTATCCACTGATTTACAGACATCTCTTTCAGCAAGAAAGTCAATGGGCTGCAGGGTGTCACATGACCGATGTAATTACGCTGTTTGGCCACTACAAAAATTGTCTTCGAAGCCAGGTGTACATCCTGGGGGCCTGCAGTTTACCTTCAGTAGCTAGCGCTGCATAGAAGTGCTAACTTATTAACAACTTTAACTAATAACTCCTTTCAAACTCTCTGGGTAATGAGTTAAACTATAACACATCTCCCTGGTACAACGTTTAACCATGACGAGCTTGAAATCCACAAAACCAGACTGACAATAAAGACAATTGCACGAGTCTTGGAGCACAGCCAGAAAGTCGTGGGACTCTATGTTGGTGTCGGCCGATGCTATGCTATGATTTGCTGGTCTGCATTCAAGGGTGGGAGTTAGGGTCAATTAAGGTAGTCTTAGTTTAGTTAAAGAGAGAAACTTGAATAGATAAGGTGTACCATTGTTTTCCTCTCTTCAGTAAGATTAAGAATGTTTCCTTTCTTGACATTTATAACTTTATTAGAATAAAAAGAGAGCTTGTGGGACATAGCAAACCTGCCCTCAGTGAAATGTCAGGAAGACCCAAACCTTTAATATACCAGAGCTTTTTTAAATTGTGTCAATTTAAAGAAATTCCTTAGGCCCTATTCAGGTCTGAGTTACCTCGTTTGACTAAACCTTGGAGAAATATACATTACAGTAAAGGCAGTTTAGCAGTTTCCTCTGGCGTGTACAATAAAATAAACATTCCTGCTTACACAGCGAGGCTAAATCCATTACAATCAGGGCTGGAAGTTAAAACTAAACATCCAAACCAAGGAGCAAGTTTGACTGCGGCAGGCAAGTCAATCAAATCCATTATCTGCTGTGGCATACAGCCAATCTGTGCTCAATCAGCTTGCTCTATTTTAACAAAAAACAAAACAAAACAAAAAAAAAACTCTTGTCGTTGCACATGAAACTATACAGTAACAATGAATAATCAAATTGAATCACCAGCAATAATAGCTCAGGGCTCAGAGTGATAAAATTGGCTGGTGGGAATGTCCCACTAGAGACGCGTTGATGAAAAAAGGCAATTTCATGCCACGATTTCAACAAATGCATCCATTGATCAAACACAGTCGGGGCTGATGCATTCACTCGCTGAATCAGGGTGGATGTTTTAACTAGAACGTCTATGATTAAATGTGTGGGATCCTCTGATTCATTGTCTCAATCGGCGGCACAGAATGAATACTGGGAGGAGTAAAATTAAGTGACTGTTAGCATTCAAACTGGCCCCGGCAATGTTGTTTTTTTTTTGTTTTTTTTTTATACTTCCCTCCAAGATGAATTGGGTGGTTTGCAGTTTGATTTACTGTCATATTTCTTCTACAATTTATCCTGCAGTAAAACGCTCGCCCACAACTGACAACAGCAGCTATTGATGTTGATATGAAATTGATATGAGAGGGACGTATTTGATTTTTTTTTCTGTTAGATAAGCGATCCTATCTCCCCCAGAGGTTTGGTGCTCTAACTTTCTCTATGTTTGTACTTCTTCTTTTCCCCCCAGCCCCTCTTCCCCTCTCTTCTCTCTTTCCCGTCTTGAAAGCGACACTGATTCGCATGTGGCTTCATCCCATAACACGTCATCTTTTATAGGTCCCATCATACCTTCGTCTGTCTAAACCTCTCCGTCTCTCTGTCCGCCCCTGATGCCTGCCTCCTCTACCCCCAATCTTTCAGTCTTCTTTAGTTTCTCTTTTGTTTTCTCTTCTCTCCATCTTTCATTTTTATCTCTCGTTCTATCACTTTCCCTGAGGCTATTCCTCTCTTTCACTCTCTCTGTCTCCTTTGTGTGTTTCTGGACTGAAATTAGATGCCTGGACTGGGGATGGGCATAAGTACTCGAGTACTCAATTTGGACATCAGTATACATTCAACATATAGAATGATCCCTATATTTCTTTAAAACTAAAAAAGAGAATAAATATATTGAACGTTTCTTTGCAGTGATGTGAGTGCTGTCCATGAATATCTGCACAAATCCATAGAGCAAAAATATAAATCTGCACAGCCGCAGAAAGCAGTTAGTATTTTCAGTCAGACATCACTCATTGAATCAGTAGGCAGAGATTGATAAGAAGGCTGATGTTTGGAAGTATTGTGAATTAAAAAAAACAAGCAAAATGAACATGCAGTGCAAGCTACATAACATGTACCCTCTGAGACCTAGGTGAGCACTGCTGATCATTACCAATACTGCTGTCTTTACGGGGCTGTGTTGTGCCATGTTCTTTGTTTGTTTTTGTTTTTGTTTTGTTTTTGTTTTTTTGTTTTGGGGTGGGGGGTTGCAGTTCAAGATGGACAGGAAGGTTGGGTGAAAGAAGGGGATGACATGCAGCAAAGGGCTGCAGGTTGGAAATGAACCGACGCCGCTGCAAAAGAATCAGCCTGTGTGGGGCTCATATAACGGGTCCCTGAACAGTCTTGGAATTGCAAAAATTGGGTATGGACGGAAAGCTAAGACCTTTGTTGATCCAATGAGCCCAACTCTATTCATGTGCGATGATGTTAGCCCACATAGTAGCCACTTTAAACTGGAGACCTTGGGCAGTCAGCGGATGGCTTTCATAGGTGTATTAACAATAAGGGTGTTTCTGAGTAATCTCCAGAACAGAAATCCTTTTTATCCAATCGACAAAAAATGCAATTCTTACAGAACTCTCCAAAAGTTTTTGATACTAAGCATGGATTTTTCTACGGTGTTCTTTGAGGTCCTGGTATATTGATGTAACATTTTAGAGGGATTTTTGGTTAGATTTAGCAACAAATCTGCGTAACAAGTGGGATCAACCCAAAAATTGCTTATGAGACATAACTAAGTATAAGAATGGCCATCATATACTTCCATCTAAGCCTCCTTACACTCTAAACTTTTAAAGTCTGAACAGGGTCTTTACCAAATACAATATTCATTACAGGTGTATAACTAGAAAAGCAAAAAAAGGCTCATTTATACTTTCTTTACGTACCAAAAGAGATGTGTCACGTTCAAACATTGCATCGTCACTGCCCATGTACGTTCACATGTCCTTTATAATGGCAGCTGCCCTGCATGGACCTCTGCTTTCCCTTTGCTATCGTCCAACACACATTTAATTCCCGTTCAATCTCCTCCAAGCTGTTCTGCAGTAACAGTTTGTACCTGTGCATGGGCGAAGTACTGTCATATGGATGTGTAAAATTTCTCACCAACTCACGTAACCTTTTTTTATAAAGAACTGGCTTTTGTAAAATGTCATTGTCATGTCCTACGGCTTGAACTATTGACTATCCCAATGAATTTCCGGTGATACTGCTCCATTTTGTCCATTTAAGTATTTAGAAAACATGAACAAATAGGGATGACATGTACGCAGAGTACGGACAAAAGGCTCTGTCCATGTCAGTATACTTATCAAATGTTAAGCATTAACAAGCCTTAACCTCTACCCTCATTTTTGCTTGGGTTTTCATTTTGGGCACTATTTTTATGTTAGATTTTTTTCCTGAGTTCTCCATCATAATTTAATGTGAATACTTGAATATGGAAATTACTTAAAATGCCTATCCCTAGCCTGGAGAGATAAGAGATTCGAAATGTCACTGACTGTTTTTGGATTTGGCGTGTGTCCCTCACGTCTTCTCCTGACTGATAAAATGACAGGTTCTGCAGCGACTAGCGGAGCAAACAGACACACACTTTGACACGTACAGTATGCAAAAAAGCATGTGGCATAACCCTCCCACACAGCACCCCACCCCTTCAGTACATGACTGACAGCTGAGCGCCGTCTATGTGTGCATTTGTGTTTCTGTATCTGTGTGTCATCTGACGCCCAGGGGGTGGCTGCATCTTTTATATGACACAGTGGACTACTGACAGTTAGCTGTCTATGGGCGTGTGTGTGTGTGTGTGTGTGTGTGTGTGTGTGTGTGTGTGAGAGAGAGAGAGAGAGAGAGAGAGAGTCAATGTGAATATGCGAGTGTGTGTGTTTGCAACATGGTGACAGTTCCCTCTCCACAGGCTCCTCTCCAAATCTGTCAGGGATGCCACATCAGAAATCTTTTTAAAGATTAATTCTGTGGCATTGCTGCTATATTAGATAGTGCAGTGGTGAGTGGCAGGAAGGATGGGAGTGTGACAGACTGATATAGGGTATGTATCTCAGGCTTAAACTCAAATTACTGTCAACACAGGATGTACACCTTATCTTGCCTCTGGGGCTCTACAGGGACCTTATGGGAGGCAAAGATACACATAAGATTTAAAGTTCCATCAAACCCAAACGGTTGAGAAGGCAAACACGTCGTAACAAGACTGGTGATAAAGCAGTTTATCATCAGCTGTTTGGTGGGAACTTTATAGAATCATTTCATAAACTATTATAGTTAGGTTAGTTAAAGCTAAAGTGCAGGACTTTCACGTATAAACGTAATGTCTGTTCCATTCAAGCCGTCGCCAAACCAGTTTACACAGTGTTGATTAAGGCCAAAAACACACAAAGCAGCGTCAATGTGCAGCCTCCGGCAAGCTGCCATAATGTCTATAGAAAGCTGTGGCAGATGTTCTGAGCTGCGGTCATTTGATTCTGCAGTGAACTGAAGCCAAACTAAAAGTTGGGGGTAGTTAAACTTTCAGTGGCAAATAGCAGCCAGAAAATACAGGCAGCCAAGAGGCAGACCTCTGACTCCTGCGACATGTTGACAGTGTTACAAACAATGTTGCCTGCCTGAAACACATTAACAAGTCAGGTATCCGTGGCGACTGTTTCGCACAAGCAAACCGAAAGTGTTGCGTTTTATGTCAACCAACAAGAGAGAAACACGGCTCTATGAGAAGTGTAATAAATTAATTTATTTTAAATTAGACTATTTTAAGATAGTCTAATTTAAAAGATACTATACTATACGATACTATTTTTTATTAGACAATTTTAAATAAAGTTTACACAAAAATGAAGGTAGGGGAAAGAGACCACAGTGATGGAAAAGCAGCTAGGAGTATGGTGTAAAATCTAAAGGAGTATCCAAGAAAAGTTTCTTGAGCGGATGCTGCAATTAAAAAACAAACTCAGATTAACGTGCAGTTAGAATAACCGTCTTGCAGTTGTATGCCTCTGTGCACCAGTCAGGTTCCACTTGTAGTTTAGATCAACACAATTAGCACAGTGTCAAAGTGGACACCCAAAATTAGTGTCACAAATTCAGTGACTGAACAAATGTCTCACTTCTGTTCCTGAGATATGATGCTGAATACTGGCCAGAAAAGGGTTTTTGAGGAACATTTTGATGTCACAGTTGACCTTTGACCTTTTGGATATAAGATGTCATCACTTCATCATTTAATCCTAGTAGACATTTCTGTGAAATTTTGTCATAGTTAGTGTATGAATTCTTGAGTTACGGTCAAAAACATGTTTTGTGAGGTCACAGTGACCTTGACCTTCAACCACCAAATTCTAATGAGTTCATTCCCGAGTCCAAGTGGATATTTGTGCCAAATTCAATGAAATTCCCTCAAGACTTTCCTGAGATATTGCGTTCGCAAGCATGAGATGGATGCAAGGTCACAGTCATCTCGACATTTGACCAAAAAATTCCAATCAGTTCACTGTTGAATCCAAGTGGACATTTGTGCCAAATTTAAAGATACTCCCTCAAGGTGTTCTTGATGTATTGCATTCACGACAATGAGACTGATACACGGTCACAGCAACCTTGACCCTTAACCACCAACCAGCTGAAAGTGCTCTTGAGATTTCAGGTTCACAAGACGAACGAGACAAAGTTCTCGTAGGATGAGATCAGGGCTGATAGAACCGGCCTGGAAAAAGGATGTGGAGCCACAACTTGTCATGACATCAAAACGCAATGTGTGATAGGTTTGTCGTCTGTTTTTTTATTTTCTGTTTGTTTTTGTCTTGTCCTGCCAGGTTTAGATGTCAGTAATTTGTGCTCTGTTAGTATCATCGCAGTGTATTGTCCTTTCTTTGTCTTCCCTCAAATCAAGAAATTCTTGAGATATTGTATTCACAAGAATGGGTCAGAGGTATGTACATATGTACGGATGGACGGACAACCTGAAAACATAATGCCTCCCATCATTAGTATCGCCAGCACGGAGGCATAAGAAAGTCTTGAAGGAAGCGCTCCTGAGAGCTGTGGAGATACGGCGAGCTCACTGGCCTACGTTATAAGCACGTTGTCAGTACTTACGTTGTTATTGTCACTGCCAGACGAAAGAGACAAAAGTTCTGCACTCCAGCTTTAACACAGAACATCTGCTGCTAAACTGAGAAACATTTACACGTTATTTTCTTCATATCATTGTATAAAGACTTTACTTTTGCTGGTCTGACAGTAAAGGCTGGGGAATGCTTAAAACACACTAGGCTGTACAATGAGTACTCTTAACACATCAGCAGGTAACAGTGTTCATAGCTGCCCTGAATGGTCAGCAAGAAGCCACCTGTTGTCATAAAGAAGGGCGAGACACTGTTCTCTTTCAAATGGGAATAATGGGGTACACTTTACTGAGAGGTGTTCATTGTGTTGCACTTGGTTGTACAGACAAAAACTGAGAGAAGAAGCTGTGTGAAGAATGAACGAAATTGGCTTTGACAAGCAGTTGTTATGTGAGCACTTTGACTGGCGAACGCAGCACCTTCCCAGATAATGTTCCATCCTGTTGCAGCAAAAGTTAAACCTGTATAATTAGTTTTTTAACCAGACAATGCTGCCTATTTTGTGGAAGCCCTGTGCATTTGCACCCCTGCTGCTTTAACAGCTGACGCAACTCGGCAGACAAAACTGCAACGAGCAGTCCGTGGACGTTTGTGTCACGGTTTCAGTTTCAGAACCGTTAGAGAACTGAGGTGTGATACGGTCGAAAGCTCCAGAACAAGAGTGTGAATGGACACTGAGTTCAGATGGTTTTATCAATTTCAGTTTCCAATGTCAAGCTCAAAATAATTGATGATTGACGAAGTGCGTCACGTCCAGCTTTGAGTTACGGCCCTACTGTCTGCGTGGGACAATGTCCATGACTCATGACATGATGTCTCATTGTTACCACTATTAACTCAGTCACGATGATCTGTTGTTCCTCCGATATCCGTCCATCTGGCTGTCTGACTTCAAACTGAGCTGACCAAGTGATGCATTTCCCCTCTTCGCTGTCACTCCCACCTTTCCACTCACTGTCTGGGGTTCTCTTCCCTTATCAAGACGAAATGTCATAGGAGTTCGGCAAATTTCACACCTTTAGCCCTAATCTGTCTGACTGCACTATAACACCTGGAATATCAAACAGTCTGCGAGGACTGATCTGCACACCTAAACTGACACATTTCAACAAACACGTCTGTCTGTTTGTTGTCTTTCTGTTCTTTAACACGACACCCATATGTATGAAAACAGAATTTCATTTAGAAGTGGAAGCCCAGCCTCTAAGTGTTCACTTACCTCCCTGACAGTCTGATCAGTGTTCTAATAAACTTGCTGGCAGTGGGGATGCACAATCTGGATATGAGTTCTATTCATGGATAAAACAGAGTGTTGGCGCTGGAAAATTACATCAAAGCTACAGTGCAAATCCAAGAGTCATTGATAACACGACATAAATCAAAGCGAGGCTGATTCTCTCCCTCTTTCATACACAGGAAGATGTCAGATCTCTGTAATGAAGAAAAATGGAGTCTGTCGCAACCACTTTTGTCCTGTGACCCCAAAGTAATGGCCTGAGTGTATAAAGTAATGTATTAAATTGGCACTCGCTGCCGGCCAATACATAAAGCCTCTGCGGCACGAATCGCTATTGACCATAAATAGCACAGCCTCCTTGACAGCGACACATTTCCTCAAGTCCTGACATTGGAAATATAGAGGAAGAGAGTGAATGAAAAGGAGGCGAGAAGGTGAAGAAGAGCGAGGCGGAAGAGGAGCGCGGGACAGATTCGCATGGCACTTTGCAAAACAACATGAAAAAGACTTGATTATAGGGTGAGCAGAGGGAGAGGGGGGGATGAATTACATGGAGATGAAGAGAGCGAGGCGCAGGAGGAGAGAGAGAAAGACAGAGACCAAGAACGAGGGAAGCAGCATCAGAAAGCAATAGAGAGGGAGATTAAGAGATTTTCTATCACAGTATTCTTGAAGCACAGAGCATGCTGCCATTACCCTTATCAAACACCAACGAGTTCCTCTGATCCAGTCCCTCACTGACAGGGATACATAAAACTATGGTATATACTAGTCCTGCTCTTTGATTTCTGTCTAACCCATGTATTTTTGATCTGGTGTGATCAATATCTGAACCTGTAATGTCTATTTTTGCTGTGCTGTCATGATGTCAGATTTCAACTTTTAACCTGTTCAGCTATTTCTGCTGTTATCAGTCCCGGGCTAATTTTGGCACCTTATTACAACGGAAACGTATATTAGTTTCTGTCACATTTTAATAATTTGATTATTTAGTTTTAGTTAAGAAAAAGTGAAGACACTTAAGTTTTCCGTGTTTTGAACATTTTTCATCTAACCAGACAGATGTTGAACTGACTGTTGCGAGGAGGAGAGCAGCTCCAGACACTGTCCTTCAGCACCTATGTAACCTGTGTAATGGCAGCAACAGAAAGTTTGCCTATCCATCGAGGACCAAGTGGCAGATGGGATCTCGATGAAGGTGCATTTGGTGCATTCAGACCTGTACTTAGACCTGTCCGCTTGGGATCTGATCACCCAAGACACATGTTAATACCAGCTCGGACATCCAGAGAGAGCTCAGGGTAGAGCCCCTGCTCCTTCAGGTCCAAAGGGGTCAGTTGAGGTGGTTCGGGCATCTGATTAAGATGCCTCCCATCAGCGGTGTTCTGGGCACGTCCCACTGGTAGGAGGCCTCGGGTCAGACCCAGAGCACGCTGGAGGGATTACATATCTAGTCTGGCCAAGGGAACACCTTGTGGAGGAGGTGGAAAGCATTGCTGGGGAGGGGGATGTCTGGGGTGCTTTGCTTGGCCTGCTGCCCCTGCGACCCGGCCCCAGATAAGTGGATGAAAACGGGTGGATGAATGGAGAAATGGGAAATCGGAAAAAACATTGTTTATTTCTCTTGTCATTTTCAGCCTTAACTATAACGTTTAAAGATCCATAGTTCAACACAGAGGTCCGACTTATCTGATGTTTCTGCTGTGCTTGCTATCATCTTCTATAAACCAAATCTACTGGCACAGAATTTTAACACATAAAAAAATTGTGACAAAATTTTGATTATTTTTTTCATTGTAGTTTTTTGTGGACACAATAATTAACGCTGCATGATAAAATGCTCTGTCTCAGCAGCTTTTTTATGACAGAGAATAAATCTGTTTTTGTATTTTGGGGGAGTTTCTTTGTTCTAAACTGAGTGGCAACAATCACAGACACAGCCACACTTGTTTTACATGTGGTCCAGTGTAATAATAGCCCTCAGGTCAGTAAACAAGCCTCGGAACGGCAGGTGATGGATTTGTATCTCATACAACAGCTGTTGAATCCGGGCAGCGGGGGGTGCAGGGAGGTGGAGGGGGGAAAGCGGGCATTTGTGGCTCCCCTCTCTCTCTCAGTAACTGGGTCAAGGTTGATGTGCCCTTATGCGAGATGCACGCAAACTGTTCTGGTCATAAAAACAAGCTGTTCAGCGTCTGGTCCGAGTTTGCCTCTCTCTGATTGGTCAGCGGGTAATTGATAAAGGTGTCCCTAATTAACTGGCTGTTTCACCCTCGTTAGAAAGCAGATGTGATGGTTTTGGACTGAAGGGCTTTTTTTTTCTGATAAAATGAAGAGAAATATTAGACTCGTATAATTTCATAACAGAATATAAATGATACATTTAGTGGCATAATTAATTTTATTCTATTCAGTTAACCTTTTAACCCACATTATGCAGCTTTTCCAGATGTTTCGAACTTGCTCTCTGGCCTTCCTGCAGACCTGCTTGTGTTTTCAATGTGATACGAACAAAACCCAAACAGCAGTCCTCCCAGCTGTAGTGTCTGCTGACAGTTAAACTCAGCCTCTGGGACAGTGAGAGGTGTAAATATCATTAAAATCAGAGATCAACGAAGCCGCAGGTTTCTAGACAGAGGTGTGTGTGTGTGGGGGCGGGGTTATACAACTTCTGGGCCTAGTTTGGATGGCAACAAAACTTAACAAGGCTCACAGTTTGTGTGTCTGTGTCTGTGTGTGGGAAGAGCAGACAGACAGGGGACAAGTGTGTCGAACAATGAGAGTGAGCACCAGAGGAGAGAGGAAAAGTATAGCAGAAGAGTATGCTGCAATTCTCCAGTCTAAACTGTAATTATGATCGACAAGCTGAGAATAAGACGAGGGTTCGGAGAGATGATACGCGGTGCGATAAGTGCAATTATGTGCGATTTATTAAAACTGGTAGCAGACATGTTACATAACTGTCCAATAGAAGGAGTTAAGTTGGTGCAAATTGTGATGGGAAAACTGTAATTTCTTCAACACCACACCGCAGAGTGTAATCAGCCATAATCAGCACTCCCATCAACTGATTTGTTCTGTTTATGGAAGCGCTGATTGGCCCTAATTAATTGTGCAAGTTGATAATCTGTATTCGAAATTGACTAATTTTACTGCAGAGAGGCTCAACTTTTGCAGCGTGACTTTGAGAAGACTTAAATGACCTCAGCTCATGTCTCATAGCTGTGTCGGTGTGTGCCCGCAATGCAAAGAACTGACATGCCTTCATGAGACAAACATCACAAATTAGTTGGTGAAAATTATACGATGTTTATACTCTGCCACTTAAAGGAACAGTGTGTGAGATCTGTGGGGATCTTGAGGCATCTTGCAGTAAGAATTACAGATCGCAACCAGATGAAACTTCCCTGAGTTAGGATTCCTTCAGTGTTCATTGTTCAGGAGGATTTAACCAGGAGCCAAATTATCCACAGAGGTCTCTACCTCTCCAAAACTAACGTACAAGGTGATTTAAACCAGTCAAAAAAACAAAACAAAAACTGAATACAGTAGTTTTTTAGCTAAAAATCAGTATTTCTCATATGCTGTTTGGCATGTCGGACACGGGCTGCTAGGTCAGCACCTGCTCTCCCTGTTTCTGATCCAGACATTCAGGAGGTTTTCATTCTGACCTGAATTAGCCACAGAAGTCTCCTCCTCTCAAAAACAAAGGTACCCTATGGTTTAAGGGGCAGATCAGCTTAGCACTCATCATTTCAGTTAAACAGGTTATGATACGGTGCTTGTTGAGGTTGCTTAGCAAAGCCTGCCTCCAAGCTCTTGCAAGTCCTCGCATTTTCCAGGCGATTAAAGACGCAGCATGTGTACGGCCCCAAAACAGGTAACAACACAGAATAACGCAGTTTCACACAACCGATATTTCTTGTGTGCTGTTTGGCATGTTGGTGATGGGCTGCTAGTCCAGCACCTGCACATGTGTGCTCACCTTGTTTCTGATCCAGATGTTTAGGAGGTTTTCACTGTGAACTGAAATAGCTGCAGAGATCTCGTCCTCTTTAAGCTACGTGGCATGTGTACGACCCCAAACCAGGAAAAACACTGAATAAAGCACTTTCATGTTAAAAAATTCTGTGGTAAGACTAATACAGAGAGCAAAACATAATGTTGAGCTCACGTGATCTGAATGATCTTACCAGGCTAGAAACATGGTAGTGCAACATGACAATCTCTGTGTACAAGGTCCTGCGCCCTATGTAGATACAAACAACTCATTGTAAGGTAGCAAAAACACAACAATTCTTATTTTCAGGTGATTATACACTAAAGAAAACATACTGATCACATTATATTCTATTTCTGCCTGTATATCCCCTCAATCCTACACACTGGACCTCTAATACGACCTGTGGCTTCACATTGTAGAGAGTTGTTTATAAGGTGTAAATGGATCCGTGTCTGTGAGCTGCACACCTGATCTTTACTTATCTCAAGAGTAACTGTGTCAGTAAGCAGTGTGTGGAAGTGGCCACTGACAGGGTCCTGCCCCTGTGATTATTGCCGCCGAAGTTCCACTAAAATGACACTGAAATTATGCGACCCCTCCTGTCAGACGAGACAGGTAGAAAGCCGTTTCAGCGATTTCAGTAGGGACATCATTCCGCCGTCTATTATCATACAGCACAGTGTTTGTGTAGCTCACAAACACACCTTTCACTGGCAGCGGCAAAGTGATGCTACAGAGTGGCACTTCTTTTACTTCACAAATGATCATTTGTGCAGACACCGGCTTGCAGTGAGAATATCAAAAAGACAACAGCCTGCTTTCAGAGAGCGGTGATCTGAGCAGGGTGAGTGAGTGAAGGTAAAACTTTTCTTTCACTCGTGGCTCTGTCGGGGGATCCATCCACGGGTTTGAGCTAGTTTATGCATTGTTCTTAGTAGAGCTGCTGCAATATTGCATTACTGTGCTATTGACAAGGCAACCGCAGGGGATGGCAAGCTCAACAAAGGCTCGTTCCTCTACTCATCCAGGTCATCTGCACTTCTCCATCTTCTTCTCATCTCATAGTCACCACCTCTACCACCACCAGCATCTAACCCCGGGGAAGGGATTCCCTATTTGACTATGGATTCATCACCCTCCTTAAATCATACCATCTCTACGGGGTCTAATCGCCAAACATATGTTCACATGTTAATAAATATTCTTTTACCATGAAAACGAGTCTCTCCTGATTGAAAAAGTGCTGCTTGACAACTTCCTTTCACGTTGCGCACCTGAAGAGTTTTATGTCATATTTTGTCGCACAATGTGATTGGTAGTTTTACTATTGTTACCACACAGACAGTAGTTTTAAATCCACACAGACTCCTACTGGACAGAGGCCGTCCAATCACACATCTATGGGCCGGTCAAACTGCCTCTACCAGGCTGACTGACAGCAGACATTTACTAAACCAAAATAGTTTTCACGTCAGTGCCACAGGAAGAAATCAACATTCTTTGTGTAATGATTCACTGATTTCATTTGATTGATTTCATGATCTGGCTATGGAAGACACAAATCTGTGGCTACATGTAAATGAAAGTGTCTTATTGTGAGCAAATCCCATTAAAACACTAAAAACAACAAGGTTTTAGTCTCAATACTTTCCAAGTTCTCTATCCTTAACCTACTGGGTCATAGTGAAGATGTGGATGTGGATTGATACATGTTGCTGGTGAGTATCAATGGCAGCAGGACAGAGTATGTGCCTATATTCGATGTTATAAAGGAACAGTCACTGATGTGTTCTTAATAGTTTTTGGACAAAAACTGAGCTTTATGTTACAGAGAGATAAGTTACATCAGATTTTGGCTTCTCAGGCAATACTTGTTTGTAGAATCAAATCTTTTCATGAAATATGTTGAGAAAAATATAAAATACTGACAGCCTTATTCTTGCATTTGAATTGTGAAACAATACACTTGAAACTTAAGTGTAAATGTGCCAAAGAGATTTATGCTAACTCCAGAAATCCCATCTGCAACAATGCTGTAATACTGCTGTCTTTATTCCATCTTTGTTCTGTCTTTGTTGTTACTCTGGACATGTACAATAGAAGACTTGACAAGGATGCAGAAATAAATCCAAAGGAAAGTTTTCTTACTCGGGACAGATCCCCAACCTCCAGGTAGAAACAGATGATGAAAACATTCCAGGTCATCCACACGACCAGCCAGGCGGCGTACTGCAGAGAGAGCAGGCAGAGGGAGAGGGAAGTGAGACGCAGACGAGATCTGACAGGCCTTTGTTGGAGAATTAAAAAAGCATGTTCATGTCTTGCATTTGGAGCGAGCTGGAGATGGAGAGGAAAGACAGAGGGAGGCTTCACTTTTGATGTTGTTAAGATGCTGAGAAACAAAAACAACAGCGAAGAGTGCAACCAATCACCTGAATCAAACCAGACAGGGAGAGAAAATAGACGACAGGACTGTGAGTGTGTGTGTGTGCGTGTGTGTATAGCAAGGAGAGTTATAAACAGGAAAGAATGAATGATGGAAGAAAGGCAGAATTTATAGGCTTGGATCAAACTTTCATTGCATTTCATTATCTAAGTCTTCTCACTTCATTTTCTGTGTCTGCGTGTGCATGTTTGTGATGTGATTGCAGTTCTATCCGCAAATAGTTAATCCGCGTATGGGTGGGGAGGTCACAAAAACTGACATTGTAATTAAAAGCAGATGGCTGAATTAATACACACCTGCAGCCATTTTCATTTTTACTTTAAAGGGATAGTTTGGATCTTTTAAAGTGGGGTTGTATGAGGTACTTATTCATAGTCAGTGTATTTGCTGTGTGACAGCAAAATAAAGCAGTGAAAATATTCTAAATATAGTGTACACTTTAACTGATATTGACCTTTTTAGTGACTAAAATATGTATTGTGTTGCACCCCTCTGCAGCAGTGCATTCCTAAGCTTCCTGCTTCTCCAAACTGGGGGCTAACTGACAGATATCTACTGTATGTAATGTGCTGGCTTTGGATACATACCGCATACAATCCCACTTCCAAAAATCTGAACTATCCCCATCAACTAACCAGCTTGCCTCAGTGTACTAAGTGTAAAATGTTACTATATCGCCATGCTGATCACAGCATCAGAAAATAATGTGTCTCCATTAAGAGGGACACTTTGAACGCAAGACACAAACAGCAAACAGCAGCGTAACTTCATTAATTATTTTAGAAGCTAAAAGTTTAGTTCTGTTTCCTCTGTTAAGTTTAGAACTACTGATTTCGGTTTTGCTGCTTAAATGTCCCATGGTATGAGCTGCGGCAACAAAAATGGGCACATGGAAACGTTTACAATCGTTGAGAGCAGCTTCTCTAATCTTTAAAGTAAATCATTTTGGAATCACCGCCTTGCAATTGTATATGTCTGCACACCAGTCAAATGTGAAGACATTCTCTTGAGGTGTTGGTCACAGTCACCTCGACCTTTGAACAAAAAATTCTAATCAGTTCATCGTTGAATCCAAGTGGACGTTTGTGCCAAATTTGGAGATACTCCCTCGAGGTGTTCTTGAGATATTTCGTTAACAACATTGAGACAGATGCAAGGTCACAGTGACCTTGACCCTTAACCACCAACCAGCAGAAAGTGTTCTTGAGATACTGACCTTCAACAAAAAATTCTAATCAGTTCATTGTTGAATCCAAGTGGAAGTTTGTGCCAAATTTGGAGATACTACCTCAAGATGTTCTTGAGATATCGCATTAACGACAATGAGACAGAGGCAAGGTCACAGCGACCTTGACCCTTAACCACCAACCAGCTGAAAGTGTTCTTTAGATATTTACCTTCAATCACAAACGTCTAATCAGTTAACAGCTACAATAGACAGGATCGGTTGGGGGGTGACATGCAGCAAAGGGCCCCAGCCCAGAATCGAACCCGGGTCCCCGTAGAAGACTTTAGGGCTGGGCGGTATGACCCAAAATTCATATCACGGTATAAACTGAATCCCTTCACGGTAACGGTATATATCGCGGTATAAATGTCGCGGTGTAAAACTTATAATGGAAGTAGGGCTGGGTGGTATGGCCTAAAATCATTATCACGGTATTATTTTGGGGGGATGCGGTGAAGGTATGATATCGCGGTATCATCTTCTCTCTTTTTTTTACACCTTAAATAAAACAATTTAAAAAGCCATACAAGTCTAGGATGGAAACTGTTTACTGTCAGAAGTAAAACAGTTGCTAATCCATCTATATTGTGTATATAAAACGTTATATAGTATGTATAAACATTAGAGGAAGAGGAGGGCCGGTGGCTCCCAGGCCCCCTTCTCCCGCGGGCCTGGTTTTGGTGCGGTCGGCCAGGCCACCTCCATCACGTAGCGAGGAAGGTGCGTGAGGCCGGGCACTGCTCACTATCCGACCGTTTAAAGCCAATCAAGTCCAAATCACGGACGTAGCACCGTTTGTTTAACCCAGCTCCTCTTGCTCCGCTGTCTCTGTCATTTCACACTGAGGCAGGTGCATGACGTCATCGACGATAAGACGGTAGAGCGCAAATCTCTACTGTGGGCCAAATTTATATCATTTCTACCGTCTACCGCATATACCGCGCAGCCCTACTCAGCACCAGTCAAGTTTCTATTATAGATCACATCCATGCCTGTGAAAACATGGATGCTTCACATACATCTTAAAGAGGCAGCACAGTTTCAAGGTGGACACCAAAGATGAGTGTCACCAATTCAGTATCTGACCAAATGTCTCCCCTTCTATTCCTGAGACATTAGGCTGAAAAACGGCCAGGAGAGTGTTTCTGCAGAACATTATGATGCAACAGTGAGGATGACCTTTTGGATATAAAATGTCATCACTTTATAATTTCATCCTATTAGACATTTCTGTGAAATTCTGTCACCATTAGCGAATGAATTCTTGAGTTGTGGCCAAAAACATACTTTGTTAAGTGTCACTGTTGAGTCTAAGTGGACGTTTGTGTCAAATGTGAAGAAATTCTCTCAAAGAGTTTTTGAGATATCGTGTCAGAAAAATGAGATGGACAAGGTCACAGCAACCTTGACCTTTGACCTACAACCACCAAATTCAAATCAGTCCATGTGGGCATTTGTGCCAAATATGAAACAGACAACTCAAAAGCATAATGCCTCATATGCACAGAGGCATAAAAACCAACATAACCTACAGAGAAAATAATTTATTCAGGTGGGTGTCGGGTGGATGATTTATGCGCACACGCTTAGTCGGATGACGTCAGAGCCGAGCCACGCAACATCAGTGCACGTGAAGGTCTGTGAGAAGTTGTCAGT
Organism: Epinephelus cyanopodus; assembly: GCA_026686955.1. Taxonomy (NCBI): domain Eukaryota; kingdom Metazoa; phylum Chordata; class Actinopteri; order Perciformes; family Serranidae; genus Epinephelus; species Epinephelus cyanopodus. Next base: position 10,578,450 of record CM048925.1, on the reverse strand, counting down.
GGGGTGTTTATGATGTGTGGGAGGGCCGTGTGGAGGCCCTGCAGCCGCTGTGGGAACTTCTGACAGTTTCCTGACACATGAATTATTTTATCGACAGCTGCCAGAGACAGAGAACAGAAACAAAGAAATTCCTCTTGGCAAGTTATTCCTACTCCCACTCACATCACGGTTATAACCTTTTATTTAATATATAAATAATTATCAAATTGTCTTCCTTCGGTCTTGGATCCAGTGGTAGGAATTTATTTTAATAACTAATGAAGACTGCGCCTATTTCTTGATATATGCAGCTTTGCTATTTTACAGTGCGTTCTCCTGGTATGAACACATGAATCAGATGTTAAACACATTATATTTAAGATAATTTGTACACATTATACACTTTTCATGAATGGCAGCGCTGTGAGACTTTCAGCTTACTTGTAGTGAGACAGAAAATAAAACCTTTCAACTGTCACTCCACTCCGACATTATTCAGCCCTCGTTATGAGCTGTAGAGCTGAGTATAGGCTAATGAGAGGCTGTTGCTAAATCTAGGGCAAAGGATATTTAAAATGGCTGTTTCAAATGTGTGTGTGTGTGTGTGTGTGTGTGTGTGTGTGTGTGCGTGTGTGTGTCTAAGACCCACCCCGGTGACATATCTCGGCCTGAACTGGATGGTGCCAAACAGGCCCAGGATGACGACGATGATGTGGAGGAAGTTGGTCAGGATGGGAGCCCACTGGTAGCCCAGGAAATCTATCACCTGACGCTCCAACACGCTGACCTGAGAGGAGGAAGAAGAGGAGAAAGAGGAGGAAGAGAAGGGGATTAGTTACGATAAACAAAAAATCAACAACAGTTGTGGCTTTTGACGGCTAGAAAACCAGCATCAACTGTTATCAGTTATCTATGGATTACTGTTAGGCTCCTAACACCGTGTGTGTGTGTGTGTGTGTGTGTGTGTGTGTGTGTGTGTGTGTGCTGTAGGTTTATTATCATTCAGTCACTGGAGCCTCACGCTGCGATAGTTAATGAAGTCAGCACAGCGTATGATACGGCACTGCTAAATATATTAACACACACACAGGGAGACAGAAAGACACGAGGAGGAAGAGGAACCAGGAGACAAAAGAGGTGGAGTATTAAAGAAGGGAAAGAGAAGAGAAGAGAAGAAATACTATTATTAACTTAATTTAGCCCAAAAGAGACTGAAATTTACAGTTGAAGAGAGAAAGAAAGAAAAAAGAAAGCACAATAGGATAGATGGATGGAAGGAAGGAAGGAGAGGGAGGGAGGGAAGGCAGGAAGAATGAATGCACAAAAATAAACCGGAAGAATGAGCGAAGTACGAAATAAAGAAAGAAAGAGCGCACAGGATGGAAGGATGGATGGATGAAAAGAGGGAAGAAAGAAAGAAAGAAAGAAAGAAAAAGAAAGAAAGAAAGAAAGAAAGAAAGGAGGGAATGAAGGACAGGAGGAGGGAAGGAAGGATGAAGGAAGGAAGGATGAAGGAGGGAAGAAACAATTAAGGAACAAAAGATAGATTGATAGAATGAGAAAAAATAAAGAGCCCACAAAGCGATGGGTGGATGAAATGAGAGAAGGAAGGAAGGAGGAAGGGAGAGAAGAAAGGAAGGAAATGAGAGTGGGAAGGAAGGAGGGACGGAAGAATGAACAAACAAAAATAGACAAAATGAGCAAAAGAAAGAGAAAAAACGATAGAACGCACAAAAGGATGGATGATGAAAGGAAGGAGGGAAGGTAGGAAGGAAGCTAGAATGAAGGAGGAACGGAAGAAAGAACAAACAAAAGATAGACAGACAGCAGTACGGATGGATGAAAGGAAGGAAGGAAGGAAGCAAGGAAGGAAGAACAAACAAAAGATAGACAGACAGAAAGACAGAAAGAAAGAAAGAAAGAAAGAAAGAAAGAAAGAAAGAAAGAAAGACCATAATTAGCTTAATTTAGCCAGAAAAAGTCAGGAGGTTGTGCATTCAGAAAAGAAAGATAGGAAGAGAAAGAACCGACTGAGGGACAGAGGGAAGAATGAAAGAAAGAAAGAAAAGAAAGAGAAAGACAGACCATTATTAGCTTCATTTAGCCCAAACACAGACTGATATTTACAGTTCAACACTATAAGTGTTTAAACACCAGCAGCTTACTCATGAAATACAGAGCTTTATTCTCCTCTGTTATTCTCTCTCTCATACACACACACACACACACACACACACACACACAGACTTCTGGATGGCTGAGTTTGGAGTGCCCTAATGCGAGACCATATGGCAACACTACAGCCTTTCACAGCCAAATAGCAGGTATACACACACTCTCACATAAAGACACACACACACAAAGACACACATAGACACAAACACACACAAACTGTAACCTTGTGTAAACTACACTTATTTCACATTAGCTCTAACTATGAGAATGTTTATTGGATGAGGGGGTTACAAGAAGGGGAAGGTGTATGAATGAGTGTGTGCTGCGCTGACATATGTGCATCCACCCGTGTGTGTGTGTGTGTGTGTGTGTGTGTGTGTGTGTGTGTGTGTGTGTCCATGTCAGGGCAGGTCTGCTGTGCTTGCACTTGACAGCACCTGCTGTTATTGGACACACTGGGCTCAGCTGGCACCACAATGTGTGAGAGCGTGTGTGTGTGTGAGACGCTGTGTCTCTTTGTGTCCCTGCCTTTATGTGAGGGACAGGCTCCGTCTCTCTGTCTTTATGTGTCTTTGTGTATCGACTTCATTTTATTATGTAAAAGTGTGTCCTCCCATTGACAATTATATAGTGCAATTGGGCCTCTCTCTCTCTCACACACACACACACACACACACACATACACACACACATGCAGAGGCCATTATAAGAAGTCAGAGGCCTCCCAGCCCATTACTGAGGCCCCTGGGGGCCCCTCTTTCATCACCAATAATATAAACAGTCTTCACTCCAGCTGGGACGCACTCACACTCCCCAAAAACACACAATAAATCACACACAAACGCGGTGTGGCGGAGAGAACATTTGATAGGAGGGATAAAATATTTGTTTGCACACAAAAGCCAACAAGCGTATCGATTTCTCCTGGTTATAACTACACTCGTCCTTAATGGTCAGTCGGCACAAACTGATCTTTTCCTGCTGGTGTTTATTGTTCTAACCTGAGTAATAAAGATGTAATATTCAAAACCTCGCCATCTGTTCATTTGCGCCGCACTCATCTTTTGATGTGAAACTCTCATTACATGGCTCAGCTGCAAAACAACTAACTTCAGCAGCTGCCCCGCTACATCACTCTTTGTAATTAAGTCACTGACTTCTCCTGACAGACAAAAGACAAAGCACACACGCACAGCCTCCCTCTGCCATAATCCCAGCATCCTTTGCATGTGTCAAATGACAGGAGCTTCAGATAAGGTGTGAAGTCGCCCCGGTCTTTCAACAGCTTCGACTCGGGGGACAGAGAGAACTGCAGACAGCGTACAGTCGCTAGCAGCAGTAATGTTAGCAGATATGCCAGTTTTGTGATATGTGCAGCTGATGAAAGCTTGGCTGCCTGTACAGGTGGAGCTTCAAGCTGGCTAGCCGGGTCCTTTGGGATCCGCTGCGACAGGCTTTGATGCTGCCGACAGAGATGTTCCTTTCAGTTCTGCTGCTCAAAGCACGAAGGCAGGGGCGTGTTCACACTCTGGCTGTTTATAGTATACACTGTGCATCCACCTGTGGACACAGCACATTACTCTTTATATGTGTTGACTTCACAATCATTTGGATCTGCAGGTATTGACTTAAGAATGTTGTCCTCTCTTAAAGGAACGCTTCACCCACAGTATAATCATTTGTATATTAGCTACTCCCCCCGTGTTATGTTGAATTCATAAAGAAAATGTTGTTTATCTCACATGCCTCAGTGGTGAACAAAGGGTCAAAAAACAGAGTAAATTCCTCAAACGTTAGTCAACTAGTTACGAGTTAAATCAAACCCTATATGACTGGACCATGTGGGAATTTAATTTGAAAGGACAGACACAGGAAGTGTCCACGCTCAGCAGTCAGACAGGAGTCAGGTTAATTTCCAGGGCTGTACCTGCGGTTATTCCACAGGCTAGTTAATAACATGTCGGGCAGGAAATCCAAAGTGTGGGATCATTTTGAGAAGGTGAAGGATGAACCCAAGGTGATATGTAAACTCATCTTCATTGGTCGACTACAAACATGACGTATCATGTGAAACATGGAAGTAGCTACATGCCCATTAGCCCACAGCGTCATTAACAGGCGGCTCGCTCAGTGTGTGACGTGCACTTGTAGATAAAATCTAGGCCTAAATTAATGAAGGTTCATTAGTACAGTTTTGTATTTCTCTGTAATGTAGCACAGTGTCAACAATGTTACTGATACTATTCTGTCTCACACCTTCAACTCAAACCATTGTGTTGCCCCGCACAAAATATATCATTTAATAATTAAATTAATATCGTAAACATTTTTGGATTCTTCACTCATCATGGAGGAATGCCAGCAAACCAAACTTTCATCAAAAAGTAAACGTAACGAGGTGAGTAACTTATAAACAAACGGTCCTTTTGTGGGTGTAATATCCCTTTAAAGCTGATATGGATCTGTGATGGCCGCCCTAACTACCTACAGAGTTAAACTGTGCTAAATATTGGGCCTCTTTCCGCTGCTGCTTACTCAGACTTGCGCAATTTAGGGGTAATATTTGATAAATCCTCATCATTTGACACTCACGTAAAGCACCTGACCATATGTCCAAAATATTAGTAAACTGAGATCTGTTGTTTCAACTGCTGACCTGGAAATGATCATACCAGCCTTTATCTCATCTCGCACTGACTAAAGTAATGCACTTTTCTCCTCACTGAGTAGTTCTGCTCTTAATCATCTGCAAGAAATCCAAAATGCTCCTGCAAGACTACTAACTAGATCTAATAGACGGTCTCATATTACCCCTACACTAATGTCTCCTCACTGGCTCCCTGTTGAGTTCAGGATCCAGTTCAAAATTCTCATTCTTACTTACTTAGAGAGCACCGTCAGGCACCTGCTTATGAGGCTGAACTACTTCACCAGTGTTACTTTCCTTTTATATTGCTCCGGTAAAGCACTTTGTGACCTTTGTCTGTGAAAAGAATTAAACACATTTTACTTACTTACTTACTTAAATTTAATAGGGGTGTTTTTAGACCCAGAGTTGTCTTGCTTTGGTCTGAATCAGGGACTAACTTTATTAGATAGATAAAAATGACATTCTCTAATGTCACAATGGAGGGACAACTACGAAGGTTGATTTTAGCGCTGCTCATCGTGGATTATATTGCTGTCATTGTTCATTTTAGTCAAACCATACAGTTTGAAAACGAGGCGCGGCTCCAACTAGAAAACAATGTTTTGATGCATTGGATGTGCTGAATGTGCATATTAAGGCAGTACAGGAGGAGGTGCACATTAATAATCCTCCAGGACTGTAACATGCTCATGTTTAACCCAAACAATGTGTCATGTGACTGCTGTTGGTTCAGATCCAGGTCAGAACACGTTCTCACCACAAACGAACTGCACCAGAGTTCATTTGTAACTGGACTGAGACCACCTCTTCAAGAAGGTCTCAATTTGTTTTGTTTTTTTTGGTGCACACCTGAGTGCGATTGCTGTGTTCACACCTGCCCAACCAAACCGCACTTAAGGGTCAAGTGAACTTGAGTTTGATTGAACCGAATCAAACAGGGCAGGTGTGAAAGCAGCCTAAGTGTACTAAGTAAAGTGCAGATCTCCAACAAGTGGCCGCCCAGACTGATCACAGCCACTCTAGACAGTTCTTGTAATTCAGCAGATGCGACACTGCATTTCAGATAAACGACCAAATCTGCAAATCTTCAACAACAGGCAGGCAAAATGCTCTGCTTCTGAAATGCTACCACAGTGATATGACGCTGTGCGACAGCCAGAAAAAAACAGGTTGCAGCCATGGCAGCTGGAACGTGGTACAGCTGCATCGGGTGGAATTGTCCTTTCCTGCTTACAGTCAAGACGGCAGTAAAATCAACAAATACAGGAACTAATTCATATCATATCATGGCCAACTTTGATGGATTATGAAATATCATGTATGGAATTAATCTGCAGATGCCTCTGTTTAAAATAAGACCAAACTTTTCTATGGATGCCACAAGGAAGCCCAAAATGTGGCCCCCAACAGACAATAGTGCTTGTTGCTTTTCGCCTAACGTTAGCCAGTAAACTCGTGGCCCCTACTGGCTGCTTAAGAACAGTGAGTACTCAGAGACAGTATACAACAGTCAATAAAACAGGTTTTCTAACAATTCTGAATCCCTACCACCACAAGATATTCTTGAACATAAAGTCATACATGTGCACACAAAATATGAGGCTGAGTGGTCCAGTAGTTTGCAAGATTAGTGGCAGACAAACAGATATATACACATGTACACACAACCAAGCACATGATCTATTCCAGGCTTATGGAAGAGATGGAAGAGATGATAAACACTGACAAGTCTGTTATGAATATATTTAATGTGTCTATGAATGCGTATACAGCGCTGTATCTGTGTGTGTGTGTGCGTGTGTGTGTGTATGCCTCATAAAACAAAGAAAAAAAAGTTGATATGCAGCCGCCGTCTGTCAATCTGTCTAATGCCGGCACAAAATCCCTCAGGGACCAAGAATGTTTATTCCACCTACTGTTTTATTAGCACAGTGCTCTTGTTAGCATGAGTTTCCCAAATGCAGTAGTTAGCTGAGAGCCTTAGAGCAACAGTGCATCCATCACTGTCCTGTTGTCCGTACTCGCTGTATAAAGTCTCCCTCCCGTAAAATACGTCCACATTCATTTAGTGTCGTCGCAGCAGTGAAACATTTGAAAGTAAACCGACACATGAAGGCACACAGGCCGCAGACATGTAGCTAAGCGATTGAGAGAGACACTCAAACATCTGGGGAATAGACCGGCGGCAGAGAGACGAGGGTGATGAAAGGGACGGCGGAGAGACACAGAGGAGACAACAGGGACAGAGTCTTCAGTGAATTTGGGAATAAGTTTGGTCTATTTGATAATGAATGATAGAACGATATCAAAGAATTATTACAGCTCCAGACAGGGAGACAGCTGCACTGTGTGACCATTACGAGACACTGCAGACGGATGAAAGTGTCTTTTTTATCTTAAACAGAAGTAGAGAAGAGAGAGAAAAGGACGGTGAGGGACAGAGAGACAGGCCAAGAGATCTGATGAGAGGGCCTGAAGAGACGGAGGGGTGATTAAGATCCGACAGTTGCTAAGGATATCAGGAGAGATGAGAGAGGGTGAGAATGTCTCATCTTCTCATCGTCCCCTCTGTTCCTCCCTCCTTACCTTCTTCCCTCTCCCGCCCACTCTTTCTTCTCTCTGCTAATTTCCTTATTCTTTCCTGTTCTCCTCATCAGCCCCTGCTCTCTTCGCTCTCCTACATATTTAATACGCATTCATCTGTTACCAGATCTGTTGTGTCATAAAACAGCAAATTACCTCACCTCCCTCATTTTCCCTCCATTGCTCCGTCTCTTTCCACCATTACTGTGCTACCTTCCCATCTCCCTCTCCTTCTTCTCTGTCTGTCGTCTCCATCTCCACCTTCTCCTCATGCAGCATTTCCTTCTCTAGCTCCCCTTCCTCCCCTCCCCACAGCCTCTTATCTCTCCCTCTCCCGCTTCGCCTCCTGCCTTCCTCAGTCTCATCCTTCCCTTCCCTCGTTCCCTCGGCGCTTTTGGCTGAGAGTTTTCGCTTGGTTCTGTGACCTTTAAAAAACTGCTGATCAAATTCTGCTGCTCATCCCATTATAGACGACAGAGACGGGAGGGGGAACGGGGAGAGGGATGAAGGGATGGAGAGGAGGTCAGACGGGGTAGGACGAGATAGATAGTGAGAAGGAACTGGAGGAAGAGAGAGGAGGTATGGAGAGCAGCAAGAATGGAGTGGAAGGAAAAAACAGGCGCAGGAAGTGAGAAAATGTGCAAGAAACTGTTTATGAGTCAGACAAGAAGCATCACGACTGAGTAGCAGCTAATCAGACACACATCAAGGTAAATACGTTCCCTATTTTTTTTCGCTCATTCATTCTGAAACCATATTTTTTTCTCTGCCTCTGTATTCCTCGTAAACTTTATTCTCCTAATAAAACTCCGAAGCGATCGTGGTTTACTGTTAACTTAATTAAGGCCGCCTGCCTGCGCCGTATCCCACTGTGTACAGCAAAAGCAATCTCCTATCGATTCGGTTCACACAACGATCAATTCATCTCCATTGGAGGCTATTAGGGACCATTTGTGGCTACTTAGGGCTTGGAGAGAGAGGAGAAGACGGCAGGGAAGATGGGGTGAGCAAAGTGAAAGGAGGGGGAAAAAGATAAAAAAGAAAAAGGGAAGGGAGAGTAAATGGTGGAGGAGGAAAGAGAAAGAGAAGGAGGGCGGAGATGGAAAAAGACAATGATGATCATAGGTGGAAACCTTTCCATTATATATCCAATTTCCCCACTCAGGCCCACTCATTGTCATCAGGACTGTTCAATCATATCTCTAATAGCCATAAAGTCCTTAGTCACTCGGCTATAGATAGACTGCACAAAACTCCGACTCAGAGTCCCTGTTAAATTAACATTACAGGACGGCCATCAGGCTGGTATACTTAAGGCTCTGGTCATAAACCTACAGTGATAACTCGAATCTGACTCGTACAGCCGATGTGTTACCTTTGGATGAATTAGCTAGACTTTCCAGGGAGTTGTGTTAAGCTCCCTCTGGGCCCTGAGGTGCACCTTTCAAATTTCCTGATTCCCGTGGGCTTTGTGGGCCTGCGAAGGAGATTATCAAGATGCTTCGGGAGACATGGATTAATATTTAGGTCTGTGTAAGAAATTTCATCAGGCTGAAGTGAGGTGAGAAACACACGAGGTTCAAGTAGGGTGGGTGTTTGAAAACTGACTCTGGGAAAGAACAAATGGTTGTAGGCTAGAACTAATATTGGTGCCAGAATGTGTAACTTCTTCTAACTCTTTCCATATCTACCAAAAAATCAGGACCCTAGAATTACATTTTGTCAGGGTGAAAAGTCAAAGGGTCTTATTTAAATGATATATAGCGCATGGTCTAAAGTACACAGCGCAAGTACATTTAAGGGGTGGCTAACCTCGCTTTTGCTAGCTAAACCTTGCAAAATCTGGCCGCAAAGTAAGATGCAAGAGGCATATAGCTTGTATTCATAAATTATGAATTCAACCAATTAGAGTGTTATCTCCCATTCCCTTTAAAAGCCAAGTGTGCCTGCACCTGGTGCACCGCTATTGACATGGTGGATTCGGCAAATTGGAGAAGTGAGTGGTTTTTTGCTGACAGTAATGCCGTCAGAACTATAATGTCACTGCAGCAAATATCGTGGGACATTTAGCAAACCTAAAAACTGTTGTTATAAACTTGACAGAGGAAACAAAACTAAAATTTTAGCTTCTGAAATAATCAGTGCAATTACACTGCTCGTTGTGAGTAAATGCGCAGTGTCTCTCTTAATGGGGAGTCGACAACAGCTCTGCTCTGATCTCTGCTACGTTCACATTTTTGAGAATGTAATAATATTTTCCTCATTAATGATGTATTATTTCACAGACCAGCAACCCATCCGCAAGCCTGTGTGTGTATCAAGCCAAGTGTACGCATGTTGTGAACCCACCAGTAGGCACATTTTACTGTCTGAATAATGCGCCCAGCTGGAAAATATGACACCTCTGACTTTAGACCAGGTTTTTATTGGTTAATGGCGCAATTGCTTTCTGCTGTCTCAAAGTAGCAATTTGCCAACAATGTGCCTGACCACATATTGTATTTAAACCTACATGCCCATGAGTGCACAGATGGGCCCAAGTACATTTGGTGCTTATACACTGGTCGTGAAAATGTCAACTGGTTGGTCTGAAACTAAAAATGACAGTTGTGCAGAGCTGTGTGCCAGGTATAAGATAGGGTCTCGCTGTTTCCCTGTACTTCCAGTCTTTGTGCTAAGACAAGCTAACTGGCTGTAGCCTTTTAATAATGAATAGATATGAGATCAGTATTCTCATCTAGCTCTCCACCAGAAAACAAGTAAGCCTATTTCCTAAAATGTGGGAGTCCAAAAGAAAAGAGTTTTGAAGTTTAAGGGCCTCTGATCACAGGAGCTGCAGTGAAGATGTGTGACCATGCAGATCTATAAAAATGATCACAAGAATCTTATACTGGATTTTGAATTTGATGGGGAGTCACAACAAGGTCTCAGTTACACGAGACCTTTACGAGGTCCTGGACAAAAGCTTTGGAGCAGCATTTCAGTCGACCTGTAAATGATCCAGAAGACAAAAAGGAGTAACACTATTCTAGGCATGACACAAAATGCTTAATTTTAGCAATATTCCTCAGCTGGATAAAACATACACTACATAACTGAACTGATTAGCTCAAGAAGTCAGAAGTTACATGATATGTCAAAATGTGTGGCCAGCGGAGACCAAAAGTATCTCTATCTATTGGAAGAGGTTCAAGACTTCAGGCAGTTTCTGCAACAAAGGTCAGAGATCATTGCTCTGACCTGCCCAAACAAACTGAAGTACATGCTCCATAGTTTAGAAAATTCGAAGCTCAGGGTGAATGTACTCAAACATGCTAATCATATTCAAACTGAAGGAATAATTTTACACTGAATGGCAACTTATGTAAAGTGCATACCCTTGATCCATCGTTACTAACCCATAATTTGAATGGTATAGGACACAGTCTTGACTTTACACATATACTATATAAAACACAGGATATAGTCACCGTGACAGCATGAGTTGGTTTGTGGTCTCCTGTTTTGAAAACTAGAGTTTGGCGATTTGACGTCACCTTCAATTTTTGAAACCAGTGAGTGATCATATATGAATGAGAAGCTGGAGATAACAGAAATAAATGGAGATTAGCTGCTAGCTCGGTTAGCACAGTGCATTCACAGTCTATGGATAACTGTGATAACAGTGATGCTAATTTTCACCGGCCAAAAACAGGCATTACACCATAAAAACGAAGCGCACTTATTGGAAAACCTGAACGTGGTGATTCCTTAAAGGGTCTTTCAGTACAATCAAATGCTGAACTGAAAACACAGTGAAATAGCAACACACCTATACTCTGTGAATCTGGGCTTACGCTATGGTGATGTTACCCCACAAGGTTTTTGCCATAGTAGGAACTTCTTGACGAATGGCATCCACTTGTCACTTAAAGAAGCCACGCCTTTAATTTGGCAAAACTTTAAGCCTTAATAACATTTAAATTAGTAAATTATATAAGAATTCACCCTCTGTACAGTTGACATGAATGTTGAAATTAGCTATAGAGACTAAACTCTTTTTGTGTCAGGCTGTAAACAGGTTTAATACTGTTGTTAAGTCGGGCATTTTAACATGGAAGACTACAGGGATTGACTCACTTTTGTAGCCAGCCCCAAGTGGCCTTTCAAGGAACTGCAGCTTTATTTGTCAGTCCCAGAGGTTGCCACTTGACTTGACGTTAAGTAGGCCCACTGTATAAAAAGATAATTTATCTTTTTGTAAACTGTTTTCATGTGGAGGAAGACCGTCAGTCACAATAACAGGACACTGCCTGAGCAGCCATAAGCTGATATTAAAGATATTAGCTAAACGAATCAGTCTGACCCGACGGTTGTCACAGCTCATAGATCCTTGTCTAGATGACACACATTTGGTTCATCTGTTCTTCACTTTTGTTGGCCTGTCATGTCACTTTTTATATATCTGGCTGCCATGGCTGTCACCAGCTGAAAATAGAGGACGGAGACAGTGTTAGCGAGTTAGCAACACCCTGTAAGTACCCTGATGTGTCATGTGGAACAACCGAGAAGGATCAAGATGGCAGTGTGTTAATGAAAGCTGTGCCGTAGAGGAGCACTCGCAGGCTGTCATTATGGTCACTCATCTCTATGCTACAGCCCAAGACAGGCTACTAAGAACTGTGATGAGCAACTGCTGGCCCACAGGCAAAAATCCAGTTTCTCGCCTAATTTGCAATAATAAGCCCGAGCACCTGAACAAATTGTAACTGCAATTTAAGTCCCACGGACGTCCGACATACTTAAATGGAATGTCATCGGAAAGACAGACAGATAGACCTTACATAAATCTTTCCGCTACCTAACTAGAAATGCCACGGAGGGAATTACCTTTTTTTCTGTTACTGTGTCTGCTTCTCTTCTTCTTGTCCTTTCTTTTTTTTATTCTCAGCTCGGGCTGTCACTGACAAAGTGCTTCAATGCTGCAATACATTCAGGTTCTTGCTCACTTGAAATGAGTATCAGAGCACCGCATGCTGAGAGGTTGTTTCAGCCCAGCAGTCGAGATGAAGATGTTTCTAGGTAGACAACATGATTTCACCTATTAACTAAATGGGCTGTGCTGTTTTCGGACCATTGACTTAAAAGATGACGTTGCCAGAGGTTCCATATTACACTGAAATAACCTACTGTACGCTGACAAGGTTTGCATTCCTTCTACTTTATGGCACTTTGGATAAAAGCCATTAACCAAATGGTATTTCTTATGTATTGCTGGTCCTTTTATGTTTGTTGAACACCATTGAGTTTTGAAGGTCATCAAGATACCTGAATCTCTGTCTGATAATAGACGGGTAAGACTTGTAACATAATAATAACTCAACTAATATTTCAACATATTTTTGCGACACAGCGATGAATACCAATCCTGCACCATTCTGCCATTGTTCCCTCTGTACTTGCCCCTCTTCCCTCTGTCCCTGTCTCTTGCCACAAGCCCTGAGGATCCATTTCAGATCTCCTTGTGAATTAACTGGGGTGATTAATATTCTTAGGAAATATTTCTTTATGTAAACGTGGCATTTAAATGTCAGAAACACCGGCTAATCAGCTTGGTATTTCAACAGATCTTCCCTCTCTGTCTATGACTGTCCACCCCTCTGTCTCCATCTATTTCTGCCGTTGCTCTTTTGTTTTCTGTCAGCTGGATGCTGCTCTCTCTTTGCCTGGAAACAACAATGAAACAAAAAAAAAAGGTCTGGCTTGAAAACCGGGTACTGTAATTTGAATGTTCTTTCTTTAACTGGCCAGAGGTTGCTTTTGGTTTTGATTGATATTGGAAACATTTTAGAAAGATAATTGAACTGAATGACAGGTTACAAAGACTGTGATTTGTGTGAGGAAATATTAATATGATGATACTTCAGCCACTGTGTCAAAACAGGATAAAAGATAAAGGACTTGGTCATATTTGAGGAAATGGCATCTAAATTTCAGGCATTCAGAAAGCCGCTGTTGCTAAGAGACGTATTGTTAACTCCCATGGCGCACTACTGACTGTCTAACTAGCCCTATAGCCTATGAACATTGATACAAGAAGCCCCACAACCTCTTTGAACAAGACCATATAGCATTGGTTAACGAGACAGTTCACCCCAAAATCAAAAATAGGTATTTCCCTCTTACCTGTAGTGCTGTTTTTCAGTCTAGATTGTTTTGTGTGAGTTGCAGAGTGTTGAAGGTATCAGCTGTACAGATGTCTGCCTTCTCTCCAATATAATGGAACTAGATGACACTCAGCTTGTGGTGCTCAAAGTGCCAAAAAACACATTTGAAAAACTCAACAGCAATGTCTCTTTCTAGAAATCATGACCTGGCTACTCAAGATAATCCACAGACCTTGTTGTGAGCAGCTTCATGTGGGAACTATTTTCTTTCTGTCAAACTACACCCGCCAAACAAATCACTGTACTGAAGGAGGCGTGCGTCTACTCGTGGACGGGATGCTGGTGCTCGTGACAGTGCGAGATGTAATCATTAACAGCATCCTCCTCCTATCTAGACTGATAAATAGCACTACAAAAAAGGGGGGGAAATATGTATTTTTGATTTGGGGGGTGAACTGTCCCTTTACAATCTTCGCAAGGACCAATTGTGATGTAAAGTTTGGAAGTGGAAAGCTAGACAAAGCAAGTGATCTTAGCCACTCACAACCATTCTGGGACGCCGTGTCAAGCAGTTAGAGCTACAGGCTACAATGAGGCTAAAACAGAGTTCAAATGACGTTTTTCCAAACAACTTTTTATGTCAGGGTATCAGGATCACTACGGACGAGCAGTATCGAGATATTTTGCGGTTTCAATTATGTGTTCTTGGACGTTTTAATCTGGGGCGCCGTCAGCCATTAGGTGTGCAGTTGTGCTGCTACCCACACCCCCCTCGGATCTCCGCAAGTGATGTGAGCACTATCCCTTTAAGCGAACTGCATCGCTGACTTGAAACACGGTCTGAGTTCAGCCCACTTCAGAGGGGTCTGAGTTCTTTTGGAGTGTTCACCTATACACAAAAAATGCTGAGTCACCACTCTGTGTCTGAAAAGGACCAAGTGTGGGAACACCTTAAGTGGGTAAAATCAAATAACAGAACAGCTAGAACAGTCTGAGATCAGAAAAGATCAGAAAATTACATCTAATGCAGCCTTTAAAACACAGAAGACTTATGATATAACAATAGCCAAAATCTACGACGATATCTTCTCTCATATCATGGTATCGACATTATTTCGATATATTGTCCAACCTTAGTGCCAACACTGTCAGACAGAACCCAAAATTCATGCCCCCTGGAGAGCATTCATGTAGGGCTCGCTATTACAGCAGAAAAAATATGAATACAACTTTAAATTCCCCATTTTAGTACTTATAATTTTGACCAAATAACCACACAATTCTTTTTGACTTTAAAATGTATCAGAGGAGACAAACAAACAGCACCAATCACATGTATCCATTCGAGCAGATATTAGCCAGCGCTTGTCAAAACAGATCTGTGCCCAACCTTAAACTGCGAGGCACAATTGATGGCTCGTCCCCGTCCCAAAATACAGACAGAGAGGAGGTTATTTATAGCATCTGAATGGTGCACACACAACAATACACCCACATGCATTCAAGTCTCCCAAATCCAAATACACATAATTAAGCACGCTCACAAAACAAAAGCCAGATGACATGGATACATAGATACACACACTCACACACACGGCTGGAGGACGTTCTCTCTCTGCAGACTATCAATCAGATATCATTAGACTGCCTCAAACATATGTGTGACAGTGTGTGTGTTGGACTGTGTGTCTGCCCTGGGCTGATACTGAGCTGAATGTGTCATTAGTAATAATTGCAGGTTCCAACAGAAGCTCTTTACAGTTATTTACCATGATTGGCCAACTGATTATAATTAATATCACACACATCATCGCATTTTCTTTCGTCTCCTACCTGTTCATCTGCGTCTTTGTCTCCCTATCCTCGGGCCTATCTCTGCCTTTTTAATCAAACTACCAAATTTAATGTCTTTGATGGAAAGCTTGTCCATCTGTTTGTCCTCCCTGCTGCTGCCTTTGAAAGCCTTCTCTTCCTCTATCTGTCTGTCAGATTGCTTTTTCCCCCCGTCTGATCCGGCCTGACCAAAGAAACGCTGACATTATCAGAGGCAGCCAGAACGTGTGAAATGCTTGGATTTGTCTCAATATGTTTTATCTGCTCCGCCGCTTTGATCTTAACTGGACCGATTTTGACTAAAGCACATAAGAGAGGAGGAGACAACCGAGCTGGACGGCTATCGTTTGGATTAGATAACTAGTTCTGGAAAAAAGGAGGGGAGAGGAGGGGTTCTTTAAATTTCAAATTATAGTTCAGATACATTATTAAAAACGCTGTGATGGATTTTTTTTGGAGCTGTTCGGGGTAAAATCCTTGTCATGCTCCGTGACTGTACAATCAAGAACTGGCGGAGAAGTGTACAGCTGCAGTGGTTTCAAACAGATGTCAGGAGTTATACAATTTCTGTTTTTGTTCTTTCGCCTCTCCTGTGCTCTCCTGGCTCCTTGATGGTACGGACTTCCTCTGCTTATTGCCTTTTTCTTTATCTTACAACCCTCCCAGTGGCTCTCTCCTTTCTCTCTACTCGCTCTGTTTTTTCTTTCCTTTATGAAAATCCTCCTCGCTCCTCTGTCTTGCTTTTTGCTTGTCAGTTTTTCTTTACCCATCTCTCCTTTCCTTTCTCCTACATTATTCCCTTTCTCCTCTTTCTTTTCTGCTTCTATGGGCCCTTCTCTCCCTCTTCCCTTCTTGCCTCCGCTTCCATTATCTCTCCTTCCTCGTCTATCCTCCTCTCACCCCACGCCTCCGTCCTTCCCTCCCTCTCTTAATCGGCTTCTGTGTTACTATTCACCACACACACACACACATACACACACACACGCAGCAGCATCCCTCCTCAGTCAGTTTGTAAATGAATTATCAGCCCACCAGTGGTTTTCCGTTCGTACACTCTTATATCTTAATGGGCGATCTATGCAGGCAATGCTTTTATGAGGATAAAATGTGTGTATGTGTGTGTATGTGTGAGTGTGTGTGTGCCAGTTGGAACGAGGGGGGTTCAACTGCTGCATGATAAATAGGAAGTATTAGGAGGCACCTCTATAGCACCCAGGGGCTCTCATGTGTGTGTAAGCAGTGTGTGCTTGTTCATGTCTGCATGTTTAAAAGTGTGCGGTTTCATTGTGCAAGCCCGGGTTTTGTCAGATTTTTATGTGTGCTTTAAAAATGTGATGGTCGTGCACGTGGTATGTGTTTAGTGTAGTTAGTATCTCAAGTGTGTGTGTGTGTGTGTGTGTGTGTGTGTGTGTGTGAGAGAGAGGAGTAGCGGGATATGTAGAGTGGAAATGACACCAGACAAACCCACAGATGGACGCCCAGCGGGCTAAGAAACATTAAGGCTGCACTAACACATTAACACACACACGTACACATGCACATTAACACACACACATACACACGCACATTAACAGTCAGACACACAGAGGATGGTAAGTAGTTATTGGCCTCTCCCTCTCTCTGAATAACCTCATGGGAGCCAAATGAAATCAACCACATCATTGGTGGTTGTGGCGTGTGCATGCGTCTATAAACACGCACACAAGAGAGGAATACGTGTGTGTGTGTGTGTGTGTGTGTGTGTGTGTGTGTGTGTGTGTGTATTGTAATTTCTGGTAAAGAGTAGGGATGCACCACTTGTGAAATTCTGGGCCGATAACAATTTGGATAATAGCTGATACTGATGTAACTTTGTTTTTTTTGTTTATGTTGTTATTTATTCCTTCTTTTGTGACAGAGAAATAAAGAAATCTTAATTATAAAGAAATAACTGATCAGTTTAAGGGGCCGTACACACGCCGTGTCTCTAATCAGAATAAGGACACGGTAAATGTACTATTGTTGCATGAGAGGACACACTCTATTGTTTCCTAGATAATGCTACATTATAAACAACAAATCTGAACTGAAACCATTGGAGGAGAGCTAGTTATCGTTAGCTGTTAGCAGCTGGTGGCTGCAACTAACAGCTGACAGAGGTTTCATGGCGTTACATGATGTTGTGTTCGGGCTCTATTTAGTAAAAATTAGTATTGGGTGAAAGTAAATTATGATGAAAGTGACGATGTGTTCAATGTAATCTTGTAAAATGAAGTTTTTGGTGAGAAACTTGAATAATACAGTTTTTTAAAGGAGAAATTTATTGATGTTTTCACAGCACTAAAAAATTAGAGTGGAAATTATGATGCATCATACTGAGTAGAAAGGCTTTTAGATACTTTAAAAAGGTTGTCGGATAATATTTCTTAGTTTCTTATTTGTATTCTGTTGATTTCTTTAATTTCCTGGCACAAAAGGGGGAATAACAAGAAATAACAGTAAACAAATCATCAATATTGGTATCTGCTATCAGCCAAATTGTAATTTTAAACGTAGGTATAGGCCCCAGAATTTCAATATCGGTGCATCCCTAATATATATCATAATGTCCTCTTTAATATCTGTTTTAGATTGTTGTGAAAACACAGACATATTTCTCCTTCAAAAAACTGTAATGTTCAAGTTTCTCACCAAAATTTGAGCACATCATGAGAATGTGATAACTTGCTGCTCAGCGCTGTCTCATAGGAATGCTTGGAGGCTCCGCGTCCACCGTGCTGACATGAGAATGTATAACAGGGAGGTCGCGTTTGAAAACTGGCGATAAACAGCTGACATTTGAACATCATAATCATGATGTTAAATGTATCTTAGTGCACGTTTAATGCAATGTAACTTCTTATTTTAATGTAAATTCAATAGTGCACATTTGACCGTTTCTTCTATGAAATTCTAGGGGAAGTTCAGCCTCCCTTGTTGTCTCAGAGCAATCGCCCCAGTTCTACAGTCTGTGTAATTTATCTTCACCCACTACTCATTTTTACAGAACAGAGCTTGAACGCAGCATGTAACTCAATGAAACTTGCATTAGCTGCTAGTTCTGATCACCGGCTACTAACAGCTAATGATAACTAGCTGTCTTATTGCTGATGCTGTGGCATTATCAGGGAAACAAAAAGATGCGTCCCTTGACATGTCGACAGTGAGTTTACTGCGTCCTTTCTTCCCGCAGAAGATCTCTGTTTGTGCCAAACATGTGCTCTATTGTCCCCAGGATGATTAGACGCCTTTAGTCTCAAACCCTGCTCTTTTTTTCTGCGCAAAATTGATGTGACACACACACACCAAAAAAAAAACATCGGCCACCACCATCTGTGAATGCCATCTTTTTTTCAGGCTGATGGCAGTCAACAAGGTGAACGTCAGCCGATACAGATCTGTAGGCGATAAATCTCTTCATTCATAGTAAAGTGGATTCTTTTGAGTCAAAGACTAATATAAAACTTGAGAGGGTGTGATTTGCATGTTAGTTTATTGTATCTGAGAGTCGACTGCAGCACGAAAACAGCCAGGAAGACTTTCTAAACACAGGCTGTTCCCCCAAAATGTTTCAGTTCTTTCAGTAAGTCCGGAGACAATAGCATCAGTGTGGTTTATTGTGTTTGGGTCGCGGGCCAAGACTAAATTAACTTTGTGTCGCCGGCTGAATGGGAGACATGAAAAGAACCTGTGGTGTCCCAGCTGACAATGAACTGCCGGCCAACTTTGTCACCTTATTTAAATGAGCTTCATTGTCCTCACAGCGCTCATAGCATCAATGGGCGCCGGGTGCTTTATGTCCTCCCGCTCGCTGTTATGAAGCAGAAAATGTGGCCATATTTCCATAATATTACTCTGGGTGCTATCGGCGAGGCCGTGCTGCTGATCGCCCATTTGCTGTCAGTGGAGCACATCCAGCCGGCACTTGCTCCCAGTGCGTGTGGACATGAAGGCTCGTCTGTGTGTTTACTGTACAAAAACGCCCACAAGCAGATTGCACTTAAGCCATTTATGGTGCTGTAAATCTGGAAGCCTCTGCAGCTCTCCATCAGTGGACTACCTGCGACTACAGGCCAGACAGACGGCGTTTTCCAATGAGGCCAAACATGTTTTCAGTTCAGGGCTGGGCTGGTCTAGACTGGATTCCTGACACACTTGGCCCGCTTTCCAAACTGGGTCCTTCATTTACCTGTGATTTGTTTTCCATGTCGCTGGCTTGGCTTCAAAGAAACTGATTCATTTGTAGAACAAAATAAGGCTGCAGGTGTTTACTGAGTCATAATATAACATATTGATGTTTTCTTCTTTCCTTCAGTAATGGCTGTTTTAACTTAAATGAAAACGTTATAATTCAGACACCAGATGTATTATTTACATTTAAAATAGTTTTGGCCTCGAATGAAGAAGAATTAAATGATTAAAACTTCCATTTAGATGACAGGAGAGAATAAAGTTGTACCCATTTATCCCCCAAATAGCCTTAAATTTTAATTTGTTTTTCAGTCCACAGAAGCGTAGATGTAGATTTTGTGTTGCTTGGATCTATATATTGTGTCTTGTTCTCAGGGGGCTGTGTTTCTGTTTTGTACTTTATTTTTTGGTTGTTGTTTTCTTCCATTGTGGGACATGCTGAAGTGTTGGTTGTGGGAGGTTGATGTCTTTTTATGCTTGATAATGTTTGCGTTTATGTCTGGATGATATTTATGTCTTGTGCTGTTGGATGATGGGTTTAAGTGCCGCAGCGTTTCGTTTGTTATTGGTTAATGTGTCTGAATAATCCGATGAGGGATAGGTCATGTAAATGGCCAGAAAAGAAATAAAATATTCATTGACTCATTGCTTCCTTCATTCATTTGTAAGTGATCCTCAATCATTATTGAACCGAAACAATGCAATTTGGCCCTAAATATTTTGCAGTCTACTCAGTGGTGAGATTGAATAGGTTTAACCATCTGACATTCCCTTATCCAATTCCCCATTCAAACAGTGCTACCCATAACTGACCCTTTGCCAAGTCCCACGCCCAGACACAGACTGGCCAATCATGGCGTAGCATCGGGCCGGCTCAGACCAGGGTGCGACAACGACACAGCTGTGCTCGATTGACTCTAATGCAGTCGTCTCAGATTTCCTTCATTTTCAGGCTGGTTTTGTGGATTTGGAGCTAAATGTTGTGCCTGCCGCACGTCGTGTATTAATGATACTCGTTACCTGGAGAGGTTGGAAAAAGATATAGGTTTCTTCCCTGTTCCAAAACCAAAATCAAACCCTGAAAAGTGTAGGGTTAGCTAGCTAGCTACTGAAGATATAGCCTACTGAATGTATACACATGCTGCTTTTGCTTTTTTATGATTGTAACAGCGAAACAAATACCGACCCTGCTGTACAGGAACCAGTGAAGGGAAGCAGGGAAACTTTGCTGATATTCAACCAGCTCTGTGTCACCACAGTGTGCACAGATGAATAATGTTTGACTTCCCCTGGAGCGTCCTGACAGTTGGCAGTAGCACGGGGGTAAAGCCAAACACGGTTCATCTGTACACACTGCGATGCCACACAGCTGGTTCAATATCAGCAAAGTTTCCCTTTATATTCATTGTCTTGTGTGTTGATCAGCAGTGATGTGGTGGTTCACTTTTACACTGTGATCTGTAGCCTATAGTTTGGCTTTAACTTCTAACTATCTTTGTCTTTCTAACCTGTTGTTGCTGCTGAGTCAGTTTGACATCATAATAATATTTCTTCAGGGAGTGCCTTCACAAAGGGGCGGGGCTTAGCGAAAGATCAATTCACAATAAAAAATAATTTGATTCCCACTGGGATTTCTTAAAAACAGGTTTTGATCAATTACAGGTACTGATAAATATGATCATAGTTTGATTATTAACTGGCCCCTAAGGCTGTCTGTTATTTTGCCACCACGCAAAGCAAGTTAAGTATCACTGCCCAAGGCTAACTTCTGTTTTATTGTAAAGTTTGAGGAATTGTTTTGCTAATGCAACACAATGCTTGTTAATTCCAGCTTGTCGTGGGCATTAATGTGCACTGGACACTCAAACAGGAAGCTGTTCCTGTTAAAACCTCCAGACATTTTTATGCTATGCTTTCAGTTTCTTTCACCAAGGCTAATGATTTCTCATATTCTTTCTGAACTGTTGCTCAGAGGCATCTTTGTCTCTTTCTGCCTTTTCAGTTAACAGCCTGGTTGAAAAACTGTGCAGCATTTTGTTCCCCATGTACAAAACAAACCGTTAATACAAAGCAACATCTACTTGTTAAGAGTTTCTACATCTCAAAGCATGAAAGACCATTCAAATGTATAGGGTAGTCCTCTCAGCTGTCTGACTGGATCCAATCAGGCTTTTGTGGCTGGCAAGTCCACACTTTTGGACTGCAGAGTATATGAAGGCTGTAACTGGCGATTATTTTATCATTGATAAGTCTAGCAGTTAGTTTTTCACTTAAAGGTGGTTCTTTTGGTCCGGCTACCAACCCAAAGCTTCTGCATTTGATGACCTGGGAACAAGACATAACAATGAACTGTCCTTCTCCAGTTAAAGCCTCACTGTTTCATCCACGCATTGCAACAATGGTAGCTGCTGTGTACCAAAAAGCTATGATAACACGATCCACGATACTTCATGGAGTATTCATTCAGGCTCCTACACAGACATGCGACGCAAGTTGACAAACCCCCTCCTCACCATGCTGGCTGTGTTTACAACATAGGACTGTTGGGGCAGGTGTAAATCGAAACAAACCAATCACGTCTTGTCTTTTGACAACTCACAAGTGGCTCAACCTCACACACCTCATCCCTCTCCTCGGATCACTGCACCGCTGACAGCTGTTAGCCGCTGTTAGCAGCGCCGCTACTACCCCAGCACTACTGCAGCATAACAAAGTCCCACTCTTGAGCGTAATGCAGGATCATGCATATGCAGCATCAGGGGAAATGGAATCCTCGTCGCCAGGAAAGCACAAAAGGAAATTAAAAAAGGCAACGTGACCGGCGAATTCAAAAAACGAGGGTCAACATCGGGGTAGCCTTTCCCAGGTGGAGAGAGCTGCCGAAGGAGGAAGGTAATGCAATCACAGGCCAGCGCCAGTTACATAGAGCACTTCTGTATATGCCCAAAAGTAATGAAAGAGTCCAAAAAAGAAAGATTTGGACAATTTTTTCATCCTTTAAAAAGATATAACCTGAGAAAAGTAACACGTCCTTCCTCTGAGACAGTGAAAACAGCAAATTTTGTCAATAAAATACTTAAACAAATAAGCACGTATCAATATTGTTGGCGATTACTTTGTGTCACATGACTAATCGATTAAATGACTGATAGTTTCAACTCTGTTTTACATTAAGTCCAGCGAATAAGTTACTGCGTGTATGTGTATTTGTCTGCATGATGTCAGAGTGGCTGCCTACAGTGCTGTTTGTGTGGTCCCCTAAATGCTCTTCAGTAATGTGATTTATCAACCACTTCAATCCATCAAGTGTGTGTGTGTGTGTGTGTGTGTGTGTGTGTGTGTGTGTGCTTCAGCCTCTGTGCCAGTGTCCATCTTCCCCGGAGCCAACTAGCCACTCCAACTGTCACACTACTTAAAGATATTACTCTTTAGCCTCTAAAAACAGTCCGAGCCTCGTCTGCCTGAGCTTAACAACTGCTTTGACAAAGTCGACTCATTTTTCTCTCTGTACACAGACAAAGAGAAAGAGGGAAAAGAGGAGTGTGTCCATATGTTTGTTTTTCATTAACCTAATGGCATGACAAGGGAGTCAGCACATTTTAATGGGATAAGAACTGCGGGAATGTTGTGTGGTAAACTTTACTGATTTGAAAATAATGTGATTATCCTCATTACTAATGGCATTTATGTTTCAGTTAAATGTTTTGTTTTGGGGAGGAGTTTGGAATTATCTTTGGTGTTAACGTCTCTCTGCTGTCTTTACCATCACGCTGATCACTGCGGCTGTTAACTGCCAGTTTCCACTCTGTATAATCGTTATAAGACTAAATCACTAATGTGTAATGCCACTCAGCGACAGAGTAGGACGTTTATTAAATAAAAATGTCATTAAGACGGAATATTATGAGTGCGAACATGGATCTGAGAGTTATAATAAGCTCAGAGGAAATATTTAAGTTCTCCAGCAGCAGTTTGTTGGTTTTTATTTCCCTTTCTGAAACTACTGCAGCCGAAAGACAAACACAGTCGCTCTCACAGGCTTCTTATGACGACAGTAATGTTCAGCTGCAGGGACTGCAATGTATACAAGCAGTGATGATGGGTGGACTTTGTCTGTTAAGCTGTATGTGAAACTATGGGTCCAATATGGCTCTTGTCAGATAACCTCTGCGGTGCAACGCCGAAATGGTCCCCAAGTCACTAATGATCCGTGTGTGAAGATAACTGCACAGCAAAGCAAACTGTAGCAAAGTTAATTTGGTATCGATATTTAATTCGAAGGTGCGGTGCGGGGCTCTCCTTTTGTGCTTGGAAAGTTTCAAAGATGTAATTTCGTTTTCCTGAAAATTGGGAGCTAAAAACTGGGGGAGTCAATTCAGTGGAGCTGCTGGAGCCGAGCCACGCCGGCGCTGTTATAATAAGTAGAGTAAATAATAAAAAAAGAAGGAAGCAGTAGATTGTAAAATGTTTCTCTTCCTGATGTGCACATGCATTGATTCCTGTGCACCAACAACATCCCTGCTGGTCTACTGTAAAGACCTGCTGTGCTTATGAGTGGACGTCCTCTTATTAAGACCCAGATTATTATCATTACTTAAAATAGCAATTGGGCAAACTAAAAAGTAGACTAAACTGGCAACCTGTGCTGACGGCATCACGGCACTAAATCCAACATGTAGTGCATTCATAATAAGCAATATGACAATGTGATCAATGTAATATTATTTCTATAACTGCACTGATGGAGCCAATTGTGTCTGACCAGCTGTGAGCCGAGGGTGGTGTCAACAACATGAAGGAGATCGTGTTTCAGGAAACGGGAGGGACAGAGTGGTGCACGCTGTGTTTGTTTACAACAGAGTTCATGTGTTTTGGGGTGACAAGAGGAGACATGGCAAAAATACTAAAATATGGCAACAGTTTGGATTTGAATCTGACATAAGAGGTGTCCTAAATAGCCGCGAGTGACACAGCGCTGCCATTGGGAGCTGAAGCTTTGTTGCGTGTTGCTGTTTATATCTGTCGCCCACAATGGATGAAGAACAGCTGATTCAAGAAGTTAAGAAGAGGAATTATCCACCTGATACCTTCTTATTTCACAACAAACAAGGTGGAGGCTGGCTGGAAAAATATTGCCAGGGAGCTTAAAGTTTCTGGTGAGCTAAAAAACCTAGCTAATAACAAGCTAGGCTACTTGCTGTTGGCTATATCGTGATTCCGTTAAATATCACAATAGAAAATGTGTATTTTCTGTTTAACAAAGTAGTTAACAAAGTTGTTACATCTCTAGCTTGATCTTGAGCCAACAGCTGATAATGCCTGGGACAGGTGTAATGGACACCTCTGCATTTTTCTCAAGAGAAAAATTATCTATAGTTATCTTTATTTTAAATTAACGGTACGTGTCAAGGTTGTTATGTGGCCGATGAAAATGTTTGGTCACACTTGACAGATTTTCATTTGCATGTGCGACTAAGACGGCTGCACCTGGAGCCATGTGAAATCACCTTGTGAATTTGAACAAACCACAATGCAACTTTAGCAAACTGCGCAAATTTGCACTCTTGACTGAGAGCAAGCTGTGACCTTTGAGGAGACGGAGAGCCCAAGAGTCCAAAATGGAGGATGTTACCAGATCTTTTAGCTTTTTTGCATCATTTACTTCTATTGAAAGATTTCCAGCATCCTCCAGATTTATTTACAATACCTGAAGCAGCCTGGACGAACTGCATCCCAGTGTTATGAAGCCTTTATGTAACACAGTCCTCACCAATGAATTTATGCACACGCGCACACACACACACACACACACACTCTGGATGATTAAATTCTCACAATCACTTTAAAGTGATAGTTCAGGTTATTGGACATGAAGTTGTGTGAAACGCTGACCATCTGTAGCTCTGATGTGACGGTGTCACTACTGTCAACAAGCCTCCTGCTCTGAGAAATGGCCCGTAGCTTACCGGAGAAAAAGTAGTTCTGAAGATATAAGGGGGATACGTAGCCAAAAGGTTTGAAGCTACAAAAAAGTATGCATGTGTTTTGTTAGACTATTTCAATAATTTTAAAACATCCCCGCATTACGTCAGACCTTGCTATCAATTGGGACTATTTTCTGGCCAGTATCACTCTGCCGTGCAGGCCCGCAAGACAGCACGCCAACAGAAATCAATTAGACAGTTCATCACCACGCCGTGCAGGTGCGCAGGATAGCAACAGCTAACGAAAACTTCATCGGCTGTTTCCAACAGAGAACCAGTAGGCTATTATTAGTGAGGAGAAAGGTGTACTAGCCCTATATATACCTACTACTACAGTCCCAATTGATAGCAAGGTCTGACGTAATGCGGGGATGTTTTAAAATTATTGAAATAGTCTAACAAAACACATAGCTTAAAACCTCTTGGCTACGTGTCCCCCTTAAATCTTCAGAACTACTTTATCTCTGGTAAGCTACGGGCCATTTCTCAGAGCAGGAGGCTCGTTGACAGTAGTGACACAGTCACATCAGAGCTACAGATGGTCAGCGTTTCACACAACTTCATGTCCAAAAACCTACTATCACTATAAACTTCTATAAACTATCACTTTAAGGGTCACAATCAGCAGTTTTAAAAGAAAGGTATAAAGAAAATTATGGTAATCCAAAATAACTTTTTGAGTGTTTGTAAAAACACAACCCGTTCTCATTATTCAAAGTGACAGCTGTAATGACTCTCAAGAACAATGTGAGCACGGCTTTACAAAAAGATAATTTGGACCTTGAATTTTTAACTATGCAAAACAGCTTCTTGTGAATTGGGTTCAAGAATTAAGACAGCCTTTGGGGTGTGAACGAACTCTCAATAAAACATCTTAATTATAGTCAGACGATGAGCATTGTTTGTAAGTCAGCAGAGACCTGTCGTCTTTAAAAAAATGAACTTTGGTTGACAACTTTTCTTTCTTTCTTCGTTCTTGTGGGAAACTGAGCGAGTGAGTCACTGCCAGGATGCAATAAAGGATTTATAGAGATTAACTGTATTTACAACAGAATCAATCTGTAGACACACCGAGCCATTAGATAAAGTCTTTAAGCGTCTACACTTCTTCACAGGATTTTTGTGATTGGAAAGGATCACTGCTTTAGCTGTTAAAGGCACAGTTCAACCCAAAATCAAAAATACAATCTAGATTGTTTTGGTGTGAGTTTAGTGTTGGAGGTATCAGCTGTAGAGGTGTCTGCCTTCTCTCCAGTATAATGGAACTAGATGACACCCAGCTTGTGGTGCTCAAAGTGCCAAAAAGTACATTTGAAAAAATCAACAGCAATGTCTCTTTCCAGAAATCACGTTTTCAACTATATCTCATGGCCTTCCCAAGCAGATGTTGTTCTGGATATATAGTTAGTACTAAGTAACATTTTGGTTATGGTTTGGTTTGGTTAATGCTGCATTCACACTAAGAGCAACACGGCAACAGGCAACAAGTCATTTTCAATGGAAGTCGGTGAGATGAAGATACTTGTCACTGCTGATGGGCGTTACGAGCTACAAATAGGGGCTGTTAGCTTAGTTAGCTAACATAATACTAGCTTTATGTGCATGGCAGTGCAAACAGGGATGCAATAGGTGAAAATAGGTGACATGTGATGTTAAAATAGGTTTAGATATTTATCAATAGCATAGATACTTTTTTGACCAAATACAATCTTCAATGGCGACTCAGCGATAATGTAGCTGGTCGCTTTGTTGCTGTGTAGCTGGTAATGTGAGCATAAGGCACAAAACAACTTGGGTAGGGATAGATTGGTGGTTTGGGTTTAAAGCTGCAACAATTAATCAATTAATCAATGAATTGACTAGTTCAATCAGTTTGAGAAATTAAAAGAAAAAATGTCTAAGGTCTTTGATCCCGGCTTCTTAAATGTGAATATTTTCTGATTTCTTTACTCCATTGTGACAGTAAACCAAATATCTAGCGGACAAAACAAGACGTTTCAGGACATCGTCTCGGGCTTTGAGAGTGTGACTTTTCATAGACCAAACAGGTAATCAATTATTCGAGAAAATAATAAGAGATTAACTGACAATGAAAACAAAAAAAGCCCACTTGGGTCTGCATAACCTCTTCATTTAGATAAAGGACCTTCATGATCATAGTTACAATAGTAACCACTTAATTGGTTAAGTTAGGGAATGACCACATGACTATAGTCATGCCTAAAAGAAACTAAGACTGACCATCTGTAGGAAACAAACAGCAGCCTCTCTTGTTCAAGTCTGAAGTCCTGTCGACCCATTCATCCACTGCAGACTTTGTAGCTCTGCAACACCATCACACTTCTTCTGTTGCTTTGCTCACAATGGACACGTCAGATTCTGCGAGCTGCTAGAGGACTTTGTCACTTGAATGTGAACCCACGTCATTTTTCGACATTTGCTGAAATGTTGACAGTCTCACTAAAAGGAGCAACAAACACACACCACTTGCAGTTAACACATCACTAAAGCTTCCAACCCATCAACACATCCCCCCTCCTGCCCCTCCTTTCTCCATCTCACCTGTTTATTCCCTTTTGTCACACCTTTATGTGTCCTTCACTCCTCTCTGTGCACCCTCTCCTCCTCCATCCCTTCTGTGACCCATCTTGCTTTAACATCACTCCTCTCTCTATCCTACCTGTACCTGCATCCCTCTCTTCCCTTCCTTCCTCCCTCCATCTCTCTGTCCTTATCAATCCGTTCCTCCCCTTCATACCACCTTGTCTCCCTGTCCCCATCTGCTGCAGCTTTATTTAACCATCCATCCATCCTCTACACCCTACGTTTCTTCCTCGGACCTTGTCTTTAGTCGTCTCATCCTTCCTATGCATCCTTCATCTCCTGACTTACTCCTCCCTACATCTGTCCCTTTCTGCTACATCCTCACTTGTCCTTCACTGCCTCCCTCCCTTTAGTCCCACATTATCACCACCACTAGCACTCAGGGCTCCACGGCAACACACACAATCACACATGGACAGACTGCACCATCACCTTTACACACACACACACACACACACACACACACACACACACACACACACAAATACATGCAAGCAGGCAGACGCTCGACACCGTAATCAACCCCACACATGCAGAATCACACACAAAACACCACTTCTCTATTCCTCTGGTTCCCAGGTCTCTCATACACACACACACACACACACACACACTCAGATGTAATCACTGTGAGTGCTGAGAGTGCAGTGCAGAGGTGTGAGACTTCTAAATGCTACTGCCTGCCATCAATCATAAAATCCTTTCTGGGGATTGGACAGCTGACACTGTCTGCATTACGCATCGTCTCCCTTTATTTCAATCCATCATGTCCTCCGCACCGCAAAAGGCCCACAGATCGCCAAATGATATTGGCTTGCTTTCATCAGACTCGGTGAATGATTACGTCGGATTCAGAGGACAGATTTGCTCTAATTCTTTTATGTTGTTTGTTCAGGTGATGTGTTTTTCGATGAAAGTTTAAAATGGGCCGTCTCTGTTAGACGTGGGCAGTGTAATAACTACTGCACACTAGATGCCTCATGATGTGATACAAATTTGGGCTATACAGCTCATGCCAGTATTGAATGGAATTGAGATGTCACTGCAAAGTGTAGCTGCTAATGCACTGTAGGCAATGTCACCAGGCCAATAAAGACAGACAAGGACACAGTTTGGTTTTGAAAAGTTGGACGTGCGATGCTCTGCAGACTACGCAGGGTTGCTGCCAAAGGCGGCAATACAAGCAACTTCTTCTGTCAACTCCAAGTGAAACATGGCCGTGAGTGCAAGGGAAGTTTAAGAGAGCGCCAACACACGTACCCCTTGAGAAAGTGAAAAAGAGAGAGCACAAGGCACACATCACAGCCCCAGTGACTAGTTGCTGTTCTTATGTTAAGAAACACCAGGAGGAAGGTATTTATATATCATAGAAATGTTTTATTTGAGCCATTTTGAAGGCTGTTCATGTGGTTGAATTGATGGGTTTATTAGCTGGAAATGTGAATCAACACTCAGCTGCCACTTTATTAGGCAGTTTAACATAATTAATACAACAGCCCCTTTGTAAAGGTTGATGTTATGTTTTTGTTAAAACTAGATTGAGGTAGTGTCTCTACAGATCTGATTTTAAATGCTAATGTTATGGCCACCAGTTCTCAACTTATTCTCTGAATAAGCATGTTTGTTTTCTGTTGGTTAGGTGTGGCTGACGGCCCTTAATTCGACAATACCAACAAGCCTGGGCCATCATTGCTTTTGAGCCAGTCAGAGCTGTAACGAATATGAAAACGCTTCATCGTTACACAACAAAACATAGCAGCAATGTTGCTGAATTCATCCAAATTTGATCCAAAGTCAGAGAGCGTTCTTTTATAAGGTTTATCCCAAAATATCAATCCAGATTGTTCTGTTGTGAGTTGCATAGTGTTGTAGATATCAGCTGTAGAGACATCTGCGCTTACAGTTATTCACATTATTTATGTGTTTATGGCCAACAGCGAAAAACAAAGACGATGGCAGCTTCTTCTGTAATCAATTGTATCCAAAAAGGATGCCGTTACTGTTTACATCTCACTGTATCATGAGCACAAGCCCCTTTACCATGAGTAGATGCACACTTCCTTCTCCACGATGATATGGTGATGCTTGCAGCTTTGTATCAAAGAGCAAGGTGTTTTCTTTTTGTTTATAGTTTCTGGGGTCATTTTATGCTATTACTCGACGGCACCATGACAGCAAGATGACAGGGAATGACGGAGAGATGGATGCAACAAAGGCCTGCAGCTAGACCGTGACAAGGGACGCAGTGGGTCATGGTCATCGTCTGGAGGCGCCCAGAATTTTCAAACACACTTGCTCATCTTTTATAATGATGATTCAACAAGGAGAGTTTCATGCCCATCCAAGCCTTAGAGGTACTCCAACTGCCAGTCACCAAACTGCCTGTGCAGAAAATGACGGGCCTTTTATTTTCACCCTTGGATCCTTGAAAGCAAAAACAACCCTTCCACTTCAAAAGTCTGCTCTCTCTGTCCTTTCTGTGACAAAGTTGGATGTGGCATGACGGTCTTGTGTAGCACTGCCAAAAGTTTCATGACAGGGAGATGAGACTCGTTGAATAATTATCTCTGAGTCTTTCACAGCATTTAAATACTCGTTAAAATAATGAGGGCAAAGTTTTCTGTGATATATACAGATAAGACCTAGTATTTAAAATATAACACAATAAAAAAAGGTGCAGAAGCTTATAGTTTCATACATACTGTTTATATTCATGTATTCTATTTTGTGGTACCTGAAGTGTTGCATAATTTGTCCGGTTTTCATACAGGTGGCCCGGTGGGAATAAAAGCCCTAACCCTGTTAGTGTTAATGGCATGCTACTGGAGCACAGCATCGCTCTGTACACACACACTCAAACACACACACACTGAGCAGTGCTGCCACCACCACATCTCCTACATTCAAAAACATACTGTGCTTCTATTTTGGTGAGACGTGACTACAGTTTGGCTGATATGCTGATACGGAGCCAGGCTGAAAGCTGAGACTGTATCCGTATCTCACTTTAGCTGCCGTATTCAAAAATACAAGAGATTGCCGGATCTGATTACCGTGTCTGTGTGTGTGTGTGTGTGTGTGTGTGTGTTTGTGTGTGTGTGTGTGTGTGTGTGTGTGTGAGTATGACAGAGGGAGCACGGGGGGAAAAAAATAGAAGGAAGTAGTGGGTATATGTGTGTCTATGTGGGAGAGAGAGATAAGAGTGGAGCCAAACCAGAGGGCAGGTGTGTAAGGTAATAAGACTAAATCAATTCATACTGAGAGGGAGAAGGAGGAGAGGAAGAGGAGGAGAGGGCATGAGAGAGGGATGAGTGGTGGAGGCAAAATGATTACAGGTAAAGATGAAAGTGTAATGCTGAGCTCTTTCTGCTCTCACACATCAACCAATATCTCCTATGGTCCTTAAAGGGATTCAAAACTGAAACAAAACTCTTCTACGTTGATGCCTTCAGGGACCAAGTGAGGAGAAACAGATTCTCTGGATTCATACTGCAAGACACCAGCGAGCAAGACTGCGTCTCAGTGTCTGTGTGTACACGCCTGGCGGTGCATGGATATGAATTTGCGCACAGCGTGGCAGCTTGTGTTCATTTGTGTGTGTAAGAGAACAAAGACGCAAGTAATATATTTATAGATCAAAATAATGGCAGCTTTTGGAGAAGCGACAGAAGACCTTGGCAGGCGGCAGTGAAAATGTGACCCATCACAGATAAGAAAAGCTGCTGTCAAAACAGCGCTTTTGTACCGTTGTTTTTTTCCCGTGCTACCAAAACGAAGGGGCTAACAAGCGTCAGGACTGTAAAATGATGTGCTTAATCTGGTGTTTTGAAAACACACATGTTGTTTGTCAAAATGGAGGTGATCTACATGCCTGATGTTCAGTCATTTCACAGATCTGTGAAGCA
The DNA here is from genome assembly GCA_026686955.1 of Epinephelus cyanopodus. Classification (NCBI taxonomy): domain Eukaryota; kingdom Metazoa; phylum Chordata; class Actinopteri; order Perciformes; family Serranidae; genus Epinephelus; species Epinephelus cyanopodus. The sequence continues at coordinate 10,546,382 of CM048925.1, read as the reverse complement.
GAAAGAACTGGAAGCAAGACTTTTTCCTGAGTCATGTATATCTGGTGTTAGCTGAAAAAAGGACAAGTGCTGCTTAATCAGTTTGGTCGATCAGCAACCACTGAATACACATCGACATTTTGGGAAAGACGTGTATTTGCTTCATGTAGAACTGATCTCGTCCTCCGCCCAGAGGGTAGGAGCTCTAGGACCTCATTGTTTTCCCAATTTGCTGTCATGGGTGTGGTAAGAACCCAACACCACTGGCAGACAGGAAAGTTTGCAATGTCCTTAATATTCTGCTTGCCAGACACAAATGAGCAGGCAGGTAAAACAACAGTGAGAGTCAATGTCATTACTTGGAGCTTTCTAAGACAAGATTAAATCTCAAGCACTAGGTGTGACATGCCGAAGCAGGGAGCAGGTGAGTCAGTGGCGTCGGAGAGTTGGGTGACGATCTCTCCAAACAATCATGGGGAACAGAAACTAGGGTGGCCAAAACAGAGCTCCTGGTCAGGGACAGAAGGCTGAGTAGTTTACCGGGGAGCAGACGAAACAGGAGAGTCAGGGGCAGGCGGGTTCGGCAACGAGGAAGCAGTCTGGGAATAAATGCTCAAAAGTCTTGCATGGGTATAGCAAAGAACAATCTGGCAGGGAGAGTCTATGAAGCAGGAATCAGGCATTAGCTTGATGAAGTGGGTGTGGTGGACTAGCAGAAGTGGGAGGTGTGTGGACGGACGATAGGCTGGCAGGTAGGTGTGGTGGAGAGGTGGGGTGAGTGGAAATTTACTGGGTTAACTGAGAGAACAGCATGTATGGCAGGTCAAAAGTGCACACAGTGACATTTGCGGGCATTTTCAGCCACTGTGCTTCTTCTTTGAGTTAGCTGCTAACTACTAACAGCTACTTTTTAAATCTCCAAAGTTGGGTCGCACGCATAACATGTCGCCAAAATGTCACACCTGTGTCACCTATGATACCGTCCTGCTGGCTGTCCCGTTTTAACAGAGGTCTTTTGGGCACTGTTACTACCTCTGTTCCCGGCTCAGAACTTTTCTTTTAACTCTTAGTAAGAAGAAAGAAAAGAAAAACAGAAAAGTAGCAAAGTCTCCCATTTGATAGCCCTGTAAAGACCTTATCTAGATATGTTTTAAAATCATCAGAACACAAGAGGGTCACTCTGAGAGCGCAGACCTCCACCAAGGCCAAACGCCCTATCTTGCAATTTTAACAAAAGCGAAAAAATACTTTCTGTTTCCACCCTGTGATTCTGATCTGCTCCAAAATTTCACGAGGTCAGCTGATTTTCCATAATCCTGACAAACAAACACACTGAACCGAAAACATAACCTCCTTGGTGGAGGAAAAATTGCAAGCAAAGAGACAATGTGTGGGTATCATCACATTACTGTAGGCATGGGGCTACACTACATGTACCATCTGTTGTGCTGGTGCACTGAAGTCAAAAGAAATGCCAAAAATAACTGAAAACTTGAACTGCGTGACAAGTATCAAAACATTGAAAAGAGAATTGAGGCAGCCTCCAGGATTTTTACAAATTCTTAATAGATAATAAACTGTTTAAACGACAGAAATCGTGTTACTTTTAATTTTACAAATCAACAAATGCCATTTGTAGTCACAGATAAGAAGAAAAGGGAAAAGAGAGTTATGATTTTTTTTTGTGTAAAATTGCTTATTCATTCTCACAATGAATCTGAAGTGATATCCTGTTTCTTGGTATGATAATGGCCTAAAGCTTCCCTGCTGTTGCCTAAGGCAACCACCTCCTTGTCACCTTGGTGCTCAGCACTGGAGGCACTCAGAGGCAGAAGTATTCTTAAAGTCAGATGAGATTTGTTCTTTGTAAACTCTTAAAAACCTGGTTGGATAAATACTTTATTTGCACATGAACAGAAAGATCTACTTCTGTACAGATTCTGCCTTCTGATGTCTGCTGGAACAGAAAAGTCAGACTGTATGAAGTTTCTTATTGTTTCAACAGCTATGGATGGAGTCAGGATTAAAAATTAGACTCTTGCTCCTCGTCTGGATCGAACCTCTGAACCTGAGGAACAGTCTGTATCGACCAAGTGACGGTAAATCTTTGGCTAGATATCAATAAAGGTCACACACCATATTGGTTACTTCATCTGACAATAACCTTTGGTTGTGGCCTGTTCTCTGACCACTCCCTCTGACTGTGAGCCAATCACATCAAAGCAAAAGAAGGGCTCAATATCAAAAGAAAACTCTTGACTTGGAGAAACAAGCTATCTCTTTAATATAAGTTACCTTCAAACTTAATAGAATTGTACCATCAAAACTTTCCCTCAAACTCTTTAATGTGTGGGTCTGTAACCAGGCGAAAGACTTACATCAGCTCTGTTCAGGAAGTCTGGCTGGAGAAATATCAGATAATGAAGGGGACACAGCTGAATGCCACTAGAGTAAAACGACAGCAAATGTCATTTTCAATACTCAGTCCCTGCTGAAATTTAAACATTTTTTAATAAAATCCCACAAAGCAGCATTGTCAAACCCACAGGTGGATCTATAAAGGCCAGTGTGGTCTCTAAGATAGCACTGTAATGAAAGCTCGCACAGACAAAAGGATACAGAGGAGTCAATTCAGCATATCAGCATGTGCCCCAAAATGATCGGTTTATTTTCAACCGACAGCGTCCTTTAGCGGCCGCAGTAACTATGGCAGGGGCAAAGAAGAGAATGCCTGTCCACACCAAGAACAATAGCGATAACACTAACTATTAATATATTGTGTTAATATTGTTCTAACTCAAATGAATGGCAGAGTCCACTCCACAACAATGACAACATGGTAGATGCGAATGACAGAGGCGAATGATTTCGTTGGGATTGGGAATGTCAGCAGTTACAGTTAATCGGTCAACCATTTATCAGTTAACCACTGAGAATATTTTTAAGCAGTTAACCATGTCAGTCCATTGGTTAATTTTGCTAATGTTCAGTTCACTGCACACCAACTGTGTCTAGCTGTGGAAACACTGCACTCACCCTCTGGTCTCCGCCCAGGTCGCTACAGTGAGTAAGCGACCTTTAATCCTAACCAAACTTTAACCACAGCGTTGTCACATCATAAGACAATTTTGAAAGCCAGAGAAAAATTATGCCCTGCCAACTTGGGCATCAAATCAGAAAATGCTTTGTTGTGTCGCTCTAGAGGACATGGACGAATTGCATATTTTGTGATGTAATCTAGAGGACTTGTTGGCCAATAGGCCTACTGCTCAGCCATCGTTATGTCCAAATCTGTTTCCCCATCAATTTGTTTTCCCTTCCCTTACCCTTAGCCCAAGTACATCCCTATTCCCAACCTTTTGTTTGCTGTTTTCCTTAATCTCACCCTTACCAAAGCCTGAACCACCAGCTCTATGATGCCTTACTTACGCCTTAACTCCAACCTCAGAGGGTAAGATTCGTGACACATTACTGGAAGGGGAGGGAAACTCGACTCAAGGGCACTTCAACACAAGCCATGCAGTAAAAAAGCTAGCAGATTAGCTTGCTAATAGGCCTTTTGATTCCCGCTCCTATTTAGCTTATTTGTCTTTGGATGTTCAGCCAAAAGGTTCATTTAGGCTCTAAACTACTGCCGTCTCCTGTCAGACCACGGCACGTACACATTATTTATTCAACGTCAACACCCAACATATTTGGCTCTCTCCACTTTCTGCCGTCTACAGTCATTACTGATAAGTTTGCAGTGTGAAACGACCCATTCATCCATTAATCATCTGCTCATCCATACATCTTGGGTATCTATCCATCATCGATCCATCCTCTCTTGTTATCGTCTGCTCCTCCCCTGCTTCCCCAACTCATCTCCCCTGGCCCTCTCTCCATCCATTCATCCAAATCTCAATCCCTCCATCCTTATATCGATCCGCACACAGACATTCATCTATCCTCTATGAATATATCTATCCAACCATCCACTCTTCCCTCCCTTTCTTCCTCCTTCCTTCATTCCTTCCTTCCTCCTTCCTGCCACGGCTCCTTATCCCAGTCTAAGGGCTTCTTCTACAGCAAGACTTAACACGCTCCACCACCTCCGCTGTCCCTGCACGTGAGCGCACACACACAAAGGCACTCCCTACAGGATGCAGACGCAAAGACACATAGACATCATTTTCACAGCTCCCTGAGCAACTCAAATGGCCCGGGAGAGACACTGTGCAGAGCAGCGAAAGAGAGAATAAAAGAGAGAGCGGGCCTGGGAGAAAGATTGAGGGATGCAGAGAGAAAAATTACAAGGCAACAAGGGCAACAATGATACAGAGAGATGAAAATATGATGGTAAGGAAGAAGAAACCAAAAGACAAGGTGGTGAATAAAATAAGAAAACTGCATCTAAGAGCAACCTAAGTTTCCAACCATATTTATGTAACCTTAGACGATATGCTAAACTTCATAGACTGTCTGAGATGTTTTATAAGGGGTAAGGTTACTGCTGATCCGAGGATTGTTAGATTGTTAGTACAAATACTTCTGTAGCAAAGAAAAATAGCAAAACAAAATTTTACCTCTGCTTCCACTTGCAACTTTTCTTGCTTCTTCCGTCTCAGTATAAAGTGCTGTTAACTTCATCCTCCATTCTGTGCTGAGCACCCTTCCCAGCCCCCCAAAATCCATTAGACTCGACAAAATATCAGTGTCATTCTGAAAATATGGTTGTTTTTCCTCCACATAGGAGGTGCTCATCTGACACCAGTCATATCTCCATCTCATAATTACGTGTAATGAAGCTCGAGGCATTGCTTTGCAGTTGCTCGCCATTATAATTCAAGAGCTCCTTTGATGTAATAAGATCAAAACGACTGCGCAGGCGGAATATCAGGATTCACGGCAACAACAACAATAGCAACAACTACATCAACAGGATATGAGTTCTCAGAGAACAATGGGGGAGTGTTTCACCTTGAGGGGTAAATAGCAATACAGGAGCAGCGAGCGCCACAGCAGTTTGAAGTGTATTAAAATAAAACAGGGAGAAAAGTGTCTGTCTGTACGTCTGCCCGCGCGCCCTTCATGTCAGGCTGTCTGTCTGCAGCTCGTCTGCCTGTGTGTAAATATTGAGGCAGCAGTATTAGGCCAAACACCATCAGCTCATCCATCAGCAGTGGTCACGCACAAGGTCAGCTTCCAGCGCCGTCGATACACATCTTAGCAGCTCAGCAGGAACACGCGCCCGTGGTGTCGCTCGCTCAAATCCAGTACATGACCTTTGTTGCATGTCGTCGGCCCACTTTCCTCTCACTCTCTCTGCCGCTGAGCATCGATATGGAACCGGCGGCGATTTTCAAAGATGTGGTTGGGAGCATGATGCGGAAGGACTGAAATTGGCCACCAGATTGCTCTGAAAAAACGAGCAATCCGATGTAACTGGCAGCGGTGGCTTTATCTGCACCCTCTGCGGCTGCAGTTTAAGGTTTGGAAAATTTTGAGGGGATGCAATGAAGATTACTTTGAAAACACTCGCTGATGACTGGTATCAAAGTCTGCTTTGAAGGATTCAAAATGTGTTTTGTGTGTGGTTGTTTGTTTTTTGTCATTCTCTACAGGAAGACACCAAATGTGCTCACAAAAACACTTCCTGCCATTGAAATACAGAATCAAGGGAGGCCAGTGGGCTCTGATGACTTGCAATTTGTGAGGAGGCATTTCAAGCAGTCCCATTTATTTTCTCGATAGACGATAACAGGTGACAGCTGGAGCACTTTTACTTGGATGGGCATGAAACTCTCCCTGTTGAATCAACCGAACAAAAGAAGAACATTAGAAAATCTTTGTTTCTTAAAAAAAGAAAACATAATGCCAGATATTAACATCAACCACCGAAGTAAGGGACATCTGATTGCCAAGCTTCAGATTCTGTCACTTGCATGGCTAAAGCTAGACAGCATCCAGGTCCAGACCTCAAGATGTTTTCTGTTACCTTTTTTTTAACTACTTTAGCTGCTACCTTGGGCCATCACAAGTTGACGAGCACCCCAAACTCAGGACTGTTTGGTCTCACGGGGCTCAAACCCCTTATTTGGGACAAGTTTCTGCCGAAATGATGTATATGCAAATTGTACGATGCATAAACAGTCATGCAAGTATAAATCCTGCAGGGAGTATCCTGAAACGACAGGTGGAGAGGCAAAACAAGACTCTGGGTTTTGCTGCCATTCTATTTTAAAACATCACCCACAACATCTCCCAAAAAGACAAAAAAACGTACTGCTCGCTTCACAAATTGTCATCAAAAATAACTATTTTACAGCACTTTATCATAATTATCACTGCCTCACTATACAAAACTCCCCAAGTTCATTAGCTTTAACTTGAGCCTGAGATGAACTTTCTTTTCCCGAAAAATACACTTGCTTTGGCCTGAATTCTTCACTACACCTTGAATCAGAGAAATTTTAGTCACCAGCTTTCCAGATACTCTACTTGCCAGCAATGTGAACTAGGAAATGTTAAGTTTTGCAAAGTACCCTGAGGGCTTACCAGGCTCCTGGCCTAATAAATCTTTTTTTCAAAGTGAACATTTTAAGTTATTATTGTAGGAAAAGCGCAGGTGTTACTAATAAAATTAACAATGGCTTTGTTCTATTAAAGTGTCCCAGTGAGTCATGACAGTGTGAAAAAGAGGCAGAATGAACCTGAAACTGAAACAGTTGAATAAAAATTAGTCGTCATCCATTTTATTATTTACACCTGTGATTTTCCTGCTGTGACATGTCAACATTTCATCAATGAAAAAAGGCCAAAACTTTGTTAAGAAAGCAGATTTTAACAATTCTGCAGCTTAACTGAATTCAGTGTCAGATTCTGGGTCAATTTCAGATTAATTCAACAACCATGCCGCCTCTTTTACCGCCTAAAAAAATGTGAGGTCAGGTGATAGTGCTGCTTTTGTGCCTACTCTGTGCCAACTTTGAAGTGCTCGGAGCTAGGTTACGTCTGGCATTGCTTATCGACCATAACCTGCCCTGAACCGTAGCCTTCTTACCAGAAGTTTGGAGGTGACCTTGTTATAGTTGTTGTTTTTTAAGTGTGTATTAGGCCTAAAATAGGACAGATGTAAAGCTCACTAAAAGCTAGCTGCACTAAAACAATCTTTTTTTTTCCTCCAGCAATAAAATAAATAGAAATTAAAGTAAAATAAAAAATAAACAAAAGGAATGTGCATTATGCTGCAGTGTCTAACACTAGTACTAGTACATATGAGAAATATGTACAGTTATGTGCATGATAAAGTCAAACGTATATTAACCTTAGACTAATATCCTGGAAGAAAGAAAAAATATCTGCTGGATGTGATTGGTTGTCCTTTGTTACATGATATGTAGTATTTGTTGCTTCATTCCAATAGTTGAAATTTATTTATCTCATGGTGTAGCTCTCGCACACTGAAAAATAGGTGCTTTGGAACGCCTAAATGCCGTGATGGTGTCGCTTGTGTTTTTGAACATGCCTTTCTAACTTTAATTTAATTTAATGTCTACTCCAATGCATTTGAGAGTGCAAAAAATATGGCACGTGTAACAGCAACACATTCACACTCCGACCTCGTCACATGACGTTTGACGTTGGTCATGGACTTTCCACGTCCAGGTACGACGTGCAAGGTACTACGGGTGCGTTCGTACATCAATACAACAATTGATGTTTTTTGTTTCCTTCAACAACAAACACATTGTTGGGTTTAGGAAAAAACAACAGGGTTTGGCTTTAGAGACTTATGGGACACAAACACCGCTCTCTCGGCTGAAAGTTGATGTTTATTGGCCCCATCCTCTACCACTCCAGCCAACCCTACTAGGACTTTCGACGCCTTAACTTTCATTCATGTCCCGCCGTTTCCCCTGACGCCACCAGGCACCATTAACCTATAACGGCAACCAGGCGCATATCAACATTACAGGACAACTATTTCCGTTGGTTTCTGATGCCTTAAGCCACTGCCCAAGTACCAAATTTCGCCAGCTTTGGAGTGAGACCAGGGTCATACGGCTTCTGACCAGCTTCCTCTCCATAGCAAAGATGGCCAAGGCTGATGGGTATTGCAGTATTTACAAGCATCCACAATACCAAACCAACATTAAAAAAAACTTTTCTGAGAATAAGTTGAGGACAAAATAACACATTTTCTAAACTAATAAGTAACGCAGTAATACCTTTCAATGATAAGTGTGCGCTACAGTACAGTGCAGTTCTACATATAGACGCACAACAGCAGCCAGTGGATGTGCTTCCGCACTACGCGTGTCAGTATCACTCAGACTAAAGTACAAATAATCCAACTGTGTAAGGGTTCAATTTAAAGCCTCCACTGAGCTGTGAAGGAATATAGATTGAGTCAGCTTCTCCAACTCAAACAAAAAGATTTCACTTTCTACTGATTCCACTCTTCCACACTTTCTGCAGACTGTTTTGTGATGACAGCGTGAGCTGATACAGTATCATGGTTTTGCGCCCTTTCAGTGAGCCTCCAAAATGCTTTTACACAACACGCCACAGTCTCAACTGGGTGAAGAACTCATGTTGTTTATAGGATAAAAAAACATCTAGGGTGGAAAATTGTAGTTTATGAGAAGGCTGCACAAAGAAAAAAAAGCAGAATAGTGGTGTTGCAGTGAGCCTGGTGCTGGTGAGGCAGCCTTTTGGAAAGAGATTACAGATGTATATGTAACTTGGAATATGAGCACAAAACCCAGGAACATGTTTGAGCCTGTTAGAAAAGAATAAAACTCTGTATGAGAAAACACAGATGCAGATAAAGCGCGGGCTAGGGAAGAAAGAGGAAGGGTCTACAACCCTCTACAGCATGAGCGACTCATTGACTTTAACATGATACCAGCAGCTAAGAGCAGTGCTCATATATCCAGACAACTACACACTTCCGTTACTCTATCTAAGCCATCAGAGATCAATTGACGAAGAGAGCAGCTCTGTCATGTCCAGATGTGCTGTGAAAGACCTTGTCATCAGCAGCAGCTCTCTAACATCCAGGCTGGGAGACTCTAACAGCCTCCTGCTCGCTCCTTGGATGCGTTCCAGTGTGAAATGCACCTTACTGCACATTTTCCACTGCAAAAGTTGGTCTTTTTCCAAACCTTAATGTATTGACTGAACTTGAAGACTCCAGGTTGTGGAGAATTATGTGCAGTTTGCTGACAGCTTGTTGATGGACTGCTTTGGATTTCTTTCTTTTTTTTTTTCAGCGCAGCAAACGGTGCTACATTTACAACCAAACAACATAAGCAGACCAGGCACGATTTTCTCCTTATACAGTATTATTTATCACAACATCCCAGACGTTCCAGATGTTGAAACTTTTCATCTTTGACAGCACCAGTTAAATTAGATGTGATGCAGACAGAACATCTGGGACGGGCTTGTAGTTAGTGTTAAATCATTTTATTCACGCCTTTATTAAGTTTTCAGTGGAACACAGAGTCCAACTATCGCAAAGAAACTTGTGGACACTTTTGATCATGCCGAGTTTTAAGACCCTCCCTCTGAGATGACTGCTCACCATGACGACAGACCGCCCTGATTATGCACGCAGTGTGACGCCGGGCTTGCCCTGTGACTCACACTGTTAGTACCTCGGCATTATTTGGTGCGCAAAACATATAACTGTATAATCATGAAGCATTCGAGGATATGAGAATTCTAATCGGATAATTTGCAAAGAATTGGAGCAATAGATGAAAATCGATGCGGAGAACTAAGAATAGAAGTACTTTCATCCTGTGTTGGTGTCCTGGAGGAAGCAGAGGTTGCGACAGAGTAATTAAAAATATCTGTTACTTACTTGAACTGAGCTGATCCATTTGTCTGACCTACGATAATGTGTATCACAGCACCACAGCACACTGCCCTGAAATAAACTGAACATCTCCTAGTGAGGTTGACTGTCAATAGCACTGTAATTGTTTTGGGAGAGTTCAGCCACTGCAGGTATAAGCCCTGCAGCAGAAATATTACTTCTGCACCACTACAAAAAACACTGTTGCAATTTAACTACAGTGTCCTGGTGCAGGTTGATTGGCCTGTTGTTTTTCTGCTTGTACCTAAGAGGAATCTGCAGATAAGATGAAACAGCAGAGCTCGTAATGGTTATTAGGAATTAGGTTTGTAATGATCCACTGTTCTGGATCTTTTAACTTTAAAATTCCCATGGCACCTCTGTGTCACCATTTCCATTCAAGTGCACCTACGTCCCAAACGTTCGGAAGTGCTTGCAGCCTGTCACGTGGCATATAACAGCAAGCAGCCAAGAAAAAGAAGCAGAGGATATTTACTGATATCATCTCATATTGATTGCAGGGCCCAAATTAAATCAAAATGTTGTCGTGGCAGGATTTGTGATATCAGCAAGTACAGTATAATTGTCCAAAGAATCAATATCATCTCATATCATGATGAAACTGGTGATTTCCAACCCTATCATGTATCTGTGTAAATGGCTTCAAAAGATATACTCAGACACACAAACTGCTACTGACCATCTGCTAAACCCGATCCAGGAACAGAACAGTTACCACTTCCAAAAGGTAAGGGGAGAGTCATTAGCCAACTGCATTTTGTGGGGCTTTAGATAAATACCTGTTCAGAGGTATATAGTAATAATAGCCAGCCAAACTTGCTTTAGATAGTGTTCCCAGGCCAGATGAGATATGTAATTCCTCCAACGTATTCTGGGTCTGCCCCGGGGCCTCCTACCAGTGGGATGCCCAGAACACCTCTAACAGGTGGCGCCCAGGAGGATCCTGATCAGAAGCCTGAACCGCCTCAACTGACATCTTTCAACACGAAGGAGTAGCAGCTCTACTCCGAGCTCCCTCCGGATGTCTGAGCTCCTTATCTATCTCTAAGGTTGAGCCCAGACACCCCACAGAGGAAACTTTGTATCTTCGGCCGCTTGTATCTGTGATCTCATTCTTTTGGTCATTATCCAGAGCTCATGACCATAGGTGAAGGTTGGGACGCAGATGGACCAGTAAATCGAAAGCTCTGCCTACTGGCTCAGCTCCGTCTTCACCACGGTGGTCCAATCCATCTCACGCTCCATTCTACCCTCAGGCAAGAACAAGACCCCAAGATACTTGAACTCCCTCACTTGAGGCAGTAACTAAACCATCTGGGCCTTATTATAACAAATTAAATGTATTTTTTTTTATAAATAATACTTACTTACTTTACTGTAATACCAGGGCTAACTAGCTCTATCCTTAAATCCACAAATGATGTTGTTTCTTCAGTTTCTTCCGTCTGTGAGTTCAGTGGATCAGCAGTTGCTGACTTCTTGTCTGGAACATGAAGCTTCAGCCCTTATAGGACAATATGATGCATGTAGCCATTGTGTGCATATTCAAAACTCTGATACAGGTAAGTTGTTGTGAATCAAATCCACTCTTAATAATAAAAAGTGAGTTTTATCAAATTTAAAGAGTTTTAGCCCCAGAGAGATGATAAAATCAGCTTCCAACGGTCATGGTTTTAGCTGGAAAAATCTGCTTTTGTTTACTTCTGTGTGAAATAAAGGACCATTGTTTAAAAAATCACAACAAATTTTATTGGCAAAACTGCTGTTATGATTCTAGGACTTACAGCTAAAATACATGAGGTACAGGTACAACTCGTCATGTAGGAAAGAGGGGAGCAGGGTTTTTCACCTGCTACACAGACTTAATGTTTACAGCGCGTGGTTGCTGCCAGCTTCACTGTGTGCATATTGAGTTTTGCCAAGTGATATTACAGTTGGGTATGCAGGGTTTGGAAGCGTAGGCTAAACTAACCGATTCTGAATTAATTAACTGGATTGTTTTAAATACAGGATGCATTGATTTCTATTAATGTGAAATATAAAAATACACACACAAAACTGTTCTGCCTCTTCACATTGCCTCTGGTACAATGAGGCATTAATGTTAATTCTTTTTAAACAGATTGTGCCTGTTTTTTATATAGATCTATAGTATGTAGTTTTTGCCTGTTGCATAGAGAAAAAAAATAAACCAGCAGCTTAAAAGATAACTTTGGTATTTTTCAACCTGGGCCCTATTTCACCATGTGTTCGTGTGCGAATGATTCATAAGTACAACTTGTTCTAAAATTGGTTCAGGATTGGATGTCTTCTCTTCTTCGGCTGGCAGTAGTCATCTTGGGAGAAGTGAGCACTGCAGACCCGGTGGTCTGCAAGGTGTAATGTCTGGACAGGAGTGTTAGCATCCATTTGTAGCACAACTAGCCACAACTTCAGCATCTCACCGTCCGACAAAGGCAGCCTATGAAAGCTGTACGGGGTGTTGCACGACATCCTGTTCTTGCGTTTGGGAAAAAGGCCCGTTTATTTGAGCACTCCAAAAACTCCGGTAACACTCCAGGGGTAGCACGTAAAAGACTCCGTCCCAAACTCTGACTCTTCTAGTGTAACACACACACTTCATTCACACATACTCACTTACAGCACCCAGAGGGGCAGCCCTCCCCCTCTCTGCTCCAACACTGACTGACAGCTGACTCCACTCATACCACACTCACCACTGCCCCAGGGTCGCTACAACATGCTATTTACAGAGATAGCACTGGCGATCTGAACCGGTCAGTGGCGAAAAAAAGCACTTTTAATGCGCAAACTTTTACGGAACGCTTTTGCCCCCGTTACCGTTTTAGCTCGTTTCGCGGCTCCAGGTTGCATCCGCCTCCCTCAATACTGAACCAATTTTAGAACGAGTTGTGCCTATGAATCATACGCACACATACACATGGGGAAATAGAGCCCAGGATGAAAAATACCGACGTTATCCTTTAAAGATAGAGTTGATTTGCATGATGCCCGCAGAGGCACGGCTTCTGTAGCAGCTCCAGCTGATTATAATGGATGTGTGGGTGCTGCATCCATGCCCTATGTAATTTGACCTCCATGGTGAACAAAGAATCCAAAAACATAGAAAATTCTTGATGAATTCAAGTAAAGGGAGGCTTCAGAGATGAGTTGCGCTCCTGGACAAGCGCATGCCTTTGAACTCTGCTTGCCCAGGCATGCTTCTTGTCTGTGCGTGAAACTATTTATGCAATAGTGTTTTAAATATTAAAGTTTTCATGAATTTTCTCTGCTGAAAACCGGTGGATTGCCCCCTCTGGGTTGGAGGAGAGTTACTGCCTCAAGCGAGGGAGTTCAAGCATCTTGGGGTCTTGTTCGCGAGTGAGGGTAAAGCTCTCAGTTTACTGGTCCATCTAAGTCTCAACCCTCACCTTTGGTCATGAGCTCTGGGTAGTGACCGAAAGACTGATGTCGCGTATCAAGCAGCCAAAATGAGTTTCCTTCGTGGGGTGGCTGAGCTCAACCTTAGAGATAGATAAGGAGCTCGGACATCCGGAGGGAGTTCAGAGTAGAGCCGCTGCTCCTTTGTGTTGAAAGGACTCAGTTGAGGTGGTTCAGCATCTGATCAAGATGACTCCTGAACACCTCTTGTTGAAGGTGTTTCAGGCACGTCCCACTGGTAGGAGGCCCCGAGGCAGACCCAGAACACGCTGGAGAGATTACCTCATCTGGCCTGGGAACACCTTGGGGTCCCCCAGGAAGAGCTGAAAAGCATTGCTGGGGAGAGGGACATCTGGGGTGCTTTGCTTTACTCTGCGTTTTTTGGATTCTTCATTCACTATGGAGGCAAGTGAGAAAAGCAAACTTTTCTTTTCAAATTCAAGGTAACATGGAGCGAGCAATTCATATACAGGCTATTTTGTGACTGAAATACCTCTTAAACAATGTTCTTAAGAAAACAGAGAGATCAAATTTAAAAGTATGAGCCATCAACAGGTACAAAATTCATCAATACCAGCACAAACAAAGCAGGAAAATGCAGATCCCCACTTTTTAGCACCCACTGCTTCTAAACTACCTTCCCTGAATTCACCAGCAATTTCTCCTGAAGCACTTTCAAGACACTGTATTTTATTGACAGCTGAAAGCCAGAAAAGTACAATACCCCATTATCACAGAGAACAACCTGAACAATAGGAATGCAGCTCGGACTGATCTACAAGGTTCAGGGTCTAATGTCGGACTGATTTGGCACAATGGAACTACCTGAAAGCTTGTTTTGTGCAGACTCTATTGAAACACGTCGAATGGATTGCAAGTCAAGTCAGTGACCAAGGTGTGATGGCTGCATCCCCCCCCATGCAGAGAGAGGCGGTGGAGGCAGATAAAGAAATGAAAATGGCAACAAAGACATAAACAGAAAGAGTGGGCATATATAAAAAGACAGCGACCTGGGGGAAGAGAGAGACTGACAAATTAGAGAGTGCGAAAAAGAAAAAGCGACAGAAAATCTATAGACTCAGAACCGAGATTGCGTGTGGCCCTTGTTGAAAGCGGCATTGTACATAAAGGATAGCAAAGCCTTTTTATCTCACTGAGTTGTGGCGATGAGGAAGGAGGTCTGAAGATTGTGTTTGTTGCCAGAGTGCAGGAACTCCGTTCGCTTTCAACTCAAAGAACTCTCAAAGTGGATTTGCTTCAAAATGCTAAAAAACCAACAGCATGATGCACAGGCAGCATATTGCAAAATAACTGTGACTAAACATCATAAAATTATATGGGAGCTGAACTGGAATCACACCAAGTGGGGAGAACCTTTTTGCAAAACCGCAATATCTGAATTTAAATGGACAATTTATTCCAATTTACAAACCAAATCAAGGGAAATTATTAAACCATAGTCACCGGTGAATGTTTTCTATTTCATTCCGAGTTGTCAAAATTGATGTTTGCTTCTAAACCTGAAGTCAAAATACCTTTTAACTGTGTTTCTGGAAAATTCAACATGTCAAAATTGATTTATCCGCGGGTGGGGGGGTTTTCCCACTGAAATGCACCTTAGATGAGTATCGACTCTGGGGTTTGAATGATTTCACATGACTGTTTTGCAATCAGGTAACACACACGGCACACATGCAGAGATACCATTTCGCATTCATGTCGCAGCTTCCAAGTGGTAAATTATTCATTATGTCCCTCAATGGTGGAAATGTCACAGGAACGTACTGCCACAGAGAAGACAAACACTGTGTCTCAGATAGCCTATGGCCATTGTATATGTCCAACCTTGTTAGCTCTGAAAATTTGTCGCAGGAAAATTCCCAAAATGTTTTTCAAATATCTGAAAGTTTATCCTTTTCTTTGCTCCTTTATTTCATAAAGATCAATTCTATATGTATTCTGTTTGATCATGAATTATTATCTTCCCATAATTATATACTACACTGTGCTGTCATGCTATAATTCCACTCCATTCACTGTATTCAATTAACTTACACACCAACAAAATAATTAACATCCCATCAACACAAACACCCACCGACCGTCTGCATGAGCTCCACCGAACCAGCCAATGGAGCGAGGCCACCGCTTGCTGCCATTGGACGATTTAGTAATCGTCTTTGTGACAGCAGTTGGTGGGTGTGCGGACTGATATAGCAACAAGGACCACAAGCATTGCCGCAGAAAGTGAGTCACATATGTGTTTCTGCATGTGTGTGTGTATGTGTGAAAAAGGTGTTGGTAAAAACACCATCTGATCTGCTATGGTCTCTGTTGGTAACATCCAACTTCAAAATCTTCCCCTCTCTCTTCTGCTCGCAGCACTACAACACGCTTTTCACAGTTTGTACATGTTCCATCTTTCGTACCAAAATATTACTGTGGAAACTACAGGAACTGGGACAGGAATAACACAGCTTTTAAAAATAGGACTTCTGAAGAAAAGGTTTAAATGTGGGAAATACCTTTATTTGTTTGTTTGTCAAGAGTTACTATAGATGAGAAGACTGGTGCCATCATGTCTGTAGGTTATTGGTGCATTCAATTTGCACTAGGAAGTCCGAATTTCCGAGTTCCCAGTCGGAAATTTCAACTGGAACGCCCTCTGAAGTCAGATTTCCATCTCAAAGTCAGAGGAATCTCACCCACCCTGACTTCAAAATCCAAGATGGCTGCTCAATAGAATAAAATAAGTAAGCTAACTAAGCTAACTGCTGGCACCTCCCAGTCCAACAGGCAACAGGCCAACTCTGTGTCACTCTTCATCCCCATCCTTTCCTTCAGTGCTCACCAGTGAAAGTGAAAGCCAACCTCTGATTCACCCTTGTTTTAGAGAGCTTTGGCTGCTCGCCATTTTGCCTCACTATATTTGCATCTTTTCTGCGCTGTGTTCATGATTTTTGTAGCTTCCTGTGGGATGCATGCTACTTACATTCTGGCACCTGGTCACAACCTTTTTACAAAGTCCCAGTCTCGTCCCAAACACAGAAAATAAAAAGAAATTGAGAAAATACAGCAGATCTCAGCAGATAAATACACCACCACACATTTCTGGTGAGTCATAAGTGATGATTGAGAGGGATTATTTTTGTATGTGCAAAATGCAATAATTTCAAAATAAATCCCTTTAAAACATTGTAAATCTAAAACAAAATCCACTCTTATTTCCAGATTATTGGGAGTTTGACTGCAAACAGACAAGTTGATTCATTGCGCTTTGTACACACACTTCATCCCAGAGTGTGAGAACCAAATCACATGATTACAGTACTTGAGCCAATTTCCAATCAGCTCCACACTGAGTCTGAGACGCCTCAATTTAGGATCAGCCCTACAGCCTTTCAAATGTCACTGCAACAATTACTCAATCAATTTAATTGGTCAACCGACTGAAAAGATTTCAACAATAAGGACTGCCCCTTTGCCCGGGCAAGTAAAATGCAACATTAGCAAATCCAGCAAACATAGACTTAAACACATCATTTTGTCTTAAGGAGTGAGCCATCTCATATTCTTCTCACCTCTGTTGTTGTGAGTTTATGAGCTGAAACGCAAACACTTCAAATATCCTGAAAACAGGAGAGGATGTGGGCAAAACGGGGTATTTATTTCCTGACAATTAACTTTAGTCTTTGTTGTTATTCGATATCCGCTAATAAAACAAATACGTATACGAGCAAGTAAAACCTGACTTTGGGCAAGTGATAGAGGTCGCTAGTGGATTCTTAATGACCAATATAATAACGATAGTTTGGAGCAGCTGATTAATCAGCCGATAACACCAGCTCCTCCTTTAAGAGGAGCTTCATCGGGATCAAACTGTGCAACTGATATAAATCAATGGATAATTACGTGGCTGCATTATCCAAGCGAGTAGGCTGATGGCAAACTGGTGAGTACGGTTAAAAAGTTTTTTATTCTTGTCTTGTGTAGGTCTACAAAGAGCTTAAATGTGGCCTGCTCATGAATGACGGGACACAGAATAAAATCAGTTTTATGTGGGACTTGATTCCCCGACTGCACTTTAACAGTGTAAAAACAGCATTAAAACTATAAAAATCGAGCAAAGCAGATAATCACAGAGCAGCTTCGAGAGACAACTATTGACTGAAAACAGGTCTGTTAGGACATGAACGCCACTCGACTCAACCTCGCAGTAAAATCAGCTGCTCCCCGGAACAAAGTCATATTCTTTATCGCCAGAAAAATGCAGAGATAATTGCATTTTGAAAAATTATATCTGATGTACTGTGAAATATGAGATCAAAAGTTTGTTGTGCATTCATGGCTGGAGAGTACTAAGTGTCGGCTCCTCCTGGTCTCCAAATAATATTGAGTTAACAGTCAATAGCAGATAATCAAAAATATCAGAGCCACGTTCTGCCATTAAAGATAGTTCATATAAAGTCCCATCGCCTCCAATTAATTGCCAAACTGATGAAACGGTCGACCTCTAGCAAGTACATTTCAAGTGAAAAAAACATCAGTGTTAAACCCTTAATGATTATTGACTTATTTAAAAATATTTGCCAAATGATCAACATTAAAAACAGTCATTACTGTAGCTGCAGCCCGACTTTCAAATGTCTGTGAGACAACCCACAAACACATCACCCCAGTCTCTGTATGTTTATCACACTGAAATGAATAGAAAGCAATAGCTGCTGCAGGAAAGCAGAAAACAATTCTTTTAATTTAGTCAGCGCTGACTGATGTGGTGCTTTGAGCTGCGGACTGACAGGAAAACAAAAGGTAACCGTAAAGGAAACTAATAAGCCCGGCACACAGGAACACACTGCATTTCCTCTAATCTGGATCACAAGCTGGCAGATTCTCACCTGGTGGGACTGATTATACTCACACGGTGACGTCAGCTGCGAGGCAGACGTATCTCTCACCTGGATCATTGATCTCCGCTCAGCTGCGGTGACATCACCTATCTCGCCAATTAACCCCGCTAATGAAGCAGGAGGAAAAACTGCTGTTAAGAGTTACAAAAGACATCAGTTCCACTACATAAGACACACTGACCGGCATTGTTTTCTGCTCTGCAAGGTCAACTATTAAGTGGAAGCTTACATGGCAAAAAGAATTACCTCCAGCAGGGGGTTCACAGAGGAAAAAAGGCTGTCTTTAATTTGTGGTCAATTAAGTTGCTTTAAACAAAGAGGATTGTGGGCAGTGTGGTTTCCTGTGGGCAGCTGCAGCAGTGACACAAGAGCTTAATATCTTTATCATTACAAGGCGGAGAGTTGGAGTGATGTGGAGACATGGATTTCACCATGTGGAGGCTTCTGTCTAAATGACTGCAAGTATAACAGAGCTAACTGTGCATGGCCGAACTGTAACGTACAGTAGTGTTAGACCTCCAGCTCAGCTCGTGGTGGTATCAGCTGGCTTAGCTATTACAACAGTTAACAGAGCAAAACATGTTGTTGACTATGGCATAGCATTAGTTCCACCGCATTAGACACAATGACTATCACTGTGACAGCATCTCATTCACGAGCACACACACACACTCGGAAACCCTCCCCTCGTCTTCACCTACTGAAACACACAGCATCCACATTTACAGCACAATGGTGTGTTTCATGTATGTACAGCACATGTGGCAATCTCACTGGCATTGTGCCGCAGACATGTTGGCTTTTTCAAATGAAAATATGCGTAGCAACGTCCCATTTCGCAGCACAATGGACTTTTTACAAGCACACAACGAGGGTCGTTAATATCATATGGTAAGTTTGGTGATTTTTATATGCTCTGGAAAAACACACACACGCACACAGACACACACGGGGTCCGTAACAGTGTCCTATTCAACATGACAATAGGTCTTCAGTTTGCACACACTTACTGTATATGACTCCATGAGCTGAGAATGCTACAGCACGAGCACGTCTGCTCATGTTTAATGCATCTGTGCACATGCACATACAATGTCCCATTCTGCACCACAATGCGTCTTCAGTCTCCTCTATAAGACTGTTGCATTAAGAGAAAAGCAGGATATATTTTGTGGTGAGTGGTGCCACTTTGCCTCAACCTCCCTACTCTGTTTCTACTTGAGGTACCGACGTCCTTCATTCCCAGGGTCTCAGAAAATCCTGCCTGTAGCTGTTACTGTTGCTGATACTATGTACAGTAATAATGCTCCTTTGAGTATGTGTAGTCAAGGCGAGGAGCTTAATAATGACAGCAATCAAAACATCAAACCTTTGTATTCTTTACATAAATTATGGGTCAAAGTAATAGGTTTAGAAGTAAGGCATTTCAAACAAAACTAATCCCTGTCAATCATCAGCTATGACCCACTAGAAGTGTGAGGTGGTGTGTATCTGCAGAGACTCTGCCTTGTGCCTGTACAATATCTAAAGAATTAAAGCCCCAGGAATTATTACGTTTAGGCAAGTAAAGTTATGTAGGTTAGGTTTAGGAAAAGAAACATGGTGACGACGTACCTCAGGGGCCTGTGTCTACACGTCTGCGTCTTTTTCTCAGCACCAGCGTCTTTTCTTCAGTTGTTCCTAATGAGGAGAGAGCGTATGGGACTGCATGCACCTAAAGAAAAAGCACCACACCGAGTGTCTTTTTCAGAGCGCTCCTGCTTTCTTGTGCGGCCGCTCTGAGCGTTTTTTGGTTAAAAATTCTTTGAACTTCTCAGAAAGGCGCTGGTGACATCACTGCCACTTCTTTAGCTAGGCTACGGTCATAACAAAGACAGCAACGCGGGAGCAGATGGGCTGGCAAACACTCAATGTTTTTATCACTGTACTGTTGTGAGCTTGTTGTTGACTATCTAGACAATGTTCTGTTAAGGTAGCATTACATCAGCTACCAAGCTAACATTAATGTCAAGATATGGATGTTAAAGAGACAAAACCCAAGTGTAGCACATCATTTTAAGGGATATACTGTAGTGCTCACCAGCACCCTGCCACCGCTTTTCTGCCAAAGAAAAACACTACGTGGACACAGGTTCCTGAAGTAACTCAAAGTACACGTGGTTTCAGACAGGACACAAACGCCAGGTTCCTGAGGCAAAGTCCTGTGTTGTTTGACCACCATCGTCACCATCCACCACCACAACCTGCCTCATTCACAGACCTTTGGTCTTTATGCTACTTCCTTCTCTACTCCCGTCAGTGCATTGGTCACGTAATCACATCCTTCCTGTGAGTTATACACAAATTACTGGGTCGTTGTTATGTGGGTAACACACGAATTGCAGTACATTACTTTTTCATAGTTATATGTACAAAAACATTTTCAGATTTTCTTCTTATTTTGCTATGTTTGAGGTATTTTTGAGTGTGTGACCCCCAGCTATTAACTGTGCAGGTGAGGTTGGGCTTTCTAAAAAGGTAGCGACCAGGTTGCGGCAGAAGGCTTTCAAGAGAAAGCGACAAAAAGTGCAGACACAATAGTGACAACGTGCAAATATAGCAGCAAGGCCAAACACCAGCAGCCAATGCTTATTCCAAACAGAGTGAATATGGCTGGCGTTTAAAAAGAGGATGAAGAGCAGCGCAGAGTTGGGTTTTTTTCTGTTGAACAGGTAGATGCCGGCCGTTAGCTTAACTTGCTAAAGTAATATCTTTTTTCCATCATAACAACACGTAACGTTCCTACAACAGTACAGTCTCTTGGAATATATGCACAAGCCATGTAGGGGGATAGAGGCCGAGTTTGACTGTTGTGTTTACAGACAGTAAGCTGTAATTCTTGTGTAGAATACCTTTAATATAAAAGTGTTGCTCATACTGGTTCGTTCTCACCGCTCGTATCAGTGTTGTTTCCTGTTGCAGCTTTTTTCAACAAACAATTTCCGCTATACAAACTGTACACTACCTGCTCAGCCACAAACAACAAACAAAAGTTAGCGACAAGCTGGTGAACACAGTGGGGCATTTAGCAACTAAAGAGATATTTCCCCCAGAAAAACATACAACACTGATCAGAAAGACAGCTCCAGACTGATGTTTAGGTTTTGCTAACATGTTTGCATATCAGCTTTATTGGGTCATAATATGTCAATTCAAGTTGCTCTTTATTTTCCTGGGATGGATTGCTAATCAAATCTTTTGTGTTGTAGTTGTCCTGGACATTTCTTGACGTGACAGAAGATCATCTACATTTGTCCATTTCTGCTTGGTAGACAAAAAGGACCAATCAACCTGATGTTTGCTGCATTATATCATCGTTAAGTGTTCCAGGTAGCACTTCCCTTGTGATGTGACGGATTCACACGACCGAACTAATGACAGCACTCGTGTTCCTGCTTGCACACCCTCACACGTATGCACACACACACCTACACAGCCATTACCCCCTCCTCCCCATTGTCTTCCCTGGCAGCAGTTCCCATTGACACAGATGGTGACAAGAGAATGAGGTACAACGAGAGACAGAGACACACAGAGGGAGTTGATTCCATGAGTTTATATCAGCTCTGTTCCTCCCTTCCTCTGTCCATACATTTTCCCCCATCAATCACATGTACCTGCTCCATATGTCTATCTGTCCCCATCCAGCCATCCATCCCTCCTTTACCATCTATCAACTCCAGCCGCCGTCTATCCATCAAGGTTCTATATGGACTCTTAGTACCGTCTTAGAGGCTCCAACCAGCAGCTATTCATCCTCTCAATCCACCCATTTGTCAGTCTGTCCCTGAAACCAGATCTTGGCTTGTATCATGACCTTTTAAGCACCTATTAACTTCTGATATGTGACCTTTCAGTCATCCATCTTTTCCGTCCATCCATCCATCCACTCATCCCCTGCTCCTTGTCTCGTCACAAGGTAAAGCTATGCAGATTCCTTGTATATTTTTTTTGTTGAACTCTTGCTGATTCAATCCACCCCCTTCTCAGGATCAATAGCAAAATGAACACTTACCAGCTGCATGCCACAGATGAAGGCCAAGGTGCACCTGCCACTACAGCACCCCATGATGTCCGCCTCCCTCTCTCTCTCCAGCGATCCACGTGGAGACGAAACTCTGGGTAAAACTCCCAAACCCTCCAGCTGGAACCTTCGAAATCCAAAAAGCCCCCCGGAGGGCCGTCTGGCTGGCTGGCAGCCCAGGTGGAGGCTCTCGCTGCTCGGCCTCGGCGAGTGCAGCCCCTGTACTCACTGGAGCTCGGGGGAATAGAAAAAGGGGCCACTACTTCATTGAAATGGCTCGGGTGCTGACAGGTAAACAGCCTGAAACGTGGTCCTTTGGATTTCCAACACACATGGGGTCAGGGATCAAAGGATGGACGGTGGGCCTTGGGGATAATTCAAGTGCACGAATTGTTCTTGGTGTATCCAGGAAGCTTGTGGGGGGGAAACCTTGAAGGTAGCGTCTGATCAATCAGTGCTGTGGTGCATTTTGATTGATTGGGAAGGGTTAATTTCTGATCATGTAAATGCCTTCACCAATGAAGCAAAGGTTACAGTGATGTCCACACAGGGACAACTTGTCCAAGCATCATCTACTGGACCATAAAGTCTCCAATCACGTCGATTAGTCGCATCCTTGTCACAGATCTAGCACGGTACAGTAGCCACTTACAGGAGCAGAGATGGTGAGATTAGATGGATATATTCCCCCAGATTAAAGCCTCTTTTGTTTCATAATCCGATTAAGCGCCACTTGGATTTGGCTGATTGAAACAGCCTAATTTGTTTTAGGGTGGAGAAGACAAGTGAAAGTGGTCCCTGCCTCCTGGATCCTGCCTCCTCTCACAGACCTGCTCCTCTTCTCTCCTCTCAGGGGAAGTAACGGGCATGTAGCGGCAACATCCTCTCATTCACACCGGAACCAACACACAACGTGTTTTATCCCCACAAAACAACGCTTGTGATTCGGTGTCTCTGTGTCCTCTCTCTGAATGTGGTGTTTTGTCCACTCAGGAGACGCTGAGTGAAATTGTTGCTAGGATGTTGTGATATGTCACCAGCCCCTGGACGCTGATTTCGGCGTCTCTGTCGGATAACAAGTCCTCCTCCTCCGGTTCAGCTCCTCCACAACACCGCCGCCGTCCTGTCAGCCGTTACTCGGTTCATTCACCGCCTCCTCCGTTTACAGGAAATAAATCTTCTGAGACGTTAAATTAAAATAAAGACATGAAAGCGTGTCCACATCCCGGCTGGACAGGGACAGGGTGAGATTTCGGGTCGAGGTAAGTCTCCTGACGTGACGTGCGCGAGGCGCTGTGAGCGGAATAATGGTTAAGTTTAGTTTGTCGTGTCCCGGTTGTCTTCAAGGAGCGGAGAGGGGAGACAATGGGAACCGGGATGGACCAACGGACCGAGAGAGACAACCGAGAGGAGCGTCTCTCGCCTGCCATCTGTCAAGTCAAACACCGCGCAACAACCCGGCTTTTCCGGTTAGGGTTTTCAAAATAAAAGCCCATGTGTTCCTGACTTGGGATTGAACCTGCAGCTTTATTGTTAGTAGCTCCTCATTAACTGAGCTCTCAAAAATGATCCCATCACTTTCACATACATAATTTAGACAACAGTTGTTTGTGGAATCAGGTAGGTGCTGATTTTAGTTGCTGATGTTTTAACACAGTGGTTCCCAACTGGTGGGTCGTGGTCCAAAAGTGGGTCGCTGGACCATCTTGAATGGACCATAAGTAACTTGCAAAACATGTCAAGTCTGTATGAAACACTTTATTTCAATGTACAGTGAATTTCTGGCATGTTTGAAGTGTCGTTTCCTGCTGTAGAGTGAGTGACAAAGCTACTTGACAGAGACAGCAAGTATGACGCTGAAAAAATTAAACTGCGTGGACACTGAACTAATGACTACGGAAAAATCTGGACCCTGTGGCTGGTCCAGTTGGGAACCACTGTTTTAACATACAAGCAAGGCTGGTTATCAAAATCGTGAATGTACCACAAGAGATTACAAAACTGGTACCAATGTAAGGGCCCAGACGATGAATATCTTTGAAGGCGATCTCCGTTTATTCCTGACAACTCTGACAGCAATAGGTAAAAACAAAATCCTCTGTCAGTTCCAACCATACAAACTCAAGCCCCTACACAACTTAAGTGACACAGGAAGATGTTAGCATATTATACGATAAGTTTAGGCTAAAAAAATGAACTTACAAACACCTTAACAAATAAAACAACAACAGCAATAACAATAGTAATCATACTCACTTTATTTATAGCACAATGCATGAAATGCAACACAGTGCTGAACATAAGAGACAATCGAAGCATTTATGATAAAGAAAAAGGGGGGGGGGAAGATTATTTAAAAAAAGTACGATAAAAAGAAATAGAATAAAGTAAAATTCAGTTAAATGTGTTAAAATGTTGGTGATTACAAAATATATTCCTTTCGGTAACAAAATGAATAAATAATCAACCTATAGATATGACATTTATTCTGTTGCTTTGCATCTTTTAGCCATACAGGATACTTTTTGGGGTGGAGGGGGTTGATTTTTTTTTTTTTAGTTACATAACTAGTAGTGAAACAAATTACTCTACATAAGTACAGTAAGTAAAGCATTTAACATTCTTTTTGAAAAGAGTAACGAGTAACAAGTAATCTATTATATTTTTTGAGTTAGGAGCCCAACACTGGACCCCAATAAAGTACATCATTTGATACATTTTTTGACAGAGTTTAAGTTATTAAAATAATTGTCAAGTAAGTGTACAAAACTGTACGCGCTAAACTGCCAACTGGCTGTCTTAGAAATATTTTTACTCCACCACTTTCTCATTGCCTCAGCTGACCCTAGAAGTGCGCTCTGATCCACTGGGTTGCTGAAACAAAGACCTAATCTGGGGCCCAAGCTGGGCTGGCTGCAGTACACTTTATTGAGTCTAATTGGGTCTGGGCTTGGTCCCATTTTACTGCAGCAGGTTTCTGGTCTAAATGTGCCATAGGGACCATTCTCTCTGGTCTTTAATGGCTTTACCATTAAAGACCAGAGAGAATGGTCCCTATATCAAAGGGTAATCTTTACTTGTTTAGTTTGACTCTATTTGGACCAGGTCTGATTGCCCTCTGGTCTCCTTAAGATTGGGCTTCTCTCTTTTGAAATTAACTTGTGCACCTCACACTCTCTCTTTTGAAATTAACTTGTGCACCTCAGACTCATCAGGTTTTCTGCTTGAGTTCAACATTTTTGGACCTCTGATTACTTTGTTGCTCCAACATCTCTAATCCAAACTGCCCAAATTGGTTTGGCCACATGCACTGGAGCTGTGCACTAAGTTTGTGCTGGATTGTGCACCTTGCTAGAAATCATAGGCTTTTATAGGCTTTTTTTCATAGGGAGTAACAGGGGACACCTCAGTGCAGTTTAGCCTATGCAGTCTTTATTTGTGGAATATTTTCACCAAATTTGATCCACTGAATGCACAGCAAGGACATGAACTAAACATTCAGTGACAAAAACAGTGTTGCTTAGTGTACACTGAGAGCTTTTATATTTCTGCCTGGTACCTGACAATGATATTCAACTGTAAATTGAGCTCTGCATCTATTTTTGTCTGTTCTGATTTGTTATTGTTAGGATAATTATAGCCTAGACATTTTTAAAGGGACACTTCACCCCAAAAATCTAAAAAACATATTTTTCCTCCTACCTTTAGTGCAGTTTATCAATCTACGTTGTTTTGGTGTGAGCTGCAGAGTGTTGGAGATATCAGCTGTAGAGATGTCTGATATAATGGAACTAGATGGCACTCAGCTTGTGGTGCTCAAAGTGCCGAAAAATACATCTGAAAAACTCAACATCAATGTCTCTTTCCAGAAATCATGACCTGGTTACTCAAGATAATCCACAGACCTTGTTGTGAGCAGTTTCATGTAGGAACTATTTTCTTAATACCGAACTACACCTGCCAACCGACTCACCCTCATACAACAGTATGATATCCTTTGACTTAGTGCCCATGATGACGTTACATACTCAACACAAAGTTATGTAGGTTAGGTTCAGGCAAGTAAAGTAACTGTGGTGAGGTTGAGGACATGGTGACATGGAAAATGACTCACATAGTTCTGAACACTGGTCTCCTGCGTGAAAGTCCTAAGTTTTGTGGCCTGTCCTCCTACCCATCCTGCCTCGGCTGACAGTCGACCGACAGCAGCAGCTTTCCTGTCCTCAGCCTACAAACCTCTAGTATTGTGTTTGTATATTTTTCTCATGTTTCTGATGTGTCCTAGGGAGCCAGATTTAGTAAATGTCTTCTTGTTTCTTTGTTCCACATGGGTGTAGTTAGTATGTTCAGGGTTTAGATCGTTGCTTTGTTGTTTCGCCTTGAGTTATTTTTGCTTCACATTATTGTCAAACTACGTCAATTTCTCACAGTGATAAATAACTTCACTTCAAACTGAAAGTTCCGCTGTGGGCTGTGCAGGGAATAGCTGCACACTTTTATGTCGCGCTTCTTCTCCCCTAGACGGGGGCGTAACATCCGTCAGCTCATTTGGTCACATGATCATAGCCTTTCCAAGCGTGTGGGTTATACACAAATTGCTGGCTCTTGGGGAACCCGCTGGCTCACCGAGACAAAGGCTGTGTCCTTGTTGCAGTGGCTGCGGGTTTGATTCCAACTGTCGACCCTTTGCGTTTAGCTGAGCTGTAACAGTAGCTCAGTGGTGCTAGGTGAGTAGATGCACACTTCCTTCTGCGCAGTTGGAGGGTGTAATTTGGTAGAAAGAAAATAGTTGCAGAAAACAAACAAAGAGTGTCATCTAGTTCCATTATATTAGAGAGAAGGCCTTTATTTTACATTCCCTGTTTTAAACTTGACCCTACAGTATGTCAAGCGTTGGACTCTCTTGTGCTTTTATTTTGACTGCTGGAGCATCCTACTTCCGTCCCTGTTGTGGCTGCCTGTGTTGGGCTTGATGAGGCTGATGTTCTGCTCGGCAGGGG
Source organism: Epinephelus cyanopodus (assembly GCA_026686955.1). Lineage (NCBI taxonomy): Eukaryota > Metazoa > Chordata > Actinopteri > Perciformes > Serranidae > Epinephelus > Epinephelus cyanopodus. The sequence continues at coordinate 10,519,121 of CM048925.1, read as the reverse complement.
AGCGGCGGGGCTCCTTTCACTCCCTGAGACTCACAAACACAGACAGAGGGAGATGTGGCTGTGGTCGGCGTGCAGCTGCTCCAGAACACAGATAATATAACCACTGTTATATTCTAACTGTGTCACAGTGGGGAGTCATGTGTGAGCTGTCAAGACAATCATTTTATCCTTATTTCTCATTCACCTAATTGAAGGCTGAAGGGTTTCCTCATAACCTGCCATTAACGCTGAATATCTGGGGGGGAAAAAGTGTTTCAAATTTTCATGTAGCATATTAAAATTGCTCACAACTATCCATCAATTATTAGAAAGAGCCGTGGGTTAACACTTCAAAGGGTGATTGGCTCACTTATGAATGACACTTCATTTAGCTCAGCAGCTTCGTGTCGTTCCCACAGTGGCTGGAGTTCAGTGAAGGCATCACAGCTGCAGACTACAGCCAAATTAAGCAGCAAAACACTCCTGAAAACAAGCAATTAAAAGTGAGGAATCTGTGTGTGTGCGTGCGTGTGTGTGTGTGTGTGTGTCGTGGGGTCACTTGTGCCACGCCTATGAAATGGCCAGCAGTTTAAACAGACACAGAGGTGTAGAGGCTATCACTGCTTTAGCTATACAACATAATGGCCTGCTTTCCCCTCGCCATCAATCTTTGTCACAGTCTACCCCTCCCACACACACACACACACACACACACACACACCAAGGAAAACACACGCACAGAGACAGACACAAACAAACGCACACGCACGAACACACACACATTCAAACCACACGCAGTGCGACAGGAGTTTAATTATGCCGCTAATCTTGAGTGACAGTGGCATGTATAATGGCTGATTCCCCAGGGGCCATGTGTCAAAGCATCCACCCATTCATCCAACCATCCCTTCTTCTATTTATCATCGTACCTACTTAGTCATCCATCCTTCCTTCCATCCATCCGCCCATGTTTCCACCCAGATTCTCCCTTTTTTATCTTCAGTATCCATCCACTTCTCTTTTTATATCACTTCCTGCTCCTCGTCTTTCTTTTTCTGTCCCCATCGTTGTCGTTTCCGCAGCCTTTGTAGGAGCCAGCCTCTCTAATTTTCTCTGTGTCACACATCATCTGCTCCGTCACAAAGGTCACTGACCAGGCCAATCAGGCCTCTGACCGCTGGGACCTCGGCCCCGGTTCACCTGAGGTTGAGGCCCCTGATGGTCAGAGGTCTGTCAGCTCAGGGGATGGGTTTATCACACACCTCATCTGTGTGTGAGCGACTGTGAGCGGATATTAAAGCTAGTTTCATTATATGAAGTCTGCAGCACTGAAACAATTCAATTAATAAATGACAGAAAATGAATCAGCAAAAATTTGATGATCCATTAAAGCTGGTGTAGGCAGTTTAATTTTGGCATCAATTGGGCAAAAATCCCATAATAACCTTTGAGCATATTATAATTCAAGTGGTCTCAGAGAAAACTACCCTGGTTCTGTTTTCAGGCTTTAGAAAACATAATCCGTGATGGGAGACTTTGGCCAATCACGAGTCATTTCAGAGAGAGGGTGTTCTTATTGGCTGTTCTACACATGCACATGCACATGCACATCACCTGGTGGATATATTTAAGAAGATTTCAACATGTTGGCTTAATAGAAACAAAGGAATTAAAGAGTTAACCCTTTCTTTTATAAGCAGAGACATGATTTAGCTTAGTACAAAGAACAATCTGGTCTCAATCCGAAGTTGGCAAATAGCAGCACTTGGGAAGTGACTTCCGGTGTCAGGCACAAACGAAAAAAGCCGTTCTTTCACATCAGCATGATACACGGCCAGTCGCTGTTACTGTTAAAGAGCGCCCTGCAGCGTCAGAGGGAAACATGGCAGGACAACAATGTAAGTTAAGGGGGTGGAAGTCTGAGTAGTGTGGCTGGGAGGAGCAGTGGATGGGTCCAACAACCATAAGCCCTTTCTAAATAGGAATTGTGCAAATTTGCATGAAGGCCCAATCAGTCTTCATTCAGCATTGGCAGTATAAAAACAAAATCGGGGAGTGCAGCAAAATGCCGCCTGCCTACTTTTGTTTATACAGAATGTGCCTTTTTCGGGGCAATGGGGGGCGTGAGCAAGTAACAAAATGTGTAGCTCAGCGTGTGACGTAAATAGTGACGTGGGAGGGAAGCCGCAGCTGGTCAGTCCTTCGGTGATTCTCTCGTAAGTTGGCCCGTTCTTCACCGTCCCCGTCATCTGACGGTTAATGGCCTCTTCGTTTGTGAGGACAAGGGGGGCGCCAAATTCCTTGTCTCCTCAGTTGCTCATCTTTACAGTGTCTGTCAGGTTTGTGTTTCCCTCTTGCTACTAGCTGCTCATTGCTGCTATCAGCTGTTAGCTGTTTATCCACCGCCAGTGGCTCGCACGTGCAGCGTCATCAACAGCTCCTCTCACAAGTATCAACAGCCCCTCCCGTGGTGGAAGGCCGCCTCGTTCTTTTTAAACCAACAAGGTTCCGCCAATATGTCTACCCTACAAGGTGGAAAATTGGGTACCTTGGACCAACTCGCCAATCTGGCTCTGTGTGTCTAAACGATTGCAGCTTGCCAGCAATAGGGCTATGGACTTTCACCCAGGAGGCCGATGTTTGCATCCCGTGAGATTTTAATTTTCCTAAACCCAACTGATATATCACAAGTCTCCACCCCACCTGAACTCCTGACTCCACCCTTCAGACCCGTGACTCTTTATTCCCTCCAGACATGCCAGGTAGAACAAAGAGAGGATGATGTCAGTGCATATGGACTGTTCACTCTTCTAATGTTTTACTTTGTTAATCCTGTATGTATTTTTCAAGGTTAACAGATTGTTTTGTGTCACTGTTGTAAGATTTCTGAGTTTAAACTGATGTTAAACGAAGAAAAAAGAGTAATACCACAGTGGATGCATTTATGATGCAAGTTAAATGATACCTAATTTGCTAATATTATTTTCATTATTATTATTGTTTAAAAATGTCAGTGTTGTACGAGCGTAAGTGCTTTTATTTTGAAAGAGACTGTATGCAATCTGTACATATCGTGTGAAAACGTTAGTGTATTTTGAAAACAGACAATGCATTAAAATTAAACAGGCTGAGGTTGACATGGCGTTCCAGGTCATCAACAACTAATGCACCCAGGGTACCTTGCACGTCATATGTTGATGTAGAAAGTCCATGACCAAACGAAACGAAAACGAAAATAACTTCCTTGTGGGTTAAGGAAATAACAAAAAAAAATATAATTTCACATCTACTTTGTCTCTCTTAATCCGACATCCTTACAATTGCCACATATTTATTTTTACATAAAAATCCTTGACATGGGGTTACCTTTTTCTCACCATCATAGTCTTCTGTTATTTTCTTCCTCCATCTCTTCCTGTCTCTCGTTTTCACCCTCACTCCTTCTCTCTGTCCATGTCAAATTGGATCTAAATTGCGTCCATCCTCAATTTTACGTGGTGTAAACAGCAGATAGGAGTCTTTGCCGGTTCACTCACTGTTACTGATATTCCACATTTATATAGGCTATTTTCAACTACCTGGGTTTGCAGTCAGATAGTTTTCAGATAGGACGACGTGTAGGAGGTATAGCATGTCAGAAGTGGCAGAAGGTCTGTGGTTTTTTTTACTCGTGTGTGTGGATATGTGTGTGCATGTGTGGGCTGAGAGAGGCTGGCAGCAGCAGGCATCTGGTGACATCTGGTCCAGACAGATAAAGTAAGAAACACGTATTCACATTCTCACTATCTGGAAGGAAGCGTAGCCTCTCTCTCTCTCTCTCTCTCCCTCTCTCTATCTGTCACATCTCTTTGTCACTTTCTCGCTATGTCAAAATTCAAATTAGCTTTATTGACATGGCAGGAGAGCAGCAAAGCAGTCCAATGACAATACAAAATGTGTCTTTCTATATATTTGAATACCATTATTGAAACAGCACAAATTGCTATTATTACCCAGGTATAAGAGTGGTACCAATCTCCTTGTGTAAGAATGCTATAAGCGCGTTTCCCAAAAAATGTTAAACTATTCCTGTAATATAAAGACATGTATTATTTTGACATTTTAGTTAAATTCTCAAACACCAGCTTAAACAAATAATGAATAGTCAGACTAAAAAGTGTTTCATTCAATTGCTACCTAAATTTGTGATGTCACAGTTGAAGGTTTTTCCATAGATCTGCATGAAGTCGCCTGTTGCAGCACCTCATACCTTTTCACAAAGTTTTAACATTAGCACTAACATGGCAATTTAGAAGTGACATATTAGACACATTTTCAGGTTAATACTTGCTTTTTGGATTTCTACTAAAACATGTTTACATGCTGTGATGTTCAAAAACACTCTGTTCTACTCTTACTGAGCAACTTTCATAGGAATGAACAGGGCCCCTCCTAAAACACTGTATCCTGTTCTGTATACATCTGCATCCTCTGTGTCTTTCTGCTCAACCACTGCAGCCAGGAAATGACAGTAAAGGAGTGTAGTTTGAAAATAAAATCACTAATAAAGTTTCTAAACCAAAGCCTTTGCAATCAGACATGTTCCAGTAGGAATATGATCCAAAATTGTAAAGAAATTAACAACATTGCGACCGAAATAACATTTCCCTGATGTCAGGATGTAGCTACATGTAGCTGTGTACTTGCAGATGGGGGAATGACTGTAACAGAGGTACTTTGTACCATGAGCCAGAGCTTGTAAACCCAAATCTTCACAAGTGGACATGTTTATGGAGGAATATGATCTGAAATTGGGAAGAAAATAACAAGAGCAGCAACCAAGTTTACATGTTTCCCTGACATTAGCATGTAGCTACATGTAGGCCTGTACTTGCAGATGGGGGAATGACTGTAACAGGGGCACCTTCTACTACTTTAGACCTTTAAATCCAAATCTTCATAACTGGACATGTTCAAGCAGGAATATGATCTGAAATCTGAAAGAAATGAAGAAGATCAACAACCAAGATTATGTTTGCTTGATGTTAGCGTGTAGCTACATGTAGCACCATATGTAGTATAAACACTTGCAACGGCGTGCCTGGAGCAGATGATCATATAAAAAAAAGTCATCACAATCCGATGTCAGCATTAAAGCGGAAATAAACATTGGAAACAGGGTATTCAGAACGATCTGAAGCCTGAGGTTTTGCTCACAGAATTACTTTGACATACGTTTGACGCTATCTGTCATTGTAATATTACATTTTTGACAGAAAATAAGGATAACGACCTCATCTGTGACCTCATAGATACAGAGTTTCCTCTCAGGGGTGGCTTGGCTCAGCATTCAAGATAGCGTAAGGAGCTCTGACATCCGGAGGGAGCTTGGAGTAGAGTCGCTGCTCCTTTGTGTGGAAAGGGGTCAGTTGAGGTGGTTTGGATATCTCATCAGGATGCCTTGTGGGCGCCTCCTGTTAGTAGTGTTCCAGGCACGTCCAACCAGTAGGAGGCCCCGGGGTAGACCCAGGACATGCTGGAGGGATTACATATCTTGTCAGGCCTGGGAATGCTTTGGGGTCCCCCAGGAGGAGCTGGAAAGTGTCGCTGGGGAGAAGAACGTCTGGGGTGCTTTGCTTGGCCTGCTGCCCTGCAATCCAGTTTTGCATAAGCGGTTGAAAATGGATGGATGAATAAGAAAAAAGAATAAAAGGTCCCCTTCAGTGTCTTTTATTTATTTATAGGAGGTATTTGTTAGGTCGAGGACACACAGTTAAGGCGTGTGGTGGAGAGCTTGATTGTTTGCAGCTCCGTGTCAGCAAGATGAAGAAAAGGATTTGAGACGGAGCAGGCAGATACAGACACCTGTCATCACCATGCGGGGTGAGGAGGTGGAGATGGCACAGCCACACACATTTTTCTTAGATTTGCATCAACAGTATGGACAGGCCTGACAACACGGATTCACTATGAAAGAAAAGACAGATCGGTAACAATGTGGTGTATTCAGTGTGTAAAACAAACAAACAATGACAAGTTCACTGCTCTGCTGTCGAGTGCAGGGAAGAGTTATCAATATAGAGATTAATTTAACTCGTACAATTTTAGCATTTTTATAAAGTTGACCCTGGATCAACACTGAGAGCTGGTGGCAGAAGGGAGTCAGAGGTGCAAACTGAGCAACATCTTGGCAAATATCTCCTAATCTCTTGATGTGCTTGTGCAGCAAGAGAGCAGCTTTTAGCCGTTGGCTCAGCACACAAGGTGGCTCATAAAGACACTCAGTTTTCAGCTTCACTGTCTTCTTTTTCAGAAAGTTGTGGTGCTGAAAGCTTTGATGTTGTCAGACAAGAAATCCACTGACACTGAAACCTGTACATGCAGAGTATAAACAGTGCAGCTGTAATAAATTCAAAAGTGTGTTCAAAAGAACTCACCGGACGCACATTTTCTGATCCAGAGAGCCCTTGAAGACATTTCAATGCGCTTTAACATCCTATTCACAGATGACAGTAAATGAGATGTAAGGTTTTGTGTCATCCATTCAGTGTTTTACAAGGTCAAATAAAACACCTATAATTTAGATGCATTCAAGTTTGGATCGATGTAAACTGAAACATTCTTGACCCAGTGGACTTTAAAGGCATCACGCATTCATGTTAACTGGAGGGTCTTCTTCACTGCTTGGTCTCATTCCCAGGGCATGGGGGCCTTTTAGCATCCTTATGAGATGCATCAGGCTTTCATCCACCTCCAGTGTAAACACATCTGCATCATTAGTAGAAATAAGACAGCCAGAGCAACAGACGTAGCAAAAAGAGCACAAAAGCTTCCTAACCGTGGATGGGAGGTGACGTGATAGATCCAACAAGCACAGGACTCTGACCCAGTAGAGCGGTGTTCATGTCCGTGTGAAACTAAGAGCCTGTTTACACCTGGTATTAACATCTGCCTTAACACAACTATAAACAACTACCATGACAAATTGTGATCGGATCATGTAAACGTCTAGCGGAGGTGGTCTGGGATGCATTTAACCACATAGCATCTGTAGCGTTATTAATGCTAATGCATCCTGATACTTCATCTTCAGTGCAGGACATACTGGTTGTTTTAGTGACAGCGTGTTAATACTTTGTAACTTTACCTTTTTACAACGAGTTGGACGAAATGTTGCTTGACCATCTATTGTTCTGCCCAATGTAAGGAGACGTGTTATATTCTGCTGACAGTGATATCTCTAGCTGTAACGACACAACTGAGCAGGGCCCTTTGACCCTCTAGCATAAGTGACAAAGCTGGTAATGAAATCTGAAGACAAAAAAGTCACAGTTCGTCGTAAAACTGTTGAATTATGAGACTTAAATTAAAAAGACTGCACAAGTCATATAATATATAACTTTCTGTCTCGCTAAAGCAATGAACCCTGTGTGTTTCATATCAGAATGTACCCACAGGAGTAACTGGTCTTGCTCTTTCTTTTCCCTCGGGCTGATAAAAAGACCAGGAGTCGCTGACAAAACAGGTAAGGTCGAACATAGGCAAGTTTTCTTGCTAGCTAGCTGGTGTGAGACAAGAGATGAAGTTCACTGAGCGGTTTCATACAACAGGAAATAGTACTATAACAAACTGCAACTGTCTGTGCTTACAAAATTATCCTTTAAATAGACAAATGAAGCTCTCGCGGAAGTTTGGTCAGTAGGGCAATACATTTCATGTTCAGGCTTGTAAGTTTTCTTCGCTTAAGCTAGGTGTCATTGTCTGGGTAGGTCAATTAAAGTCATCAAATGATTCACAATCAACGAATAGCAGAGCAACACGCCTCCTCTGTCAGCCTATCGTCTTACTGCTCCTCATTTTAAATATGGTTCTGGTACCCTCCACCTTCCCATCCCTGCCTAGTTTTTATGGATTCATCAGCCTAATCTGCCTCAGCAGTCATCAGCCTCAGAGTCATTAGCCACCAGCACCACCAGTGTCTGGACTCCATGGGGGCATTTATCCTGCTGCCGCTCAGGTGTCCCTCCATTACAAAATATCTCCCTCTGGTGTCCAAGTGCTAAAGACCTTTGTTACATGTCACATGTCTCTCATTGTTGACTACCATAAATATTTTTTCTATAATAAGGTCCCACTGAGGGCACTGGAAGTGGAAGGACTTCACCAGGGGCTTCTGCCAAGCCTCAAAATATGTTGAGTAGGGATAAGATCACATTGTCATGGAGCGACCACTAAATCAAAGTCCTCCTTGAAAAAGACATCTGTGTTCTCAGGCTGGTGCATAATGAGAGAGAGTCATTTTCATGGCACATGAGCTGATGCCACTCATGAGCGATATGTCGATTGATTTCTACTAACTAATAAGTAACACTGTGATCAGCTGGGTTAACAAATAGGAAAATGACATAATGGTTAGATCCCTCAAATAATCTTTAATGCAAGCAAAACTCTTCACATCTTTACTTTAGAAACAAAACAGAAACATATACATTTTCCCATCTTTAATATCCACATGTAAAATAGTCCTGCAATCTGATTAGCATCCAATTTAAAGTGTCATTTTAAGGAAATGAATCCACACTCACAGTGAAGCATTGCCTCAGGCTTTGTGAAATGATTGTCATTAATTTCACAATTAGACTTATTTCATATGCCTTCAAGTGATCCAGCAGCCGAGGTACCTTTACCCCTATAATTATTATAGCACAGCGTGATTACAGTTAGCATCCCGCCTTGTTCTGCTGCCACCAACTGTGCTCATGTGACACTTTGCAGCAGTAACTGAGTGGCCTTTTCCTTTCTAGGACTCCAAAGAAAAAGTTATTTATTTATTTCTTTGACTTTGCAAATTGTGCAGAGTGGAATGATTTAGTCTACTTAAATAACGTCCCTGAACATTTTACGCAGTTTACCTTGTTCAAGGTAAACAGGGACACGGTGAGGCAACAGGAAACACAAGCTGCTGCAGCACTGAGCTGAGAAATAAAACTCGGTAAGACACAAATGGGGGTCTGCAGCAAGTGTATGAAAAATAATGGGTAAGCAGAGTGGATGTACAGGTTTGGATACAAAACAAAGCAGCCTCAGAGTGTGTGTGTGTGTGTGTGTGTGTGTGTGTGTGTGTGTGTGTGTGTGTGTGTGTGTGTGTGTGTGTGTGTTTCTCTACCGTGTGGATATAGACATTTATGCCATGAATCACACACTAATTCTGTTTTATTTGTGGTCGTTGTCTCAGGAAGCATTCCTTCTTTTTAATAGGCTGCCCTCAAGTGTGTGTGTGTGTGTGTGTGCGTGGGCCCATGTGAGTACTCAGTCATGTGTGTGTGTCTGTGTGCGTGTGTGTCTGGAGGCAGAACTGTGAGTGCTATTAGAGCTGGATATTGCAGCAGTAGCTCACGGGAGCTCAATACAATTCAATGCGTTTGTCATATATTCATCAAGAGCTCGGTCTAAATGTATGATGTAAATCACAACAAGCTTTAAGTCCCATTATTGAATCCAGCCCTGGGTCAATTCCTGTGCAATGCATTTAATTCTTTTATTTCTTTTCTAACGTCGGCAGATATTCTCAAGGACAGCTTTCCCTCTCACATCCACATTTATCGCCCTCTGTATCTCCACTTTAAGACAAAGCACAAATACCCTTAACACGGCCATCATACATCCTGCTTTGGTGCTTTGTTAGACAAAGGCTTCCCCTGTAAATACACAGTAACCCTTAAATTATCCCCAAATGGATATTTGCTATTGTCTCAATGAATCACAGGGTAATTTCACCTTTCAGGAGTTTCCCCTGTGAGAAACAAGTGCGTCCTGAATAGGCTGACTCAAAGTGTTTGTGTGTGTGGAGCCTTATGGGGGATTATGTTTTTTGATCTCCCTCATGTGTGCACACATTTGTGTCCTTGCAAATGCAAATGTGCACACAGTGCCAAAATGTGTTTGAACAAGTGTTTTAAAGGGTAAATTCACCAAATTATAGGTGGTTGTGGTACGTCGGCGTGCAGGTTAGCAGCTTTTTGGTGTGATTTTGATTCAAGACCTTTATTTGTCCGTAAGGGGTCATTTGTTTTGTGGCAGTGTCAACACAGGGCTAGACACACAAGATAAAAACCACACATGCATAATCACAAGAAGTAAAAAACCAAGCGCTAATGTGGAATTGCAGTTCCTCTAAAGCAGTGGTTGCCCACTGTTCCAGCCACAGGGGCCAGATTTCTCCTTAGTCATTAGTTCAAGGTCCACACAGTTTGATATATTCAGCGTCATACTTGTGTTGGGCCATGTTGTTGAGCTAGTTTGCCTTTCTGTTAAGTAGCAGCCTCATTCTACAGCAGGAAATGGCGCTTAAAAATTAAAGCTCTTCATTCTCTGTACTTCGAAATAAAGAGTATCTTTTGCTAACTTGACAGGTTTGATTCACTTGTGGCTCATCCAGAATGGACCCGCGACCCACTACTTGCGAACCACTGCTCTAAAGCCCAGTTCAGGCCAAAGATTTGCGCCGAAAAGTTGCAGCGGTGTGAACTGGTTGTCTGAGCTCGACTCAAGCCGGCTGATGATGTCACCTGCAACTCAGCTGGTCATATCGCTGGTGGCAACAAATGCAGCTGTAGCCAGTATTTCACTATCACTTTCCTCATTCACAAATGATATTCAGCCACAAAATAACCTGAAAAGCTGTAAATCAGAACAGAAGTACAGAGAGTTGTTGCATAGCAATGACACACAGTCTCAACTAGTTGCATTGGTGTAAACCGGCAGGTTTTAAGAACGTTGCAGAACAGCACATTGCAAGTAGTTGCATGTTTCAACTCGTCTCGTCACAAGTCTTTGGTCTGAACTAGGATTAACAGCCACTTGAGGCTGGCTCCAGAAGCAAGTTAATACCCATAAACCCCTCCATATTAAAATGCCCAAAATTACAGCAGAAATAAAAGTAAATGTTTGCCTGATACCAAAAACGGATTTGGTCTTTATAGCTAAATTCCCCGTTCATGACAAGCGTGATGGGGGTACATTTTTATATAAGTCCCATTTTACTTTTTAACAAGGCTTAAAGTTGAGTCAGATCTACTCCTTGCTCCTCCACAGCTCCACCCTCTCATCCAAATATGGTCACTTCTGGCTCCAACAAAACAAGACAGCCAAACTCAAGGCTTCAAAATGGAACCCGACCAACTAGTGGATGATGTCACAGCAGCTACATCCATTATTTTACAGTCTTTGGTTTGAACAAATGTTTTTAAAGGAAACATTCAGCCAAATAAAAACACACTCACTCACTGAGGCTTTTTGTTGTGATGTTTATTCAAGACCTTTATTTGTCCCTGAGGGGCCATTGGCTTTGCTGCAGTGGCAGTGAACAAGACAACAGCAACACAGGGTCAGACACACAGAATAAAAACCCCACATACATATCCACACATTAGAAACACATAAACACAGGAGTAAAAAGACAAAGACGTGAAGTGCAAAAGTTACAATGCTCGTGAAGAAAAAGAGGAAAGGAAAAAGCAGGTATTTCTGCTTAACTTTTCAGGGTTTTGAAATATCTTAATAATTTCTGCTGCCACCACAAAAACTGGAGGTGGACAGAAATGAGTCCCTGGTGCCCACGAATTTTAAAAGTCACATAAAAAAAACACACACACACACACACACACACACACACACACACACACACACACACACACACACACACATCAAAAGCACCATCTCTTTTCAGAATAAATTTATTCCTCATAATCATAATCTTCAAAACACAGTCAACAGTCTTCTTTAGAAGAAGTAAATCAAAGGAAAACTGTTCGCATTGTGGTCTGTGGGTTACAGGGACGGGTACATTGATCCTTAAAGCATCGATACTACAGATAAGTCTTGTTTTGAGTATTGATTCAAACCCAAAATCAAAAATACATATTTTCCCTCTTACCTGTGGTGCTGTTTATCCGTCTAGATTGTTTTGGTGTGAACTGCAGAGTGTTGGTGATCTCAGCCAAAGAGATGTTTGCCTTGTCTTTAATATAAAGGAATTACAAGGCACTCAGCTCGTGGTGCTCAAAATGCCAAAAAAATACATCAGAAGCACTCAACAGCAATGTCTCTTTCCAGAAATCATGACCTGGTTACTCAAGATAATCCACAGACTTTGTTGTGAGCAAATTTTCAGTATATAGTAAAAGAGAAAATATGTATTGAACTGTCCCTTAAAGTAATTAACAGGAAGCAGTGAAAAGAAATACCTAATGTTTATAATGGCTTAGTGGTAATTAAAATAAATTCAGAATATAGCCTATAAAGGATCCATTCACCCCGACATAACGCTGTGATTGCTTTTTGCAGCTTGCTCCATATTTTTTTTATTGTTGCTATGCAACCATCAAATCGCCTGTTCTTAGCTCACCTGCTATTTTACTGTCCAGTAAACTTACAGATCTGTATCTTAAATTCAAATTAAAAAATGGGCGGGGGAGGGCAGGGAAATATAGATCTGCTTCACCTGGATGATGGTCGGTACAAGGCTTATTGTAGAATGAAATGGGAACAGTCTGATGATCTGCTGTGAATCGTCAGGCTTGATTATGGTTTGTAAAATGTTAAAAAAGTAGATGAGGCTACTATTTGTTCAGATATGTCTTGCAGCTTGCCTGGTAGGGGGATGATGAAAATGAGCTAACATTTGTTTAACATTGTACGCTATCCCTTGTTGTCTTTGCCAACACAGAAAGCCCACTTTTTAATTCACCTATTTGGACAATGGGAAAAACACGCAATGATGTCCGGCGCCTTTGTTATGCCACTGCACCAGTGACAGCCGAGGCCCTAGACATTATGTTTTCGGGTTGCGTGTCTGTCAGTCCGTCGCTTTCTTATGAATGCAATATCTCGAGAACGCCTTGAGGGAATTTCTTCAAATTTGGCACAAACATCCACTTGGACTAATAAACCGATTAGAATTTGGTGATCAAAGGTCAAAGGTCAAGGTCAATTTGACTTCACAAACCATGTTTTCGACCATTACTCAAATATTCTTACACTAATTATGACAAAATTTCACACAAATGCCGCATAGGATATAAGTGATAACATTTTATATCCAAAAGTTCAAAGGTCAACTTTACTGTTCTGCAAAGACACTTTTCTTGCCATGATTCAACGTCATATCTCAGAAATGTTTGGTCAGATACTGAATTGGTGACACTAATCTGAGGCATAAAACTATGAAGCAGTAATTCTGATTCCACCCTGTGTTGAATGTTTTTCAACTTAAGGCATCTGGGGCGCTCCTGCAAAAAAGCAAGGTGTCCAGAAAAGCAAAAGCAGTTTCACTCTCACTGAAAATTATTACAAAAAGCTTCCTCACACTGCTAAAATGTGCTCTGTCTATTCGGGGTTTAAGACTGCTTCTAGTAATAGAATGCATCAACATAGAGCTGGGCGATATGACCTCGAATCAATGTCCTGATTAACTGAACATTTTACCTCAAGTACGATTACTGAACGATAATTTAGTTTTCGTTTTTGCCCTCATAGTTCACTGACAAGGTCTGTACGATAAATATGCTCAACTATTAAAGCAGTCTCTTTCTTTTTTTGAGCCATGCACTGTTCATATTCAGTATTGTGATTGTGCTCCAAGGGTTGAAACACATTGGTGATATTACCTTTGGTCGCTGAAAGGGTTTTCCACAGTGTTAATATTTGATTTTTTTTCTGTTTAATGTCGTCTTCAGGAAAGCCAAAATGTGCCAAAACGATGGACACGGCCTTTGTCTTTGATACAAGTCGCTCAAGTTGCTCAGTTGGCCACAAGGCTTCAAATGAAGCCTGCAAACTATCTGCAGGGCTAGATACAAGTAAAAGACAGTGAGAAGATATGAAATATGTTCATTTGGTGAGCCAACCCTTTAATAGTTTTTGTATTAATGTGAAAACTGAGTCTCTGTATGTCTTTACGTCTGACTCTGGGCTCTGTGCTGTGAAGCTCAGACAGACTATGTTCTTATTCTAATTAAGACAAAGTAAACTAGGACAGATCATTTCCAGAGTTAGTCAAATGGGGCATGGCGTTTACAACCCCAGTCTTTCATGATGTAATAAAAGAGACAAGACAGGAAGACAGAGAGGATGTAGTGATTGGAGCAGAAGACAAACAAAGAGCAGGCAAGGACAACAGACAGATGAGGAAGAACTATATAAGGTTAGAGACAGAGTGAAATGGGACAGCCCAGACAAATAAATAAAGTTACCAGGAGTTCGAGAGGAATCTAAGAAACACAGAGAGACAAAGAAAATAATTAAAGTACATATAACGTAACAGCAGAGAGACAGCGAGAGAGAAAAAGAAGCAGCGAACAAAGAATGGAGAGACAGGCGGAGAAGGTAAAAGAGATGTAGAAGAGAGGATATTGATTGGTTAAAAATGCATGAAGTGTCTGGTGCGCAGCTCCTCATTTCTAATGCCCTGTGACCAGACACTCTGAAGTAAAGCATCATCTCCCTGAATAACTCTGTTGAATAGATGTTTTTATATAATTTGCTGTCAGTCAGTGAGTCAGTAAATCGGTCAGTCGGTAAGTCGGTCAGACAGGCAAATGGAAACACAGCGAGTTCTCTTTGTTCATTTGTCTCTTACACAATCAGTCAGGAGATAAATTAGTCACAGCATAACCTCTTCCAAAAATAAATCACCTATTGAAACCAACACACTGCTCCCAGGTGTTTAAAAGGCACTGTGCTTTGTGTTTGTTTTCAGCTTTCTGTAATGCTTCATTTATGTGGTGTCTGAATAATCAGAAAAATGTGTTTCAGACTGAAAAAATTCAGGCGAATGCCTCAAGTAGAAACAACAACTCAGAAACTTGACAGAGATTTTGGCATATATGCAGAAACATGGTGGAAAATGTAAATGTTGTAAATGTGGTTGATGGTAATTCTTTTTATTATTTCATGTATTTGTTCACATTGAGTTTACAATATGGCATTAGGTTGTAAGATTGTAGGTTGTACAACAAATTAGCTTATACAAAATGACACAGTCAAAGCAAGGGAGCCTAATTAAGTTAGCTTAAAGCTTGCTAGCAAGGTAGCTAATGGTACAGTAGCTGAAGCCAAATTAGGTAACGGCTAAATCCAGTCAGTGAAAACCATCAGCTAAACTACCCATGCTAAAAGGTAGGCTAACTAGCCTAGTGTAGCAGATTAGCAGTAACTCACATGTCAGTTTGACTCTATGGAATTCATGGTGTGCTTAATTTACGATTAAACCACATATTTCAATGTATGACATTTTCAATTAATAGATAAATATAGATATAATCTATTATATCAGTATATAATAGATTATTATCACAACAGAAAGATATTTGCTAATAGTGTTTTTCTTTCCCAAAAGGCCCAGTGCAGTATTTTGGTCTCATCCTCTCAGTCGTCTGTTTATGTTAATTATTGCTTGTTCTAAAATAACTAATAAAATAAAAAATTAGCTAATAAAAACATAATAAAAATGACAAAATAATGTTGAGATGAAAAATGACCTCATGGTTATTTCCTCTGGTTAATTTTCAGTAAGTCAGTGTGCGTGTAAGATTAGTCCCTGCGCTCTAATTGCTCTTCCTGACACTGTGACTTTAATTTCCACTTCCTCCCTGCTCTCTGCTGTCTTTCCATCTGTCTGGCCTACCGCTGCCAATACTGTGTTTGCAAGTGTGTGTGTGTGCACAGGCGTGCGTGTGTGTTTACTGTATACTCTCCAATACGTTTCCAGGGCTGTGAACTTGAATCAAGACACAGCGTGGTTTGGCGGCCGTGACCAGCGAGTGACAGTGTGACGGAAAGAACCGCACGACCAGCAGATCAGAGGCAAGATGAGAGGACTATCATTTCCTGGCTGAGCCACAAAGCCAGAATTAGCGCAGAAGGCACACGGGCCACTCAGGTACGTACTGGGTACATCCACCTGGCCTGCATTCCCAACAGTCTGGTTCCTGTGAAGGATTGCTCACAGCCAAATATGTTTGTTAAAGTTGGCATGGAAAACAAAACGAATTGCCAAACCAAATGTAAAATGCTTTTTAGATTTTGGCAGCCAGAAATCTCAAAATGTGTGAATGGAATCTTTAAAAACAGTTCTGTCTCTGTTTGAAGTCTGATATAATAGAAATAAACTTGTTCAAATGAAACATGACATTTATTTGGCAGCTGTCTTTGGCTCAAAGCAACTAAACCCCCCCATTCCCCTGTGATGTAGTTTAGATTACAAGAGCTGAGCTTCTCATCAGGAGGAGGGGAGGACAATGGATGTTGTAGCTGTAGGCGTAGCAACAAAAGCAGGTGGGCCAAAAGTGACGCACCTCAAGTGAAATGATGGCTGAGGTGGGCAGGGAGTGGCGAAGGAGAAGCAGAGCAGGCAGAAGAGCTGAAGATACAGCAGTCCAAATCCAGAGGCAGAAGACAAGAATGAGGCTGGCCACGGTGGGTGATAGTTGAAGCAGGCATGGTGAACCTGAGACACAGAGCAAAATGTGAGAAGAGGTCCAAAAAGCACAAAAAGACAAAATGTCAACAACAACAAAAAAAAAAACAACTTAAAAATTGGTCTTGACGTCTGTACCGCAGAGGAGACTGAACCATGTGCTGCTGGCACTCGAGGATTGTCAGGAGGAGGGAACCAGGAGGCCACACGCAGCAAACACACAGAGACAGGGGTCATCCCAATATCCCTCCTCAACTCCTCCATCCTTTATCCTTGATCGATCATATTCTGGGTTATTAAATGATGAACTCACAATCAGAATATCAATAAATACAGACGCAGATAATGAAGGCCACTTTGTGTGACTCTGAGCAGGACATTGTATATATTATAAATACAGAACGCAGCTTGTTGTTCAACCTGCTGCTCTGCTACTGAGAACTCTATCTGTATCTTTATCATTATATATGTATGTATAACATTGTGTATGTGCTTTATGTTGTGCTTCCTGACAGCTGATCCAGCTGTAATCAGCCGCCGGCGTCATCACAAACAGACGTTGCTCCACGTGACGCTTCAGAGCAAAGGACGTGTCATTTCTTTAAATGTACGTTTCCTTGTTTCTTCTCCTCGTGTCTCACAAGGAAATGTGGATACGAGATCAGGTATTGGGATGAACCCACAGACTGAGAACAAACATCAGACACCAGGGAGGGGAGACAGGAAACACAAGGGAGAGGCAGAGCTGAAACCCTAACAACTCTGGGGTATGTTGAATCATTTTTGTAGCAACAGAAGCGGGTATTTTTAATAACAGTTTAGGATGTTTTCAGCCATATTTGTAGAGACAAAAGCAGACATTTTGTAATGACAGTCTGACACATGGTCAAGTGGGTTTGTAGGGTCACAAGCAAGTGCTTTTACTGTACATGACAGTTCAGTCCAGCCATGTTTGAAGGAACCAAACTGGGTATTTTTAATTAAAATTAACTCTATCCAAGAGGTTTTGGGGCCTAACTAAACATTAGCCACAACGTTGTCACAATATACAATTGAAAAAGAAACATAAAGAAAAGTAGAGTCTTAACATATCCTATATCAAACACACAAATGTAACATGTATTCTGGTGCTCGGTTGCGATTACAGCACACTCGGGCATTTTTCAAAAATCAACTACATTCATCAACTTGTCAGTGAAGATTCTCAGTCATCCAGTGCTATATCATAGGCAACTGGACTGCAACTCTGTACCAGTCATTTAGAAGTGAAGAAGCTTCTTGGATGAGAGGCGAAACGTCTCCAAGAAATGCAAGCAAGTCCAGTTGCCTGCGATACAGCACTTATGATTACATTCATCAACATTTTTGTTTCGTAAAAATACCTGAGATGGTAAGAATCTAAAATGT
The DNA here is from genome assembly GCA_026686955.1 of Epinephelus cyanopodus. Classification (NCBI taxonomy): domain Eukaryota; kingdom Metazoa; phylum Chordata; class Actinopteri; order Perciformes; family Serranidae; genus Epinephelus; species Epinephelus cyanopodus. The sequence continues at coordinate 10,501,279 of CM048925.1, read as the reverse complement.
TCACATGCAGGTTGTGCATTGTGGGCATTCACTTTTCTTTTCTATTGTACTGTCCTCTATAATAACACAGTGTCACTCAGAGACAAAAAACACCCGGCCCGCTGGATTTAGCAGATTTCATGCTAATACACACATCAAATCCACTCGTTGACATAATTATCTGAAACAGCAAGAAATTTTTCTTGGCCGGCACACGCAGCATACAAACCGTGTGTGTGTGTGTGTGTGTGTGTGTGTGTGTGTGTGTGTGTGTGTGTGTGTGTGTGTGTGTATACGTCTTATCCCATCAGTGATATAGCTGTGGGCTGGTTTACATTTGCATAATGAAGTCAATAACACTGGCCTCCTGGGAGGGAGCATGGTGACATTATTACTAATTTAATAAGAAGAGTTGAGTGTGTGCGTGTGTGTGTTTGTGTGTGTTTGGGGAGGGAGAGGAACAAAGATGGCGTGGGATAACGTGTGGTAGAGGCAGTTAGAGATAGATAAGTGCAGGAGGTGAAAAGAGACGAAGAAAAAAGATGGAAGACAAACGATCTCAGGAGCAGAAGAGAAGGGAGGAAGTGAAACTAGAACAGGTTGGATAAAAGAAAGGAGGTTAACGTGAAAAGAAAGTGTGGACCAAGAGGTGAGGGTGAAAGGAGGACAGAAAGTTGGAGGAAGCAGAGAGAGGTGCAGAGGGAGAGGAGAGGACAAGGTGAGAGTAAACAGGAAGACAAAACAGGAGGGTAGACGAAGGAGTCAGACAGTAATGAAGAAGCAGAGAGTGTTACGGAGCGACAGAGATGTATGGTTGATGAGTGACTGTTGTGTTCTCCACTTCTGTTTTAATCAAAGACTCGATGCCCTCGCTGTCCTCTGCCAGTTTAAGGCCTGCGGCTGTCTGCGAGTCCAAAACAGGTAGCAGTGGCCCCATGGCAGCATTACTAACAGGGCATGAGCCAGCCTGTGGAACCGAAATACATCAGTAATGTCACAGTCACGCAGAAATTATGCACATTTATAGTCTTTGACAGGCAGTGGAAGAAGTATTCAGATCTTTCCTCACTCAAAACTTCACTTAGCTGAAGGTATGTAAGCATAATTTAACCTTAAGTATCAGAAGTATGAAAAAATGGTCCCACTATTGTACAGCATGGTGTTTATAGATTAATAACACTGCTGCCCTCAAGGTCTTTTCAGAAGGAAGGTGAAGCGACAATGAACGGGCAGACAAGCACTCTGCAAGTAAGTGCCAGGCGTTCCATACGTGGTAATCGACCTCTTTGCATTGCTGTATCCCTGCTGGTACAACTGTGTTTTCTTTATACGGCAAAGCAAATATAATCGAATCAATCGTGTGTTTGATGCAGACCACAGACTGTTTTTGTCGACAGCTAATGTTAGCTACATTAGCATAGTTGTAACCTCTACAGCCTAGCTTAAAGTGGAGATGAAACACGGAACAATATGACCTTAGACAAGATCTGACACCGCAACCATACCGATTTTGGCTCAGAGGTAGGTGAGTGTGTGTAAATGGTTACTGAGTAGCAGGCAGCACCATAATATCTACGTAGATTTTCTAGAAAACTAGATTGCATTCGACGTTTTCACCAGCAGGGGGCAGCCATTTTGCAACACGCTAGCTGGTGACGTCACTTGGATGGTTGTTTACTGCGAGCGCTGAGCACAACACTGTACTTCAGATTAGTTCAACTAGTTTTTAATTGATTAAGTGTTGATACAATGGAGTTTGAGAGTTTTAATGAGATACAAAGAACCACAGACAAAGTTAAAACAACTTGCCTATGTTTTTTGAGCCAATAAGACCAAATAAAGTGATAAGGCCTGTTCTTATGGAGTTGCGGTGAAAGTGAAAGTGAAGAGCTGTCTGAACTTGACTAACATTACATTCAATGTCAGGTTAAAAAAACACACAAAACACTTCACCACACCAATGTGCTCTACCTCTGTCATCAAGTTGTCGGACCACAACAAGAACGCAAGATGCTTAACGTTTCCTCAAGGTTACCATGTCGCAGCTAACATAGCTAGCGTTACATCCACCGGCCACCTTAAATCATAATCAACATCATTCCCACCTATAGAGGTCAAATGTAGGCATTTTTGGAATGTGTGTGAATGCTGTGTGAACCCGACTCTGATACAGATTGACTGGATACAGAGTTGTGTATTGGTTCATTGTTAAATCAGTCGCAACAAGCCCAGAGGCGTTTAATCTAAATCGTCCAAAGCATTTGGTCATGCATGTTTGCCACAGCATTCACAACACCTGGCGTATGCTCTCAACTCCACCCTCACTGATTGTGGGCACACTCGAAGCCAGGAGCCAGACACAGACACTTTTTGTGTGCGTTGTTTTGCGTCTCTTTGCAGTTATTGTGCAAATTTTGTAGTGTTTTTTTGTCTCCCTCCAGTCTTTTTATGACTCCGCCAGGTAATTTAGTTTATTGTCACACAATCACAATGATAATGAGAGGAACTTTTAAAACATTTTCAAGTGCTTGCTGTTCAACAACATATAAAACATTTAATCCTCCAGTTTATCAGAAAATATCAAATTCAAAAGCAGCAAATTTAGAAATACACAGCTTTCACTGGACAAGTGGGGTATGAAAAATTATGATTTGAAAACTGAGTAGACAAAAGCAGTGAAGTGACAAGTGAAATGTTTGCCTCTGAGATGTGCTGCAGAAGTATAAAGCTACATGAAATGGAGATACTTTATGATATATGTCTTAATTTGACAGGAGAAGAGAACTATCTCATTACTGCGACACTTCATCATGCTCCTGTAGACTGTCACAACCTTATTATTATCACATACTGCCGAACAGTCTCACCAGATAATTAATGATATGCCATATTTATTCTCTTCTCATGTTGTCGCAGTGATAAAGACATCTGTCAATCCACACACCTTTTCTTTCTTCATCTACTTCTGTCTTCCGTTATTTTGACGTGTTATAGCACAGGAAGAACGCAGGTGCAACTTATAATATTAATGAGGCTCTGTTCCATTTAAAGGCCGTGCTCCAGTGCTTTCACTTGCTGTGGGTATTAAGACCTCTGCTCAGGTTAACAAACTTAATGAATGAACATTAAAGGTGTGATGTCTCCCATTCTTACAGGTACAGGTTATCTGATTAGCTCAGCTGCAGCAGGTGTCATCACATGCTCATCGTGGGCTTCACAGGAGATTGAACGTCTCATTAAGTTACACTTAAAATAAAGTTTACATGTTCATCAACACTTAGGTTGCATTTATTCATTACAAGTGAACTTACACATGGCACTGTGATCTCATGGTGCCCTTGTTAAGCTAAATGCTTTTCTGCACAGATAAGCTGTTTACATTGATCCCAGTTTCAGCAACATTAAATCTGTTGAATGAATGAATGAATGCCTTTATTTTGAGCAAAACAAAAACATTAAAACAAAACAAACTTCAACAGACATGCTGAAAAGGATTAGATTTACATTTAACATTTAGATTTAACATTAAACATTTAGATTTAGATTAAACACATAGATTTAGATTTAACATTTAGATTTAAAATTTAACATTTAGATTTAACATTTACCATTTAACATTTCAATTTAACATTTAGGTTTAACATTTCATATTTCGATTTAACGACATTATATTTAACATATTTCAAATTTTGCTGTAAATGTGGTAAAAAGTAACACCACTTTTTCAAATGTTTGAAGCTAAATGTAACAAAATGTTGCTGTTAATTTCAGCGTGAACCAGTTTACAAACTGCACCCCATATTTAGATAGTCAGATTCAATTTCAGATTCTCTTAAATTCCACCAATACAGTGGAAGTGAATGGATTTAGTTTGTGGTTCATCATTTAAAAATTACTTTGGACAATCCAACTTCCAATGTCTGCAATTTTCTCCATCCTGCTTATAAAATAATCCCTATATGAAATCTGTAACAGTGTGGTCTGTGGAAACCACCCCACCCTCACTGGACAAGAGCTCCCCTTTCTTTACCCTGATGTGCACCTTAACCACTCGGTGGCCATGACACCACAAGGTACTAGGATTTTGTATTAACCCTCCAGTCTGCAGACACAAGTCTGCAGACCTTCGTGTTCTACAGGGTCCATACATGTCAGGTTCTGTAGAAAAGTAGAAAAATCAATTTTCTGACTTACTGGTAACCAACAAAAAAAGCTTTTAGTGGACGCAGACCTTTGGACAAACAGTAATTGGAGTCTCAAAGGTGTGACTTAAGGTCATGTCAATAGCGACAAACAAGAACGTGTATGGTTAACACTTTAACCTTCAAGCTTGCTGAAAGGTATGGAAGACTGTGTCTACCAGTGTGATTAAAGAAAAGATCCTATAAGTCTTTATAATGAAAAACTCTCCTGAAATCATGACTCAGTATCTCAAAATAATCAGAAACTTTCTTAAGAATTACGTAGTATCTCAAAATAATGAGAAATGTTGATAGAATAATGACTGTATCTCAGAATATTGAGAAACTGTCACGAATCAGTTCAGGAAAGACTCAAATGAAAAGCAGCAGGCAGGTTTGAGGTTTAACAAAAAGCAAACTTTAATAAAGCCGATAAAAAAACATCCAGAACAGGCAGGTTACAGACTAAAGGATGGAACAGGTGTGACAGAAAACAGGCGGAAAAACACACAAAGACAGGAAGTAAAACCAGACATGACACATGAGGAAATAATCTACAAAATAAAACAGGAAACACATTAAACATGAATAATGAACATGAAACAAGGAACACAATCAGAAAGCAAAGTCCATAGGATAACAAAATATAAACGAAAACACAGGATCATGAGAAAAACTTTTGACTTAGTATCTCAAATTGATGAGAAACTTTCTTGAAAAATCACTCAGTACTTCAAAATAATGAGAAGCTTCCGCAAAATAATGTCTTAGTATGAAATTAATGACTAACTATCTCAAAACAATGTGAAACTTGTTCAAAATAATGAGAAACTTTCTTTAAAAAAATTACTTATTGTCTCAAAATAATGAGTAACTTTATTAAAATAATGATTTTCTTAAAATTATCTAAAAAATAATGAGAAGCTTCCTTTAAAAAAATATAGTGTTTTAAAATAACGAAAAACTTTGTTAAAATAATGACTCAGTATCTTAGATTAATAAAAAAAACTTTCTAAAAATGAGAAACTTCATTGAAAAAAAAATACTTGAGAAACCTTCTTACAATGAAGAGAAACTTTCTTAAAATTATATCTTGGTATCTCAAAATAATAAGAGGCTTTCTTTAAAAAAAATACTACTTGAAAAAGTCCTTGAAAACATTATTTAGTATCTCAAGAACTTGAGAATCCATGTGAAAATAATAACTCGGTATCTCAGAATAGTGAGAAATCTCTCAAAATAATGAGAAATTTTCTTGAAGTTATGCCTTGGTATCTCAAACTAATGAAAAGCGTTCACAAAATAATGACTAAGTATGAAAATATTGACTCATTATCTCAGAATAGTGAGGAACCTTCTTAAAATTGTGACTCAGAATCTCTAAATATGTGAAAAACTCTCTCAAAAAATGACTTAGTATTTCAAAATAATGAGAACAGCTGCCAGTGCATGAACAGGCATCAGCAGGACCGGATATCTCTGCTGCTGTCCGAGGTTCTGAACCTTCGACAGGGCCCAAAGGAACTGTGAAGAGCTGAGAACGTCAGAGACACAAAAATATCCTTCAACTCTGAGAGTGATGCTCAGAAGGAAAGTATCATAAAACCTTTCAAAATCTCACAGCTACCAGGAAATTTCTGTTGTTAACTCTTTAATATCTTCAGTTACACATGGAGGGAAGAATGATTCAGGATGTTTCTCTATGTCGAACCAACATGCACGTACACACACACACACACACACTACTGTAGCACAGATACGAGTGTTGTTCTTGTTGATTGCTGTTAGTTTCATCAGAATTACTTTGGATGGTTGGTTTCATCAGAGCATCTCTCTCGGGTGTGTGTGTGTGTGTGTGTGTGTGTGTGTGTGTGTGTGTGTGTGTGTGTGTCAGCTATCTGACAAAAAACGAAATGAAAGATAAATAACTAAAAATCTAAATGAGGCCAACAGTAAACATTTATTAGGTGGCTGAGCCTTGTAATCAGCACCTTCACTGAGCCTGAGTGAACATTAAAGCAACAGGGAGCTTCGGTTCTTTGTTAGTTTGTCACATGGCTGAAATGTGTTGTTTCTAAACCAAAACATATCCAGGATGTCAAACTGACTCAGCAGCAACAACAGGTTAAAAAGACAAAGACAGTTCGAAGCTAAAGCCAAACTATAGGCTACAGATCACAGTGTAAAAGTGAACCACCACATCACTGCTGATCGCCACACAAGACAGTGAATATAAAGGGAAACTTTGATCATTTTCACAGTCCCTAACTTTTTACTGTGTACAGGCTTGCACAAGATAGGACCTAAATTTTCGTGTGTATGCGGTTTTTGTGTGTTTGCTTGTGTGTGTGTGTTGTGTCCTCCAGCCCTCAGCCCCCTCTGTGCGCCCTACATATAAAGCAGTCCAGTCCAATGTTAACACCAGCTGCTGTCTGTATCTCTAATTATAGCCTCTGCAGTGCAGGCTCCCAGGGCAAGACTGGGGGTCAGGTTACTCCTTCCCACAGCACACACACACACACACACACACACACACACACACACACACACACACACACACACACACACACACCCTCGTTTAAACTGGGCCTCAAAAACAGGTTCTGACAGGGCTTAAGAAGTCACATGGGGCTCAACTAGATATTTATTCACTTATTTACTCCTCACTTTGACCTCTGCTTGACAAGGCAGGGCACTTAGGAGGAAATAAGTTTCCCCTGGAGGAGGTGCAAGAATGTTGGGGAGGTTTAGAAGTTTGAAGTTGTGAGGACTTTATTTTTGTTGTAGTTGTAGCTGTGGGCACAAATTAATATATTTGGTCTCCTGCTGTGTAAAAAGTGCTGCTGCTGTTGTTATTTGGGGACCTACCAATTATTCTAAGGGATAGTGTGTGAGATTTAGGGGATATAGTGACATCTAGTGGTGAGGATTGCAGATTGCAACCAGCTGAAACTTCTCCCGGTTAGAATTCCTTCAGTATTTACTCAGGAGGTTTTTACCAGGAGCTGGAGTATCCACAGAGCTCTCTTCCTCTCCTAAACAAACAGACCAGTAGATTTTAAGCGGTAAAAACATTTCACAAAGTTACAAATCAGTGTTTCTGCTACGCTCTTTGGCATGTCCACTAGGCCACTAGCCAAGCACCTGCAAATGTGTGCTCAGGTTATTTCTGATCCAGACGTTCAGGAGGTTTTTATAGGGAGGTGTTCTCCACTTTAAAATAAATATACCAGGCGGTTAAAATTGGTAAAAACACTGAATAAAGCAGTTTTGCATCCTAGTGTTTCTTTGATGCTGTTTGTCCATCCTGGTCTCACTCTGAAGTCGTCGAAATCCACCGCTTGGGTAGTGCGTCAGACACGGTTGAATAAAGCTGTCCTTTAACGTCGGCATGATACACGGCTGGTTGCCATAATAGTTTAAATGCACCCAGCGGCGTCAGAGGGAAACGCAGCAGGACAAGAACTGGTGGGAGGAGTGGTGGATGGGTCCAACAAACACAGACTTTCACCTGAGAGAACAGTGTTTGTGTCCTGTTAGATTCTAAAGCCTGAATTTGTTCTGTCACTAGCTGAGTGGGTAGAGTGGGTGTCCTATGTACAAAGGCAGTGTCCCCCCCATCCTTTATACTTAAACTGTCCTATCTAATGGAGCCGAAAAAACAAGAAAATAGAAATGGAATTTGGTTTGTCCCTTCTAGAAACATGGCAGTTCAACATGGCAGTCTCCGTAGATGAAGCCCCACTCCCTATATAGATGTAAAAAGACTCATTCTAATGTAACAAAAACACAACAATTCTTATTCTTATTAAGAAAATATACTGATTATGATCCATTTCCACCAGTATATCCCCCCCAATCCTACACACTGGACCTTTAACACTGTCAAATAATACTATGATAAATGAAAGAAAATTAATGATGGCACCACTTCAGTCACTTTACAGGTGTAAGGGGATTGGACAGGTCAGTAAAGGTGAAGTCAGGAATGGAGTAATGAGCCTCTCGGAGGAGGAAACACTGATGGAACATCAGCTGTTCGCTGCCGCCGGCTGCCTCCATCATTATAATATGATTAATACGTTCTGTGTTTCCAACACACACAGCACAGGAGACTGTTAGACCTTCATGTCTTCACTTTATTCTTTCCTCCTGTCTCCTTCTCTTGATCTTTTGCTCCTATACACCCGGGTCTCTTCCGCTCCTCCGTCTCTCCCCTCCCTTCACTCACACCGTCTCTCTATTTTGGACCCTCAGAGGGGGCAGGGTGGCTCTCAGTAGGTCAACCCCTCTCCTCTCTCGCTCTTTCTGTCCCACTCGCTCAGCAGTTAACCAGCTTAAGCTCTGAAACTTTGACTCAAGAATTTCCTGGAAACAAACTGAAACCGTGCAGGAGAACTTTGAAATTAACGAGAACAATAAAAGCAAAAAACAAAGAAGTATTTACTGGATTTCGTTCCTTGGATTTTTCTCCTGTGGGGAAGGTTTTAGTGTATTTTTAGACCTACTGTGATCCAGCTTAACCACAATTGCTGTGCGCTTTTTGCTGCCGGATTTGAGTGTTGCCTCCATCATCTTTTTCTCACAATCAACCGGGGCCAAAGAGGATTTAACGAAGGAGTTACATGCGCGTTTCTATGGTAACGGCGTATTTCCAGAGCCTTTGAAGGACTGAAGGTTATCACTGAACATCCAGCAGACTCAAAGCCCAAGGTAGTGTAAAAATCCATGTCATTGTGGCTGAACTTTATAATAATGATCTGACGCTGATGTTATAAAATGCTGGAGGTCTGTGCAGCTATTCTGCCTTATTACCGTTTAAAACACCTGCTAAAGGTTAGCTGCTACTGATGAGATACACCCAAACTTTATAAAGTCAGGAACTGCAACTTTAATGGTGCTTAAGGAATTTTAATGTTACGATTAAATAAACCAAAACGAATGACTAGTTGTGTTATAACAGTACATGTAAGCTATATAAAGCTCCTGTTGATACTTAATCATGTCTTCTCTTAGGTGCTGAAGTAGCTGCACACATTACCTAAGTCACATTGATTTAGCTTCACATTTATAATAATAAAAAAACAATGGGCCTTTAAAAACCAGTCACAAGCTGCTTTAAAAATACAATACAATAAAAGAGAAACAAAATATCTAAAAACAGGGATTTCAAGAAGTCGACAAGCAGAGAAATAAAATGTGAAGTGACAACTAGAACACAACTGTCCCTCTGTCCTCTACCTCCGAAACTGGTCTGCATAGACTTACTCAGTCTGGTCGAGTGTGGCTTGACGAGGTTGGCTGCTAACGCTAGCATCAGAGGCTGTGCTAGCCCAGACATCCGGGTTCGCTGCTAAATGCTTTGTGTTGAGGGGAAATTTCAGGCTTGACGCAATCCGATGGTACAAAGATTTCGTACTCACAGAGAATGGTATCCCTATCTACAGTTCCATCTGGGCGTTTTTTAAATGTAAATGTTTCATTCATGGGGCCAAGCAACGTCTTATTGTCTGCCTCCACAACACATTCTCACTCCGACCTCGTTTGGTCATTGACTTTCCACGTCCACATACGACGTGCAAGGTACCCTGGGTGTGTTGGTTGCTGACGTTCTGCGACACCGTGTCAAGTTCTGCCTGTTACATGCTTTGTCTTCTTTCAAGATACACTTAGGTTTTTCACAGGAAATTTACCGTCTCTTTCAAAATAAACGCACTGCATTGGTACTACACCATGCACTGACGTTTCTTGTCTTTTAACAACAAAAGCACGTGGTTACGTTTAGGAAAACAGAACAGGGTTTGGCTTTATAATATTATGGGACACAAACACCTCTCTCTCGGGTGAAAGTCGGCATTTGTTGGACCCATCCACCATCCCTCCACTCACCCCATTTTTGCTGCCTTAACTTTCATCCTCGTCCCGCCGTGTTTCCCCCTGACGCCCCCAGGCGCTGTTAAACTGTAACTGCAACCGGCCGTGTATCATGCCGACATTAAAGGACACCTGTTGTTAGCTTCTGACGCTGTAAGAATCGGATTTCAGTGACTTTGGAGTGAGACCTGGTTCGCCTCCATCATGTGACAAAGCCACTGTGGCCCTCAGTGATGCACTGGGTCAAAGGGTATCACGAAACACGATTAATCAGTGTTAATTATTATAATAATTAACGTGTTATTTTGACAGCATTAGTAACAACATTAAAAAAAATCATATTTTTTAACTTTGTAGAACAAAATACACTTTGATATTTTTCCCTTCATGACTAAACACTGAATTGTTGCTCTGTTGCCACTTACGTACTGCAGTACATTTATCACATCAAATATTTGATTATACATGTTGAAAATGTACACAAGAGATTAACAAAACCTTTTTAAATGATCAGTTAAAAAGGGTTGCACTCTTGCACACTATCAGTACAAAATGTATTGACAAGAGCAACTTACTCACAGTCCTCATTTTCCTTCACACCTGTTGTGACCAGTTGTCTCCAACATTTTTGGCTTGTGACTCCTTAAAATGAGGCAGTGTGTTCGGTGCTTGTTCCTCCTTTACACAGATCAAGTCCCCCGTTCAATCAAAGACTAATTGTTTAATATCAGGAATTCTTAGAGACCTGAGGAGTTGAAAGAATTCAGTATTTCATAAGAAAATGTGTAATACTGTTTCTTTCTTTTCTCTTGTATCATCTTGGGATGTCTCAGATGTGTCTTGGGATCAGAAGGGGGTCCCGACCCCCAGGTGGGAAACAACTGCATTTGAAAATATTTGCTTTGATGTGATCTTTTAATGATCTGTTACCTTTTGTTTCTCTCTTTTATATCTGTCTTCTAACAGTGCCATAGTGTAATTGCTCAGATGTAACCAAGAGGATTTTTTTTATCAGTGCACATAAGCTGAACACATCAACTCAGCTGTAACACCAAGGGGTCAGGACACGATTAATGGGAGACGGTCTGCTATACGAATTTGTGTTCACCATTGGCAGTTTTTTCTATTCTTTAATTTTCATGAAATACCAAATAATTGGTATTTCATGAAAATTAGAGACATGCAGGAAATGGTCACAGGCAACAGCCTTGTGCATGGGACGCCTGCTCTATCCACTAAGCCACAGACACCCCATACTCAAAATGTTTTTTGTCTTTAACTAATTCAATTCCACTAATTAAGGTTGTTGTTAGGTTGTATCACGTTAAAATTTAATTTGGGCATAATTTTATCCATAACTACAAATAACATATACTCACTCACACCCCTGCATTTCTTCAGCAGGATTTTTGAAAGGTTTAATGGCTGATTTATGAGCACAGACTTGTTGATCATCTCAAACTAGCAGAAGTAATTTGTGCCCAGCTTCACTGTAAGCTCTGACTTACTGATCTCACTGTTAAGCAGCATTAAAAAGTAATTTTATTTCAGCCTGAATTCTTTCTAAATCTGAAATATTCATCTGGAGTTTTAAACTCATGTCCTCTCTCAGGGGTAGGGATTAAAACTGGACTTTGTCCTGCTGCTGACTCTGCTAAGAGGCTCCACCGTCCACAGTCAGACACACACGGCTGTGTTTTTACCACTGAATTACAGCTCACAACTCACGCTAGCAGCTGATGCTACTCAGGTGAGAATGTATTGCAGGCTAGCATTCTGGCTCCAGCTGTCTACCACCAACATGGTGGCGGTCTTATCTCATACCGCCTATACAGCGATAGAAATAATCACAAGCACGGCTGTTCTCGGCCATTAAGCCATTTTTAAAATAGTGATGCAGTCGTTAAAATTGTCGTCTCACAGCAAGAGAGTTCCTGGCTCGCACCCAGGGTTTGCTTGTTCTCCCCATATCAGCGTGGGTTTCCTCCAGGTGCTCCAGCTTCCTCCCACAGTCCAAAGACATGCAGGTTAATTGGTGACTCTAAATTGTCCATATGTGTGAATGTGAGTGTGAATGGTTGTCTGTCTCTATGTGTCAGCCCTGTGATAGTCTGGTGACCTGTCCAGGGTGAACCCCCTGCGACCCCCAACAGGATAAGCGGTTACGGAAAATGAATGAATGAATGGTATTTACAATTCTCCTCTCCCCAGCTGGCCACCAACATTAGATGTTGATATTTGGTATAATGTAGGTTGTGACATCAGCATCACCAAGGTTTAATGACAGGACGACGTCTAATGCCAACGTCAGTTTGGCAAAGAATAATGACAGATAACGTCTTTAGCTGTGCTGTTAATAGGGCTGTCAAAGTTAACGAGTCGACACAAATTCCTATTAATGCCACTAATTATCCTGATGCGCGATTAACACATGCCTTCTGTAATTATGACCGTCGAGTCGGCCCACCCTGTAGTTTGGGAAACCAGGAAGTAATGCAGCAGTAGCATTATGGATGGAAAGCAGGAACAAACCTCTGTGAGCAGACATGGATAAAGAAAGGCATCTTTTGAATGGCAAGTTCAGCTTCAGAGCACTGCCTGATGGTTCTCACAAGACCAGTTATTTGTATTTACTGTCAATATGAAATGAGTTGAGTGAGCTGCTTAAAAAACAGGGGACGTTTAGTTAACCTTTACGAGTGTAAAGTTGGACGCTACATTGTGTTAGTATTGTATTACACTCAGGTCAATATGTCCATCTGTTGGGTTGACCATGGTGTGCTTACATTTTGAGCATGCAGTACCTTTGAGGTTATTCTAGAGAATATCCTGAATAGTATTTGTCATTGTTTTGAATTGTTGCAATAATAATAAATATACATTTGCACAGATATTTGTCCACTCTCATGTTGATAAGAGTATTGAAAACTAAATAAGAACTAAAATATCCCTTCAAAGTACATTTTGAACAGATAAAAAAAAATGTGTGATTATTAATTTTTTAATCAATTTACACATCAGGAACAGGAGAGGAGCCTGATAGCTGAAGGCTCTGGCTCCTGATCTACTTTTGGAGACTTTAGGAACCACGAGTAACCCTGCGTTCTCCGAGCGCAGAGTTCTGGTGCGAGAATATGTCACTATGAGCTCTCTAAGATATGACGGAGCCTGACCATTTAGAGCTTCCAAACGTCTAATGCCAGCAGCATCTTGACGTAGAATAACAATATTTAGATATATGGTATGAAGAACAAAGCCCTACATCTGCAAAACTTTCATTCCAACCAAACTTTAACCTCTGTCCAAAGTAAGAGTCAAATGTCTTTTTACATCACATTGACATCCACTGCCAGCTGGGCTATTTTGAGTGACCGATAGTCCGCTGACATTTTAGTCCTGTCTCATCTCATCAGTGAAAACTAAACATAGATTTCGTCATAGTTTTTATTATCCAAGATCTATTTTTTGCTTGTCAACGTCTTGTCTTTATCATGGGAAAAAAGGTTAATGAAATGTTCAAGAGGAAATTTTGTTTTTTAATCTTATCATATAATTTTAAATGCTAAATCTTAATCCAAACAGTAACATAACTCTAGCTGTCAGATAAATGTAGAATTAAAAGTGTTATATTTCCCACTGACATGTACACGTTATTAACACCGCCCAACAAGACGTCTTCATAAGCAGCACCATGCACATTTGTCATTAAGTTTTTGCACTTGTATCGAGAGCGGATGCTTTTAATGACTCACACTCTCCATGGCGCCTTTGTCGCCTTTCATTTGCCCTCAAACACCAGTTAGTAGCCTGCACCCACACCGTTCTAATTCTGTTCATTCCTTTGGTGTGGAGGAGGCGGCAGTTGGTGGTGTTCTTGTGTGTGTTTGGTGTGCGTGCGTGTGTGTGTTTGGTGTGCGTGCGTGTGTGTGTGTGTGTGTGTGTGTGTGTGTGTGTGTGTGTGTGTGTGTGTGTGTGTGTGTGTGTGTGTGTGTGTGTGTGTGTACAGTGTGTGTCAAGCACTCTGTGTTAGCAACAGGTGGGCTGGGTCATCAGGACAGACACATAACGCACTAAAAGGGAAAAATGTTTGCAGACAGTGACTCACACTTTGACTTAACTATAAAACACAGTCCTACGTAAGAGAACGATACTGTAATTAGACACTTTGGAGCAGAGCGGTGAAGTGGATGATTGCACAGTGCAGCTTTCCCTCCTCTCTCTGTTGTAGGACGTTCACACTGCACTCCAACCTTCTGTCATTGTGACATCGTGACTGTTTTACCTGCTGTGGATCAATGTGTTGGCCTGACCAGCCGTTGCCAGGGCTTCACTAGATCAATGGTTGGCTTTTATATCACACACACACACACACACACACACACACACACACACACACACACACGCAGGCGCTCTCAGCTCTACTTCTGAAATGACACACACCCCGGCTGTTGTTCACACGATCAATGGTTAGCTTTCTTGAATCAGATGCACACACAAATGCACATTCGAGTGTGCGTGGGCAGAATTATGTTAAATTGATTTTGTAGTTTGTTATCTGAATGCAGCAACAGAAAGGTCAGCCAGAGAACAGCTGCTGAATCAAAACACTTCAATTGTTCACGTTGCACAACCACCCTGGATCACATTTATACCAGATAGATAGATAGATAGATAGATAGATAGATAGATAGATAGATAGATAGATAAAATCACACATCGGATCTTGGTGAATTAATTATCCATATAGTATAATTTGTTGAGAACAGAATGACGTAACAATGTTCAGTGAAAAGTAACAAAAAGCATAAGGATCACGCTCATTAAACTTGGGCACCAAACGCAGATTACCAATAACATCAACACCACTCGGTGCAGACCCAGCAGGAGCAGAAACTTCTGTATCAGACCCCCAAGAGTGCTTCCCCTCACTGATTAAGTGCAATCTAGACTCCTCCAACTCCAACAGTGCTCTGCCTCTCCAGCTCAAGCTTCTCTGCCTGCTGAAGTTTCTCTAATTCAAGCTGCTTTTCTCTGTCTACTTTTAACTTTGACTTCTGCTCAAACTGCATAGCTAACAGCTCTTTCCGCCGCTCAGAAGTCAAACCAGCTGTCTGCACAACTGCTGGCGTAGAGAACGACACAGGCGCTGACTTCTCCACGACACTTGTTAAATCAAAGACGACAAAACCTCATTTATGATCTCATCTCTAGCTATTTTCTCAGCAACTACAATGTCATTATGGTCAGATCTTTACAGCAGCTGATCCAGACAGTTTCTGCCTAACTTCAGCCTGAGCTAGCTAAAACTCAACCCCAGTCTTCCTGTGGTTCTTCGGCAGGTGGATGAAGCATGAACCCAGTGAGTCTGTAAAACAAACTGCAATAGGCGACTCACAAAATCTCATGGATGCCCCCGGGATGGCTGTTCCAAAAACAGCTACTGACTAACTGCTCCCCACCTCACTGACAGAAAAAAAGCAGACAGTCACAATCCACAGAAGAAGGTGTCCTGCCACCAAAATAGTAACACTTTCCTTCTCTTTTGCACCCAACAGTCTGACACCAGGAAAAGGTCAGGTATAAATGCTGCCTAAAACACAGCTGGACCAAGGGCCCGTCCCAATAACCCCCCTTAGCCCTGCCCCTACATTTGCGCTTTCAGTGAGGGGTAGTGGTGTCCCAATTGGTTTTTGCGTGTAGGGGGCATAACGAGGGGTAGTGGGTATGAAACTAGCACTAAGAAACGAGAGATTTCAGGTGCTGACTTGCCAGCGAGGGGTAGACGTCGCCGTGGCTACCACCGAGCAAGAGACGGGGAAAAAAGTTCATACATAGCTAACATTACCGTCGTCTGGTTGCTTGTTAGCTAGCCAGCTCACACTATCTGGCGTCTCTCATCTGTCCTGTTCTGCAAAATTGTCGGATTTTTCACATTACGATAACACGCCTGCTAATATAACTATGCTGCCTCGTAATGTTAGCTGGTTAGCTAGCTAGCAGAAGTCCTCTGTTGTCTGTCGTTCATCAAATGAGGCATGATGAATGCAGCAAACAAGATCAGTAGGATGAATAAGACTCCATTGTAGATGCCGGTTGGAAATGTAGATGGTGCGCAGCTACCTGTTTAAAATAGTTACGTATGTCTGAACATAACCGACGCGGTGACGTAATGAGTGGTGTCCCAATTCCTGGGGAAAGATTTCTACCCCTACCCCTCGTTGTTTGAGGGCCAAGGGGTAGGGCCAAGGGCTAAGGGGTAGTGAGCAAGGGGGGTATTGGGATTGGGTCCAAGTCACCTAATCAGTTGCGCAATCAAACCATGCCTTCCACTACCTGTGGCACAAAACCTTTTTAAACAAACCTTAATGGATTTGCCCCCTTCTGTTACGATGAGGTTTGTTATGGGCAACCCATCACCAGGATAAATGTTGGCACTGTATGTCTTTGCTAACCATGAATTTGTTAAATTTGCATGCTGTTATGTAATGGATACGTTGAAACTTTATATTTCAACAACGCAAGAAAAAAGTTTGGAATATGTTTCTGCACAACACAAATACGTTACATTTCAGCCTGTTCTCATTATGAAGTTGTTGGAATAAGAAAGACCTTTAGCGGCAGTATAATACGCTGCCAGGTGGCATCAGTATGTAACACGACTATACGGAACCTTTCGCAGCGTTATGATGTGCTGTAAGTCGCCCAAACGGCAGCTGTCACAGCAGTATATGTGGACGGACAGCTTTAGTTCCTAAAGCAGCACCTGTCACAGGGGTATGATCAGTGGTGAATGGCGTCAGATTGAAATGCTGTCGGTAACAATCTAATATAAAGAAATGTAAAGTCTCTATAGAGCAGGTGGGAAGGGTGGTGGATGGGTCCAACAAACCTGGGACTTTCACCCAAGAGCGTGGTGTTTGCTTCCTGTATGAATATAGAGCCAAACCATGATATTCTTTTCTAAACTGAACCATGTGCTTTTATTGACGTCTCGTCATTGGTAGCGGTGTCCTTGAACATCAGTGGCAAACACAGAAGGATACGTAGTGTGTAACATGGTCGGCCACTGACAAAACGGTGATATGTGACAACCTGGGATGAGAACGTGTTGTACATTTGCACATTTTTATGAAACTTTATGTTTCAACAGTGTTGAGGTTAACATGTGGTCAGGTTTAGGTACAAAACCACTTAGTTATGGTTAGGAAAAGATCATGTTTATGCTTAAAAAACAGTTGTGGCACAATTCCAGCTGGAAGGGCAGTGATGCCCTGGTAATAAACTACCCCTTCTATGGGATTATCTTGGTAGGAAATGCAGAGATGCTTTGGTAAAAAAAACACAACTGCTTTACATGGCACTATCCTCAGTGGAAACACAGGTCACTTTAAAACATTTTGCCAAGGTACCACACCTGATATTGTGGCAGAAAAGTTTCATCAGAAAGAAGACAACTTAAAGACGACTATTCCTGAATTTCAGCTATGTTGTTATCACTGGAAATCTTTGGCTTTAAAGAAGGTAGAGTGATGACAATACTATTAGTATCACTACAATATTAACTATCAGCTGTCATGAATAAGTTCAGGAAGGAGCCAAATGCAGAGCAGGAGGCAGAAGGTTTGAAGGTTAAACAAAAAGCGAGCTTTAATTGTGATTAAAAAAAAAATCCTGGAAACAGGCGGGCAAAAGAAAGGACAACCAAAATGAAACTGAAACAAATCAGGGAAACACACTGAACACAGTCAAGAAATCCAAAATGGAGCATGAGAGACGAGGACAAAACGACACCATGAACACCTGGATGAACACAGACGAACTGACAAGGGAAACACACAGGTATATATACACATAAAACTAATCACAAGAACGAGACACTGCTGGAGTGGGAGGACACAGGCAAAAGGAAGGGAAAGGGAAATGGGGACTGACGAACAACAAGGGTGTGGTGGGGAACACTAGGGTGGAGCCAGACCAGGTGTGAAGGGAAGACTGGGAACTAATGAGACAGGTGTGACAGAAAACAGGCTGGAAAACACAAAGACAGGAATTAAAAGCAGACATGATACACGAGGAGAGAATCTAACAAAAACAAAACAGCTCATTCTGATAATCTAATCCTGCCACGTATAGTGTAATGAGTGCACTTCCATTGATGGGAGCTTGGAGGCATTCGTGCACAGAGGGTGGGTTGTGGGTGGACGGAGGGATTTTGGGGCCTAATATTGAAATTCTGCCCTCAGGCCCTCTAACAGGTTGATCCAGCCGTGCTTAATTGCTCTCATTTTGCATCAAACTCTAATACTTGTTGCTGAATCTCTTATTAATGGTGATCTTGTGCAGCCGAGCGTGTCATCTGGGTTTGAGTGCACAGGCTACATCATAAGTTATCATATAAGAAATTTACTCAAGAGGAAGTGTGTATTTATACGTTGAGGAAAAGCCTGAAATGTGCCTCGAGGTACAGCTATTTTTTTAATGAGGAGAGAGGGGAACATTGTCACCAATCTGCAGTCAGCTTCTATTAATTGACGGTGAAGATGAGAACCATTAGAGTCCAAGCCGCCACCTAATTGTGTCAACGAGGCTGTCATAATGAACGGTGTGAAATGCCTCAGCTGGACCAGCACAGAGCTTACAGGACTCACGTGGATCTGCATCCTTCAGGGGCCTCATTAATAACCTTGAGAAGGGCATATTTCTTCCAAGTGAGTCAGTCCCTATTTTAATTCAGATCTCCACAACAGTGTAGCGATCACTTTATATTTGCAGATAAGCTGTGTGAGAGGCAGGCGGAGAAACAGAAGGAAAAATAAATCATCTCAGGCGTTGATCGCAGCATGGCGCATAATGAACACAAACAACCTAACGCGGGGACATAATCATGTTATGGCGCGCGGCCCCGCTGCCATACAATGATGAAAACTTTCTTTAGAGAAGTAATTCGTCTTGTAGAGCAGATTTTTCAAAGTGAGATGGAATTTAATCTCCTCATCACCCCGGGTAATCTCTGTCTGTCTCCCACTCTTTCTCCTCCTCATCCTCGCAGAAAACATACTTGAGTGATTCACTGACATCCGTGTGAATAAACAGCTGCTGGGAGCATTAATCAAAAGACACATGACTGCAACAGACATGCCTGTTTTACATATGCTGATATTATTCATCAAACACAGATTAAAATGAACATAAATTGGACTCAGCGGTGAATTCATGGTGGGAAGATTGCAGTATCACAAGTCAGGCTTATATCAACACCATTATGGTCTATAATCCTGTGATGTGATCAAGTCACAACCTCCAGAGATGAAAAATGACGCTGTTGGAGCCATATGTTTGATTAGTGTGAAATGTAGGATCCCATCATGGTGGCTTATGTCCCTGGCTAAGGCAGGCCATAGTATTTAAGTTCATGCCAGTAAGCACAGGTGTTGCTGATGCTTGGAGTAAAACGTGTATAGCTGTATTTAAGTTTGTGTTGAAAATTATCGGAAGTTATACTGGTTATACTAAAGACAATGGTGAAAAAAATAAACAAGTAATGATATACAGCATTGGTAAAGATTGGAAGTAATTTTCTGTGCACACGTCCAAACAATTTGGCCAGTTAGCAACCAGTAGCAGCTAAAATATAGGCTAGTCACTAAAAAGTGCCAAAAACTGCAGTTCCTCTAATGGCCACATGAGGCTGGCGTCAAAAGTGAGTCAATCACCACAGACCCTCATGTTATGACCCCCAACTTTACAGCAGGAATAAACATGTTTACAGGCTGGTACAAAAAACGATGTTGGTCTCTTAAGTTAATTTTAACTTTCATGACAACTTTTAAATTACCAATAGGTGATGTCAGAGTGGTCCATTATCTTATACAGTCTGTGCTTTAGACACCAGAAGGCATCAATACAAAGTGAACCTTCCATCTCCACAATACTCCAAAAGTTTCTGTAATTTATTTAGAATTATTTTAATACAACCCAGTTGCCAGAGAAAAATATTTGCACTGTACGTTTCTGCGTTACATGTGTGCACTGCTTTGTAGTGGATACGCTGAAACTTTACATTTAAGGCTTATCCTCCTGAGACCCTGCGTCCTCATATGAGCACATCACATTCTGTGTTTGTTGGACCTTATACTTCATTCTACTTAACTTAGACCTCTTGTCCTCATTCATGGACACTTTTTTGTGCCATCTTGTGGTAGTAAGCGCACAATACACTAACCCATGTAAAAACAAGATGGCAGCCATCTCTGCCAAGTCGATCTGCAGCCGATTCTGACACCAAAGTGTTTAAGGTCCAAAACCTGATCACATTTTATGGTTGGAACTTATTCATGATTGATCATGTTTGTAGTTTGATATGGCAACAAATTTGAGCGTTTTTAGCAACAGTAACAGACATAGGACATGTCTTTACACAAGGACAATCCTAGCTTGGAGTATGGATCAAGGAAAATTCATGCAGAGTTTCTAAATAAATCACAGAGGGTTTGTTACATTATTTGAAATTTAGTTTTTGCACAACAATGTTCAGGTGATCAGTTTTATACTTTATTACACACACTCCATATGAGGACATCTTTTTTTTCTTCAAAACTATTTCCTGTTCAAAGACATTATTTTGTTTTAAATATGTATCAGGCCCTACTGATCCCAAATAGCTAGGAGACATTAAAAATGTATACCAAATAGGAGCCACGTTTAGTGGCACAAAAGCTGCTGGAAAGGAGGAACTGGTCAGTAGAAAAACACCCAGGTTAATAGGCTCAGACGCCACTGGGGAACAATTCAGTGCGCTGCTAAGAAACACCCAGGTTCAGTGCCACAGACGCAGCTGGGAAACACTGCAAAGAGTTGACAAAAAACAGCCGATGTTGTTGGTCTTGAGCAGTGGTTTGCAATGATCTGCAACTTGGCAGGCATCTCGTCTGAGTCCCACACCATCCACCATCCCCTCCAGCTCCTGATGACGAATGCCACTTTATTTATTACATCACTTAAAACATTGATATGATACATATGAAACATGCAAATGTAATGCATTTGCAGACACATATAATGCCAGTTCTTCTGGTGCCTGGGCTGTGTAACAGGTTTGTTTTAAAGCAAATTCTCCCTCCTGTCCTCATGAAACACCACCACAGTCATTCAGTTTGTTGCTGCAGCCAAAAATCTCTTTTAATCATAATCTTCCAAATCAAATGCTAATTGCATTGCCCTCTAATTCCTATGGATCTTAAAAGATACTGACAATTTTAATGGTGGTATCAGCAAATTCAGAGAAATATAGGAAACTGCTCTCTCAGCAAAAAAAAAAAAAAAAAAAAAAGTTTAAAGGGCATATTATAAGAAACCTGATTTCAAGATTACAGTCACACACACACACACACACACACACACCCACTCAGCACAGTTTAAAGCTGCTATAATCAATATATTATATAAAAAATAGATCAAACAACTACTTGCATGTAAAATGTGTTGCTCATAGTGACGCACCCACAAAAATAACCATCAGACTCTGCAGATCCTGTCAGCTCTACATAGCTTTTCTACTGTCTTTCAGCTCATTGTTTGGGTTTCCAGGTTGGCAACTTAACTGTTTTGGTTTGCTCCAACTACTGTACAGCTACGACAGAATAATAAAACATGCTATTTAGTTGCACTGCGCATGCTAGATGTGAAAAAGTTCACCATATTAACCTAAAAGGCGATATGCCTCTTCCACTTTTCTTCTACATTTCTTTAATGTCTCTCATTATTTTCTTGCTTTATTTTTCATATTCATGTCTTAATGTTTCAAACTTCTCTCCCGTCCTCAGCTCGCTTCAACAATGAGCAGTCAAACCAACGGCGGGGAGGAAGCATCTCCTGCTCAGACCAATCAGAAGTCATTCTTGGATGAAGTCATTCTGACCTTCAGTTCACCGATGGCCTGGCTGCTGGTTGTGGCTCTGATCATCACGTGGTCGGGAGTCGCCATCGTTCTCTTTGATCTGCTCGACTATAAAACGCTGACAGGTAACACGAGCTGCTGTTGATTATTAGTTGTTATGGTGATTGTCATCTTTTCATAGATTGTTTGCACCATTCAATTCAACAATCATTCAATAATTCCATCATAATGTGATTATTATGGGCTTGTAATGTTTTATTATTCCTTCAACTCATTCACACCCATTTTTCACACATCCTTTACACATCCACGTTTCATCTGAGCATCTCTCAACAACCATTCAGACATTTTTGAAGCAGACTTCAAAAGTGGCCACGCTCTCATCAAGGTAATCATTTTCAGCGTCCATGTGTCGAGTTAGGACACACAGTTGAATTTTTCTTTTCAACATGTTAATGATAATATCTCAACATCTGTGCTGCTTGAAAGGTTCAGTGTAGGATTTAGGAGGATAAATTGGCAGAAACGCATCATAATATAATGAGTATGTTTTCTTTAGTGTATGATCACCTGAAAATACGAATCATGGTGTTTTTGTTACTTTACAATGAGCCATTTATGGATGCTTTCAGACCTAGAGTTGTCTTGCTTTGGTCTGAATCAGGGACTAATTTTGTGACAAAGTTGTATAATTGCCTAGAGTTGGTTTGTGTTCTCACGGCAGCATTTACAAGCGGATCAGATCAAATGCCTTGTGCGAGAAAGCTGCTCTTGATCAGTCAGAATTTCCATGTGGGAAAAATCCAGGAAGTAAAGCAAACGTTGAAGAAGAGAACACTTGCAAGATAAATGTCACACTTTCTAATGTCACAATGGAGGGACAACTACGCAGGTTGATTTTAGCGCTGCTCATCGTGGACTATATTGCTGTTATTGTTCATTTTAGTCAAACCATACAGTTTGAAAACGAGGCGCGGCTCCAACTAGAAAACAACGTTTTGATGCATTGGATGTGCTGAATGAGCATATTAAGGCAGTACAGGAGGAGGTGCACATTAATAATCCTCCAGGACTGGAACATGCTCATGTTTAACCCAAACAATGTGTCATGTGACTGCAGTTGGTTCACATCCAGGTCAAAACACAAATGAACCGCACCAGAGTTTGTTTGTAACTAAACTCTTCAAGAAGGTCTCGGTCCAGGTGTTAATGAGTGTTACGTCGTCTGGGGACTGATCCCAAGACTGTATTGTAAATATAGTAATGTACAGTGTACCTCACCTCCAGATGCCACTCAGTCCCTCTAAATCTTACACACTGGACCTTTAACACTGTTTTTAGTGTTGTGTGCTTCCCTTCACTTGACAGCTGGGCGTATTGAAAATGACACACTGTTTTAAGGAGAGCATTTTCTCACACTCACATTCACCTCAACTCTAACATTTATTAGACCACCAGCTGACAGTTTATGTACCAGTGTAGAAATACAGCTGAGTACATGCTCCACTCCTTCTCATTCTCACTTATACATCATACACTGGTAGAATGGATGGAAAGGGCATTTCATGGTGTTAACATGCAGTTATTATTTTAAATAAAACATGTATTAATTTTAAAGTTATGATTTCCCTGGTTTACATGTTCTTCTTTAAAATTCCATATGTTGCCTGCTGCATTACAGAAACTGTGATCAGCTTTGTTTCCTCGCATATTTCTAATCCTATTATCTCCAGCTCGTAACTTAATTGTCTCGAGTGATCAAATTCCGCTTTCTGTGATCAGACTTTAATTACTTCATTGTCGTGAGATAACAGAAAATGAATTTCCCTGAGAACGATGCTATGTAACTGATTGATTAAAGTAAAAGCAGCAGTCAAGATCTCCTTCAAACATTTTCAGTTCTGCTTAAGACTGCCTATTCACTGGTGCCGTGATCAGGCTTACAAGGCCATTCATTTATAGCTGGAGATAAAGAGAAAAGCTGCATAACAGGAGAAATCAAGAGGGAGCAATGTGCCGTGCTCTTTGGTGTGTTGTTACGTTTCGTTGAATGCAGAATCTGGGTTGTTAACGACCCTTGAAATCAAAATACCGAACAAAAATGTCACCATGTTGACATGATGATACTCCTGTTATTATTTACTTTACACATAAAGCACGTCAGACATTTTGGGAAATACTGCACACTTACTTACTCCTTTATCTGTCCATCATGTGCTCACACTATGAGCGACCAGTGTTGGGCAAGTTACTCTTAAAACGTGATATATACTACATATTACCAGTTACGTTTATTTGAATGTAATACAGCACTTTACATTAATAGTCTCTGTGCAGAGTATTAAGTTACTTATTAATATAACAATGTTATTTTCACCAAAATGACCTCATGTTGATTTTAAATGGATGAGGGTCATGTTGTTTCACAGCTAGCTCCAGTTTATTGCAGTTAATTTCAAATCCAGTGCTGCAGGTCTGACCCATTCATCCAATCACACACAGCGGTTACCACTTTGTATTGAAATGAAGAAAAGAACAGTTAAACAGCCTAGACCTTTTTAAATAAATGAATATCCTTGGACACAGGGAGGGTCAGGCAGAGGATCAAAGCCCGATAATTATGAGATATGGATAAATATTTGTGGGTCTACGGTATGAGACTAAATAAACAAATATTGAGGTTCGCACAATAAATGGAATGACATGTGAGTCACTCACTGTGACGAGCGCAAATTAAAACACCAGAGCTGAAAGACCCACCTGCCAGTTCCCGGAGAGAGTTATGAATAGGAACAGGACTGTGTGCCAGTGTTGCTCTGCAGTTGTAGGTCGTCTCTATATACAGACTCTACATTCAGTGACTGTAGAGTCTGTAGGCAAACCCCGGAGATCTTGCCTCTGGAAGAGGAGTGGAAGAGCCCTGGTTTACTGATGTAGGCTGTTTGTAGTCCGCGTGATATTGACCAATCACGTCTGCAGTCTGCCAGGTTAAACGGTCCATGCGTTGAACTAACGAGGTGGAACATAATTGGCGTCACTGCAAACTCTGAATTCAGCATATTTACTTATATATAAACGGAAGTCGGAAACGGAAATTTGCCTCCGTCGCTCAAACAAACCGGAATGCCAGAAAATCATGACATGAAGCTACAAACTGACGCACGACCCTTGTTGCTACAGATGGTATGTTGGGCTTCAAATCAAAACTGAGCTGGCCTTTTTCAGTTCTCCAATGGGAGAGAAGGGAGGAAAGAAGTGTTTATTTAACACTGATTAGTGACAAATTACCTTGCTTTTTCCATGAGACCTCTTAGAAATTATGAGTTATTTAGATATAATAACGGACCTGTAAAACAAAGCATTACCTTTAAGTCTCATGAGCACAGTGGTAAAGCAATAGCATGCACTGTAGTGATCTGAATAGACCTGACACACAAAGGTCAAATTGCCTCCAATCTTCCAACCACACAGCAGGAAATCAATAACTTTGATTTTGTAAAAGGTGTATTCCAGTGTGCAGTTCATTTACTGTGATAATGACCTTTCTATCAATTCTCATATCTGCTCCTTTTCACTCCCACACATCACCATGTATTTGGACTATCCTACAGTGTGAGGATAGTCCTGCCTCACACATCCAACACACTCATCTTTAACTCCTCTCTTCTTCCTTCACCCCCAACCCTTCACCTCTTCTCCATCCTCATGCTGTCAATCACCTGCCATCTCATCCAAAGAGTACACATCATACTGTGACGACCCCGTGTGTTTATCTCCTGGTAAAAACAACAACAGCAAAACCACTAACAGTTTGACTGCACTGCTTGCTTGCACTAGAGTGTTGCCTGCATCAAACCACAGTCTTCTGCGTGTCCAACTCTGTATGTAACATTTTAATGGGTAAATCAACTCTAAATCAGCACAAATATTGGTGCTCTTTCAGGTCCCCAGGTAAGCAGCTCAGCTTTGCTTCCAGTTTTCCCAGTGGCCACTCGCAGTATCACAGCAGAAAAATCCACTGCGGCCCAAAAAGCATTTTCCACATAGACCACAACTGTAAAAGTAAAGTTTATAAATTGTTGACAGGACACCTCGAACTGCAAACAAGGTCAGTTATGATTCTTTTTATCATGTTTTTTTTATGTATTGTGGTTTTATATTTTGTCATTTAATATTATTACAATATTAAGTCTATGAGCCAAAGGGAAACCCACGGGCAGGGCCAGTGAGCGAAACACTGCTGTGTATATTCAATGGGTTGCACACATAAGGTAAACCTGGAAGCTAGAACATTTTTTTTGGCATATGCATTAGGCAAGCAATAGGAGTGAATAGGTGCCATCTTGGTATCCAATGTATGTATTATTATAGGCTACATGTGCGTGTTCTCGGTTGGTTGAACTTTCCACCATCAGTTGTTTTACACCAGTTGTCAACTTTTCAACTTTAATTTCAGTTTCAGCATGTTCATTTGTTCAGTCGCAAAACAGACAATGAATTATTGTTTAGTCAGACTCTAAGGACAATACATATCTAAATTACAGATTTGAGTTAGCAAACTCGTTGGCTCAGTCACTGAAGGGGGCAATAAATAATAAATAATACAATAAATTTCAGTTAGCGTCTTGTTTCCTAATCACTACTAGGACAGTACTTGTCTTAATGCTAAATGTCAGTTAGCATGCTTGTTAGCTCAATCTGTAATGTGACAAAAAATGTCTGAATACTAATCTTCAGTTAGCAAGCTTGTTTGCTTAGTCGCTAAATGGACAATAAATGTGTAAATACTAAATTTAAGTTAGCAAGCTTATTTGCTTAATCGCTAACAGGACAGTAAATACTTAATGTCAGTTAGCAAGCTTTTATCTCAGTCCCTAACAGGACATTAATCATCTAAATGCTCAATTTAAGTTGGCGAGTTTGTTTTGCTTAGTCGTTAAAGGAACAATAATGTCTAAATACTGAATTTAAGTTAGCTCATTTGCTTAGTCACTAAAAGGACAAATTAAGTTCTAAATGCTGAATGTCAGTTACCAATTGTTAGCAAAGCCACTAACGGGACAATAAATGTCTAAATACTAAATGTGAGTTGGCAAACTCAATAGCTCAGTCGCTGACAGGACAATAAGTCAATAGTGAATGCCGATTAACGAGCTTTTTTTGAGTGACTATAATTTAGCAAGTGCAAACCATTTCCTTTTTGTGGAGCAGTTACTAGAGGAAGGTTTAATTATTCTTGTTGGTGCAACAAGCTGTGATAGCGTCCTCCATTTTTGACTGTCCAACTCACCATTTTGTCAAAGAGTAGCTCCTTTAAAATAGCTTACTTTTGGTCAACAGAGCAAATTTGCAAGTCAAACATCACCAAAGTTGAACAGAGGGTGTGAAACATGCGGCGGCAGGGCTGACTGATTACAGGCCATGAATCTAACTGCAGGGAGAGTGTGTATGGGCGTTTGTTTTCCGGAAAATGCCCTGTTAGACAAATGGGCTTTCACTCCAGTGGAACATTTTCAAACTTTTGGGGCTCGTGTTCAGGGTTGATTTACCCTTTGAGCATCCTGATGTTTCCTGATGTGAAACTTGTTAACTTGTTTGTTCAGGATGGTTGTTGTTTTTTTTGCCTGCTTTCAAATGTAAACTGTTTATGAGCCTCTCAGCTACAGATGGACGGCAAATTAAAGGGAAGAAACAACATCAAAGTCTAGAAAGGTGTTCAGTCACTGCAATATTCAATACTTATAATAAATTCTCCCAAATATCTGACACTCTGAGAGGGTTGAACACCATTATTTGTGTTTTGATGATGGTGTTGGAGAGCAATTATAGGTAAATTTACTGCATGGAAGCATCTTTATTTGTAAAGGTTTCATTCATTTTGGGTTTTTTGTCTTTAATTTGTCTCCAGTTTGTGTATTCTTAAACTTTTTTTAAAGCATGACAACTCAAAGTGTGCATGGGTTACTGGTGTTGATTGTTTGTCTTTGTTTCCTCTGGACCGGCTAACAATGGTCAACAACCAAGAAGCCGTGTGATACACAAGCTTACAGCAGACCTCCAAGTGCTGGGTTACAACTGCTGTGTCTAATGACGACAGTAAATCTTTCCAACCGAATCATTTGTGCAATTTTGCAGATTTATTTTGTGGTGACAGCTGACATTGAAAAATACATTTAAGCTGATGTGGCCAACATGATAATCCATAAAAACTTCAACAGAGAGAAGAGAATACAGAGTCCCTGAATGAGATTGATTCATTTATCTTCCATATGCCAGGCGGCAATATCAATAAAAGTTTGAAATCTTTACTCTGAGTCGAGGAAACGTTCCTCCCAGGGCCGAGGATAGTGCTGAGCTGAGGAGGAAATGCACATGAAAGGCAAAGCGTCCCCTGTACGTTGTGGTTATCTTCCATTTTCTGAGGCAAATATTTGCAAGTTGACAATGACAAAATGCCGGGCTGCGTTTTTAATCACAAGGCTTTTCTCCCATCATGACATTTCAATAAAGGCCAGTGTGTGTAAATGAAACAGCGAGGAGACATTCTCGGACAATAAAGAAGAAATGCAATTCTCCCTGTCGTCGTGAAAGAGCAGATATAGAGCTGTGTGTGTGTGTGTGTGTGTGTGTGTGCGTGGAGAAGCAGCATCAAAATAATAGGCCTACAGATAGTATAGAAATGGGGAGACAAAGACACTCGCGTAGACATACAGTATAGAAAAACACAGTCTATGTCAGAGACAGAGAGCGTGGAGACAAAGCAGCAGCACCGCCAACACTTAAATCAAACTCTCGCTCTTTCTCTCTCTGACAGAGACACGGAAAAATCTGAGTACCTCCTAATGTATGTGATTATTTTTGAAAAGGGAAACTACTTAGATTGAGACAGATGAAATGTTAAAAGCATCCAGTGTTTTTTTTTCTAGTTGAGATCAGACGTTAATGACGAGGGTATTAAAACTTATTCACTATATCAATGTTCAGTGTGACATGTGAGGAAAGAAAGACAGAAGCAAGGAAAGAGAGAAACAGACAGAAATGGAGATAAGAAGAGAGGATTAAGAGAAAGAGGGTAAGAAGGACAGAAGGAAAAAGTAAAAGCAGGGAGAGCAAAGAAGGAGGGGAGGAAGGAAACAAAACAGGAGGAAGGATTGAGGAGAGGAAGAAGGGAGTTAAACAGAAGAGAGAGAAAAAGAAACACATCCAGGAAGGAAGACAGGAAGACAGAAGGATAGAAAAGGAGAAGAAGTAAAAAAAGAACAGAAAAAGGAAGGAAGGAGAAGGGAAAAGTTGCAAAGAGGGAAAGAGGGAGGGGCAGAGGAAAGTGAAAGGCAGACAGACAGAAAGAAAGAAAGAAAGAAAGAAAGAAAAGAAAGAAAGAAAGAAAGAAAGAAAGAAAGAAAGAAAGAAAGAAAGAACAGAAGATAGATGTGAAGAAGGGAAGAAGTAAAAACTGGAGAGAAAGGGAGAAAGATGAGAGAGGATTGAGGGGTGAAAGAATCAAGGGGAGGAATGAAGGAAAGGGGAGGAAGGAAAGATGGAAGGAGAACGAAAGAAAGAAAGAAAGAAGTCAAGGAAGGAAGGAAAGAGACAGAAAGAAGTAAAAAAAACTGAGAAAGAAAGGAGAAGGAAAGGAAGATAAGGAGAGAGGATGAGGGAAGTAATGAAGAAAGGAAAGAAGGAAAAAGGAAAATAGAAGGAGAGAAAGACAGAAAGAAAGAAAACAGAAAGGAAGGAGAAGAAAAGGAAGACAAGAAGAGAGGATTGAAGGAAGGAAGGAAGGAAGGAAGGGGAAAACAAAAAGAGAAAGAAAGATGTGAAGGGAGGAAGGAAAGCGAAAGACAGAAGCAAAAACACAGAAAGTACGTAAGGACAAGGAAAGGAAGTTAAGGGGAGATGGTTGAGGAAAGGAAGAATGAAGGAAAGTAAGGAAGGATGAAAAGAGGAAAACAGAAAGAAAGAAAGATGTGAAGGTGGAAGGAAGAAAGAAGTAAAAAAGAGAGAGAAAGGAAGAATGAAAGGAACAACAAAAAAGAAAGAAGCAAAAAACAGGCAAAGAAAGGAAAGAGAGCAATGTTAAGAAAGAAAGATGTATAAAAATAATGAAAAACAAAGAGAATAAATCTCTCCATCATTTTCTTCTCCAGCTCTGATTTGTTTCTTACAGCCACTTCCTGCTCTTTTCCTCCTGACAGTTTCTCAGAAGCCTCTGGGTTTATTCTTTTATCTCTGCGCCACAATTTGTATTTTTAATCTCTTTTCTTTGTGTTTTATCATTTTGATGTGACTGTTAAACTACACAAAATAAAGGTGGAGAGACGCAGGCGGGAGATTAGAGACGCAGGATGACAGCATGAAAGTAAAACTGAGACAGAAAATGGATTTATAGAAAGTAGAGAAAGAAAAGAAGAATTAAAGAAAGAGGGATAGAGGAAAAGTAAAGTGAAAGAGAGACTGACTGAACAAGTAACGGCAGTAAAGGGACGACAGAGAGTTGTCGGGGGGGGAAGCTAGCTCTCTTTTCCCGGTGTATCTGTGTGGAGTGCCAATCAAAGAAATGTCAGTGCATTAATCAGCTGTTTATGAGGATCCATTCTACGTCTCCTCCACACTGGGCAACAAACAGGCACAAAGCTTCTCCCACCTGGGAGGGGGAATATTAAAAAGATCAATTAATGAGAGCAGCTGCTGGGACAAAGCCGTTGTGAAGAGCAAAGAAGTGTCAAAATAAAACTGAAATAATTATAATTTTGGGTGTAATTGACTGGCTTTGCTTTAAAATGCCTCCTTTGCATCACTAAGCACCAGAAACGTTACCGGCTTTGTTAACCGTTGAACCCTGATGTTACCCGTCTCCTGCCGTGTGTATTTAACACACACATTCACTAATGAGTCCGCAAAATTATTTGTGGTGGAAGTCATCAGAAAAGATGAAGATAATAACAGTAATGAATCAGGAAATATCTTGACAGCGCTCTCATTTAAGTCATCCTTTAAAAGTGATTTATAAATTGTAGTTAACAGCTTTATTACTAGTTAATAAGGCGTTTATTAATGCTTAATGGGTCAGTCGTAAGCCATTAATTGGACAACACATTCTCACTCCCAGCTCGTCAGATATGGTAGCTTAGTCGGTGGCCCTCCACTTCAGTAACGCTTGAGGAACCTCTCTAGCACAGCGTGTTTTCAAAATGAACTTCGTGTTCCCATGTAGCTTTCATCATCCAAAACTACTGTAAGATTAGGCAACAAAACTGTGAGCAGAGGTGAGCAATGCAGCGATTCTGGCGTGTGTACCAAAAAGAGACCAAAAGATAGTGACAGAGGAATAAAAGGCTGTGAGGCAGAGTCCTGCACAGGCAAATTTTCGAAAACCCGCACCTGCCAACACCTGTAAAGTCGAACCTGCTTGCACCTGTGATTAAACACACGCAGGCCACAGACACTCACATTAAGCTGGGTTCTCCGTTCTTGAATTACAAATCCAGAGGAAAAGTCTCTTTCACTGGCTGCGCTCAGTGCAGGGATGGCAAAAACACTCTGCGCACTCACTTTTCATTCGTTAATGAAATGAAAAGGAAAACCCTTTTGGTTAGATTTAGAAAAAAGATCATGGTTTGAATTAAATTAGGGACGTTTGTTACTTTAAGTATATTGATGGGTATATATATATATATATATATATATATATATATATCAATGACTAGGTTCCATCGTTTAAAAAAAATCAACTTTTAGTTTCATATGGGACACGAACATTGGTCCTGCTTTTGTTTGACCCGTCCGCCCCATGTAGACTGTCTCGCTCTTTATACTACGTCACTGCTGTGGATGGGTTTACAATTGAGTTAGATAAAAGCTCACTGTGTCTCATACAGACAATAAGGGTTAAGGTTAGACCACCAATCTGACACTGAGAGCCACTAACTGAGCTGCCATATTGGATACCCCAGGAATGAGAACAAAGGTTCGTGGTTTGTTAAAAAATCTCCACATCTGGTGATAAAGGCTGCTGAGTGTAACTTTCCAAGAATCCACTGAGATGTCAGTGGCTTATGATGTTAGTACGTTGTCAATAAACATCACACACTGTCGGTTCTCGCTCTCTAATAAGCCTCCAACAGCAGATAATCAGTCATTTGATAAATTAATAAATTATTTGTATGATTATCCATTACGTCTGCACTTTTAAATATCAATAATTGGTTAATGAATGGCTTTTACCTAAGATTCTTTGCAGCTGTTTCCCAGCAGATCAGGGGTCAGACTGATCACTGAAGCAGTCTACCTGATTAAATAAAGAGCTACAGAAGCAAAGCTACTGGAGAAGGATAAACACAGACCTTGCAACCTAACTTCTATTTGAATTATTGTCTTATAGCTGACTGATCTGAGAAGCATTACTAATTGTTTTATTAACCATTAAAAAAGACATTAGTTAGAACTTATGAACCTTGTACAAAGGTCGCCTTGTTAGATTTTTTTTTTTTTTGGCAGGTGTGTTTAAGGTGGTAATTTAAACCACTGGAGTGGAAACCAAAAGTTAGCAAGTGACACTGTAGTAGTGAGATATACACTATATTGGGACAGACAGTGTCAGCGTTGGAGCTGACTGTGTTGAAGTGCTGCTGAAATCTTGTCTGTGTTGTTGCCGTGTTCTCATCCAGCATGTCCTCCGTATCATTAAGAGAGACACAGTAAGTCCTAACATGTTCTGTAAGATGAAAAGTGTGTGCCATGTGTGGTGTTTTTCACTTTTGAAAAAGTCACGTTTGCCTGCAAAACAATACATCTAAAGCTGTACGTGAGTGACTGAAAATATGCGTCATGATGAAGGTCGCTGATTATTGTTCTCCTGTGTGGCTTTATCTACTTTTATAGATTCTCTTGTCTGTTATGTGTCTTTTTCTTTGTCCCTCTTCACATTGTGCTTTCTCTGTTAACGTGCTGTTCGTGTGTCTCTCCTCCTCAGGTCTCCCTCCTCCTCCCGCCATCGCCAAGAGGGGTATGAAGGCTAGAGGCAAGCAAAGACGCCGGACCTATCACACATATTACAGTCACCACCTGTACTAAATTTAAATATATCTAATCTGTCAACCTATTTGACCAAGCTGAGACTTACAGTGTCCATATACCACAGTGTGTGAGCTCCAACACATACACATTTATTTTATACAGTATAGGCTGCCTCTGACAACACAATGGTTTGAGTTGAAGGTGTGAGAAAGAACAGTATCAGTAACATTGTTAACACTGTGCTACATTACAGAGAAATACAAAACCGTACTAATGAACCTTCATTAATATAGGCCTATATTTTATCTACAAGTGCACGTCACACACTGAGCGAGCTGCCTGTTAATGACGCTGTGGGCTAATGGGCATGTAGCTACTTCCATGTTTCAGGTGATACGTCATGTTTGTAGTCGACCAATGAAGATGAGTTTACATATCACCTTGGGTTCGTCCTTCACCTTCTCAAAATGATCCCACACTTTGGATTTCCTGCCCGACATGTTATTAACTAGCCTGTGGAATAACTGCAGGTACCAGCCCTGGAAATTAACCTGACTGCTGTCTGACTGCTGAGTGTGGACACTTCCTGTGTCTGTCCTTTCATATTAAAGTCCCACATGGTCCAGTCATATAGGGTTTGATTTATTTTGAGAAGGTGCAGCTACTACTAGAGTTTCAACTTTGTTTTTTTTTTTGGTTTCTTTTTCTGCAACTAAGCGACCAATGAAATCTTGCCGACGAATGACCTTTATGGTCGACAAACACTAACCCAATACAAACAGTATACATGCTATTTTATACATACTACCTTTTTGAGACTGTTGTTTGTAGGTGCTCCTGATATTTTGTCCACTTCCTGTTTACTCGTTCAAGTTAAATTTTTACTTCTTAAAACATTTCATCCTACTTTTACTTACATTGTTCCATTTCTTTATTCTTCGCAGCTGGTTATCGCCCAGTAAAATCGAGCCCTGTTGGAGTCCCGGCGGCTCAGGAGAGCACCGATTGGTTGGAGATGATTTGGACTTTTGCGGCCAGTCTGGTAGCTCCTGATGAGGAGGAGGAAGGTATTCACCAGCTAACTGACACCTTCACATGTAAGAAAACATCACCTCATACTAACTGATCATTTATCCATGACGATGATTGATAACTGATATCATGAATAAGATTCTTGACGTCTTATTCATGATATTTACATGCACCAAATCATGGGTGAAACATTTTGATATTCAAAACATAAACTGATTATTAATCAGCATGAGAATGCAGTGAAAAGCAAACTATATGCTCATCGTGATAATCCTGGCTGTGCAGATAATAGCAGTGATGGAGCTGTCAGAGCGTAATCACTAACTGACTAACACAGTTATAATTAATATGACGCCCTTTTAACCCGCTAAATTGCACAGATACATTAGGCATAAAATAAACTTCCAGTCTCATCTTCTTTATTCAATTATCAGAACCAACAGCCCATTAAAAATACTGCTAATTAACTGCAGTGAAAACTTGAACTGGAGGCTTATGTTTTTCACAATACAACACTTGATAAATAGATGCTCTCGAATAAGACCGAGGAGCAGAAAGATATGTTAGTCACAGTTATTGTTATCATAAACATAAAGGAGCTGTTAATTTACAGAGGAGAAGGTTCACGGCCGAGACATGAGCAGCAAAACAGAAGAAAAGAACCTTTCACACAGTCAAGTTAAAGTGGAAATAGACAAGACTTTGCTGTAAAATGAATCTGTGGATTCTTTGCTCGTAACTTGATAGAAAATATTAATTTAAGATAACAATGGTCCTCATTCACCAAATGTTCCTTTGAAGATTTTCTTCTTAGAGCCCACTCACAAAGGTGATTTTGTGGCATTTATTCTTCAGTAGCAAACTGAATCTACGACAATAGTTAGTCATTGCATTTTCTTCAAGCCTACAGTTGTATAATATTATAGATTTTAAATTACAATGATATTATACAGTGAATACACTGATATGGGGCAGCAGGAGCTCAGTGCATAGGGACTTGGCTTGAAAACTGGGGGGGTCACTGATTCAACTCTCTGTACAGACCAAGCATGGAGTGTGCACTGGTAGCTGGAAAGGTGCAAAATTGCCTCCTGGGCACTGCAGAGGTGCCCTTAAGCAAGGCACTGAAGCCCAAATTGCTCAGGGCGCCTGTCCAAAGCAGCCACTTCACCCTGACATCTCTCCATTTAATGCATGTATAGGTCCTGGTCGTGCATGTGTGTGTATTTCAGGCGTTTTTCAAAACAGGACAGGAAGTAAAACCAGACACGACACATGAGGAGAGAATCTACAAAATAAAACAGGAAACAGATTAAACACAAATTAATAACAAGGACAAACACAAACAGAAAACCATAAAACAAAGTCCACAAGATAACAAAACATAAATAAAAACCCAGGGGCAGTTCAGGCAGGTGGGACGAAAAGTAGCACTCTAAGTAAGTTATTAATAACTTACAGAAACATTGCATAAAATAGCCCACCTTCCACCTTTGTACCGACAGCTTGATCACTGTAGAGCT
Organism: Epinephelus cyanopodus; assembly: GCA_026686955.1. Taxonomy (NCBI): domain Eukaryota; kingdom Metazoa; phylum Chordata; class Actinopteri; order Perciformes; family Serranidae; genus Epinephelus; species Epinephelus cyanopodus. The sequence continues at coordinate 10,465,778 of CM048925.1, read as the reverse complement.
CATTTCTGTCCTCAGTCCGGATAATTGTGCTACTATAATACATATTAGGTGTATTATATGCAAATATAGTCCTGCCACGTTTCCCCCTGAATATCATCTGTAATGCTAACGTGAAAGGACGGCTTTTTTGGTCTGTGTCTGTCGCCAGAAGTCACTGACCAAGTGTTGCTATTTGATGACTTCGGAGTCAGACTGGGTTGAACAAACAGTATAAAATGTATGCTTAAAATTAGAGTCCAAAACAAGCAATAGCAAGAATGGCACAAACAGTAAAGAAGAGCCTGAGTGTCCCTGTGCATCCAGTTGTCTTTGTGACAGTGGCACCAACCATAACACCACTTGGAAATGTTACAGGGTGAAAAGCTGTCCGTTTCCACTGAAATATTTATTGCTCACAAGGTATGGTAATATCAGCCAAGAAACTGCAGGTTGGGGTTTAATATTTACACCTGCAATAACTGAGATTGATGAACTAACTTGGACTGATGAACACCTCATTTTCCCCTCTGGCCTTCAGCTTTCCACTCTGAGGAGCTCTGAACGAGAGGAGCGTGGAGAGAGGACAAGAAGTATGAAGAACAAGAGAGAGGAAGGAGAGAGCAAAGAGAGACGGGTGTCTGAAGTAGAAGAGAGGATGTAAGGAAACAGAAGGATGAAGGATGTACAGTTTATCACAGTTATGTTTCTGTCTGTCTGTTGTTAATTGGAATTTGATAAATAAAAAAGTGAGGATTCGATACCTTGGCTTTGGTTTCCTCTCTGAGTGTTATACAAGTGTCATTATAGTCTTTAACAACATCTTTATTCTGCACACCCTGGATTTACTCTTAAAGACAGTATTCATCTTTTAAATCAACAGTTTGACAGTTTACAGTGTTTCTCTAAGGTCTTTTTATGATTTGATATTTGATATTATCTTGCTGTGCAAAATGTCTAAGAATCAAAAATACTTGCCACAGAGGTTTTTTTCGGCAGTAATCTAAGGACAAGGAACAAGTGCGATGGTCACTAAGTGTTGGCCTACGGAAAAGCATTCAGCAGGCTCAATCCAAAAACCAAGACAAGGACACAGGGAAACAAAAGGCTGGAACGCAAGACGCACAAGGAGCTAAGACGAACTGACACTGAGAGAAAGCAACACACACACTAAACACTCTGGTGAGGGGAAGCATATTGAGACACAGGTGAGGCTAATCAGGGCGGGGCAGACAGTCAGACACAGGTGCAGTCATCAAAAGGGACGGAAAACACATAGGGGCAGGAAGTGATCTGAAACGAGAGGATATTTCAAAGTAAAACAGGAAACAACGTGAATGAATGAAATAAAAAACATGACCTAAGAAACTTAAGCTGTGGCAGCAGAGTGTGAGGCTAACGCACGTAGCCATGCAACTGCTGCTCTTTGCTAGGCTAATTTATACAATGTAAAATGTCATAGGCTTGTCCTAATAACGGTAGCATGTTGTATTTGTGGGGAAAATGTGTCCAGATAAAGACAAGTGTTTGTCTGTGAATGCTGCGAGTTATATGAAGCTGATTTGTGTACTTGTGTTTGAAATTGTCTCTATTAAGACATGTTTAATGTGTGTTTTGAATCAAAACTTTACAGCACTTCGCAGAAACTTGGGGATGGAAACAGTTATGTTCAAATCACTTTTGGATGGAAACTTAGCTACTGTCTGCGGTCATTTCGACTTGACCAGTGGTTTTCACTACAAGCTGATTGGCTGTTTAAACCGGCGATGTGCTTTTCTGTGCAACGTTCTATAACTGTTTCATCTCAATACGAACCTTTTGTCTGACTAGGGCTTCACCTTAACCAAACTCCAACCCTAGTCATAACTTAAAGTCTTCACCTTGTTAGTTGTTACCGGATTTTTGTCCCTGAATAGGACACACTCATACACATCTTTGGACACATCGTTTTGAGGAAAGCTTTTCTACGAGGGCCCTTCTTGTAACAGAAATGTCGTGCACCCAGCCCTTCATTTCCCCTCTCCCTTCCTCTCCAGTCTTTCTATCCGTCATCACAGGAGGGGGTCTGAATTGGAGATGACCAATGGCTAATAAGCCCCCAGGTCGACACCAGGCAAGTGATGAGGTACAGTAACAGCAAGAGCCTGCCGGGCAGAGAGATGAACAGTTACGCCAGGGGGAAGCCGACATCGCAGAGATAAGGATCAGCTCACTTGCAGTGGGCCCCTCCGGCATCGGACCGGGTTGACTCCAGCAGAGAGCTCTGACAGTCGAAGTAGATGATGGTGGGCGACAGAGAGAAAACACAGAATGGCAAATTCATAATTCTTCTTGAGATAAAGAGGACAGCGTGACCAGCAGTTAAAAGAAAATGGGGCTGAATGAAGGAGGCGAGAACATCAGAAAAATGGACTGTGAGCATGAACATCAGGTCACCAGCAAGATGTATGAATACTGCACCTCACTCCCAACTTCAGAGGAAAAATAGACGACAGAGATACTATGAAGACTTACTTACGTACAGATATATATTAATGCATCATACATCTGGAACTAACTACCAGTAAATTCTACAGGTCTGCTGCAACACTTTCCTTCAAATCTAAACTGAACCGAAACTGATATATTTTAATTATCTCTTACATTGTGCTGTAACAGGTTGGAAGAGAGTTACTGCCTCAAGTGAGGGAGTTCAAGTATCTCGGGGTCTTGTTCACGAGTGAGGGTAGAATTGAGCATGAGCTGGATCAGCCTGTCTTATTCTGTTTCAGCTTCTTTTTATTTCTTTCTGTTCTCTCTTCAGTGACTGATTTGAAATGTATTTAAATGTCTTTTTTAAGTGTTTCTTTAGCATTTTCTTTTCATGTTTTATGTGGAACAAGCTGAATTCCCTTGTAGCTGAAATATGCTTTATAGATAAACTTGCCTCGCCACATAGAGAGACTAAAGCCTTTTAGTGTTGTGCAGACAGACTGAGTGTGCATCTATGTACTGTCAATAAAAGGAGATTAGGCAATAACAGCAGTGAGTTGTTGTCATTTGCTAAGCAGTATCTGCATCTGCCTCTTCGTTTCTGATAATCTTCATCTTTGTCTGCAGCCTCAAATGGAAACATTTATGTAATTCACAAAATGTAAATAAGAATGCATTCATGTTCAATTAAAATGAGTCGGCTCGCAATCAGCGGTATTGTGGGAATGTGTTTCTGGCGTAATGAAATTGTCATTAAATTAAAATGAAATCATATCTTAATTACAGCTCTAATGGATTTTAACCACATTGTAGTGAACATATTAGTGTAGCAGAGAATCTGTATGATTGTACGGGGAGTTGATCCTGTAAATCACATTAAACATTATCGTCTGTTCACACCATGTTCAGCAACATATTTAAAAAGAAATAAATCATTAAGATCAGCCTCAGAAAGACTGAAGTGTAATGGTTCAAAAACCTCTTCAGAAGCACACAGCAGCTCAGATTTGAAGACATAATCACTTTACAAAAGCATATTCTTCTCAGTGGAGGTGATACTGAAAAGGGTCTTTGATTTGTTAAAGCAAACACAGCATCCTCTCCAATTTACACAATCTCATCACCGTTTAAGCAAATGAACGCCGCTCTCACTCCAGTAATGGTTCGTTTGGGGGCTGGGAAGCATCCAGATGATGATTTAGTGCTGAATTAAAGGTAAAATGATGAACTATTTTTAATTAAAGTGTGTGCTTTGATTATACAAACAAAATTAAACAAACGGATGTTGTGTGGGAAATGAGCTTGCATAGTTATACTGAAATGATCACTGTTCTGTCACTTAGAATAGTGATTATTTTGGGACATGATAAAATTCGCTTTTTGCAGAGATGGATGAGAAGAACTTGATACCACTCCCATGTCTACAGCTACTAGCCAGTTAGCTTAGTTTAGCACAAAGACTGAGGGCATCAGGACACAGCTAATGTAGCTTCGTAACTCAATCAATCATCAGTTTATTTGTCAGGTGAAGTCATGCAAGGAACAAACTCCCGTGAAATACAATCCATTCAGCTCCTTCAAAATTCTGCAATGCAGTTCAGGCCTTTTTATTCTCTTCTTACATTTTTGGCTGCTGCTTGACAATGACAATACATCATACATGATAGTGACATACTAAACATAAAGTCACGGAGGTAAGGTTCAGGAAAAGAAACACGATGATGACGTACCTTAAGATACAGCACATTCTCACTCCGACCTTGTCACATTTCAATGTTTGGTCATGGACATCGAGATACAATGTGCAAGGTATCCTGGGTGCGTTGGTTGTTGATGCTCTGGGACGCCGTGTCAACCTCTGCCTGTTACGTGCACTGTTTGTTTTCATAATACACTTCCATTTTCACAGGAAATTTAACATGTACATATAGTCTCTTTCAAAATAAACAACCATATATTTGGTTGGGTTTAGGAAGAAAGAACAGGGTTTGGCTTTACGATCTTACGGGAGGTGAAACTGGCCTTGTTGTTGTCCTACCACATTTCCTTCGTGTCTGACACCTGCGGTCACTGACCCCATGCCGGATTTTGATGACTTTGGAGTGAGACTGGGTTGTAAAGTTAAAGTTCACACAGTTCCAAACACCCGTGTCCTGGGGAAAGTCCTGTGTTGTGTGACCATTCACTCCCCAGCCTGCCTCCTTACAGGACCTCGTCCTTATTCATTCTTTACCCCCATCAGCACATTGATCACCTGAACACAGCCTTCACAAATACATGGGTTATACACAAATAACTGGCTCATGACCAGCACGTGTAGGAATTTTGGTGCATTATTTTGAGTATGACGAATATGACGACGTATTACGCAAGACGACCGCATGGTCTCTCAGATTAAATAAATGTGTTGTTACACATTTAGAGGAGCTGGAGGGCAGATCTTGTTACCTGCTAAAAGAGCCATGCATAACTGTTTCCCATCCTAGTGCTAAGCTAAGATAGCCAGCTTCTTGTGATTAGCAATTAGCTTCATACTTACCTGATAAATATGGGAGCTGTATTGATCTTCTCATCTTGTACTTCAAAATTCAGATACATGTATTTCCCAGAATATTGAACTATTATTTTAAAGTGAAAGCTCAGGAAATTTACGTATGGATTGCATGTGAATATTTCCATTTCAATATTGACTCTAGCACCGTGGACTCCCAGTAAAGAGGAGAGAGGCCAGGATGGTGTGGCCACATGTAGAGAAGGTTCCTGTTGGAGATAACTACATGCTGGGGGAGATTCTTGTACCAGCCAGGACGTGCTGCCAGAATTATAACTCAGCTGACCTGGAAAAGACTGCTGCAGCTCTCCTCTGAAGGATTACTCATCTCAAATTACATTTAACCTCCAGAAAAATAATCCAAAAATAATAAATTCAATAAGCTTAAAAATATATTATGCTAAAAAAAATCATTTTTATTTTTTTATCCATTTTACCTCCTTTGTTGATGGAAAGGTGATGGCTGATGCAAATTAAAAAGCTGCTTAGCAAACTTTCAAGTATTTTTGCAATAAGAATCTTTGTTAATTAATTTACGGCGCAAAGAAACGAGGTTCAACATCCACTGTTGTGTTTTTTATTACTGGTATCAAAATGTAAATGGTATTCAATTTCATCAACAAGATAATGTGATGGGGTGAGGGCGGTTAATCTTTGAATAATTGACAAAAAATACTGGCACACACACACGTGCACACACACACACACACACACACACACACACACACACACCTGCCTTTAGATTCCCGGCAGTAAAAGCCATGAATAATGGATCTTAGTTTTCCCTGGCCTGAGGGAGAAGCTTTTAAACATAATTTGTTGCTTTAATTTATTTACACAACCTGGCAACCCCGGCCCTCAGGCTGGGTGCATTACACAGAACTGAATCACCCCGGGATGGTACGGCACATGCACACATGTTCTCACAGACACATGGAAAAACAACGCACGCACGTCTGCGCCACGTATGACACGTATTCTTGCGTGACTCAGAGAAAATGTAAATTCTGTCTCACAGACAATCTGTGTGTTTCACACATTCACATAACAACATGTTGGTGTAAAGGTGAACTGTGCAGGAATTCATTTACTGTTTGTTAACACAACATTCAAACTTGGCCTCTCCTCCCCACACTGCTTATATGCTTATACAAAGTTCAGTCTTTAAATCAATCTGTATTTCATTACGGCACTTATTTCTCAGAAATTAAAAAAAAAAAGAGGCTGAAACAAGATGGCGGATGGGGAATAGAAGCGTCTGCCCTCTATTCCTGTTCCTTTAAACTCTCTTTTGTTGAAGTCCATATTTACCTCTCTCATCTGTTGCAACATCGTCGCAAAGCAACTTAATATCTCCAAACTCCAAAGACATGTCATCTAAGAGCCGGATCTCACTCCGAAGTCGGCGAAATCCGGCACTTGGGCAGTGACTTGCAGTGTCGCAGTGTCAGAAGCCAATGAAAAAAGGCGTCTTTTAACATTGGCATGATACGTGTCCGGCAAAATGACCTGGTCCCAGCTCTGAATCACACATGCTCGTCATACTGAAGCACAGCATGAGCTGATCTACGACATCTGAGAATTAAAATTGGCAAAATTCTGGTTACACAAGCTGATGAGACGCTGCTTAAACACTGCTTTTAGCTGTGTATGTAACACGCAGGGCATACTGGCAAAATGCAGTTTGCAAGCTGTCACTTAAACACTGTCAGTATCTGTCAGTGAGCAGAACATCGTATCTGGAACAGCAGCTGCTGCTCGTGTTTTTTTTGTTTTTTTTACTGCAAGTGTCAGAATACAACTTTAATTTAATGAAGTCTGACAATTTGTAAAATGTTCAGTATTTTATAATAACTGTACAAAAATGGATAACGTGTTAAAAGCTGCCACAGAGCACAGATAGAGAATAATGTGTCTGACAGGATTGTACTTGGCAGGTGAAGACAGAGCAAGTTACAAAACTCTGATGGAAGCTGCACTAATGATCCAAAAGCGAGCAGCACAGTTCCTCCTGTTCCTGTTCTGGGTTGCCAGATTTAGTTCTTAGCCCTCCCCCGTGCTGACAAGATCAGACATCAGCAGCTGTTGAGGGCTGGTTCGGATGCCAGGTCCAAACTGTCATTATAGGAGCAAAACATGTGTCAGGGGTTCACACTCAGTTTAATGTATAACGAAAGGTGCTGGTTTATGTGTGTGATTTTAGATAGCAGTCTTTTTTCTATTCTTTTTTTTTTTTTTTTTTTTTACATTTCATATCTTCTACCCCGGCGTACTATAAATCCACAACAGATTTCAGGATCAGCAGTGCCACCAACCTTTGATTACACTCACCCCATGATGAGTTTCATGTTGCCAGAAGTCCAGAGTGTGTTTACAGACGGTGTTTACAGCACTCGCCCGTGTCGCCCATGATCCCGCTGAGTAATCACAGCCACAATAAGCTGTTTACTGTTCATGCATCTTCAGATCCCCACCATTAATTCTTGAAACCGCAATATTAGACAGAAATCAAACGCTAAGCACAAAAGCCAACATTCGACTGGATTATGAGTTTGCAGGAGCCGACACGGTGGCCAGCGTTACAGCAGCACACTGCTGCTACTGTTATTACTGTCCCAGTGGGAACTTGGGAGCTTCTCACACTTGATATAGGAGTGGGATATTGCACAAACATGTAAAACCCTTAAGTATAATTCTTGAACTCCAGGGTTCAATTTTAATATTAAAGGATAACTTCAACCTGGACCCTATTTTCCCATGTTTATGTGTCTTATGAAAACAACAATTTAGAGATTGGTCCAGCATTGAGTGAGTGTTCCAGCGATCACCAGCTCTGCTTTGGTTTGGCTCTATACAGGCTAAAATTGCTGTTTACTTACTTACTTACTTGCTCTGTTCAGATCACATGTAGAGCTCTGTCTCTGTCTGTTTGTATCTATACATGTGTGCGTGGTAGTCTGTGCGTGTGTGTGCGAAATCATCTCTCTTGCTCTCTGTTAAGATACAACTGACAAATATGTGAAAGCATGGTAAATGGACTGTACTTGTAAAGCGCTTTTCCAGTTTTATAACCACTCAAAGTTCTTTTTACACCTCAAGTAACATTCACACATTCACACACTGGTGGCCGAGGCTACCACACAAGGTGCCGCCTGCTACTCAGTGACCATTCATATGCACTCACATATGAGCAATTTGTGGTTCATTATCTAACCCGAGTTAAAGCCCGGGATCAAACTGCAGATCTTCTGATCAGTGGATAACCTGCTCGACCTCTTGAGCCACAGCTGCCCACGATAAATGATGCATATTCTGTCATTCATTACAGTCAGATTGTTTACAGTACATTTTTAGTGTTTTCTTGACAGATTAATTTACGGCTTGCAGCTCAGCGCTACACCACATCCAGTGTGAACAGCCCCATGAGTTAACATGGATGCCGAAAGCAAGTGGCCAGCGCACCAAGGAAAATAGGTGAAGTTCGTGGTGCTTCCAGTGTGAACCCAGCGTTAAGGGGGATTTAGTGGTGGCTAGCGGTAAGGATGCAGATTGCAACCAGTTGAAACTTTTCGGGATTAGAATTCCTTCAGTGTTGCTAGTTCAGGAGGTTTTTACCAGGAGCTGAATTATCTTCCTCTCCAAAATAAACAGACATGGGGTCTCGGCTTACGAACATTCTGGAGACAGGAAATTGGCGATGCAGATGGTGAGGTGGAAACCTGATAGTAGAAATTGTTTGATATTATTCGGCACACACCAATTTTGACTTTAGATCATATGTACAATTTTAGTATGGATCCTATGCATTGTTTTATAAATGAGACCCCAGGCAATTAAAAAACAGTTTTACATTATTAATCAGTGTTTCTCCTATACTATTCGGCCCAATGCTGCAGCACCTGCGGCATGTGTGCTCACCTTTTTCTGATCCAGTAGATTTTTACCATGAGCTGAATTATCCGCAGCACCTTGTGATTTACACCGGTAAAAACACAGAATAAAGCAGTTTTACTTTAAATATCTGTGTTTTGCAATGTTTTCGTCACTGAGGGGCTGCTAACTAAGTAGGCCAACACAAAAACATTGTCCTAGAGCCAGTTTTTGGTTTGTCCATTCGGGCTACTGTAGAAATATGGCGGTGCAACGTGGCTGCTCCCTGTGCACATTTAAATGGCTCATTCTAAGGTAAAAAAACCCCACAACAATTCTTATTTGTAGGTGAAAATCCTACACGCTGCCATGTGTAAAATCAATTACTTTCTGCGGAAAATCCTTTAGATTTCCCACGTACTTGAGGTATTCCCAGAAACATCTTCAAAAAGTAATGAAGTAAAATTGAGGAAAGTAAACAAAAACCATAGGACTAGCTAAACCGCAACCAGAAAAATGTATTTGTTACAGTTATTTTTATTTTCTCCTGGATTATGACGTCCTAGAAGAGAGACAAAGTGGTGTAGTAGTTTGTTTAGGAATCAGTGTTGCCCTTTACTTGATACATGCTACTGGAGTTTTAGTTTAAGTATTAATTGATCAAGGACTCTAAAGAGAAAATACAGCAAGTGTCGATGAACAAAAAATTTGGAAATGGCATCTGTTTGTACATAAGACGTTGCTGCATCTCTTTGGACAAATTAATACAATGGATAAGTGGGAAAAAAGAAATCCTACACACTGGACCTTTAAACAGACAGGATGTAGTTTTAAAGGGAGCCTGACACTGCAGAGGTGACGTGAGGTGACGCTGAGGATGCTGTTTTTGAGCAGAGCCTCAGAACTAATGCGTGCATTCATTTGTGTATGTGTGTGTGAGAAGGATCATATATTCCACCACGAGAAGACATTTCCTGGTAAAACACTGAATGTATAACTGTGAATAACTGAATTAAATGAGCTAAACAGAATCTTTTAGAGCACAGACGACAGAAAGCTTTGATTTAAACCGTTTGTTTTTTTTTTTATCGCTTTCTTTGGTGTGTTTTAATTTGAAGGGATTGGCAACGCTACGGTAGTATCATATAACCAGCATCCTTGTTGTTGACTATAATTTTCCTGCCAGCAATCCTTGTGCTGTATCAATAGTTTGGGGATCCATTTTAATCTCCTCTCAGCTGTATTTAATGTAGTGGTTCAATCTTTTTAAAAGCACAACAAAGCACGGCGCAGCACTGTATTCTCTATTTTCCAGCGATGGAATAATAAGACAGAAATTGTCGAACTATTTAGCATTATACTCACAAACAAATTCAATCCAGCTCCACATAAAACTCCTTGTAGCTCGGTGTTTGTCGGCGAAATGAGAAGGATATTAAATTTGCTGGTGATGTTTGTCAACCTGAGAGCGCGCTTTTTTTTCTGTCACCACGGCTGCGAAAGGTAATCTGTTTCTCCATGCTGCTGTCGTGATCAAAGGGATCACACTCCCATGACTATCACGCACAGCAACCCACACAGACACAATGAGGCACATGCGTGGATACACCCTGACACATATGTGCACACTCAAACACATACACATGGACTTTTTTCTTTTTTTTTTACTTTCACACAAACACTGCGACTTACATTCACACACACAAAGCAAATCTCAGCACTGCTTGATGTCGGGGGTTTTCTTTAAGAAGCTTGGCTCGTGCTGTGAAGATGGCAGTGTGGGAATGGACACACACACTCGCACACACACATTTGAACACACTCTCACGCACCAATACTCAAAGCAGCTGCACAGCAGAGTCCAACAAGAGAGTAAATGATCAGTGGAAGCTCCCAGAGAGGCTGCACAGAGACATAAATTATTTCAATTTTGAACATTTTGGATGTTTTTCTGCATTTAATGTAGACTTGCAACACTAATGCTGCTTTTAATTGAAATAAATGAAGATGTGTCTCATGCTGTGGCTTCAATGTGGTTTGAAAATGTGCACAGCTGACAGCCTGAAATATTCAGTGTTTCCACAAACGCTGGGTTTTTTGAAGGCAGAAGGATTTTATTCACCAGAGAGGCATTTGAATGATCTGAAGGCGGCAGCTAAGCCATAGAAAATATGAGACGAATGCAGGAGGTGGTTGCATGTTGGTGGTTGTTTCATGGATGTTTTCGCCCTGCACCGAGGCCGATTTTTGTTCTAAATATGCTCTGTGCCACAGTTTTATCGTGGATGTGCTGCTGCAGGTTTGCAGTCAACACCATCCACTGTATCAGACCCCCGCCCCCTCCCTGCCTCGCAAGGGACTCTACCCAACCCTCCTTTCATGCTTTAGTCATCCCGCCTGGGCTGCTGCAACATCCCTCCTGGCTCGACTCCCAAAGCACTCTTTAGCCCTTACATCCAGAATCGCCCCAACACACACACACACACACACACACACACACATACACAGACACACACGTCCCGCAGTCCCTTCACTGGCTTCACAAGGCTGTTTGTATCGAATACAAAACTCCGTTGCTCAAACCTCCAGGCCACAGTCTAGTCGCGCACGTCGGCCTGTGATCTGCATTCTGTCGTTAGCTGCCACTTAGCTTTACTCTCCCTGCGGCAGCCTGGTTATCGCTCACCCTCCACTCCCCTCCTCCTCCTCCTGCTCCTTTCCTCAAGGTGGAATAACTTCACTCCACTCAGATCAGCAGAGTCACTCCCTATTTTCCATCATAACCCAGAAACCTGTCTCTTCAATACATACACCACATCACCTCTGACTCGCCGCCTCCCTCTTATATTTGACAAACACGCATTTGGACGAGGTGGGGATTGTGTTCGGGGTGGTTTACTCGTAAAAAAGAGAGAAAGCTGCACTGACAGGTAAGACTGGAGTCATTTAACAGTTCCTCCTCTCCTTCCTTTCCTGCTGACTTCAATCAGGAGGAAAAAAAAGAACGTTTCTCTCAACTCCTCATGAGAGAAGGTGAGCGGATGCTGCAGGGTGAGTGAGCACCAAAGGGAATGAGGAAGAGCATGAGAAGGAGCCGCTGAGAGAGAAGAGTAAGTATTATAAATACTGTGCTACGGACTGAACGGTTTGGTGTTTCCTGTTCCACCAACCAGCTGCAGAAGTAGTTCATATAGAAAAAATAATAATAACAAAGCATCTGTTTCCTGTATTTTATTCTGAAATTTCCACTGCGTAAATTGTTCAAAATTCAAGTGATGTATGTTGCAAATCTTTTACCTAATGAAAACTCACTTAAAGCCCTGAAACACCAAGACGGCAGGCAGCCATTGATCAGTGTTGGGCCATCAGTGAGCATCAGCCGCCCTAATTTGTACAGTGTGTCCCGCACTGTTGGCACTAATCGTGAGCTTTTTCCCCCCGACCAATTCAGCATGTTGAATGGGCAGCGGAGCCTGTTGGTGAATGAAATCCCACTGATTGGCAGTTCAACTCAGTGCACAAGAAGAGATGAGAACAGAAGTGAGGAAAGTAAACAAATGGCTAAAGTCAAGAGGGAGTGAAATTGAAACAAATTTGTCATATGAGGCAAGATTATGTTTTTAGCCAGTGAGGTCTTAAGCAGATATGGTTCGTAATGGTTTGTGTTCACTTCCAGGTGCAAAATATCATTTGTTCATTCAAAATCGAGCTTTGTAGCTACTGTGCGAACTGGCTAACAATCATCTTGAATTTGTCCTGCTGGTCTTTCGGTTTCCCTTTTTTAACCACCTGCTGGCAACAGAGTTTCCTCTCATGCAGGCACAGAGCGTACATGCTAGTTGGGCTGTAGTTTTTGTGGTGTGTTCAAGTGCAAATCTTTTGTCTGAGACACAGGTGATGTGAAGCACGACAACAGTTGGCCTTTATCGCTACAAGTTCTTTCTTTTTTTAAGATGATTTATTTTGGCATTTTGCCTTTATTGGACAGGACAGCTATAAGGGTGAAGGGGGAGAGGGGTTGGGGTGACATGCAGCAAATGGCCGCAGGTTGGAATCAAACCTAAGGCCACTGGTGCAAGGACATAACCTTGGTACATGAGTAGCCTGCTCTACCAGGTGAGCTAGTAGGCGCTGCTAGTTTGTGGATGTCGGTTTGATGTGTCTGAGCCTTTAAAGGGAAGGTTCACCCCAGAAATCTTGACCCAGTTACTCAAGTTAACTGCTGTCACTGGCACAAGCCCCTAATCTGTAAGTAGATTGAATTTGGGGTGAACTGTCCCTTTATCATATCATCTAGCGCTGTCTTCAGGTCAAAACCTAACCAGGTCCAATAGTTTAGTTTATGACCAATGATGCAATGCAAAACTAATGACAATGATATACTCTGTGTTTGGTGCTTTTTATCAAATGCTAGCATACAAAAGTGCTGATGCTGATGTTTGGATCCCATACAGAATGAATAATTAAACTTAACTGATTAAAAGGTATTGTTGTAATGTGTATAACCCTGTGACCAGACGACAGCAGGGAAAATAAACAGAGTGAGAATGAGCTACCACTGTTTCTGTGCTGCTGCCTGATCCACATCCCCTCTCAGCCCCGACTCAGTGAATAAGTGAGGGGAGGGGTTTGCTATTTAATCAAAAAAAGTGTCACATTAATTCAGACAAATTCAAGCAATCTAGTTTTCTAATAAAGCTGTCATATTTGCATCCGGTGACTTACACTCACCATCGTTTTAGATTAATTCCCGTCACAACCTTTTGATTTATGAATGCATAATAACTGAGGGCAATGTCTGTGACTGTGAGCAAGTGTGTGTGCATGTCTGAGTGTGTGTGTGTGTGTGAGCGAGAGAGTTTGTGTCTACAAAGCCCTGACTTTTAATCTAACATGTTGCTTGTGCCTTGACGAGAGAAAATCACATTTTGCGATAATTGAGCGTGTTAAGGGGGAAAGATGAGACTCCTGGTGTGAAGGAGCGTGAGTTGCATCATTGGTTCACTGTTTTACAGCAGCGTCTCATCTTTCCTTATCTCACTGACTGCATATCAAAGGACCAAACGCATGAGAGCTTCTTCTTCTCATCTCGACTCTGTCTTTCCATTCCTCTTGTGAAACATCTGAAGGTCAACATCTGCTCTCTCCAGTCTGCACCCACAGGAAGAGGCATTGTTTTCTGTTATTGTTGCATGAGGGTATTTCAGTCATTTTTGGCAGCTACCTCACAGCTGCAAAGTGCAAAGTAATCTCTAATTTGCATGATACCTTTTGTATGTTATTGACTGTTATTCCAAATGATATGGCTGTTTGCAATAGATTTCGGTGGCCGACAAAGGCAAATGCATTACAATGGCCCAAACATTTCCATTCGGAGTAACACTCTGCAGGTTCAGAAACAACAATAAACAATTATAAAAGAGCAGCAGGATTACAGCTAGTTCATTCATTCATTTATTTTCTTTAACCGCTTATCCTGTTGGGGGTAACTGAAGCCTATCCCACCTGACATTCGGCAAGAGACAGGGTACACCCTGGATGGATCACCAGATCACAGATCTAAGGCGGAATTTATACCTCTGCGTAGGCTCTGCGTTGACGTGGAGCCTGTGCTGTAACCTGACGTGCACTTCCCAAAAAATGTAAACACGTTGCAGCGCCGCACACCTCCTATCTATTTCTGTAAGCTGAAACCATTTCCCTCAGTGAAACGAAGCTTATATTTACTTTAATTTCACAGATAGGAAACAATAAATTGTGGAGACAATAAAGCCTCCATAAAAATAGTATTTTAAGTCTTGTGTGTGATTTATCCTGGCTTCATATCAGCAGAGGAAATCTCGGCTAATATATACAATGGAAAATGCCATAGGCTTGTGCTAATAACGTTAGTATGTTTTATTTGTTTGGAAAACGTGTTCAGTATAGGACAGTTGTTTTGTTGGTGAACCTTGTGAGTTGTAATGGAGCCAAAGTTTTTAATGTTACTGTTACAGCCCTTGGCATCAATGACCACAGCGTTGAGTTCAACTGGTAGAGTTTATTCTTTAATGAGCACCGTGAAACTAAAAACACATAGAAAAATATCCGTATCAAACTCTTTGAATTATACAATAGCATTTAGATACATACAAGTTTATAAATAGTCACAAGTTCAGTTTAACAATTCATCACATTTCCTTAAAACACACACAACATAACAAGGCTTAATTTAAATTACCCAAATATAGCGCATGCTGTAATAAAAATAATAATACGCCACCAACACTTTAATGCCACGTACCTCTCTTCGCCTACCAAGGGTGCAAACTGGATGCGAGTAAACCTTTGGTGAGTGGCCACATGTACTCAATCACGGATCAAGCTGCACTCCGTAACAAACAAAACAAACACATCCGCATAAATATTGAGACTTATTGTCAACCATAAATAGCAGATCGGTTCCAATTCAGCTTACATTTGTTTAAACAACACTTACTTTAGTTAGTTATCCGTTCATCGGACAACAGCCTGCCCGGTGCATGTCTCTGTCTGTGTGACAAACTGGCGTGTGGCAAAACCGGCGTCTGACGTCACTATTTACCCTTTTTTGTGTTTTTTTTTTTTTTTTTTTTTTTTGACTGAAACTTTACGAGGTGCGCTGAACACAGAAACAACCCACTCGGCTCAGCTGGCCACTTACACTCCCACCAAATCATGTTTTGATTAATAACTTCAAAGAATAAACAATTATTCAAACATGATTTTACAAACACTCAACAACATGTTGCTCACCAAAGTAGCCAGTTAAATCATCATGTCTGATCTGAGCGTTTTACCCTTTAAACATATTCCATAGATTAATCACATTCAAGTAAAAGTACTAGTTTTTGAATGGGCCGTTCAATGATTGAGGGTTTTGAAGGACAGTCCTTTGTCGCTGCCTTGCGCTCTCCAACCTGAACCTTGACACGGCGAACCAAACTGTCAGGCCCTTCTGTGGTTTCCACGACTCTTCCCAAATGCCACTGATTTCTTGGAACAGTTTTTTCTCTGATAAATTGAATTCTATTTGCCACAAACACATGGAATCGTCGTGCCTCATTATTTATGTATGCCAACACAACTTGAGAGTCAGTCCAGAAATATTCTTTGTCTATTTTCATCTGAAGCTCTTCTTTCAGCATGGCACTTATCCTGGCTGATGTTACTGCAGCTGAGAGTTCTAATCTTGGGATGCTTGTGATCCTTGAGGGTGTGACCCTTGACTTAGCCATGACTAGACTACAGTGAATCTCATTCCTGTCATTTTTGTATCTCAGGTAGGAGCACGAACCGTATCCTGTACTACTGGCATCTGAGAAATGATGTAATTCAGTGCTTATAATGTTACCAAAGTTTGAAGGATGATAACATCTGGGTATGGTAATGTCCTTTAATGTTTTAAGGCCATTTTTCCATTCCTCCCACCGTGGACGCAAGTGCTCAGGGATTGGATCGTCCCATCCGATGCCTTTGTGACACAGCTCCTGCAGGATGCACTTTCCACTCAGGGTAAAGGGAGCCATGAACCCAAGAGGATCATACAAAGAAGCTACAACAGACAGGAGACCACGACGAGTTGGAGGATGATCCTTTGCATTGATGTTGAAACTAAAGGAGTCGTTCACCATTGACCACTGAATGCCAAGTACATGTCCTTGTCCTGATGTTATCTCTGAGTTCAGCTTTAAAGGATCTGTTGATTCTGCTCTTTCTGAGGGAGCTACACAGGAGAGAACATTTTTGTGGTTTGAGTTGAACTTGTGTAATCTTAGGCCTGCACGGTTGCACAACTCCTGTGCCTCAACAATCAGTTCCTTGGCCTCTTGGACAGTTGGAATACTGATTAAGCCATCATCAACGTAAAAATTCCTTTCAACGAAGGCTGATGAAGCCGGATAGATAGTTTTGTATTGCTGTGCCAGATACTTCAGCCCAAAGTTAGAACATCCAGGTGAGGAAGCGGCACCAAAGAGATGAACTGTCATTTGATATTCCCGTGGCTCATTTTCCAAATTGCCGCCCTCCCACCAAAGGAATCTCAGGTAGTTGCGAGCTTCTGGAGACACATGGAATTGATGAAACATTTTTTCGATGTCGCAGATCACAGCAACCTCCTCCTTTCTGAAGCGACACAAAACTCCCACCAATGAATTGATTAAATCAGGACCAGTAAGTAAGGTGTCATTTAGTGAGATGCCATTAAACTTCGCCGAACAATCAAAAACAACTCTTAGCTTATTTGGCTTTCTTGGGTGGTACACGCCATGATGAGGGATATACCAGACACTTTCTCCCTCAGAAACAGCAGGGGCTGGCTCTGCATAGCCTTTGCTGACCATTTCTTCCATGAAGGTCGTATATTGGTCATGATATTGTTTATTGGCAGATAACTTCCTTTTCAGGTGTTGCAGCCGAACAGTAGCTAGCCGTTTGTTGTTTGGCAACGATGGTGGGTTGTCATTTTTAAAGGGGAGGGGCATCTGATAGTGTCCATCCTTTTCTTGTTTGATATTATCACTCAGAAACTGCAGAAAGCGAATATCATCCTGAGACACATATTTGTCTTCATAGTTCCTTTCATTAAAGTCTGACTCCAAAGCCTTCAACACGTCTGTAACAGCAGGCACTGGCAATTCTTTAACTGCAACACGATGCACAAAACTATGGCTGCCCTGTCTATCCAAATGAGGGTTGGCTGACCCTATAATGCTCCAGCCGAGCACAGTTCGCTGAGCAAAGGGTTCATTTTCACTTCCCATGATGACCTCTAGGGGAGCCAAAGCTAAGGGGCAGTCATAACCAATAAGAAGTCCTACTTCACAGTCTTGAAGTGATGGTAACTTGTTGGCTAGATGGTTAAGGTGAGGCCACTTAAGAGCTGTGTTCTTTGTTGGGATGTGGGACTTATCAACTGGTATGAAGTCACGTGTGTAAGCCTGTTGTATTTGAATATGTGCTTCGGAGTTTAGCCCACGAACCTGCAGACCGCTGGCAGTTTTACTGGCTATGACTGTATTCACAGCTGTCATTGTGCTTAGTTTAAGCTGCACCGGCTCAGTGTTTACATTTAATTCTATAGCCAAATCTTCTAGCATAAAAGTGGAGTCACTCTGAGTATCGAGAAGAGCATAGGTGAGTATTTCTCTCTGGGGGTCTGTTGTTGAAGACACAAGGACAGGAACTATGCTAGAAGTGGCAGAGGCATGTTGAGTCAAAGCATGGGACATAACTTTGTGAACTTCATTGTTTATCTGATCCCCTGTGGCAGCATTACTTGTCATTTCTGCAGGTCTTATTACATTTTCTCGATGCAGGCAGGTAGGATGACGTCCACCACAGGTGCTACAGGTATGTCGTCTTTTACAGTCTTTGGCCGAGTGACCCTTTCTTAAGCATCCAAAGCATAAATGATGTTCATGAATAAAGGACCTTTTCTCATCCATAGCTTTCATTGCAAAGGCTGGGCATTTAGCAACACCATGTGCTTCATCTCTGCAGAATAAACAAGGCAGCCTTGGCTTTGAGCTTTCTGGTGGTGTTGAGTTGAAGCCTCTTATTTGAGCGCCCGTGTTGAATGTTTTGGCTCTCTTTGACAACCTTTCATCTGTTGTTTTCAGATTTAACATTAAAGGGGAGGCAATTGGATTACAGGCAATTCGAGCTTCTTTCTGCATGAACTCTGAGAAACGTTGAAAGCTTGGATAGTCACCGGATCGATCCAACTCTTCGACGACAATTCGATTCCACCTGCGCACTAACCATTCAGGCAATTTCTGCAGAAGTTTGTGATTTTCCTCACAGTCATTGAGGATGGACAGGCCTTTGACATAAGGCATAGTTTCAGCACACCCTAAGAGAAAATCTGCAAACTCTCGTAATGCTCTTGGGTCATTAGCAGCTATCTTAGGCCATTTCGTGAGTCTCTCTCTAAAGGCCTTTTGGACAATAAATGGACTGCCATACCTGTCTTCTAAGACGGCCCAGGCACCTTTGTATGCATCCTCTGAGTTGCGGTAAAAGAAACCTTCCACAGCCATGCGTGCCTCCCCTGCTAAATGACTCTTCAAATAAAGCATTTTCTCACTTACTGGGAGGGGCTTCTGATCAATCAGGGCCATAAAGAATACTTTCCAATCTATGAATTTCAGAGGGTCACCTGTAAAGGTTGTTAGCCCTAGGACAGGTAAGCGACTCAAAGCAAATGAACTTGCTACTGCTTCAGTCAACATGGTTTCCTGAGCAACACTGGCATTTTCTGGAGTTGACTTTAGAGATGCTGTATGTCGCGACTCAAAGGGTGCCGCTTGCGGATTGAGGAAATGTCGATATTCAGTGTTTGGACTGTCCAGAGGAGGTTTGTCAGTCCCCACCTCAAAACTGTTGTATGCTCTAACACGAGCCTCTGCAACTTTCACTTCACTCTCTGCCTTCAGTCGCTGTAACTTTGATTTTTCCTCTTCCAGCTTTAATTTAATTTCAGCCTCTCTTTCCTTAATTTCTGCCAACATTTGTGTTTCCTTTAATTTCCATTCAGTCTCCAGTTTTTCAAGCTTTGCTTGTTGGGCATGTAACATTTGAACGGCCTTTGCTTGCTCTACCTTGGCTGCCAGCTCTGCTTCTGCATCAGCTCGTTTACTGGAAGACATGGAGATGTTGCTTACTTGGTCATCAGGTTCTTTAAGAGACTGTGAAACTACAGTTTCTGTGTTGGTCCTCCCAAAGACAGATCCATATTCCTCTTTATTTAGCTGCATCCTTACTCTCTCCTTTTCCAGGCAATCATTAAAGGCTTTATCAATGTTCTCCATTCGTTTATTAACAATGTCACAGATCTCAGATGATAAGGTGCTGCACGCATCCATTTTCTTGACAACACCTGGAGTGCTCGTATGGTTAAGTCGAATGGGCTCATAATGTTGGCACACTTTGTCATGTTTAGCTTTAATGTTTCTTTGGATTCCTTCAAGCTCCTCAGGTGAGCAGAAAGTCTTCAGTTTGGCTCTTATTTCTTTAGCTGCCAATCTCCAAGTCTCATATGCCTTATTAAATGCCTTTTCCCTTTTCTTTAGCTCCTGTTTTTGCAGCTCTTGGCCCTTTTCTGTTAAGGTTCGCTCGCGAGAGCTTGATCTTACTTGTTGAGTTTCAGTGGGATTATCCATTTCTTCAGGTGGCGCTAACATGTTGTTATTTTGTGACCGTTCATAGAAAAATAGCGAGTATTTTGTCTGGACTCAAATTTGATGAGTTGTGGCCTTTAATTTTTTACCCAAATACTTTAAACCACCACTCATATCAGACATTTACACTCTAAACACAAAGATAATGAACAATGTCACAGTAGAAAAATATACCCTTGTAAAATTCACACTACGAAATTCCACCATTTAAATACCATTGATTTCAAATTTAAAAGACGATTATGTTGACCTTAAATGCACCTTTAACTTTTAACAGGCATCTCAATGATAACATTTATGCAGGCAATCGTCACACATTTACTTAAATTATGACATTTAAAGTCTTTCAATGTCCATTGCCTGTGATTGAGGAAGCAGGCAGATAACTGCTATATTTGTTTAAAACAGTTCAGTGTCTTTGCGAGTGACTTTACCGCTCGTCAAAGTCTCTCACTGCGGTTGTAGCTGAAGCCGCTGGTGGATGATGAGATGACACTCGCCATGAGATGACTCCAATGCAGCGTAGAGTTTCACTGTTACAGCCCTTGGCATCAATGACCACAGCGTTGAGTTCAACTGGTAGAGTTTATTCTTTAATGAGCACCGTGAAACTAAAAACACATAGAAAAATATCCGTATCAAACTCTTTGAATTATACAATAGCATTTAGATACATACAAGTTTATAAATAGTCACAAGTTCAGTTTAACAATTCATCACATTTCCTTAAAACACACACAACATAACAAGGCTTAATTTAAATTACCCAAATATAGCGCATGCTGTAATAAAAATAATAATACGCCACCAACACTTTAATGCCACGTACCTCTCTTCGCCTACCAAGGGTGCAAACTGGATGCGAGTAAACCTTTGGTGAGTGGCCACATGTACTCAATCACGGATCAAGCTGCACTCCGTAACAAACAAAACAAACACATCCGCATAAATATTGAGACTTATTGTCAACCATAAATAGCAGATCGGTTCCAATTCAGCTTACATTTGTTTAAACAACACTTACTTTAGTTAGTTATCCGTTCATCGGACAACAGCCTGCCCGGTGCATGTCTCTGTCTGTGTGACAAACTGGCGTGTGGCAAAACCGGCGTCTGACGTCACTATTTACCCTTTTTTGTGTTTTTTTTTGTTTTTTTTTTTTTTTGACTGAAACTTTACGAGGTGCGCTGAACACAGAAACAACCCACTCGGCTCAGCTGGCCACTTACAGTTACCTTTGTTAAATGTTGCTGTTGTTCCTGGCTTCATATGAGTAGAGGAAAAGTCTGCTAGCTGCTAGGCTAATTTATACAATGTAAAATGCCATAGGCTTCTGCTAAAAACATTAGCATGTTGTATTTGTGGGGAAAATGTGTCCAGATGAATGCTGCCAGTTATAGTGAAGCTGATTTGTGTACTTGTGTTTGAAACTGTCTCTATTAAGCCATGTTTAATGTGTGTTTAATGTGTGTTTTGAACCAACTAATCTCTACAGCACTTCACAGAAACCTCTGCCGCCAACTGTTTTGGAGGTGTAACTGACACAAGTATAAATGCTCACAACGGTGTGGGTGACGTGCGTAGACTACAGCGTTGTGTCTGCTGCACAAGTTTAAATCCAGCTTAACACAAGTAGACAGACAACCATTCATGCTCACATTCACACCTACGACCAATTTCGAGTGAGTCACCAATTAACCTGTATGTCTTTGGACTGTGGGGAAAAGCCAAAATACCCAGAGAAAACCTACACTGACACAGGAGAACATGCAAACTCAGTGACTCAATTGACAGACCCAGAACAATGACACCTAGAGACAGTGAGTGAACATGTGTGCAAGCAGTGAATGGTAGGATGAGAACTTTCGCTAGAGCTTCATTTGACACACTACATATTGGGACATACCAAATCTTTTTCTAGCTTCACCTCGAGGCCTGGAGAACTTTGTTTTTGTTGACTGGATATACAGCATCCTTCTGTTGCATTCGGTTTGCATTATTTTTTCATTTGCAGCTTGTTTCCATTGTATTTGTTTTTAAATTGGCATTGTTTCTCCGAACGGAAATCTTTCTCCGAATGGAAATGTTTTGGGCCGTTGTAGTGCATTTGCCCTCTTCAGCCATGGTAATAAATAACAAAACAAACTTCCTCCAGTAAAACAACTGCTATGGAACCCATAGTTCAATAAGTCGTCCATTTTATCGTCTATTCCTTTCGTTTCTGTTGTTTTGTTGTCTTGCAACTCGATTCCACCTCCCTGAAGGAATATTATTAGGTAAACATTTTTCTACCCCACTTTCATCTCAGATGTTGTTGCTGTTGCCAAAATACTGTATCTGGGACTGTGACAGACAAACACCCACACCTGTTACATTATTTGCCTCTATGCTGCTGTTTTCACTTCGCTGCCGTTGAGCAGAGTAACTGAAGTGCACACAAGGGGCTTCACAATGTATATAATCTTGTCATCATGACTCAATCCAAAACAAACACGAGTCTGATATCTGTGATCATGCTGTCGAATTCTAAGTCCATCCACAAACATTTCTGCCAGTGTCAATTTGCTTTGTATTTACTTTTGTGTTCCAGCATCCAAAATCAACTCTGCGCAGTATCATGGATGACGGAGCAGGCAGAGGATATGATATTAACTGAACAAACAAAGAGTGATCCCAAAAGAAGACAGTTTTGCCAGTGGATGTGTGCACTCAGATGTGCATTGGTGTTGATGTCACCTCCTAAGAGTCATGGCAGATTTGACCAAATAGGAGTCCTGACAATTGTAAACAGACACATATACAATAAAGCCCCTGAGGACATTTCTGACTTGTCTTGCCCTCAGATTAAAATGATGTGATCATACATGCAGGGCAAAGACAGCAAATGTCATAAGTAATTTAGAGGGGACATGTTTAGAAATCTGGGAGAAATTAGCAACATCAGCAACCAAGATTATGTTTCTCTGATGTTAGCATGTAGCTATATGTAGCAGTGTACTTGCAGCAGGGGAATGACTCTAAAGGAGAATAGTGGCACTTTATGATCAGAAATCTAGGGGAAAGTAACAACACCGGCAACCAAGATTACATGTTTCTCTGATGTTAGCATGTAGCTACATATAGTATAGCACCACTTTCTGTTATGAAAAATCACCAGCACAAGCTTCTAAACCAAATCTTCACAACTGGACATGTTACTGCAGGAATATGACATGGAACTGAGGAGAAATTAACAACATTGGGCAACCAAGATTATGTGTCCCTGATGTTAGCATGTAGCTACATGTAGCATTGTATTCATAGATAGGGAATGGCTGTAACAGAGTATAGCAGCACCTTCCACTGTTAAAAAAATCACCAAAAGCCTCGAAACCAAAATTTTTGAAACCTGAAATGTTCCAGCAGGAATATGATATAAAATCAGGGAGAAATTAACAACATCAGCAACCAATGGTGTGTCTCAAATCACATGCTTCCGTTAGTACACTTCTATGTAGTATACTATGTGCACTATGTACTCATTGCCGTAGTGCGTGAATTTCGACAGGGTAGTGTTGTCTCAAACCAAACACGGCCGTTGTGCACTCACCGGAAATGACGACCGCAAATTAGCTGGTTAGCAAACTAGCATTAGCATTCACGTTATTGTTCGCGGTACCAAATTATTACAGACTGCTAAATTAATCCAATAAACATACTGCTGGCTTATACCTGACAACAGTATAGTGGTGCTTAGTGCAAAAAACACATGTATTTGTACAATGCAGCGACGTTCACAGTTGCACAGTCCTCGGCCGCTATTTCCAGTTTGAAAAGTGGTCCCTCCCCTTCTGCTACGTATCCAAGAAGGCGATCCATTGAGGACGAGAAGTGTCCATAATTCCACACTCAACTTCTTGACCGTTTTGAGTGCGCCATCCAGGTACTCATAGTGCACTGCATTTTTCCATACTTCTCAGCGTGAACGCATTATGCACTCAAAATATTAAGTGTAAGTACAGAAGTACACAATTTGAGACACAGCACCAGATTACATGTTTCCCCGATGTTAGCATGTAGCTACATGTAGCAGTGTATTTAATGTAAACACTTGCGGGAGAGTGCCTGGAGCAGATGGCATATAAATCTGTCATCTGTCACGGGCTGATGTTAGCTTGTTGCTAAAGTGGAAAAAACTGTTAGAAGCAGAATAGTCATAACATTTTGAAGGTGTTAACTCAAAGGGATTACTTCTATATGCTTTTGCCTCATTATTTTAAACTTACGCCACATTTAACGAAAATATCAGACATCGTAACATTGTAGATATATATATGACAGGAAATAAGGAAAAGGATAATAGGCCCCCTTTAAGTGTTGAGCATTATACCACAAAGCTTGCATAATTGCGCTTTAATCATCTAAGACATATTTCAAAAGTCCAATCTTTTGGAAAAAACAAAGAAGCCATTTCACATGCTTTTATCTCCCCGTGCTTTGATTATGACAACAGCCTTTTTGTCCTCCATGGCCTCACTCTTATTTCTGACCTTTAAGTAACACTCATGTCTGTACGTGGATTGAGATTCTCAGACAGAGGGCTTTTGTTGCAAAGACAACAAAACCTCCTCTGATTTTAAAACAGACCTTGAACACCTTTTAATTTTTTTTTTCATGTATTCGACCCAATTATTTATTGTATTGTATTGTAATTGGTTTTAACCGCCTTTAATTATGAGTTTATCATGTGTTGACTGTGATTTGCTGCTTTGTGTGTGCTTCATTATTATAAATCTTGGATTACTGTACTCGTCACTAACATATTATCACAGTCAAATTGCATTAAAAAAAATTGTCACAATTTTCTCAGTCTCTTTTGTTTATAGTTAACTATATAGTATACTATAGTTGTTTATAGTTGTCTGTGTTGCTCTCATGTCTGTAACTCTCCTGCAGGCTTGATATATGGTGCTGAATGCTTTTATTGTGAAGCACTTTTGTTTAGAAAAGAAAAAAAGGCTCCATAAATAAATCTTTAGCCTCTTACCCAGAATCAAACATGTTTGATATAATCTTGATAGTCATAAATGAGATCAGCAAGTAGGACTGAGACATCTGTTTGTGTTAACTGTTGGCTCCGTCCTCAAATCTGCTGATGCACTGCAGAGCTGGCATGATCTAAAAGTCAGGCTGGAGGCCAAATCATCCCCTCAAACTTCTCTATTTATATTCCTGCATCCTCTGAATCCGACAGATGGACTTCTGATATCTGATTACCATCTTCTGGCTAATGTTTGCCACTGCTTGTAAAAATAGACCACTGAACCGATATGTGTGGTTAA
Source organism: Epinephelus cyanopodus (assembly GCA_026686955.1). NCBI lineage: Eukaryota > Metazoa > Chordata > Actinopteri > Perciformes > Serranidae > Epinephelus > Epinephelus cyanopodus. The sequence goes on along the minus strand of CM048925.1, from coordinate 10,440,387 downwards.
AGGTAGACACTACAGGTAAATTTAAAAAAATAAATAAATAAAAGGTTTAAATATGCAAATGATTCGTTATCTAATTAAATGGGCCAATTTTTGTACATTTCCACAACTTAAATCTGAACATTGGATGATTCCAGGTTCAAAATTCACCGTGTTGACATATTGGGGGAATTTTTGATTTCTCTTTGAATCCAATACTGTCAACAGCCATGAAAAAATCTTTTCTTTTGCAATGTTTATAGGAATAACATGTTATATTAATCAGGCTATGAATGATATATGAACAAACACTTCTGTGGAAAGCTTCAGAATATAGACAGGAGTAAAACTGGAAAGTTTGGTGTGTGTAAGTGCTACTGAAGTGGAGATTTGTGGCTCAGAATGAGAGTAAACTCATTTAAAGATATTGCAAATCTCCATACATTTTTAGACAAAAAAATAAAACACTACGGGCAAATAGGGTAAAAAATTTAACTTACAGATATCACCATTAAACTTCCCCAGTTGATTACTTTCTTTAAAGGTCCAGTTTGTAGGATTTAGGGAGCTATATTGGCAGAAATTAAAAATAATAAGTATGTTTTTTATAATCACCTGAAAATGATAACCATTGTCTTTTTGATATCTTAGAAAGAGTCTTAGAAAGAACAGGGTTTGGCTTTAGAATCCTACAAGACACGAGCACCATTCTCCCTGGTGAAAGTTTCCCCCTGACACCGCTGAGTGTCATCAAACTATTACGGCGACCGACCACCTATCATGCCAACGTTTAAGGATAACTTTTTTTGTCTGTGTCTGATGCTGCCAAGTGCCAGATTTTGACGACTTTGTAGTGAGACCGGGTTGAGTTAGCAGCCCTCCACGAGAGGGCCGTCAGAAAAACACAATTTTTCTTAACGTGAAACTGCTTAATGTTTTATTTTTACTGATTTAAATCACCTGGTCTGTTTATTTTGGAGAGGAAAAGACCTCTGCTGTCAATTCGCTCCTGGTAAAAAACCCTGTACATCTGGATCAGTGTTACGTGTCTGTGTGTTGAAAGGTGAGCACACATTAGCACATGCTGGGCTAGTGACCTGTCTCCAAAATGCCAAACAGCATAGGAGAAACACTGATCTGACATTGTTTTATGTTTTAGAGAGGAAGTGACCTCTGTGGATATTACGGCTCCTGGTAAAAACCTCCTGAACAATGAACACTGAAGGAATTCTAACCTGGAGATGTTTCAGCTGGTTGGACCTTTAAGGCAATTGTTTCTTGTATTACAAGTTTTCAGAAATTTTATGTTTAAATATGCAAATGTAAATATCTAATTTAATATGCACCTTTTGCATACATTTCCAGAACATAAATTGAAACTAAAATAAACCTGAATGTGTATATTGGATGTTTTCTTTCCACTAGTCTGACAGAAGACACGCTATGGAGGCAAAATTGCCCAAAATCTCACAACTGACCACTGTAAGATAAAATGTTTTCACCTGTACTGCCTCAACGTTATATTCATACATTAATTGAAGCCACAAAGACTGAAAAAATTACAACACTTCAGCTTTAAACATTGCAAACCAAGCTTTAATCCCTCTATTGACATGATTAATGTTTGCGTTCTGTTCAAAGATGCCACTGAAGAGGCTTCAAAAGACTGAATCTCATATCAAAACCATCTCAGCTGCTCCTCTTAAGCTGTTGGAGTAGTCGCACACTTCCACTGTCTCCAACAGTCTTTGCATGTCATTACACAGACAGCGCTATGTTACACAGTCGGCTCCGCACCAAAACTGTCTTTTATTCCACCGTCATACATGAAGGAGACTAAGCAGAGCCACCAGGAGCTGTCTCACCCCCTGCAGAAAGACACACGGCTGAGAAAAACACTTCACCTTCTGTCAGTGTCTGCCAGCAGCGTCTGCTCCGAGACGAGACTTAGCCTCCAACACCTGCAGACAAACAGGTGAATCACACCGGACACAACAGACAAACACTTTTCTTTATGTTTCAAGCTTGTCTGAGGGGAGAACATCATGTCAGGTTGAGCCAACTGTTGTTTGTGTTACTCCCTCTGAGAGGCCCAAAGTTTCAGGCATACATAGCCTAGACACACAGTACACACACACACACACACCATAAAGGGCAGTGTGCTTAAATTGTAACTTTGCTCCACACCAGAAACTTGCCTTCTTTAGTTATTATGACCATGCAACATTAAAGATATTGTCTGATTCTGTCTTAATGATCACAAACTTTAATGAGAGATTAAAATTCTTACGGACAAGAACATGTCACCATTTACTGATAAATATAATGTTGTGTTAGTTTACAATGGAAGGATGGAGACATTGCTCATTGGTGAGGCAGGTATGTGCAAAAAAGAACCTGATCTCACTCTGAAGTTGTCGAAACATGGCACTTGGGCAGTGACATGAAGCGCCAGAAACCAACGAAAAAAGGCGTCCTTTAACGTTGGCATCATACACATGTCAGAGGGAAAAGTGGCGGGATAAGGACGAAAGCTGAGGCAGGTGGAAGGGGTGGTAGACGGGTCCAACAAACACCAACTTTCACCTTTTTCTGAAACCTAACCATGACTTTTTGTTGCCTAAACCCAACCATGTGTGGCATTGTACCAACGTAGTGCATTTATTTTGAAAGAGACTGCAAGTAAACAGTAAATTTACCTTGAAAACGGAAGTGTATCTTGAAAGAAGACAATGCATGTAACAGGCTGAACTTGACACAGCGTCCCATGTGAAAAGGTCGAGTGAGAAAAACAGCATCCAGGAAGTCCTAAAGTGATGCAGACAACTCTGGAAAGGCACTCCGCCTTTAGGTGAAATTATCTTACGTGTTTTGTCCCTTAAACGATCTAACAGACCAACGTATATCGACTCTAGGTCTTCATCAGGGCCCTGGTTGTGTCTGTTCCACTGTAAGGCCTCCTAAATCCTGTTTTTATTATGTAATCAGTGCCTAGATGGGCCTAAAAGTTTAGTATCATTACTGTTGTTGTTGGCACCCAACTTATTAATGCACCCACACAGAGCAGAGAAGATCATTTCACAAAATGTCAACAAATGTGTTAAAGTAACTGAAGCCAGATGACACTGACTTACATGAACTGTATGAGCAGGTTCAGGTGTTGCAGTGTGGTGAGAAAAGCTGTGCAGTGCTGCCCCCTGCTGGCTTTGCTATATACTGTGTAGTCACACGTTGGTGCCACTTTGAGGCTGTAGTGCACAGCTGGAAGAATCTACAGTGACAAAGCACTGTCTGCTGTAATGAGCTGCAGCCTGGACGTCAAAGGGAGTGAACCAAAGTCCATGATGTGAGTTCTGCTGAGTAAATGTACAGTTGAGGCACTTTTTTTAAGTATCATAGGATTTTGATTTTGATTCTAAACACCAGCAGCTATATGTAATGATTAAAGATATGTGTAACAACTACACACACAGTTCGTTTCATATCCATATATATAAGGTATTAAAAATCAAACCCTCTTTCTTTACCTTTAAAAAAGAAACAGAATCCTACATCAAGACTTTATAAACCTCAAGCAATAGAAAAGCTGTGAAAGCCTTAATAACAGTGTTCATTTATTTTTTGGTTTGCTGTACCGCAATTTGTTTGTAACCCCTGGTATTGTCTGTCTATCTCTTTGATGTTCCTTATTCTCTGATCTTCAGTCATGTTCTCTCACACTGTTGTCTGAATGTTCTCAAGGAAATGTGAAATAAAGAATAGTATATATTTAAAAAAAGAAATACACATAGAGTACTGTGAAAGTGTAATGCTTTCACACGAAAAACAAATCCTAAATTGTTAAAATTGTTATCTCAGCATTGTAAGAATATGGGTTTTCATGGTTTTTTTTAAATGCTCCTTTCCTGAATTAATTAAATAATGATCTCATATTTCTATTTTTCCCCCAAATTATTAACACTTGTCAATTCAGAAAAAAGGGGGTGTAAATTAATGAAAACCTTTCCCATAATTCTGAGATAGTAATCTTGTTAACTTGGAAAAACAGAATTATATCTTGATTATATTTTTATTCAGTCCTAGAGATGTATGCGTGAACAGGATGGGACCAAAGCCCTTTCTTTCATGTCTATTAAAAAAATGTAAATTTAAAAAATATAAAATATAAAAAAATGAAATATAAAATGTAAAATCTGAAATTTAAATATAAACCAGGGACCAGTGCCCTTGAGTACATGTCTAGTAAAAAATATAAATATGATCATAAAATGGGAAATATAAAATTTACATATGGATATAAATGTTTACCCTGCGGCTCTGGGCGGGACCGGAGCTCCTGAGTACAATAAAAATATAGATATAAATATAAAAATATAAATATAAAATGTAAAATATAAAAGGTAGATATAAATATAAACGGACCAGAGCCGTTCAGTACATGTCTATTAAAAACAGACATATGAAAACAGAGATAAGAATGAAAACAGATATGAATATAATGTCGGCTCTCGCTCAACCAATGAGCGTTTGAAGTGTCGTTACGTCATCACGTCAGTAACAACCACTTTCTCTAAGTTTCACTTTCTGTTTTCTGTAAACTGCTGCGTTATACCCACGACCGTCGAGCGGAGATACTAAGACCTAAGATACATTTATTTATTGTGCTTAAATATCTGACAGCTGACTTCAGTAACAGCTGATACTTACTGGCACCAAATCATCCGTCGTGTGACTCGATCAGCTCAAAGGTTCGTGTGTCTCTTTCCATTTTCTCTCTCTTGCTCTTCGGGCTTCAGCTTATCCGCACACCAGGTGTAGGCCTGTCTGTCACAAAGCAAAGAACAGATACAGTTCAAGGGATCATGGAAGTAAATGTGCTTTTTTTCTACAGGTGAAGTCATGCCACTGCTACTGGAGGAAATAATGCGCTTAGATAAAAGCGCAGCTCAAGTGTTGAGACGTAAGTGGTGTTTTTTTGTTTGTTTGTTTTTTAAAGATGATGATGATTGCAAATAAACTATAAATAGCCTATAGTTGCAGAATGTGGCTTCAGTTTTATATAAAGTGTCATAAAAACAACTGTTTCTCTGTTAGAAAATAAAATGTGGTGAACTGAATATAACCCTAAATGTTCCCAGTGTTGCTCACCCAACATCACACCTGTTGTTTCAGAGGCTGACTTGAAGACTGACAGGGACCTGAAGTCACTGACTCGACAGGATCTGCAAGAACTGTTCCCTGAGCATAAAAAATTCAAACTGAGAAGGGACATCTTTGATATCATACACAAACAGGTGAGCTGACAGGCTGAAATGTGATGAGAGAGATTTAAATAAAGATAACATGGATAGAAACTAGTCACTGGGAACTGTACAAGTCAAATGTAATGTAATATTTTTGTTTCAGAATCCAGTTGAAAAGCTGCTGAGAGATGTGAAGAAGTTCATCCCTGATCAGTCTCTCAGAGGTATGCACAGTCATGCCAGCTGTTACTTTCACTTTCAAATTGAATAGCTGTCTTTATTGTCACATGCACAACAATCACAGAGGGGCAACTGTAGGCAAAGAAAGTCTCAGATTCCAGGCTCATTAGATTTGTTAAAAGGTCTAAGTTGAAGTTATAACACTGGGATAAAATATAACATACAGACAATAGAGAAAGAAATAATACAAATGTAAAGGAGCTGTATGCGACATTCAGAGCGGTATTTGCTACATAAAGTGGAGTAATGGTGTCAAGATTACAGGATGGAGTCATCCTTCCTCTGTGAGTGTTGTAATCTGAGCTGCTCTGTTTGCAGCTGTTGTGGAAAATCTGGCTGCACATGCACATTAGTGTGTGTGAGTCCCTTTGTGTATCTGAATGACTTGATTTTGCAAGTAGGACATGCTCCTGGATCAACATCCCACATCGCATTCCTGGACCAACACTGCAGTTAACCAATCACAGTCCTCTGACATCATTAGTGTGCTGCTCCTGTGCTTCTTTCAAAATTCCTTTGTGTCCCTTCAGAGCTAAGCCAGTTTCCCAAATTGAAGGTAATACAGATGAACATCATCCTCAGTAGTATTAGCAAATAAAAACCTTATAAGCTACTGCAGGGTTAGTGAGTTTGCTTGCGGAGTAGGTAGGCTAAGCTAACAGGTAAGCATGCCAATAGGCTAGAATATCAGCAAGTCCGCTTGCTAACTAGGTAGGCTAGGGTAACAAGTAAGGGTGCCATGTCATAATTCCTACATCCCATTATTCTGAAATCTCAATGTTTCAACATCCCGTTGGTCCGATCATATTAAACTCATTGTTCCTAAGTCCTGTAGTTCCGAAATCTCAGTGTTGCAATGCACAAAGTTGAAAAAGCAAGCAGCAAGGGAAAGCAGCAAAAGACAGTGTTGTCGCTTTGTTTACTGTTGCCATGACGACAGCCTCAAAACGCCCTGTTTTGAGGAAGTAGAAACGATGTTGAAAGTTATAATTTTAACCCAAACCATGATTTTCTTGAAAATGAGATTTCGGAACAACGAGACTTCGTAACAATGAGTTTAATATGGTCGGAACAATGGGATGTCGAAACATTGAGATTTCGGAACAATGGGGTGTCGTAATAAGGGGATGTTGGAATTTTGAGCGGACCCCCAAATAAGCTTGTCAATAGGCTAGAATATTAGGGAGTTAGCTTACTATTTGGCAAGTTAGCTTGCTAACTAGGTAGGCTATGCTAACAATTAGGTTTGCCAATAGGCTAGAATATTAGCCAGTTAGCCTGCTACCTTGGTAGGCTAGGCTAACCAGCAAGCTTACCAATAGGCTAGAATATCAGAGAGTTAGCTTGTCAAGAGGGTAGGCTATGTTAACAAGTAAGCTTGCCAATAGGCTAGAATATCAGAGAGTTAGCTTGTCAAGAAGGTAGGCTATGTTAACAAGTAAGCTTGCCAATAGGCTAGAATATTGTTCACTAACAAAGAGTAAGGATAATATCATTTTTCAGTTGCAAATGCCTGCAATTAACACATTTTCCCACCTTATTTACAGGCAATAAAATAACTTTTTTTTTTATTTTTTTGCAGTGCTTGTGTTGATCCAGGACCACACTATCACGTTGACTCTGGATATTTTATTTATGTTGATCCAGGACCATCATAGTCATGCTGATTCACGATCCCACCACAGACTCTGAGTCATATGCTCCAAACTGGCCTGTTAAATAACCCTCATAGCCCGAAAGATGTTAAATTCGTGGTAGATGACTGAATGAAAATGCAAATGTATACGTAAATGTAACTGTGTTTATACTACCATCCAGATTCTAACAAGCACAACCGGATTCTCTCCCTACAGATGCTTTAAGCAACAATGGAGTCTTGGTGGATTACCTCCAAATCCTGAAGGACATGAAGTCTCAAATGAATTATGTCCAGAGTTTCCTTGATGCTCACATCAATCTTCTGGAAGAATACGGCACAAAACAGCCGGACCAGAAATCAACCTGTCATGATCCACAGAAATTCTGCGATGGCCAACCTGCTGGCCCTCCACAACGAGGTGAAGGTGAATCTCACTCTCTCAAGTGGTGTTCGCTTTGATGTTGCCTTATAATTCAAAATGAAAGTCTCTTTTGGAGTTGATTATTGAATTACATACAGTATTATAAGTTTTTGAGTCACTAAGTGCATTTACAACATTTTATGTGACTTACAGAAGCCTCTGACAGGGGTGGTAAAAGTATGCCTGTATCTGATGGCCATCCACAAGGAGGACGAGGTGAATTTTTTCTTCTTCACACTCTCATGACATTATGACTCAGAGTTAAAGTTTCTTTTGGAGATTGCTCTTAAATTGTGCTTTATAAGATTTGGAGTCACTGAATGCCATTTTATGTGACTTGCCAGGCACAGGTATCTCGAACAGTGTTCTTCAATGGATTTCTTTTATTTGCCCATCTGGTAACCATCCACAAAGACGAATATGTACATCTAATACTCGTCCTCTTCATACTTGCATGACCCAGATTTTCCCATGTCAGTGTTCATTGTCACAACAGCAGTGCTCTTTATGTGGTTGAGTAATGCATTACAGCCCGAATCTGGCAAACGTTATAATTCTGTTGATTTATTTTAATGCCGTTACATATTAAAAAGAATCATGGGGAAATTGAAGCTCGAACAATCTAAGAGTCAGTTCAGTTTTATTGAATCTGGAATCACCAGTCAGTGAATCTTGAGTTTAGAATACATCATCACAGACTGGCCTGTTGATTGGAGAGTAAACATCTGTCCACCCTCCCACATGTAGCTGTAAAGTTAATCAAGTTTATATGTTTTGTATAATATTTGGAGTCAGTGATTGCATTATGTCATTGTACTTAATATGTTTGTTGTCAGGTGCAAGTGCCCCAGCCACCTCTGGTCAAGTTGACTCCCTCAATGACCAAAGGAGTGTCAATCCACAAGGAGAAAAAGGTGAATCTCACTCTGTTCCACTTTACACTATCATGACATGTTTAATGAGGTATATTTGCGTTGAGATTCTATTATAACTCAATGTGTTAGTCGTGAAGTTGATATTTAGAAGGCTCCATGTGGAATTCAGAACATATGAGTTGTCTGTACATGGTTGTCAACATGGAGGGGCTGAGCTGGTGGCCAGCAGCTAATGGTGTTACCTGTAAAAACAGTGCTAAACAATAGCAACAGTGCTGAATGAGCCTGGTTTAACTTGGGGGGGAACTGGAGGGTGAGCACTACGCTTTTGCGACAGCACCATCCCAATATCAGTGTTAACCAGAATATGAGCACAGTGCAAAGTTTGCTTTGTATAACGTTAGCACCTTTCTAGTATTTCGACCACTCAAAGTGCTTTTACACTACAGAGCCAAATTAACCCATTCACTGGGAGAGTCGGGGATCGAATTGCTGATCTTCCAATCAGTGGATGACCTGCTCTACTTCCTGAGCCACTGCTGCCCTAGCTGGTGACTAAGTGTGATTGTAATCTTGAAGAAGGCTTCAGGGCCAAAACATCATCATCTGAACAAAAGAGCAATGCTAATGAAGCCAGAGAGTGGGACACTGTTCCATACCGTCCCCGTTCTGTTGGGGTAGCTAGCACACAGATCTGGTACTAAAAGCTGGAGCTGTGAAAACTGCAGTCTGTTGATTGGTCATTAGTGGACAGTCACTCTGCTCGGGGCTGAGTTGTGGCAGGTTTTAAGCTCATGTAACCACTGTTCATACTGTGGAGAGTTTTACATATATTAGTAAACTATAATTACAGAATGAGGGGATGTTTTGCTGCCTCTCACAGCAGCTGTATTCTGAAAATACAGAATAATTCACTGGGCCGACTGCCAGCGACTTTTAAGGTGGAACGTTTACTTGTAATGTTACTAAATGTATGAGTTGACGACATGAATCAATCAACACACCTTAGATTTCACTGTGACAACTCTGACCATCACTTAAGTTTTTATGGTCTGTCTTGGGTGACATACACTTTTAGTAATGAGTGGATCTTCAAGGGTTTAAAAAATATAAATAAATGCATTTTGGCCGGGTCATGTGACCTGCATATATTCTAATCCTTACTCAAAGAAAAAAAAGTGTCACAGAGCGTCGTTACTGTGGGCTCCAACAAAACTAAACCCCTGAGCTTGCCTGTTTATGAAAACAAACCACAGAGAGGCTCAAATGACAGCGCACACAGACGGTTTGTGACTATATTCTTTGCTTAAGACGCCATCATAGTCCACTATAACTTTACATGGCAAATAATGATTTGCTGCTATAGTAATGTTCTGAATGTCGCATACAGAACCTTTAAATTATATACTATAATATTTGAAGCCAAATTATACCATTTTATGTTACAGGCTCTTCATCAGGTGCAGATTACTTGGACCACCGTGGTCCAACAAGTGTTACCCATCCACAACAATCACAAAGAAAGTCTTACATTCTTACTCTCAACACTGAAATGACGTGAGATTTTCTCATGTTAAAGTTTGTTCATGTTTACCACACCAGCCGCATTAATGTGCATTTGGTTGAGCACTGCAATTTTGATTCTGGTGTCACATACATGTTATTTGTAGTATTCACTTTAAGGTCCATTATAACTCAAAATACTTTGCACTGCTGAGGTCTGAAAATAACCTAAGCTTTGAATGTTTAGTTTCCATGTCTGCCAGTCTGTCGACACATTTAAAATAATACTTTTTTACCTCCGCCAAGGAGGTTATGTTTCTGCCAGCGTTGGTCTGATTGTTTGTTTGTTTGTCTGCAAAATAACTCAAAAATTTATGAATGGATTTTAATGAAATTTTGGGACAAGGAACAGATGATTAAATTTTGGTGGTGATCGCTGAAGCAAAGTGGATAAAATAATAAATAAAGTCTGTGGTCTGACAGCCTCAGCAGCAATTAAGACGGTGAAAATAGCGCCATCTGGTGGCTGGAAAGCACATCTAGTTCTACTTGCTAAATATTGTTGTAATTCTAAAGTTGAAATTAATGTTCTGTGTTGGAAAAAAAGAAAGTGAAAAATACAAAAAAGCATATTATATTCTGTGTCAGTACAAAATAAAAACGAAATAAATACACCACAGTGTCTCCATGGTGAAGGCATATATAACCTAATCATGATAGTGATGCAAAGAACCTAATTGTGATGCAGGCTGCAAAATCTGACGCAGAGGGGGAGGGAATATCACCTACTTGGCAGAGGTCTGCACTCTCTGAGTGCTTTTCTAGTTGATGCTGAAAAACCTTTAATCCAATAAGTGAATCATTCACTAAACTCACAGTGGGGTTAAAGTGTTTGTTAGGGAATCATATCTGACTATGACTTTTGTACAACAGCTGCTCGAAATCAAATTCCAATTGATTGATTGATAACTCTGTGTTTCTAGTTAGGCGAACCCTTCATGATTTTGTCTCCACAGGACTTTGCAGAAAGTGAGTGTATGATAATTAGACACTCAGAAGTTAAAAGTTAGGTTAGCTGCGTTAACTCTGTGTGCTAATATGTCAGTACAGTATCCTCAAGAGAGAAGTTAACTAATAACCTTCCTGATAGCAGTGTTATACTCAGTCTATTTCAGTATGATGATAGTGAGTCAGGGTTCACATTGAAAAAACACGACTTCAGACAGTTGATTTTTTGAAATCTGTATCTTTTTCTTCTCAGTTTTTTAAGGACCTACATAGCAAGAACATTTTCAGGAATAGTGTTATTCTACTGTACGTTTCAATCAGTTCTTGTGAATGTATAAATTTGTCTCATGCGCACAACTATTTTTCTCTCTATAGCCAGATTGGTGTACCAGATGGTTGTCGCTGGTAAAACCTTTGGTGCCCATGAGCAGCTGATGAAAAAAGTGGAGGAACAGGTTCAGAAACTGATTCAGTTGACTGAAAGCGATAAGGATTACCAGGTCACTTTTGTCTTCTGCCCCATCAGTTCACGCATTGCATCAGATGTTGAGGCAGCCTTGGCTGCTGTTACAGGTAAGGGGGAAGATTTTCCCTTATTTGTTTTATCTCCTATTATCATTCTGTGAGCTTTGAGTTACAAAGTTCTCTGATGTATATAATCAAAGTTAATATGTATTTATGTATTGGGAAAAGAGAAAGAAAAAATTTAATCTTTCATTTGTAGTCAGTCTGTCACTCCCTCTTGAGAATTGCGACAAAACCTTTTTTTTTTTTAAGTATTTGATTATTACTCTTCAATTAAGCTGGAAAATATATCTTAAAAGATCAAAGTCTTGACTATTAAACCCTCCCTATGATTCACTTTTTCTTAAAAAGCATACACCATGGATGTCAGAGGTAAGATCCGACTGCATTAATGCCTTACAGAGTTGATATGTTTATTAATTTCCCAGCAGCAGTAGTGAGTAGCCATTTTATTTTTCAAAGTTGCTATGAGCAAAGTGAAATAAAGTTTTCTTTGACTGAAGTGGTCCTGACTGAAATATAAAAATAATGTTTCACCAAGGATACAGAATTAGTGTGTTGATAAGTTAGAATATAAATGGAGGACATGATTTGTCCCAGTTCTAAAGAATGGATGCTTTAGTTTTAAGCTTGAAGCTAAAATTTCCTGTCGTAATTACCTCATTCTTCCATCTTCCTTTTCGTGTCCTCAGGTGATAAACCTGTGATTCTGGTGTTGATGCATCACACACGTGACGTGAAGTACACAACATCTATGAGAACATGGCGTGAAGATATCAAAGTCATCTTGCATGTCAACGTTTTCTACCATGAGACAATGCATGGATTACTGAAGTGTGACCACAATAATGCTGCTGTCTCTCAGATACGTGACAAATTAATGGAGTGCTTCTTGGGGAGTGGAAATGCCCAGGCTGTGGGTGCTGAAAGTGAATTGACTGGGAGTACTTCTGGTAGAGATGGTGGGAACAACAGGCCCTCTGACTCTGACAAAAGTAGCAGTGGTCCTAGTAGATGGATGTCAGCTTTGGGTTTTGGTAACTAGTGTTGGCACTGTTGATGGTGGTCATGATGGTATTATTTTAGTTCACATCACAAGTACAACTATATGTAATGTATGGTATTAACTGCAAAAGTAAAGCAGCAAAACTGATTGTTTTACATAATTTACTGATGACAGAAAAACATTATTGGTTTACTCAGATCAGCCTCTGAAACTGGTGTATTCTAAGGATGTTAGTTTTCATGTTAATCATGGGTGTAAACAGCTAAATGCTAAATTGTGTATTAGTTTCCTGCCATTGATTTTTTTCTAATTTAGATCATGAACTTGTGGTTTGGCAGTTTTTGGTGCAACTAGTCAAAAACAAACAAACAAAAAAAAAAAACATTTGAGCTGTCATTGGCCATCAGACTTTATGAAGAATGTTATAATAAAACGCAATGCCTCTAATGAAATGTATAGAATTTAGTTCCTCAGTTAATACTGTTGTGTCTGTATAGTAATACATATATATATATATATATATATATATATATATATATAGACTTAAATGCATGTAATTAAAAGGTGCCACAAAGCTCAGTGACTAACTCAAAATATATACTGTGTGTATTTAGGGTGGGTCTTAAAAATTAATGCAGAAATTAAGAGTAAATATAAAGTGTTTATTTTATTTTATTGTGTTTGATTTTGCTGTTAAGCATGAATGTGCATCAGTGTTCTGCCTTATTGTAAAATCATGTTGCACTAAGCATATGTAAGGTGTGATGATTATTAACACTTTCAGTAAACTGCAATTAGTTGCATACCATAGTGTCTGTGGTTCTTTTTTGTGACTGCATTTTATATATATGTCTGAACGCCATGAACCTGGCTCATGTCTGTTTGATGTACATAGTTTAAGAATAGTGTGGGCCCAAATTCACAATGTACACTGCTAATTAATACTTTGGATTTTTTTAAAATCAAGAATCCCATTTAGACGGTAGCAGTGGGCCAAATTATTTCAAGACCCCATGCATTATCAAGTTAGTCAATGACACAGGTTTTCTGTATGGCTGACGAGAAAGGCATACATTTATAACTATACAATAATCTTCTTTATATCTATATAATCATCTTTTATTCAACTTGATTCAAGTTTGTTTAAATGCAGATGTAGTAATTACAGATGAGACTAAATGTTGAATTAGTGTAAATAAAATCCAGCATTGTGGGTTGAATTTATAAAACACATTTACCAACACGTATTGGAATTGAGCAAGTAAATAATTACTATTACTACTCTGCGATAAAAAAAAAATTATTAATTAATTAATTGGTGCTTTTATTCTGGAAAAGAGATATTATTTTGCTCTGAAAAGCCAGACCGGAAGTGTCCCACTGTTTACAAACAAGCTGCTTCCACTCGGTGTTGTAAGTTAACGCGTGCTGCGGAGCTTAATGTTATTTTCTCGTTATTTTTTCGGGAGTTTTTCTGACAGACACTTCCACCTGCGAGCTGTCTGCACCAACAACATCATCATAAGTCATTAAAATGATATTCCGGTGAAGTTTTGCTAAATGAGCTGCTCACGAGTTAGCTAACAGTTAGCTAGCTTAGCAGGTGCTCTGCAGCATGGCTGTGTGATTTCAACAGGTGTGAAGTTAGCTACAGCGAGCCGAAGTCTGTCTCTCCTACTGTCTCATCGGAAACTAACCCGAAGGGAGTTGTAGGTTAATATTCTCTGTTGTTTCAGCTAGTTTGGCTGGAGTTCGCTGAAATGTCTGCACAACTAGCCAACTGTTAGCAACAGTGGCTAAAGTTTGTTACGCGTGTGTGTCATGCTCCTCTGTCGCGTCTTATTGAGTCCTATCAGAGCTACGTGTTCAAGAAGTGTTTGTGTACAAAGAGGTTTTGCTGTTACTGAATTATTAGTGCGCAAATCTACCAGTAACTGTCTTAAGGTCAGCGCATTGAAGCCGTCTGCACACCAGCTCCCACTGAAGGTAATGAAATGACAGCAGATTAAACTCTGTTACTGACCTCACCCCAGTTTTAAGTTGGTTGTGACCTGCGTATATCATTCCCCTCTGTTTTAGGCACAGTCCCGCCTGCATCAGCTATCACTGTTTAATATGCAGCCAGACACTATCTCTTACGGCATAGAGACCACTGCCATTGCCTCAGATAACGATGATGAGGAGGAGGAGGGTGGTGGTGAAGGTGTGGTTGGACAGAGGAGTCAAAAATGTGAGGAGGAGTTGAAGAAGGTGATTCCAGGTCAGGAGGATGCAGTCACCATGGAGGTCCTGCAAGACACCGAAGCCTCCACAGTGTCAGGTGAGCACAGCTGACTGCCTGAGATTGAACTCTTCGACCACACAGTGCTGGTTATACTTGTGATGAGCAGATGAAGCCTGATGAAGCTCCAGGGCTTCCTCCCGATGTTGGAAAAAAAGATTTGACACTACAGTGACATCTGGAGGCAGTTTGATGGCCTGTGGGTAGAAGCTGTTGGTCAGTCTTGTCCTGGATTTCACTCCTGTAGAGTCCTGAAGAGACAATGGTTGGGGTGTGTGCTGTCCTTTGTGATGTTGTGGGCCCTCCTGATGACCTTGCAGTTTTAAGTGTCCGCAGTTTCCTTACCAGTCTGTGATTGAGCTGGTGAGGACGCTCTCGATTGCATGTAAAAGTTGCTGAGGATGTTGGTTAGTTGTTGATGATCTGATGTGTGTTGTGAGACCAGGCGAGATCCTCGTTGATGTGGGTGCTGAGAAATTTAAAGGTCTTCCCTTTCTCTGCTTCCGTCTGACCTGTGTATAGTTGCATGTGCTCCTCTTTCCTCCTCCTAGGATCAACAGTCGTCTCCTTGGTTGAAACTACTTGTTGTATATTATTACATCTGTAATACTCTTGCTCAGGGCTGCATTAAACGTAGATGTTAATGTCGGTAAAGTAATGGATTAATGTATCGTCCAAAGATCCCACATGTAAAATATTTCACTGTCACAAAATGTTAGTGTAACTTATTGCTGTAGTTTAATCCCAGAGTCCACTGTGGACATTTTCTAAGAGGCGCACTGTGATGTGATCGAAGAAATATAGTCTTTAAATTAGCTTATTACTTCTATCACATACCTGCATGTTGAAGTATCCTTGAGCAAGATACTGAACCACATATTGCTCCCAATGGCTGTTCCATCGGTGTGTGGCACCTTGTATGCTGGTAGCCTCGGCCACCAGACGGTATGAATGAATGTGTGTGTGAATGGGTGAGACTCGTAGTGTAAAAAGCGCTTTCGCTGTGCAGTGGTTGGATGACCAGAAAGGTGCTATGCAAGGGCACGTCCATTTACCATGTGTCTTTATAGTATACACCACAGTATTTCTTAATGATTTTCCTCTGGAGCTGCAACAGTTAGTCGACTAAGTGATTGGCTCAAGCAGAAATGTTAAACATTTGCTGGTTTCAGTTTCTTGAACGTGAGAATTTGCTGCTTTTCATTGTCATTTATCATCATAAGTGATGAGTCTTTAGGTTTCGGACGGTTAGCTGGACAAAAAAAGCAAACCGAAGTTGTCACTTTGGGCTCTGGTAAATTGTTATGAGCATTTTTTCACAGTTTTTTATACTTTACAGACCTTAGATTAATTGATTAATCTATTGATTGATTAAACTACAGATAAAATACTGAACTTCAGTCAAACAGAATAACCCTCAAATTAGTTTACTGTCACAATCATATTTTCTCATGCTGTCTTATTCAGTCTCTGTGATGCTGGACATTTTCACAGCCTCAGAAGGTCTCGCTGGTGTTTGAAATAAGTAATTAGGGCTGCGTAATATATTGTATTTTAGTGGCTTTTATGTGATCCTTATCAGTATTTTAAGGGAAAAACGACAAGAGAGTATTTTGTGTTCATGTTCTTACGTACAGTATAAGGCATGTGTGTTTGTTGTACTGTGATTTATTTCTTTTCTTGGCAGCTCCAGCAGGGTCGAGTGAGAATAAGGTGAGGAGGAAGATGAGGAGGGAGAGGAGGAAATTGATGAAGAAACAGCTCAAGTCAGCCAATCCTTCAGACAATTTAATGTCAGAGCTTCCTTTTTCTCTGACCAGCCCCTCCTCGTGGGACGACCTGGGATGTGTGTATATTCTTAATATTATCTTTTACCATTTCTTTGAATTACAACTCTTTCACAGTCTACTCTACAAGGTTAAAGACAGCAGGTCTGATTTACTTACTCAAAGTTTTGCCTCAGCTCATCGCATATGGGCAAGATTATTGTGAAGTATGTGTTCTCTTTCCCTCCAGTCTGCAGCTCAGAGTCAGCACAGAAGAAGAGGAAGAGGAAAAGAGGAGACAGTGGAGGGAAGGTGGACAGTGAAGAGGATACAGAGAAGAAGAAGAAGAAAAAAAAAGAGAGCAAGCGACCCAACTATTTTGTCTCCATCCCCATCACCAACACACAGGTAACACACATTTTATCCCAGTCACTACACAACTGCAGATTCTCTATCCATGTTTTTGGCAACAAATGTTCTGTTGATCAACTTATTTATTAAGTGGTGAAACAGGCGGCAGTATAAACACCACAGGCAACTGTGCACTGCCAATCTATGTTCATTAAAAGTGGTTGTTTTTGCCACTGACAGGCTCAGATTGTTGTCTGACAACATAAGGGAAAGGGCCCTACAAAGACATCAAACATTGTTCTTGACCTTTCGCCCCTCTGTTTGTTTCTCTTTGAGAGGTGACTTGTTGCAGGAAAAACAGCGGTGGACACATTCTGGAGAGTTGGTGAGAGAAATGGTGGGAAGAGTGTGTTGTGTTGGAGTACAGAAAGTGTAGCTTAGTGTTATCTAGAATAGTGGTTTTCAAACTTTTTGTGCCCAGGGCACCAAGGAGCAAGCCAAAATCTCAGGGCACACCTGCATTTATGTCTGTGCACAACAGCCTCCATAACATGTGCTATCACTCTTATCACGACATAGATGTTTGTTTTTATTTACAAATATCAAATAACAATTGACAACCAACTATTACTCATGAAATATTTAATTGTAAGATAATGTGATGTGTCACACATTTGTAATTCGAACTGTGACAAATAAGTTCTTATGAAGGTTTTTTAAATTAAATTAAATTTCTTTAGGTAGAGTTTGCCTCTTATTTAGGAAATGTTTGCGCACAACATGCAGACACAGTCAATTAAAAATGCATTCATAACTGTACAGGCCCAGTTGAAAATTGCAATAATATGTGGTCATCACAAGATCCCACAGCACACCTGGATTTACATTACAGCACACCATTTAAGATCCACTGATCTCGAAGACTTTTTTAATGTCATGGCTGAATATTTGGTAGATTTCAACAATGTAGAAAAGTCCGTGAACAAGACTTTTGAAGACATTAAAAAGGCAAAAAGCAAAATCGTTTCAATGCTAGTTTTGCTGTTGTGCACTGCCTGTAGACCAAAACAAAGTTTGTCATGAGCCACACCTCCCTCTACCTCTGCTCTCCACGACCCCCCCCCCCCCACCCCCCACTCGATATCTCTGCTGTGTTTAGCTATTCCCCTGCCTACTTCAGTGATGATGGTACCTGTAATAAATGTAATATATTTGCTGAGATGGAGGCGAGGCTCAGTGACTAGAGGAGCTGGTAGAAGCGCTCCATAGCTGTAAGTTACTCCAGTAACTGATGGCAGCCGACTCGGCTCGAGCCATCGCCGGATCTTGGCTAGTGCTAACACCGGGAGCTAACGTTAACGTTAACTTTAGCTCTTGCAGTGCTCTCCACCTTGGAAATGCAAGGCCAATGTTAATCCGGGTTCTGTCCCTTTCTTTATTCGACAAACTTCTTTGCCAATGACCATTGTTTCTTTAGAGGTAATGTCAGATCCTGGTCGTCTTCAGGTGGACGTTTTGTTCCGCTCTCCACCATTTCACTTCGAAAATACATGCTGCCATTGCTCACTGGCTGTAGCCTTTTATAGGGAGGGAGGGCCAAGGGCTCCGAGAGGGAGGAGGCAGATTTTTTAATGCCTTCAATCTAGAAATGATGAATTTACTTTTATTGCCCCTTTAACAAACAGACGAGCGAAAGGTAAAGAAAAACATTTCATTTCTCTGTATGGTTCATACCGTAATGTTCTCAGATACTTATAATAACAGTCTGATCCTGTTGCTGGCAAAAACAAGCACTTACAGTGGACGCACATTGGCGGCGCTCAATTGCCCCACAGGGATTACATTGCAGCCCGTTTTGCAGCTGCAGCCCTCTCGCTCAATACTGGACTGATTTCAGAGATTGTTGACTCCGTTAATCACTTAGACACAAAAACATGGGAAACTAAGGCCCAGGCTGAAACATACTAAAGTTCCCCTTCAATTCTTTTATCTCTATTTCTAAGTAGCTACCGAAATCACAACATTCATTTTGACAACATTCATGTTTTTTGCTTTTCAAACAACTGCTCTAAAGATCTTCCAAAACAATCTGTGCTTCCATCTCCATTACATCATTTTTAATATGATGCATCTTAATTGTCTTAAGTGCGTTTTAAGTCTTGGCAAGTTAGATGTTTTTGGCTGCATGGAAGGTTGTTAAACAACATTTAAAAGTCTAAAAAGATGGTATGCTTTGAACAGTAGGCAGTGATTTGATGCAGAATTGTAGTAAAGTGGCTAAAACACCCAAAACACTGGTGAGATCCTTCAAGAAATAGTGAAGGAGAGAAGAAAACCTGTTTCAGAAACTATTTGAGTTCTTATTTTGTGGAGAAGACTTTAGTTTGTTCTTTCCAGACACATTAATTAATTTCATGTGTAAAACTTGGAAATGGTCAGAGAAATCTCTAATAGAAAAAAAAATAAAGATTCAATTACCTGACAGATGATGACACTGAAATCTTAGTGCTTATTGACTGAAAAGTTTCTCTAAATGAACATTGAATTATCCCATGGTCATCTGTGATGTTAAACCTAAGAAGCAGTTTCTCCTTCTTCCAGTCTCTTCCTCTCACCTAGTTTTGGAAAGAAAGGACTGATGGTGAAGGACGAAGGAGAATGATCAGTTACTGTGTGACAGCGTCTGACAGTTGCTGCTGATTGACCTTAAATGTATCCAATGACAGATCAGTTCAGCCGTGACCGAGGTCCAAGAGGTGATTCTTCAGCAGGAGCCCCGACTAGCCAAAGCCATGATCCCGGTCCCAACTCTGCACATCACGCTGTTAGTCACTCATCTCGCCAGTCAGGAGCAAGTAGACCTGTGAGTGGACGCACACACAAACAAACATACAAACATACTCAGCACATGCACGGCATATCGATGCACATGTCAGTCCCTATTAATCATCACTGTACGCTTTGCTCCAGGGCAGGTTGGCCATCTTTGACCTTTTGTAGGCTCAGTCACTGCTAGATGTTCATTTATAAACTCATACTGCATAAACTCCCTTCGTACATTTGTACTTTGACTGAACAAAGATCTGTCTGTAGCTACAGTCTCAAGATCACAAGACTCAGTTTTGTTGTCTGTTCCTAGTGCACGGCCTAAGCTGGGACAGAAAGCTTTTATGTGCTCTGCTCCTCTCACTTGGAACAACCTTCTAAGAGATTGAAAGTATGTGAACTGGTCTCTGCCTGATATTAAAGCTCTCATATGTTTTTACTGTGCGGTTGTTTGGCTGTAACTTTTTGTGTGCTGCACTCTTGGCCAGGTCTCAAGTTTATCTCACTGGTACTTACCTGGTTAATTATGGGTTTTAAAAAAAGATTCCTTTTCCTTGTTATTGGTCTGTAAAACAGGTCATGTCTCTGTCCACCAGCTGCATCTCAGCATTAAAAAGCATCAGTAAGCATTACATAATGTGTATCTTTTAATCTGGTGGAAGGATTTTTCAGTCAAAGTTAAAACACCAAAGATATGATGGGTTAAATTGTGATTTGCAGTGCCTGTCCCATTGACTCCAATAGAACTGACACCAAAGTCTGGCTCCTCAAACGCTGTCACTGTCGAGATAACCATTCCTTCTTTTTGCCAGAAACAAGGACGTAACTTTGGGGACATTTTGTGGGGGGATGGCTATGGGTGCGTTCTAAATGGCAGAATTTTAGTACTTTGTACTGCAGCTGCTGCTGTATGCA
This sequence comes from Epinephelus cyanopodus, assembly GCA_026686955.1. Classification (NCBI taxonomy): domain Eukaryota; kingdom Metazoa; phylum Chordata; class Actinopteri; order Perciformes; family Serranidae; genus Epinephelus; species Epinephelus cyanopodus. The sequence goes on along the minus strand of CM048925.1, from coordinate 10,419,812 downwards.
CACAACTACTACTTTTTGTGATATTTAGAAATATTTTGTTCACTTAAACAATTAATATTCAGCTACTTGAATGCGCTGTCATCCATCATTGGGACCAGACAGCCTCTATCTGTTAGCAGCTCAGTTGATGTGACGTATCATTCCTTGCTGTGCAGATGATTGTGGGTCAGAATAGCCGGAAAATCAGACCAGATGTAGTAGAACATCCTGGTACTTTTGGCATACTGCATTTGACATATGTATTGGGACATACTAAATCTTTGTGTGGCCTACTATATAGTAGTAGTGGTATAGGGCTGGGTGATATGACCAAAATCTCATATCCTGATATAGATCATTTCATATCTCGATATAGGTCATTTCATATCCCACTATAGGCCCAATATAGGTTATTTCATATCCCGATATAGGCCTGATATAGGTCATTTCATATCCCGATATAGGTCATTTCATATCCCAATATAGGTTATTTCATATCCTGATATAGGTCATTTCATATCCCAATATAGGCCCGATATAGGTCATTTCATATCCCGATATAGGCCTGATATAGGTTATTTCATATCTTGATATAGGTTATTTCATATCCCGTTATAGGCCTGATATAGGTCATTTCATATCCCGATATTGGCCCAGTATAGGGCATTTCATATCTCGATATAGGCCCGATATATGTTATTTCATATCCCGATATAGGTCATTTCATACCCCAATATAGGCCCGATATAGGTTATTTCATATCCCGATATAGGTCATTTCATATCCCAATATAGGCCTGATATAGGTCATTTCATATCCCGATATTGGCCCAGTATAGGGCATTTCATATCTCGATATAGGCCCGATATATGTTATTTCATATCCCGATATAGGTCATTTCATACCCCAATATAGGCCTGCTATAGGTTATTTCATATCTTGATATAGGTTATTTCATACCCCAATATAGGCCCGATATAGGTTATTTCATATCCTGATATTGGCCCAGTATAGGGCATTTCATATCTCGATATAGGCCCGATATATGTTATTTCATATCCCGATATAGGTCATTTCATACCCCAATATAGGCCCGATATAGGTTATTTCATATCCTGATATAGGTCATTTCATACCCCAATATAGGCCCGATATAGGTCATTTCATATCCCAATATAGGCCAGATATAGGTTATTTCATATCCCGATAACGATACCTATCCCAATTCCCTATAGAGAGAGCGAGCAGCTGTGGTCAAGCAAGCTAGAGAGTGAGTGAAGAGAGGCGCTGGTAGTGAGGAAGCTGGTTAATCAGATCAATAAAATGTTATTTTCTGATTGTTTCACAGCGGTTATGTTCTAAAGCAGAAACACAGCCACACACACACACTGAGGCTGTACTCCAAATGCCGAAAAATATTGCTGTGAAAAGTGTAATTTGCATCACAACAATATAAAACATTAAAAAGATATAAAACGATAGACATTTTTCTCTCATCACACGATATATATTGTCATATCGCACAACCCTAGTGGTTTGGGGATTGTCACGCACAGTGTGATTGGTGAAACTCACAGGAAACTATGATGGTTAAATGGTTGAATAGCATTAATTATTGCAATCGCGACATCCCAACATCCTGGAGGGGAGGACAGTGGCATCCTGATGTGTGCTCACTGACACACAACACACTGAGCTGGCTATATTCAAGACATCACAGTAAATGTGCAGGTGAAGAGGAAAATATATTACTGATACTACTGATTTACTGATTCTTCAACTCAGCTGAGATAAATCAGTGTGTACAAAACTGTATAACACACACACAACAGCATGAACATGAGTCATTACTTGAATGCCAAATAGCTCATTAACTGGTTAGTGTTGAGCTGCCAGAGAGCAAAACAGTTCAAACTGTAAAATGTTTTCCAATACTGGTGCTAGAATATCAATAAATGTGATTGCAGAACTGTCACTGTGTTTATGTACACACAGTCATCCATGCAGATGAATACCAATCAGCTTGTTGACATACGTCCACACACACACACAGACCTGTGCTGTACATTATATTTCACCGGTTAGTGTTTGCTGTGTGTAATCTGTCATTAAGCATAGAGTAGATTGAAACCTCTCTTTTGTCCTGGTTTCTCCATTTCTCTTGTTGCTCTCCGAGGATATAACAAACACTACAGCTAAAATACTGAACTTCAATCAGACAGAGTACAACTTAACCTAGTTTACTGCCACAGTCGTACTTTCTCTTGCTGTCTTATTCAGTCTCTGTGATGCTGAACACTCTCACAGCATCAGAAAGCCAAACATCTTGCTGGAGTTTGTTGTACTCAGGGCTCTAGAATATACCTTTTTTGTCATAGTGATGTTAATCTGTGCAATAAACATGTTGTGAAAGACGGCAATGTTGTACTTAAAGATTTCTTGTATCCGTTAAAGGACAGTATCCGTAGAAAACTGCACTTTAAAATGTTTTTTATTGGTGCATTTTGTGTTCAGAGCTCAATTTGTTCAATAAATGCTGGAAATAATTCCTTTTATTCTTTATTTAAATTCAACAAGTAATTTGTTGTATTTTAGCAGTGTACCAACAGTCGCAAGTAATATCGTTGTTGTGATAGTCAACAACTTAAATGCATATCTCATCTCTTCTGCTTGTCTTGTAGCCCTGGTTGTAGCAGTGAAAGTACAGACTAAAGTTACAGCTTGAAGACAGGGATGCAGTGACTAATTACCAACCTGTCACGTTAGATGCTGCTTCTGTCTTATCTCTTCCTGTCAGCACTTCCAGGGGAAACTAGTTGATAGATCTATAAATGTTTTCGATGTAGATTCCAATAATGAGCCGCACAAACACTGTTGGAGGGTGACAGTCTCTGAGGCGAGAATGTAGACTGAGGCTTTTATTCAGTAATAATCAGAGTAAAATGCTTCCTGTAATCTTGCTTATTCTGAAATGACTTTCATCCCTTTTTCTTTGCAGTATTTTAAAGGGTAACAGTTTTGAATACCCCTCTCTAAATAGGAATTGTGCAGATTTGCAGGAAAGCCCCATCAGTCTTCGTTCAGCATTGGCAGAAACAAAATCGGGGAGTGCAGCAAAATGCCGCCTACCTACTTTTGTAAATGCTTGCCGGCAAAACGGCCCAACATTCGCCGAAAATCTGGCAGTGTAAAAGGGGCTAATGAAAGTGCTTGTTTTTGCCACTGACACATCATTTTAAGTGTCTGACAACATTATAGAAAGGATCCCTACAGAGACAGACCCTTTGTTAAAGAGTAAGATCCTTTTCATTTGACCAGAATCTAGGGCTGTGCGATGTGACGATATACTGTATATCATGTGACAAGAGGAAAATGTCTATCGTTTCATATTTTGCTCTATCGTTTATATCGATGTGATGCAAATTACACTTTTTACGGCAATATTTTTCGTCATTTGGAGTCTGTCCATCTTTTGCACGGATCACATTGATAAATTACTCTTCTTGGCTTTTTATTCATTGGATTAAAATGTGCTATATCAGGAAAGGTATCGTTATCGGGATATGAAATGACCTATATCGGGATATGAGATTTTGGTCGTATCGCCCAGCCTTACCAGAAACAACCCCCAAATCGCTGTCGCTAAACCCACCAGACTTGACAAAATAAAACTCACAAAAGTTGTCTTGCTTCATCTTTCGACTGTTCCAACAATCACCAACTCTGGTTTGGTTGAAATAAGCCTTTAATTCATCCAGTTAGATGTAAAAAAATTTTGGCTCTATACACGCTTAAATTAGTGTTTATTTAAATGGAGTCTGGTTGGTTTGACAATGCGATTTCAGGGCTGTTTCTAGTTGAACAAAAAGGATCTTACTCTTTAAAAAAAAAGTCCATCTCTGTAGGGATTTTTTCCATAATGTGGCCGGATACTTAGAATGATAATCTAAAACAAACAAGCACTGTTAGTAGATTAAATTGACGGTGCACACTTGCATGCTCACTCAATATTGGACCAGTTTCAAAAAGTGTTGCTCCTGTTAGTCATCATGGGGAGAAAAGGGTCCAGGCTGAAAAGTTCAAAATTGGTCGTGTAAATGGTCCTATTGTCCCAACTAAGTTAATCATCACATTGATTTAATTTGTAATGGTCTAAATTGTCCATATAATGACAGACATTTCTAACCAATGAGGAAAATGCTACTTATTTGTAGTATTTTAGATGAATTTAAAGATTTATGAAAAAATATTCCCCACATTGAATATGTGGTTCAAAAATGTGGCTCAGCTCTGATGCTCTTATTCTAACATTTCATCAGAAAGTGCAGGAAATGACCAGAGCTTTTTATTGATTGAGCTCTGAGCAGCTCAGGAATGTGGCAGCTACGTTATGTGATGATACTGATGCTTAATCTACATCAAGTGGAAGATTGTGCCATTAGTAATCACTAGATTCTCTTGTTATGTAATATGAGAGAGAGGGAGAGAGGGGATTAAGTTGTGAATTGATGTGTGTGTGTGTGTGTGTGTGTGTGTGTGTGTGTGTGTGTGTCTGTGTGTGTGTGTGTGTGTGTGTGTGTTGTCTACTCGTGTATATTTCCTTATAGGGCGGCGGCCGTGCTGGCTCAGGTCAAGGCGTCATTGGCTCAACTGCTGGGTGGGCGGGATCTGGTGCTGCCCTTCTCAGGGATCGGTCATTTCAGGAAGGAGGTGGTGTTTGTTGGGCTGGCCCCCGGACAACACAGACACACGCTGGACAGTCTGGCAGGTCGGTGATAAACATTTCACTCTCTATTGTTTTGTGTTGTGCGACTTTCTTCTTCTGTCCTCCTTCAACACTTCTGTGCCCGTCACTGTGTATGTTGAATCCCATTTTTGTCCATAATGTTTTCTTAGTGCTTCTCATGCTGTATTGTCTCCAGAGGATACATTTCATTAGAGGATGTTAATGTGATACAGCACTTTCTGTTTTGTGTCCCTGTGGAGGCACGTCTGAACTCAGGGTCAGCTGAGGAGCCCTGCATGTGGAGGATTTGTTGGGACAGGGTGGATGCTGGCTGTTGTGAGGGCTTTGCTATGGGACGGGAGGTCACAGATTAGACAGCTTTAGGAGATTGTAGGGTATATTCAGGAGGTTGTGATGAACTGAGTGGGCTGATTCTCACACTCACATTCAGAGATCATAGGTGGTTTAAGCCTGACTTTTGTCGTGCAGCGACCTGGGGTGCACGTTTACCAGTAGGATTCCTTGACTTGGCATCAGGCCTACATTTAGTGTGTGAAACTTGTGTTTGGATCAAAAATAAAACACTACAAAAACATTAGAGCTGCAACAATTAGTCTCTGCCAAATATTATGATGAGTAATTCATAATTTCAATCATTTTTCTAGCAAAAAATGTCAAACATTTGCCGGTTCCAGCTTCTTAAATGGAAGGTTGCTGCTGCCTTTTGTCATTTATTGTAGTAAATGAAGAATTGTTGAGTTTTGTGAGTGTTGGTTGAATAAGAAAAGCAAATTAAAGTCATCAGTTTGGGCTCTGGAAAACTGTGATGAGTGTTTTTCACCTTTTTTGAGACCAAACGATCCATTGATTAGTCAACAGCAGATTAATCGATATTGAAAATAATTCTAAAGAGCATATTTTGTTGGTGGACGTCAGCTGTAGTTTGTAAATACTCAGCAACTTGTACTGATTTAATATTCAGTGCAACCACGTCCACGTCCTCATTCTTAAAACGCTGTAAGTGGATTTGGTCAAATAATGTGGTGATTGTGTGTGTGTGTGTGTGTGTGTGTGTGTGTGTGTGTGTGTGTGTGTGTGTGTACTGTTTTCACACATGCGTCTGGTGATTTGCATGTGACATGTCTTCATTTATCTTCTCACATTTGTCGTTTGTCATCTGTGTATGTTTGTGGGGGTGCACGCAGGAGTGTTTGCGTGTATGTTTTTGTGCTGTGCTTTTTGGCAACGACGACACTAAGCCAACATTTCTAAGAGGATTCTCGCTCCATTGCAACACCGACACACACACTTACACACACATATACACGAAGTAGTAACTGCTGAATAAGATATGTGATGCAATTATTTCTAAGACTTAAAACATGCATTTTTTTGCACGCTCACTCAACAGGACATGATTACATTTTTGCTCATTAATGCGTGTGATGTTTTATACTTCTATCTTTATCTATAACTATATTTATATCTCTCTATATATGATTAGATATATGTATAGCATTTGAGCAGCATGTACGAATTCTGCTTTTGTGTGGTTTTCCTACCCGAACGTTGGGTGTATTAACTGCTCAGATCAGAGCAAATACTACATTTGGCATATTAGTGATGGCCGCGCTGAGACAAATCCCAAAAGGCATTTCATCATATAATATAAATGGGAAATGCATTAAATTAATCTTTTAAAGAGATAAAGCTCCAAAGGCCGAGGCTGTACATAATTACCTCAGCTATCAGGTTTTGTTAAATTACAAAAAAGTTATCCACTGGAATTGGAATTGTTGGGAACTTTTTTGAGGAAGTAATGATGAGCTTTTCATACCAAATACTGAGCAGAGAAGGCAGAGGATGTGATGAAGGGTGTGTCCTCTTGCTAAGACATAAGACATGCAGCATTAACATGTTTACGTCTGGGTTGGCTTTGTCAAAAGATATCACTTAGCCGACATGTATAAAGGCAGACCCTCCATAATTGACTCAAATCCAAAATGTCAACCCTTGATTGATTGAATGCATGCTGCAACAAATGTGAAGTGTGTTTAGAAGAAAACTCAGTTGACCCGTAGCTAAGCCTCTCCCTTAAACAATCCCTGTTTAGTCCTTTGTAAGCAACTGTAACTAGGCACAGGAGGCCTGTCAAGCTTCCAGAACACAGGGAAAATGCTGTAACAGTGTGCGTGTGGAACCTGCAAGACCAGCAGCAGGTATACTTAAAGTTTAGAGGCAAATGTCCAAAGCTAAAAACACAAGAGGGGAGATGTCAGTTAAGGATTAAACCAACCATCAGTGGAACTGCTGTAGAACAGGTGAGCAGCACCAAATTCCTGGAGGTGCGCATCACAGAGGACGTCTCCTGGAAGAACTACAACACATCACTGGACAAGAAAGTCCAGCAGCGCCTCTACTTCATCCTGACACTCATCATGCAAACCTTCTACGGTGGCACCAATGAGGGCAGTCTGACCAGCTGCATCACTCTGTGGTTCGCGTCCACACAAAAATGCAGCTAAGAAGATGACTGGTGGCAGAATTGACAATAAAGTTGACTTTGACCTGAATGGCTTCAAAAAATGAATTAAATAAAATAAACAGTGTGGAGAACATCACTCACAGTTGAATTCATCAAAGATCAACAAAAACTTTCTTTGGTCCAAAGCAACATGCTAACTAACATTAACTAGCTTAGCATTCGGCAAACAAAGATGTTTGGATATTACTTGTAAGTTACTAGTGTTTTAATTTAAAGTTAGGTAGTTGTTCACCATTTGTTGCTTTTGACACTTTACCCAAATGGAGAAGCGGAATAATTAGTTTTGTTAGCAGTGGGCTAAAACATCAGATAATGAAAGCTGTACAGAGTCGTCACTAAACTTTTTTTTTTGTAACAGTTAAAATAAAACGATATCGACTCATCATGCTGTGGAGGAACATTGTTGTTGTACAGTATATGTTTGTCCTTCAAAGGCAGTGCCATGTCGCTGTTTTGCAAGTACAAGTAAGTCTCAAATCTTTGCATTCGAGTCCCAAGTCTAGTCCGAAGTCCTAAACTTTAAGTTGAGTCCTAAACAAGTCATCATGTGGTCTTTACCAAATGTAAGGCCATTTTAACATCATAGTAGTAATATATTAAATTTAAAAAAAACAAACAAAACATGAATCCTTTTTAAAATCTATATTTATGTTTTAAAACAAGTTACTTGGCTGTAACTTTCAAAGTTGTCATTTTCAACCTGTACATTTTGCATACTGCAGGTTTTTTGTCAACTGGCATTTAGAAACATATACTTAGTTCTTCATTGTTCTCTCCTGCAACTTGATTGGATGCTGATGCTGTCAGATTGGTTCAAGCTAAGTGGATCTGGGGAATTAAGTGTGGACTTGCTGGGAATAAATATTAAAATGAAGGGAGATGAATTGATTCTTGGGACACTTGTTCAATAAAATGCCTTTTGATCTTCTGGTTCAGGGGGAAGGTATCATGTATTTTCAAGTCAGAAGGCTTAAGTTCAAGCGAGTTTAAGTCCGAGTTGAATCTAAAGTCATCAAATTTGTGACTTGACTCTGACTCAAGTCTAAGTCATGTGACTCGAGTTCCCACCTCTAGACGTGTGGTGCCTTTAATTTTAATGTCCTCTTGATTCACAGTACTCTGCTGACAAATTATATTGTGAACGTAGCTCTGAGATGCTTTTTGCATTCCTTTCTGTCTGCTTGTCTGTGATATTTCAGAACTATTATTTCTGTAATTGACTTTCTTTGGAAAATCTCTCTTCTCTCTTTACTGAAAACACCGTATTGACATGCAGGGAGTGAAAGCTTGACAGGCTTGACAGCAGTAACCAGGGGGGCAGGGCTTAGCACAGGGTCAGCTGCTCATTTCATCTGACGCGTCTGTGGTGACATTTTGCCTTTACTGCCTCAGGTGTAGTACGGTCGTAGTTAGGCTTTAACACAGCCATAAAACACAGTAACATTCCTGTATAGCCTGAACACCTGTGTGACCTGTCAAACAGAGGCGCCAGGTAAACACTTTGTCAGACATAATTCATGTGGGAAAGTAGTTTTAATCCCTTTTCTGACATGAAAAATTAAACAGCAACTACAGAAGATAACAATCAGAGAGTCCATACTGTTACTGGTGGAAAAGCAAAATAAGGACAAGGCAGGAAGTCAGACTCTCCTGTCCTCTCGTCTGCTCCCTCCATCTCTCTTATTGATTATATACTAACCTTTCTCTCCCTCTAGAGCTCCTCTTCTAAAAATACCTCCATGGTTTTCCAGCAGTTTGTGTGTGCGTCTTTGTCTGGGTGTGTCTGTCCTTGCGGGTTGTTTACTGTACGTGTTCCTGCCCTTGTGCATGTGATTTGATCAAATGATATGCGAGAAAAAGGATTTTTGTCCATCTTCTGACACATACAATATCATCTGCCGTCTGTGTCTGTACTCTGTTTTGGCTTTTACAAAATTCCATAAAGGGGATTTGAGAGGGTTTATTGGAGGAATTAAAGGTGGATGTAGAGCCTGGTGTTGTGGGCTTTAGTCCACTGAATGATCTCTGTCACGTAACTTTTTGCATTATGTCAACTGACAGTCTCTCTTTTTGGCCATATCAATGAATATGTTGCTTATCTAATCTTTGGTGTTGTGTGTGTGTTGCAGAGTTGTTGCGGAGTCGTTTTGAGGAGCAGGGTCTTCTGCAAGAAGGCAACCGTGGCTTTGAGCCCCACCTCACCATTATGAAGCTGTCCAGAGCATCAAAACTACGATCTCAGGTACACACTCATCTGTTTACGTACACACACACACACACACACACACACACACACACACACACATACATTGTGGACATATATACACTGAACAGAAATATGAATGCAACACTTTTGTTTTTATTTTCATTTTCATGCCTCTGTGCTGGCGATGGCGGCGGCCAGAGGCATTTTGTTTTCGGGTCACATTCTTTTGAACGAGCTATCTCAAGAATGCCTTGAGCGATTTTTCCCAAATTTGGCACAACGTCCACTGAACCATAGACTGATCAGAATTTGGTGGTCAGAAGTCAAAGGTCAAGGTCACTGTGACCTCACAAAATTTCTTTTTGACCGAAACTGATTATGACAAAATTCAACAGAAATGTCTAATAGAAAAAAATTATGAAGTGATAAAATTGTATATCCAAAAGGTCAACTTCACTGTGACATGATAATGTTCTACAAAAACACTTTTCTGATCATTATTCAACCTCATATCTCAGGGGCAGGAGAGGAGACATTTGGTCAGATACTAAGTTGTTGACACTAATGTTGTTGCCTTAAGGCTTTGTATAGATTAGGGATGCACCGATCCGATGTCTGGATCGAATATCGGCCCCGATATCATCAAAATAGATGGATCGGGTATCAGAAAATGCAACCTATACCTGAGGCGATCCTTTCCCCTTTAAATCTGTTGTGGCGACGGTTGGATGTACTGCCAAATTCTCAGAAAAGCCTGAGCTTGTTGTAGAGAGAAAGTAGACTATAAGATATTTTATTTCAACTCATGAAAAATGGGAACAAAAACTAAAGTGTTACATTAATATATTTGTTCAGTGTATTTAGTGTATAGAGATGCTCAGTATGTTTGCATACTGTGTGTGTTGGACAATATCAGGGTGATTATCAGTTCAACAGACCTTTTACTGCCAATATTTGACTGACTGTAATGGCATTTTTATCTTTTCCAAGAGTCAAACTGGCAGTGTAATTTAAGTATTAAGCTGTTTCTTTAGCCTGGGCATCTCAGAGAAGATGAACATATAGTGTACGAAGACCTGAGTGAAATTCTTTCATTGTGCATATGTGAAAATAGTAGTTAAGTAATAAATAATGTTTAAAAATACATAAAAATATAAAGTCACACTGGCACGTCATGATTTTGTTTACATTGGATAATGTCAGCATAGATTAACATTGTATTACTCACTCTAATTATGTTTTCACCCACAGTCCCAAGTTGCTTACTCTCTCGTAACAACTGTCTTTGACAGAGCTGCCAAACAGCCGCAGTGTGAGTCTTTAAATTCCCCTCACCTTCCTCTCAGTGGCTGTAAAATGTCAAATTATTGCTCCAGCCAGAACGACCAGTGGGAATAACGTGCTTGCTGTGGTACTTTAAAAGAAAACTGAATCTATATAATTTTATGGTTGATGAGAAGGAATTACCCACGATTAAGAGCAGCATAGGGAAGAGAAAATGGTGAAGTGATCAAGGGAGTGTGTGAGGGTGAGGGTGGAGAGGACAGACAGATAAGCAGAGATGTGGTCAGGACGGGAGGGACAGAGGAAGGACAGCATCTATCTTTACTTCCTTTGACACCTGATGACACAGTATCCTGACTGGCGTCTGCCGGGCGGCGTTCTCGTCTTCTTTCAGCCTGTGTGTGTCAAAAATGAACATCCTAAAGACAGAATGTCCTAAAAAGTGTGATAAATATGACATAAACAATATTTTCCCTTTGTGTCTCTCAGGGTATAAAACGTGTGGACCCAGACCTCTACTCCAACTACACAAACAAGTAGGTGCTTGTTTTTTGTTTTCTTTTTCTTTGAGGTCAGTGCTCTACAGTAAATGTGGGACATTATGTAATGTTTTGTGTCCATACTGTATATGTATAAATGATGTAAGCATGACATTTTAGGTAAGATACAGTAACAGGAAAAAGGATATGTTGTTTTAAGGGAATACTTCACCCCCCAAATGACCACTAATATATGAACTACTCGCCACGTGTTGGGAAGAAAATGTTTTTATTGCATGTCTCTGGTGAACAAAGGAATCAAAAAAGGAAGAAATTCTTGATAAATTAAAGTAAAATGGATCCTTGTTTAACAACAGCTAATCTGTGTCAAAAATATTTGTCGACTAAAGCCTAGTTCACATCACACGATTTTCACCCCGCAAATTGCGTTGCAGAGACTATCGTAATCTTTTGAGTGTTCATACCTGGCGACGTGTGTTTCTGTCATCGGGAGTCTCACCAACTGCGTTACGATCCTCTGTGACGTCAAAATTGCGGTGAAAATTGTGTAATGTGAACTAGGCTTTACTCACACAACTCGTGCAGTACAATCCAAGTCTAATTTATCCAGTTATATGCCCAGTACTTCCCAAACAGACAACCCGTTCCAACTGGAAACTGAACTAAAAGTGAAACATGTCTATGCTCTCTTAAAAGCCAGACTCCACTGACAAAACCAGTTTTACCTCACTAAACACGAGACATGCTGGTCTACCGCTGCCTTGCTCAGTTAGTTTGTTTGTGTTACTGTGTGAATTTGGTGTTTTGAAGGGTTAGTTTCAGATACAAAGTGAGTCCCAAATGAACACAAAGAAACTTACTAATCGAGGCACTGGTAGACCAGCAGTTTGGTGTTAAAATCCCTGTTCAGATGGATTAGTTAAACGTGGAGACGTGGGTTAAAGTAATTTTAGTCCCGTCCAAACGCGCCATGTCTGTAATCATTATGGATAATGTCAGGAAAAATTACATTGACTTTTACCTTCTGTAAAACAGTCTGGAGAAAATACCTCGGGTAACATTAATGCGATCCTCTGTAAAAATGTATGTAAATATTTCGTCACGTCTTGTTTACAACCATTTTTACACGTTTGCGTTTTTTCGTTGATGGAGGCGTTTGAAGAAACATTCGGTGTTGTCAGCAGTCGTGATAGTGGACATTCTTCTAATGATGGCATTGCCCTACGTGGGAGACCAGTCAAACAAGTTGAGAAGAAAGTACTTTTCAGAGCCACGAGACTTCAGGTTGTGTTAGGTAGGCCTAATATAAATGCATATTGCTAATTGTTGTGTACACACAATCCTGATCATGGGCAATATTTCATATTGGGCTAATCATTAATTATTACTACACATACAGGAAGCAACATAGCACGCACATGCTGACAGGGAGGTGACGCCAGGGCGCAAACTGAGTTACCACCCCCATCTCTGGTAGAATTATGGAAATTTCTCATCCCGTGTGACTTGGACATTTATATTAAAGACATCCTGAGGTGAACTGACATTAGTCCACATCCCTGTGTAAAACGAATCCCGTCTGAATAGGAGTAAAGACAGCAATATAACTGCTTCAGTTCCCTGTTTGAAGTTGCTGTCGGATGGCAACGTAAAGGGTGAAAATACTCTTAATACAGTAAATACTAAATGTTTAGTGTGTAGACTTTAGTGGTATATAGTGGTTAGCCCCCATGTGCCAGGTGTGTAGGAGAGCTACGGTGGCCAGCGCAAAAAAAGTGAATGTCTGGCTTTAAAGAAAGCATAGATAGGTTTCACTTTTAGTTCAGTTTCCAATTGGAAAGGACTGTCTGTTTGGGAACTACTGAGCACACGAATGGATATATAGAACTTTAATTATACTGCACGAGTTGTGCGCGAGCTGGTAAATGGATGTTTTGACATAGTGTTGCTTTTGTTAAATTCTGTCGTCTATGATGTCAATACTTAACTCACTGCAGCATGTGAGAAAAACAAAGTTCAAACCCCCCCAGGTGCTTCTTTAATCAATATTCTGACTCATTGGTCTTTCAGTATTGTTCATAACTGTATAATGTTCTTTGCACTTCAAATTTACATAAGTTTTATTTGAGCAATACCATGTTACAGAGTGTTTAACTTCCAGTTTTGTCATTTCCAGGATGATAATGTGACATTTGCCAAGTATATTGAGCCATAGAGCTCACTTGGTTGTCACTTTCAGTTTGAGCTATCATGCTGCCAAGTGTCTGTAATGACTGACATCAGCCTTTACTGCCTGCTGGAGGCATCAGCACTCGCCTCTCTGTCTTCCTCACTGTCACTTTGTCTCACTGCAACGCTCAGGTTTTTCGGAGACCAGGCAGTTGAGCGGGTGGATCTTTGTTCCATGTTGAAAAAGAAGCAGCAAGACGGATATTACCACACTGAGACTTCACTACACCTCGGTTAGTGTGCACACACACGCTCCCACGCACAAACAGAGCCTCATTGTGTTTGTTTATACTGTGAATGTGGCTGTCAGGTGCAACGTTTTGCCACCAGAGGGCGCTCTCTGCTCACATACAGGACAGTGAGTTTCAATAGATGTGGCATTGAGGCTAAATTAGCATATTTTGGGGCAACATATTGCTGTAATTGTTGTTTATTTTATTTGTTATCTTTGCCAGTGATGTTGGATGAGGGATATGATATATAAAGTTGTCTAAATTTGCAAATAACTCCAGAGAGGTTGTTCATTATTTGTATGCTTATGCTTTGAGTGCTTTAGTGGGGTTTATTTTATGTAACGTAAAGGCATGAACCTTGTTGTGCTCATCAGAAACTAAACGAGAGACAAAGCAGCTTAATCAAACACCATGGGGATGCTGAAGAGCTCATTTCCATTTAAGACACAGCTGCTCAGTTTAGACACCACCATCCTGCCAGTTCTTTCAGAAGTTGGCAGCGCTGTAGAGAAGCAGCTCTATAATGGCTGCTGAGTGAATGCACTGCTGCTGGGCCGGGAGATGAAGCATGTACATGTTCTGATGTGCATTTCCTGTGGTGCGTGTGTGGAGAAAATGATTCAGTTTTTGTCACAGTTCGATGTGGACGTAGAGTCAATGCTGTCACTGCCCCACTTGAGCTCCAGGTGGCACTGTTCACCACTGTGAGACTTGGGTTGAAGCCAGATGAAACCAGACAGGCAGTATCGATGTGCCCCTAATGTCTATCAAATGCTGGAGGCTTGTAACAGCACAGCAAAGAGCTAACAGCATATTTTATCTTTAAAAGAAAGAGGATTCACTCATGAATGTATCAGCTTTGTGTGTGTAGATGAAACACTCTGTCAGGATCAGCCTCTGAGCAGCCACAGCATCTCATCCAGTTTCATTAAATCAACAGACCTCACAGGAATGTGAGATGCAACAAGTGCTGTCGACTGTTGCAAGCCAAGATCGATTGGCTGTGATAATGGCAAATGCAATACCTACAGAGTCCAAATAAAAAGTGTCTGGAGGAGATGCATAAATCATTGTTAGTAATATCATTTAGTCATCAAATTGCTTTGTTGATGATTCAATGAGGCATGCGGGGGAAAAGACCTAAATAGAATTTTCAGAATAAGAAAGATGCATTGTAGATTTTCTGAGGCTGCACAGTAAAGCCTAGTCCACACATACATAGGTATTAGCGAAAATGTAGCTTTATTTATGCTTTCATCCACACGCAAACTGTTTTAGGTCACTGAAAACTGACCTTTTGTAAAATCCAGGCTGTCCAAGTGGAAGATTTTTAGAAACTAGACAAGGGAAACAAATTTTTGGCTTGTAACGTCAGAGCGTGAGTCGTTATCTCCTTTTGCAGGGTTTCTCACACGTTCATTTATTTGTGGCAGCCCACCTTGATTAAAACATCTAAACGCTTAAAGTTTGCTTTCAGTCACAAACAGCTGCTCCTCTCAGCCGTCATTCTGATCTGATCAGCTCTAATCGACTGATCAATTATCCACCCTGCGTCCACTCAAGATGGGTTAGAGCGCCCTCGGCTGGATCAAAAGGCAAACTATGTCAAACAATCTGCAGACTTACAAACAGTTAAATAGATTTTGAATTTGAACGGGTCATTACAGTTTGAAGTTTTGAATATAGAGAGGGACAGTTGTACAAATGCGGCGACTTTTCGGGAGTGGCGGACGTTGCCAAAATAATGCTAACCTTGCGAACAGGACTTTTGACGTAAACGCACAGTTATTTTTCCACTATATTGAGGAACAGAGACACAAGGAGGTCACTGCTCCAGGTAGCCTTCTGGTAGTAGCTTTTTTCAGGCTTCAAGTGAGGCAACATCGACAGCGTTTCACTTCAGGTTTTGCGTTTACATATGGATGGACATTTTTCATAATAGTGCTTGTGTGGATGGGATTTTGTTTTAGTTAAGAAACCCTGTTTTTAAAAGTACCCATGTACGTATGGACTTAGGCGCCTTTTTTGTTATGAAGGACCGTTTTTGACCATATCACCATATCAGCAATGTTGAATTGAGTGTAGTGACATGCAATCTGTGATTGTATCTGCCTCAAAGAGAGCACAACTTTAGAACTCCTCCTTTGATCTACAAGCTAGCGTGGCCTGTGGTTACATTCAGACCAGTCTTCTGATGATCACAACCCTGTGAGCTGACAGACGGACCAAAATGAAAAATATTTCCATGCCGCCTTTAGCAAAAGAAACCTTCATGTTATGCCTTATAGCGCTTGAACAGGGCTGTGCAGGGTGATCAGAATGTGCCATTTTGATTTCTTTTTTTTTTTTTTCTTTTTTTTTTTGGAAAACTGGTTCATGTGCATCTGTCTTTCTGGATCACCAGTAACCACATTTGCATGAATAAATTATCACACTGTTACCATGGGTTACTGTACCATGGAGTTAACGGGATCAGTGTGTGTACCTCCAAGTGCACATGAGCTTTTTGACAGGAACTCCCTAAATCCCACTGTCAAGTAGCTACACTGATCATCGTGTGTGTGTGTGTGTGTGTGTGTGTGTGTGTGTGTGTGTGTGTGTGTGTGTGTGTGTGTGTGACAGAGGCTGTCAGCATGAGTGGATCTAGGCTGTCACAATGTTTTGTGGATCACTGGGCTGTCTGTGAGAAACAAAGAGCGACAGTGTGAGTGGGAGTGAGCGACAGAGCGACAGGGCGATGTTTACCTCACACTTCTCATCATCAGAAAGCTTGTGTTTTTGTCGAGTGTTTTTCACAACATTATATACATATTTATAATTGCACGAAAGGTTAAAGTAAGCATCCCTGCCTCTCATAATATGGTGTGTGGTGCAGCACTGTGTTGGAGTGTGGAGGGTTTCAGTTACAATGCTTGCTGTCTGTGAGTGTCAGTGAGAATTAAGTGTCTGTCTCCCCCAAAGCTTAGAAGTTATGCAAGTTTTTTAAACCAAGACAGCGTGAATTTTAAAAGAAGAAATAACATAATCCTCTTCTGTGAAGAACTTGTGCCATAACAACTTTTTGGTCTGGTATGACACATGATAGCTAACGTTTGCACCCTCACATAGATGTTGTGTAACTGACACAACTGCTGAGTCACTACTAACTTTGACTCCACTTGTGCTTCTGTTACACTGCCTTAACATGTCCCAGATTTTAATGGTGTAAAATAAAGTAAAAGAAAATGAACTGTTTATCACCAGGAGGCATGACTGGTGTTTCCTGCATGTGTTCCCACACCACTCGCTCTCAGCTAATGGTGATGCTTTAAGGCAAATGACTGAACAGAATCATGGGACGTTAAAGGAATGTTAGTGTGGGTTATTCTGCGGTTGCTGTTCAGTCCCTCCGTAATGTCTCGATGTTGCAGTCCCAACAGTTAACTCAGTTTCAGCCAATCCCTGTGAATTCTGCGCAACTTTGCAGTTTTGTCCAGTTACCCCAAATTTAACTTTTTAAAATCTATTTAATGTCATTTCTCTGTAGAGCAGCGTGCAGCATATTAACTCGCTAAGCACCTCTCTCCCTGCCGCGGAACTGGAGCTCTGTGATTGGAGTCACACCCACAGTGACAGGGCTAACTGTTAGCATCACACAGCTAACGTCACCCAAGGGTTATTAACAAGTTTAACAACAGAGCTGAACTGTCTCTGTGTTGGTGCTGACGGCTCAGTGTCTGATGTTAACCACTGCTGCAGGGCTTCTGTCTAAGTGGCAAAATATGACGAGAAGGGATAAGATCTCATTGGGCTGTGTTAACTTCTTCTTCTGGCATATATCCTTAGACCCTCAGCTCCATCGTTGGCTGGTGTTTGGGGCAGCTGGTTATTATGTGTTCCACAGTTTGTAGTGGATCCCCGCATTCACAGTGGGCACTGTCGGCGAGACTGTATTTTTGCCTTGCTGCACCAAAGCGTTCTATGCTTGTCCTCAGGCAGTTGAGGGTTGTCTATTGCTTTTGGGGCAGCTGCTGGCCGGGAACATCTGTGAGGTCTTAAATGTAGTGGTGGAGCCTTAACGATTCTGCTGACTTCCACTGATCCCTCCATCTTGCTTTGACCCAGGCAGCCTTGGAGGGACAACCGGCTGTGTTAGCTCATGCTAACTGGACAGACGGAGCAGGAGGAGCTCTACTCATGGAGACAGTCTTTCAGCATTGCTCTGAACGGCATCAACTGCTGAACTCTACACTCACCGCCCACCTGTTCCATCACAAATAGATTGTAATCTGGAGGAAAACACTGAATGCCCATCATAATACGCTCTGAATCTGTGACAGCTTTACAACTTTTTTTTTTGCAATTTTCACTTGCATCCTAAACGCCTGTAAATATCACAACATGCATTGTAACTTTTTAGAAAAGCTGCTGTGAAATGACAGCACAGTTCAGACAGTTCAGGCCACAAATATCCCAATAATGGTCTGTAAAATTCTGTTCTACAGAAGTTACATAGTCTTTTTAGTGTTGGGTACTGTTCACATTTAAACTGATATCACTGGAATGTGTTACCACCTACCAACAGTACCGTTTTTTTTTTTGGTGCTTTACTTTCTCTGTAATAACAAAGTGTAATTTTGGAACAAGCTGCAGGTGTGACGTAGTCTCACTTTCTCTCTCCTTCTCTGCTCCTCTGCTCTTTTCTAATCACACATAGAGCTAAACTTCTCTGTGTGTGTGTGTGTGTGTGTGTGTGTGTGTGTGTCTGCTCGTCTTTCTGGCTGCCTGTTTAGACACAGCCGACAAATATGTGGAATAAGCATATCATTTAAAAAACACAGTCACAAACAGCAGTGATAACAGGTTCTTTCTAAATAGATAATAAAAGAAAATAGACCAGACACTGGCACCCTAATTTACATTTCACACCCTAATATGTGGAGGAAAAAAAAGCAGAAACAGACAAACAAAAGTCCTCACTTGGAGTTTCGAGTGAGAAGTTTGTTCTTTTTGAATTGAGTTGTTCATTAAGAGTTTTCTTGGAGTCACCATTGAGTGACCATAAAAAGGAACTGCATCTGAAAGAGGAACTTTTTTACACTGTCCATTTACATTTACTAAAAGTGTTTGTTTTTGCCACTGACAGGCTCAAATTGTTGTTCTAAGTATCTGACATTATAGAAAGGAACCCCACTGAGATAGACCCTTTGTTAAAGAGTAAGATCCTTTTTCTTGAACCAGAAACAGCCCCAAACCCACTATTACCAGCCCCACCAGACTTCAAACACTAATTTAAGCATGTATAGTGCCAATATATTTTCACATCTAACAGGAGAAGTTAAGGGTTTATTTCAAGCAAACCAGAGTTGATGATCATTGGAACAGTGGAAATACGAAACACAACAGTTTTATTTTGTTTCTGTTGACTTTGTAATTTTATCATCATAAGACACACTTTATTCATTTTATTTAAACGGGGTATGGTGGGTTTGGTGATAGCGATTTCGGACTGCTTCTGGTTAAATAAAGAAGTCATACTCTTTCACAAAAAAGTCTATCTCTGTAGGAATTCTTTCAATGTTGTCAGGCACGTAGAGGAATGACCAGAGCCTGTCAGTGGCAAAATGGAGCACTTTAGTTGACATAAATTGACGTTGTGACCAGCCTGTTTTGCAGCTGCAGGCTGCAGCGCTCGTGCTTAATACTGGACCAATTTAAAAAACTGTTGATCCTATTCGTCACTTAGACACAAAAACATGGGAGAATAAAAATATGGGGAAAATAAGATATTGAAGTTACCCTTTAAGTGTTTGCTAAACTTGTAATTTTGTCACCAGGTCGTAGTTGATGTAAAGTAAGAGAATTTGCTCCTCAGAGGTGTTGACATGCAAGCACAGCTTTACTAAGTACAGTTACCAAATCAGTGCAGGATAAAAAGAGTCTTTGAGGTGTTACGACACACACAGGTGCAGAGGCCACAGTCAGTACATTTACATGCACAGTACTGTCCTTGACCCAGTATACAAGCACGTGAGGGGGATCAATTTATTGACCAAAGTATATCTGACTCTGCTACAAGGGTGGAGATATGTCCCCTTTTTACTGTATTGGACCTTTTGCCTGTTGACCTATTACATCACAGACAAAACAATGGACAAACGAGCTCACTACAGTTAGCTAGCTGCAAACTGGTACCATGGTGGACAACTTAACAGCTCTGTGCATTTTGTCCATCCCAAAATATACAGCTCTGGATGTAGATTTTGCCATGTTGTTACTGGCCTCTCCTTTATTTACGCATTTAATATTATTCTTCTGGGTCAAAGCCTGGGGTACACATGCAGGAGTAATTCGGCTCCCATTCGCATTATCTAGGTGAATTTGAGAATCTCTATTTAGTATGATTTCAGTCGGACTAACATGTATTTCAAAAGTCCGGTTTCTGTCGGACAAACACAAGAAATTGATTTTCTGTCATGTCATGTAAATGTACTGACTGTCAGACTGTGACTTTGCTAACATGAGACAGAAATCTTGATGAGGAGCCGAGGCAATGTGAAGAAAAAAAAACACACCAGCAGGATAGACTTTCGCTTCCCGATCTCAAAGAAAAGTATTTTTAGGTCATCACTTAACTGACCCATCAAGTACAACAATGACTGACATGATGAAAATCTGGTCGTACCAGTTTGGCCTGGTGTGTTGCACAAGTTACCTGCCTCAGATGTGAACTGATTAAGCCAACAAACTGCACAGCTTCCAGAGCGTACAGTAGTTTTTAGATTGATGAAGACACATTTAATGAATGGAGAACAGCAGCTGCATGGAAGGTAGGAAACACATTAATCAATCTAAAAAAAACAACCTATGCTTTAAGAAGGGTGCGACTGTAAATGTCTGTAGTATAAAAAACACTCGGCAGCCTCATCACTCAGCGTGGACAATGATGCAGAGCTTTATCACACTGTGTAAATCACAGCAGAGGAAGTAACATCTCGTGGTTAGTTGTTGCCAGGTTTATCCTCCTCTGTATCCCTGTTCTTCACGCTGCGGTTCAGTGTGCTTTTTCTGGTGGTGCACAGTGGTCAGTGTGTGATTATGTGTTAATCCCATAATCCACAGTACAACATAATCCACAACGCAGCCTGTGATACACAACCCTGTAGGGTGTGATTGTGTGCGGGGGATGGGGGAGGGGGGGGCAGGACGTGGACAGTGAGAGGAGAAAGATTGGGATATGAGTGATCTTCTCATGAAAGTTCTAATCTTGTAAGATTTCAGTACTGGTGAAATTGGTGACACCTGTCGTTACCACGGTAACAGCAGATTTAAAACTCCAGGACCCCGAATTCTGGTAGCAGTGGAAAAAAATCGGAGGAGCAACTGGTGTGTCTGTTTACAGCTCAGCTAAACAAACTCATGTTGTTTTAACATGAACAGCAAAGTGAAAAGGCAGAGTGAGGCTGATGTCAGTGAAATAAAACAACAAACATGAACCCTAGATTACATACAGCATCATTACGTGTGACTGTCTCATATCTAAAAAGGTCATTAGAATCCAGTGCTGAAATGGCGGACTCCGCCACTAACAATTCACTTTATTAGAATGGTAATTACAGAATGTAAATACATGACATGGCTGTTGCTAAACCAATTTGTTGTCAATATACCTATGAAAGCCATACATCCTTTGAATGCCTGCGGTCTCTAGTTGGTGGCTGTAAAGTTTCATTGGGCTGTCATTATCCTCGAGGTCATAATAAGTCATTTTATACAGTGAGATTTAGTTTCAAAAAACGGTGTCCCTACATAAATAAAATGGCTACCATGGGGGCTAACATCATCACGCATGAATATAACTGGACTCATTGCATACCCAAATTATGTAATACCAATATTTTTTAGGGACACCAGTGTGCAGAAATATTCAAATACACTGTTTTTGTAATAGGCGAAATTGACATATTTATACTGCATGCAAAAAATGGCATGGTTTTGCCAAAAACTATAGTGGGTGTGTCTGTATAGGGGAGACTTGTGGGCACATAGAACCCACTTTCATTGGGATATCTTGAGATTTGGGGTTAAATGAACCCTTTAAAAATGCCCGTGGCAGGTTTTCTCCTGCCAAAATGTAACCTCATTTTGGAGCGTTATTTAGCCTGACAAGCTAGCATGACATGGTTGGTACCAATGGATGCCTTGTTGTCTAGTTTAACATGATACCACTGTCTTAAAAGATGAGCGTGGCACATCCACTGAACTCTGAAGCCCAGTTCAGACCATTGATTCACAATGAGACAAAACCATTTGAGAACGTTGCAGTGGTGTGAATTGGCCGTCTGAGCTAGACTCGAGCTGGCTGATAGTGTCACCTGCAGCTCAGCTGGTCTGATTGCTTTTGTCTGGTTTTAGAAAGTAAAGCACCTGTTTCAAGAGTAGTGAAGTCCGCTGGTCAAGTCAAAATGACTGCAGACAGCGTGTTCACTTGCTGTGGCAGGTGCTCCGTCCCCGCTGAGCCCTCTGTTTCTGTCCTCACAGTGTGCTGGTGTCAGATGGTGCCTCGCTGCTGCTGCTCACTGTACGTGCTCTGATCTGGGCTTTTGAGAGCCGGCAGTCCTGCTGGTTTTTAGCAACAGTTGCTTATTGACACATCCAGCATTTACAGAGCAACACTATAATTAATTTCGATTAATGTCTCTGTCAATCTGATGAATGTACGCCCAATATTTACTTCTTATAGCTCTGTTTTTGGTCTTTCCCAACTCCTGAGGGAAATATATGTCTCTTGAAATGTTGCATTATGTTCACCAGCTAGTCGCTTACTGTGTCTGTCTCCTGTTTGCATCCATGTAAGTAGTAAACAGTGGGTTTTATGACTTTTTCACTGATAACAGCTGCCCCGATGTGGCAGAAACTCACTATAAAGCTCTGTAAAGCCACACTGTTGTCACATTTGTCTCCTTCCTGCCTTCTTGTGTTTTTTTTGTGCTAAAAAAAGAAATGGCGTGAAATATTGTGTTGCCACTTCTGTTTAGACAGATGGACGAAATGTTTATAACTCAGAACAAAACCCTCAGTTAAGTCTTCATTTTATTCTTTTTCCACACTCAGCTCTGCTGGATGTTAATGTAAGCAAGAGAATGGAGGTAATTAAACTCGTCACGTAACCTCAGAAGATAGTTGTTGGGAAAAAGTGAGTAATGTTTAAACTCCTTTTCGTTAGCCTACAGAGACGTTGTCGCTGTATAAGTCAGCTGGTGGTAAAAGGCCAAATAAAATGTTAATTGAGAAATTTGAAAATGTCGTGACTTTCGTAACACATCCCTACTTGTTTGTGTCCTTGCATATACAAACAAATGGTCAGTGTGACATTTCCAGTTGATCTGTAAAGTGGAGATAGTAGTCTTTCAGCAGGCCGGCAGGTGATGCTTCTGTCATGGCCTCTTGGTATTTACAGTGTCACCCACAGCTTTACATACAGAAATGCATTTACAGAATACAGGCATAAATATATGCACACAGAAGCCCACAGACACACACACACACACACACACACACACACACACACACACACACACACACACACCTACATAAATCCCCAGCATTCACACAGCATGCACACATGGACAGATGAAGGTGGTTTGTCACTCTGTGACCTTTTGGTATTTTATTGAGATAAGGGGACTGACTTCTGTGCAGACTGTGCTGCTTGGCTTTTTCTCAACAAATCGAGTCTTTGGCAGAGCTTGTTTTCCTGTAGCCAGCCACGAGTGCCAGATGACGTGATGTGCTAATTTGCATGTAAGTGGGCTAACATCTTTTTGGAGGAATATTTAGAGAGGAAACTGCAGCATTTGCAACACCAGTATATGCAGGAGTTGAACTGTACTCAGGGATTATTGAGGCCTTAAATGTAAAAAGTGTAAAACAACTGGCCCTTTTAACACAGAGATCGAGCTGTAGGGCCGCTATGAAGTCCCTTCTTTGCGGTGCCTTTGCATTTTTACACAGGACCAGACAGCAGCAGCATAATGCTGCTCCAGATTTTTGACAGCATGCCAGTGGTCCCCAACTGGTTAAGCCAAGGACTCCAGATTTCTCCTTAGTCATCAGTCAAGGTCCACAAAATTTAACATAGTCTCAAGCTAATTTGCTGTCTCTGTCAAGTAGCTGTCCCTTAGTCACTCACTCAACAGTAGGGAACGGCACTTCAAAATAAAAGCTCTGTGCGGGATATTCACTGTACTGAAAAAAAACGGCTGTTTTTGACAAACTTCACACGTTCGGGAGTAACTTGTGGTCCATTCAGAATAGACCCTTGACCCACTTTTGGACCAGGACCCACCAGTTGGGAACCACTGTTCTAGAGTGACATATAAACATACACGTCAGCAGTGCTTTCTAATCAATAACAATGACATTAACATGGCAATAACAATCATTTACTATCCCTGTTGTGTAGCCTGTGATGTCGTCCCCTACTCAGAGGGTAAGGAGCTCCCTCACCTCATTGTTTTTCCAGTTTGTGGACATTTTCAGCTGCTCTTCATCTTTGAGTTAGCTGCTAACTGCTTTTAGCTGCTTTTTAAATATCCCAGCAGTGGGTCTCACACATTTGGTGCTGTTACTACCTCTGCTGCTGGCGTAAAGGGGAGACAGTTCTGTCCCCCCATTCTGCAATTGTACTTTTTATACAGAAAGGTGAGGTGAGGTGGCGTAATGTAGAGCTCTCAATCTCAACCCAAGCCTGACGGGTCCGGAAAAGTGCGATGGGCTGGACTGGGTTCAGGCCGAAAATGTTTGCTGATTGGTGTGCAAGTAGGAAGAGAATGAGACAGAGCAGCCAGGATCCTCGCCAGGCTCTCTGACCTTCCTCCCAGCTGGAGCACGGAGCTTATCTGGTGAGGACATACACCGTGGAGAGTCTGTGATCCACCGAGCTGGTCCATTTTTTGCTAGAGAGGCGTGTGGCTTGCACTGCCACAGAGCCAGCGCTGAAAACTAGCGTAACTGCACCATATTCCCCTGCTTGAACAAGCAGTGTGAAAGGAGCTACTGTCAGGTCTTGCAAGAGATGGTTTAGTTTCTACAGAGTGAATAGTAGCTTTCATCAGAGTACAGGTAATGGCTTTATATATAAACAGTAGCATTGACGTCCTAATGTCTACAGTGAAACAGCACCTTGCCGTTTGAATTGCTCTATGAACATGAACCATAATCCTTCATAGAAACATTCATAGTAGACCTGCTGTGCTGCAGAAACCACAACCAAAGAAATAACTGCTCTGCTTTTATAATAATACTAAAAATAATTGTGTTGCTTTCAATAATGATGAAAGCATGGCAGCTGGGGAAATTGGATTAAATGGATGGAAATTAATTGGATCAAAAAAAAAAAATCTGTGTGAAAAATGAATTTTAAAAATACAATTTCAAGTGCCAGCACTGTTAAACACTGAACTCAGTGTAACTGTTAATTATTTCTTGGGGCTCAGCAGCACATTTGCTCTTTCTCTCCTTTTTCTCTTCATTTTTTATTAACAATGGCATTTTCTGATCTGTGATTGCTGTGATTGTTATTGGACCTCTTTCAACAGGAACTACAACAATTTATGCTGGCCATACACCATATGACTTTCAGAGTAATTTCACTGTAAAAGTCAGATTTCCAGTGTCAGAATGAAATCAGGAGAGCTTTACCTCAGTCGGTGCATGCTTCTGTGGTCTTGATAGTTTGATTTAAGGTGGTCATAAAACCCAGTCCGAGCTGTCTTAAGTCAGTCTTTTTTAATCTCCTCTTGACATTCTAATAAAATCAATTATGTTTAATATTATTGTCAGTTTTAGGTCTTGGCTCATGAAAATACAGAAGTTCAATGATGTGAGCATTGTCAACAGCAAGAAGCATAAGGAAGGAAGGAAGGAAGGAAGGAAGGGGGCGCAGGAGCATGAACAAGTCTTGGTTCTCTTGTTCTTTGGAAAAGGAGGAGAAACTGGTGCAGTTGTGGGATGAACAAGAGGCAGTGTTTAATTAACCCTTCACTAAGTTCCACCCCAGGATGCAGACTGGCCAATCAGAACGTAGCATCGGGCCAGCTCAGAATGACGAATGATGTTTGACTTCCCCCGGAGAGACCTGCGTGTCCAGTGGTGGAGGTCCAGGTGCAAAGTTTCCCTTTATATTCATTGCAGTGATGTGGTGGTTCACTTTTACACTGTGATCTGTAGCCTATAGTTCGGCTTTAGCTTCTAACTATCTTTGTCTTTTTAACCTGTTGTTGCTGCTGAGTCAGTTTGACATACTGGATATATCCTTCAAACACACACTGTAGACCCCTCTGTCTGCTTCTCTCTGGAGTCACTGTGTCATTTCTCCAAAAATATGATGACATTTCTTCAGGGAGTGCAGTTAGTTACAGTGTGGGCTCCATGTCAGACCCTCACAAAGGGGCGGGGCTTAGTGAAAGGTCAATTCAGCTTGTATCTGAGGGGGCAAAATCCAAAATGTAAAACTTGTACGCGAATACAGTTCATCTTTGTGGATTTTATTGATGCCGAATTGACGAGAATACTCTCAACATATGATGACTTCTTTCTTGTGTTTCTGGAGTTACATGATTTTACAAACACGTAAGGCATTGTTAATATGTCAAATTTGTAACAGGGAGTTTGGCGTAATAGTTTCCACCAGGAGCAGGATGGATCTAGTTGTAGTCTTGCAAACCATGACTCTGCAAGATCCCCAGTCTGCAAAATCTTAAAAC
Source organism: Epinephelus cyanopodus (assembly GCA_026686955.1). NCBI lineage: Eukaryota > Metazoa > Chordata > Actinopteri > Perciformes > Serranidae > Epinephelus > Epinephelus cyanopodus. The sequence goes on along the minus strand of CM048925.1, from coordinate 10,393,364 downwards.
ATTGTCTGTAGATGTGAGATAACTTTAGTCTTTACAAAATCAACCAAAAACAGTCAGCCCACCACTACTGGCTCTGTTTCCAATAATTAATTGTACAAAATAGACTCTAAAACTGCCTCTTTCCTTCCCTCCCACTCACCCCTCTCTTCCTCTTCTCTCTAATTCATCAGAGTGAGAGGGCATCTGAATTTCTAATTCATTAGCAAGGGCATCTGAATCAGGCCTTTGTTGTAGTATTGCATATATCCGTCTCACACCACAGAGGCAGTGCCAAAGTTTGTGTGATGACAGCAGCGTAGCATTTTAACACGCTTGGGCCTTTTGCAGTCTCATAGCTTCAAAACCACTGCAGAGTGTAATTTCAATCGAATGAAGGGCTCTTTGAGGGGAAGAAATATTAATGGCACTCCAACAGGCGGAGAGCTATTTTTAGATGGAAATTAAAAGGCTTGATTAAATGTGCATTACAACAATAGGGGCTCTCACCAGTGTTGAATCTGTTGTTGTAATGTAAATATATATATTTTGTCCTTATTATTTTGTACCTGCTGTTCATTTGTACCTGTTTTTTTTGTGTTTTTAGTTCAGTGTGAATATTCATCTGTAAAAGCTGTTGCCTTTTTGGATGTCTGAAGGGAATAATGAAAATCACAATTGGAAAAAACACTCAGCAGTGACAATAGTGTCAGGTGTCCTGTTCATGTCATTCTCACTGATATCAAATGTAATTGTCATCTCGGTACACTCTGTTTCCTTCTTCAGTCTGATACCACGTCCATTTGTGCAGATTTCCATTGGGTAGGGATATTCTTTTAACAATAATAGTGACAATAACAATACATTTTATTTATAGGCGCCTTTCAGAACAGTCAAGGACTCCTTTCAAGACACAGTAAGAAAAACAAGCAGCAATGTATCTGTAGATCATGAAATCAAACAATTCAGTAATATACAGTAAGAGGTGTGTTTTCAGACGGGATTTTAAAGTGGGGAGGGAGTCAGTATTACAGATGTTGTGGAGGAGAGATTTCCAAAAGTTGGGCAGAATGGCTGAAGGCTCTACAACCCATAATAGTCAAGCAGGCATATGGTGATGTGAGTTGGATTGCAGAGGAGGATCTCAGAGTATGGGAGGGTGTGTGGATATGAAGGAGTTCAGACAGGTAGGAAGCAGCTTGATTATGAAGGGCCTTAAAGGTCCCTAACCAGTCACTAGAGACTGACACATCTGTCTGAATCTAATGCCATTTTAAGTCTGCACTGATGTGTAGCCATGCCAACATGACTGATTTGCTTGGGTTTTAAGAGTGGAGCGAAGCAAAGAAAAACAAACTATAATGCTGGGCGATATTTAAAATGAGTCAATTACCCATACAGCTACCATAGCTAACGTAATGTAGCGAATTTAATCGTGGGGTAGCCTAGCGCTTCTATACATGGTCAAAACAATCATACTAAAAATAACTTTTGCCCTCTGCCCTCAGATTTGGACATTTAGTGTGACAGCGGCACTCAGGTAATGCAGAAAACAAGCAAACCGTGCTAACAATGGATTGGGAAGGAAAAAAAAAACATTTTTGCAAACACAAGATATCAAACAAAAGCTGGAGACTGTGCTGTGCTGAGTTTCTGTGAGCTGTAAATTCACAGCTTATAAGCAGAAGAGATGGAAACGGAGATCAAAACATCCCCGACACGACTGCTCGACTTGAAGCAGTCACAGTCGACTGAGGGGTCTCTGACTGATGACGCAAATCCCCAGCTTTCAGGGGGCAGACCTAAACATTCATAATATTTACGAGAAAACTTATATTGAGATAATTATGGTCATTTTATCATCCAGCCCTATTGGCGTGTGACAGTTGCTTGTTTAATCCTAAATTGTGTATCATAGTGAAAGGCAACTGCCGAAGCATCTGGGACACAAAGACAAGAATGTGATGTAGTCTGATCCCAGCGTTACATATTGCACAGGAGAACTTGGCTGAGGCGCTGCCAGCAGCATCTGAAGTGTCCTAAAGACGATACGATAGCAGCAAATCCCTGCATTGCAAATACTGGTAAAGCAAGAACAGCAGAGCCTGTGCATCGTAAGCTAGTGTCTTACCTCATGTTTTAAATCTACATTGAGTGCAGCAAACAATAAGCACCTGACAACTTAATGCTTGCAGTAGTGAACGTTAAGAGGATAGAAGAAGGGGCTGGACTGAGATAAAGCAGATGAGAGAGAGAGGAGGACAGAAGGGCAAAGGGTAGAAACAAAGGAGAAAGTGAGCAGTGACTGAGCAGATAGGAGGATGGAAGGACAAGGGAGTTGAGATCGAAGAGGGTGAAGCGAGGAATAAGTGAGATTAAATGGGAATGATAAATGAGTATGGGCAGAGAGAGGAGAGCCAGAGGAGAGGAGAATGGGCCAACAGGAGCAGTAGAATTAAACGGATAGCGAAGATGAGACAAGCAGATAGGATAGCCTGACAATCGGCAAGAGAAAATTGAGAATCTGAGCGAAGGTGACATTAAACAGACGAACAAATTGAAGTTTGATATTAAAGGGAGGGCCGAGGAGGCCAAGGAGGCCAACACAGGTCAAACAAAGAAGGAGTCGGGCGGTGTGATGAAGAGAAAGGGGGAGGAATAATAGCAGAGAACAGCAACAGGAAGATTGGATAAAGGTTTAGAAAGGGAGAATTGTCCCTCAGGTTTTCTCTGGCAGACGTGATGAGAATAAACCAAAACCGCACTCAAGTATTTTCCCTCCATCTGTTTCTCTGTCTGGCTAAATATTTTATTCTAGTGTTGATCTTTTGAGGATTTATTTAGCTGAATTCTGTCAAAACATTTTAATAGAAATTAATTATCAGAGAGACTGACTTGTTTTGCTGCAGGACATGAAAACTTTAAGGTCTTTATGTAAGAACAACCCTAAAATGACTCTCCTCAGAATCAAATCTGATTCGCGGTTATGTAAAAATTGCAAACAACCTCAAGATGTGGTAGGAATACAAACCCACAGCAGTGAGCATAACAGAAAAATCCCACAGCTGTAAACCGTATGATTGATTCATCGAAGCTTTAACGACCTGAACAGCCTGGATGAGCAAATAAAAATACCACGGAGCAGTCATATTCAACAGCAGCAACTAACTGAATGGTTAGTTTGTTCTTTGGACTGCGAGTGAACGCTCACAGGGCATAAAAGCATGGTTACCAAATCGATTCAACGCAATATATCAGTGAGCAGCATAACAGGGCCTGTACACTGTGTGAGAGGGAGACAGAGTATGAGAGGGACGTGTTATTTTACAGAAGCAAACAGGCATTTCAAATAACATTTCTCCCACCCAAAGCTACCGCTATGACTAATGTAAGAATGATGCTCTACTTGTCCGGGTAATTTAATAGCAAACATTAGGACCAAGTCATGAATCAATTGGAAAAACGTACCTGTTGCTGAGCTCCTCAAAATACCAACAATAAAAACACTAGTGTTTGTTTACTAAGCCCATTTGGTTTTTAATTTCTGTCACTTATATATGATTTTACAATGATAAATGTTTATATTAAACATGGCCAAAGTTTCAAATAATGAGGTAAATATGTAAAACGAATCCCTGTGAGCATGAACTTCTGTTGTTGCCAACGCTTTTTGTACTTTTGAAACAAGATGACGTCATCTTGTGACAGATTTCTTTAAATGGTCATCTACTTCAGGCATGCTACTGCAAGTTTTCACATTACATGGCCTTTACACCTACATGTAGCTACATGCTAAAGTCAAGGAAACATGCAATTTTGTTTGCTAATGCTGCAGATTTGGGATCATATTCCAGCTGGAAAATGTCCAGTTGTGTTTAGAGGCTGCCATACACAGTGATTCCCCAGCTTCAAGTACAATGCTACATGTAGTGACATGCTAATGTTAGGGTAACATATAGTCTTGGTTGCTGATCTTAATCATTTCTTGTGATTTTGGATAGAATTCCTGCTGGAACATATCCATTTATGTTTAAAAGTTTTTATGGGTGATTTTTAATGGTATAAAGTACTGCTATACACAGTCTGTCAGCTGTAAATACACTGCTACATGTAGCTACATGCTAATGTGAGGGGAACATGTTATCTTGGTTGCTGATGTTAATCATTTCTGGCAATTTGAGGTCATATTCCTACTGAAACATTTCAAGTTATGTTTAGAAGCTTTTATTGGTGCTTGGTGATACACAGTCTATCACCTGCAAGAAAACTGCTACATGTAGCTACATGCTAATATTAAGGAAACATATAATCTTGTTTGCCTGTGTTGTAATTTCACCCTGATTTCGGATCATATTCCTGCTGGAACATGTCTGGTTGTGGAGATTTTGAAATATACTGGTGAGCTAATTTTCTGTGACAGTCATTCCTGGCTGCATTGACGGCGCAAAGAGATGCAAAGATGTGCAAGACTTAGAAAACACTAACTAATCAGTGCAAACTGGGTTTTTTTGGGCTGAGGGCTGAAAGACCCAGGCGCTAAAACGGAGCGTGTCAGACACAGTTTAAAAACATGTATTCCAGCAAAGACAGTATGAGGAAAATTAAGTATTTTTAGAACATTAGAGCATGTAAACATGTTCCAGTAGAAACCCAAAATACAAGTATGAACCACCATCGTGAAAATAATAATCATAAAAGCTGACAAGTGTCTTGCAATTTGTGTTGTGAAAAATCCTTGCAGGCCTTATACTGTTGACGACACACAGAGAAAAGCAGTAACCTATATAGAAACTTTGCACCTCAGTGACAAAAACTGGTCAGCTGCTCTTAGCTGAGCATTGAACCAGGGAATAAAGATGGAAAAAGGAAAGTAAGGCAGTTGTAAATACATTTGAAGTTTCCTATTGCTTTATAGAGGGACAAGCCTTGGTTCAATTTGTGTACATTTAGATTATGAAAATAAATACATGTACATTGGGGTTTTTTTTTTACCAGTACCAAACCTAATAAAGGTAGACAGTGACTGCTGGACATGCAGTTCTGTGTGGTGACAAGTGTGTAATTGTTGCCATGTCTGAAAAAAGTCTAGCAGAAATGCTAAAATGGCAGGCATCTTACACACACGTCCTAACTAACACACACCAGGTGTTTTTTTTGTCTGTATACAGCATAGTGCTTGCATTCCTTGTTTAAGTTGTGTTGTATGTGCATATAAGTGTTATGCCAAACATAAAGCCATATCACCAGAGCAGACTGCAGTCCCTGTTATCTGCAGCGTGCAGTTGTCTTATTCTCGTGTGCATAACCTGTCTTGTGACTAAAGCACCATGAGGCGACCTTCAGCTGAACAAAGTCAACACTGTTGCAGTGTTTTCTTCTGCCGTCTTTCTGTCTCTCTGCATTTTGAGGCCTTTTATCAGCGTTCACTGAATGTGGCTCTTAAACATCCTCACACTAACTCGCACATTACAGCATATCACATAAACGCCTGCTGCGCTGATTCGTTTCATTGCAGTTGTGCACAAGAGAGTTAAGATATCTGCAGATTACATGCTGTTCCTCATCGTGCTGTCTGGTTCTGCTTGTTGGTTTTAGATATTAAGAAAACCTGATTTATACCTCATGAAAAAGCACAAATCAGTTAGATGATGTCTGTGTGTATGCAGGCGTGATGTGTTCATGTGCACATACAGGAAGTATAACTGATGGTCAATAGCAATTCTGTCTCGTCAATGACAACACTTAAACCCCATGAATAGCAGTCATCACAGCTGTGTGTGTGTGTGTGTGTGTGTGTGTGTGTGTGTGTGTGTGTGTGTGTGTGTGTGTGTGTGTGTGTGTGTGTGTGTGGCGGCAGCTGTGAGCTGCATGCTGCTGTTGGAGACAGGGCTCCACTGTCTACTCACACAGCTGAGCTCAGAGCATAATGCAATATATGTGGTGTGCTCGTTGTGTGTATTTGTGTTTATTTGCCTTCACATGTCTGTCACTCTTGACTCTCACGTCCCTGTTTGTAATCCCCCCTTAACGTGGAGAGTAGAGATGTGTTTTTAACTAGGCCTCCTCTTGAGATGTGCACATGCAGCCACCAAATAAGCATCTCTGCAACTGGTGGAGATTCTTTGTTTTTCCCGAGGACTGAAGGGGGATGTGGATTGAGAGGACTTGAAACAGGAAGCCCCCTGATTGCAAATTAGTGTTTCTTATCACCTTTCTACTTGCATCCTTGTCATAATATGTAGCACAACTAAGGCGGGGCGATGTGTGGCCAAAAACTTTTATCACAGTATCTGTAGTTTGAAATCACAGCAACCGCACAAATCAGAAATGGTTTATTTTACTTCACATTTTATTATTTTCTTCTGTTATTTGGAACTTTCATACGAACAGAAACGCAGCTGCCTCACATGAGACACCACTTGAGTCAAAAACAAAACACTCAAAACAGTAAAATTTAAATTATTTTGAAAAGGAAGCTTCAAGGTTCCTGAGAACAATATTTTTAAGTGTCACAGGTGTCTGTTTTTACAGCTTCACTCTCCTCCTCCATGTCTGCCAAATCACATTACCTCACGAGACAGATGGATTCACAAGATCACTTGGGAATCCAGCCTTAATTTTCAGCATGGCTTGCCCCTGTAGAAACAGTATTACCAAGTCTCATCTAGAAGATAGGGTTGGATATCGGTCACATTTGAACCCAGCGGTACTTTTTTGGTATTTTACTTTCTCAGTAATACGAAAAATTGAATTTTTGAGCTGCAGAGGTGATGTAGTAGACTGAGGCGCATTTCTGCTCCTCTGCTTTTTTCTAATCACACATTGGGCTGAGCTTCTGTTTCTGTCTGCTTGTGTGTGTGTGTGTGTGTGTGTGCGTGTGTGTGTACTTGTCTAGCAGTGATACTAGGCTATTACTAAAAATAATATACAGAAGAAATTAGACCAAACACCAGAATTACTGAGGCAGATTATTGCTGCAATAGTTTCGGCTCGCTGGAAAGCTGACAACGTAATAATGATAATAATGATAGTAGTAATTATAATAATACATTTTATTTAGAAGGCGCCTTTCAAAACACCCAAGGTCACCTTAAAAAAACATACAGAACAAGAAAGTGAGCAAGAAAGAAGCAAGTGTCTGGCTTCCTGCCCGAAGTTGAATCTGGTGGCTCATTCGTGGTTTCCTGCTTCTGGGCACTTAATGGCACTTCTGCCTGTTGTCTCAGGTACTGAAATTCGGCACAAGTGGATTTAACATGAATTGGCACTAATATCGATGTGATTCGTCAACATCCTTATGTGTACCGAGTTCAGTACCTAACCCTACTGGTGGATACACTTCTACTGTTACACAATATATACCATCATATCACGCAACCTCTTGTGCTACACATTGAAACAAATGACGTGTCTTGTGAGATTTTTAGGCCTGTACGCTGGTGATAGCTATGGCAGAAAAGTCCACTTGGATTGAACTGATTAGTTTTTGGTGGTCAAAGGTCAAGTGTGTGTGACTTCATCTGTCTCATTCTTGTGATTGTGATATCTCAAGAACACCTCAAGGGATTTTCTTTTTCAAATTTGGCACAAACCGCCACTTGGACTTGAGGATGAAAGGTGGTCAAAGGTCAAGGTTGCCGTGACCTTGCATCCATTTCATTCTTGTGAACGCAGTATCTCAAGCACAACTTGAGGCAGTTTCTTCAAATGTGGCACAAACGTTCACTTGGACTCAATGACGAACTAATTAGGTGTTGGTGGTTAATGGTCAAGGTCAGGCACAATGTGTGTGAAGCATCCATGTTTTCACAGACATGTATGTAAACTGTAAGAGAAGCTCGACTGGTGCGCAGAGATATACAACCGTGGGACGGTAATTCTAGTTAAAGAAATTAAGAATATATCTGTAATTGGAGTTGGATGGTGTTCTTCATATTGATATCAGTAGTTCCAACATTTACTAACATTGGGATTGTAGCTAAGCTGATAAAGGGCTTTTGAGGCCAACATCAAGCTCAATTTTGGTAATTTTTTACACAACCCATAACGTAAAGATTTCTTCTTTTGATAAGAACTTGAATTAGTTCTTTCTTTTTCACAATTGTAACCAAGACACATACTGCACAGGGCATTTTATAGTTCAAAAACAATAGTGACATTGTTTCAGAGCACATCTTTGGGGCATCTCTGTACTACATTCATCAGCTGACATGTGTGCTGATACAGATATATTTATTTGTAATGAGGTAATAGCTAATTGGCATCATTATTTTTTTTATAAATAAAGGAAATACTTCTTATAGAAAATACACTTGATAATTAATCGATGGCCATATACGATTGTGCGTTTTCATAGCCAAACTGAGTTACATTTTCATAAGTACATGTGCTTGCATAAATTGCACTAATGAATGCAGGACTTCTTTTTACTGCGGCATACTTTTCACTCACAAATGCACTCCATTGTACTTTGAACTGTCCTCCTCCTTTCTTCCTTTGCTCTCTTCTGTCAGAATGCAGCTTTCAATCAGTGCCAGCAACTCATGCTGCCAGACTAAACCGAGCTCTGACTGTGAGCTCTCGTTTGAGGCCATTACATCAGAGTGCAGAGCTCACACTGAGCTGAGAGAGCAGGATTGTCTTTTTAGACACCGCAATATATTTTACATCAAAACTGCTCAGCTGCTCTCATTATACAGATATCCAGGCGATACCGCCAACGCTGGCTAAGCATCGCTCGGTATGATAAAACATATAAACAATGATGAGAATGTGAAAAAACTGCTCATGACTAGTCAATAATGGGCTTACAGTGTGTATGGCTGCACTTTAACACTGAATTATTCACTGTTTAATCATAACACCATGATGTTCCTATTTTTTAACAAGGTGTCATGAAGCATTTTAGACAGGTGGATTAATTAGACCAAACAAGGATCAACAAATGACTCAGTCTGATCCTGCTGATAATAACTATTAATAGTTATTGATACAGGTTTTATGAATCTCGGCGTCTCTGTACCATCATTGCAGCCAAAGGAATGACTACAACAGAGACTAGCAGCGCTTTCTACAATGAAAAAAGACCAATAAAAGCTTCTAAACACAACCAGACATGTTCCAGTAGGAATCTGATCTGAAATCGCAGAGAAATTTGTAACATCAGCAACCAAGATTACATTTTTTTTCCTGGTGTTAGCATGATGCTACATGTAGCAGTGTAGGTGCCTAAAGCAGATGACACTGAGGTTTTTATGGCTTTTGTTTGTGCAAAGCTCAGATTCCAAAGATATATAATGTAGTTTAAATTGATATAAAAACAAAAAAAGCAGAAAATATTCCTTTTGGAAAGCAGGTAGATATTTGGCATTTTTGCTTAAAGGAACCGTGTGTGTGATTTAGGGGAGAATTAGTGGCATCTAGTGGCGAGAAGTGCAGATTGCAATCAGCTGAAACTTCTCCCAGTTAGAATTCCTTCAGTGTTCTTTGTTCAGGAGATTTTGACCAGGAGTTGAATTATCTGCAGAGGTCCAGAACAAATGGATCAGGTGATTACAACCGGTCAAAACACAGAATAAAGCAGTTTTACGTTACAAATCTTACAAATTTATTTGACACTTTTTTGCATGTCAGAGACAGCCATTAGCCTAGCACCTGCTAATGTGTGCTCACGTATTTTCTGATCCAGACCTCTTGGAGGTTTTAACCAGGAGCTGAATTATCCTCAGAGGTCTCGTCTTCCTCAAAACAAATGGACCTCGTGATTTAAGTTGGTAAAAACGTTGAATAAAGTAGTTGCATGTTACAAATCAGTGTTACTCCGACACAGTTTGGCTTGTTAGAGGCAGGCTATAAGCCCAACACTTGCTAATCTGTGCTTACTTTTTTTGTCTGATAACTTAAAACCCAGACATTCAAGAGGTTATTACCGGGAGGGGAAGAAGTCACAGAGGTCGCTTCTTCTTTCAAACAAACAGACTTGGTGATTTAAACTGGTGAAAACACTGAATAAAACAGCTGCTCTTTAAAAACTCGCAGAAGAGCTTCTAACTACAGTGGCTGACGCAAAAATATGAATTGCCCTATCTAGAGCCAGTTTTTGTTTTGTCCACTCTGGGCTTCTGTAGAAACACGGCGGTGCAACATGGAGATCTCTGTACACTAAGACCTGCTCCCTACGTAGATCTAAACGGCTCATTCAAAGGTAACAAAACCACGCCGATTCTTATTTTTAGTTGATTATACACTAAAGAAATCACACTTAAATTATATTCTATTTTTGCCAGTATATCCCCCTAAATCAGACTGCACCTTTTAATAGATCACTTAAATGATTAATCAGTTATTAAGCATTAAAAATAACCTTTACAGATACATCAAAATCGCATTTTTGTTAAGTATAATTGTGTTTATTTTCAGGCTTTAACAGCAAACTAAGCAGTCAGAAACGCACTCATGTGGTTAGAGGAGCATTACTCATACAGCGAGTGAGTAAAATAAACCAGAGCTCCTTTAAGGCAGCTGGAATCAAAGAAATAACAGCCTGAACAGCCCCGCACCATCGAGTCAGGCTCAGTTAGACTCAGGATGTAAATACCACACTGGAGTATCTATTATTCATAACGTGTGCAGCATTTTTTTTTAAATTACTGCAGCATACAGTAAAATATGAGACACACTCAACCTACATGTGAATTATTCCCTCGACCCTCACTGTGTGATACCCATCTTCACTCCTGAACATCATCTCAACCCTAATCCATACTTAACCTTGAAACTGAGCTATTTTTAATATTGAATTTATTTATTTTTCTATTCTTCAGGGACATTCGTTTGCCACAAAATACCACCACAGCTTTCATAAATAACACAGGATACATGCAGGAGCAGGCAGCAGCTGCCGGCTTTTCTACAACCATTATTCAAGCTACGCTGACAAGGGGAGGTGGAGCCTAAAGCCCCTTCTTCTCCTACCACCACACACACACACACACACACACACACACACAGAGTAGGGTCTGCTGTCTCCTCATATATACCGCTCCCTTTTCCTTGTCCACACACTTGCCACACTCCCAAGCATGCTCACTCTGTCTCGCTCTTGAATATACAGTTACTGAAGCTCAGTCACACAACACACCCCTCCTACTCTGTCCCCATTCAGACACACACACACACACACGCATAAATGTACACACACATTTTCTTATCTTATACCCCTCCTCTGCGTTCCCCACTTAACACACATGAACAGATTACTCTCTTTTTTTCTTATTGTCTCCTACACACACACACACACACACACACAGTCCAGCTCTTCCATTCTCCGTCTCTCCCTCTGTCTCTTTCTCTGATACACACACCCCTCCTCCCTGTGTCGGTGCAAAGTAGAGCGAGAGCAAGGAGCCACTCGTTTCATTTTTTCCCTCGTCTGCTGACTTGCTCGGTCTTCTCCAGGCTGCACGGAGGGAAAGGGAGGGTTTTATTTGTTGCCTCCATCCTCACCGGCTCCGTTTGTCCTTCGAGGGGGGAGAAGGAGTGACACAGAGGAAGAGGGGAGACAGGGAGATAAAGAGTGGGAGAGACAGAGGGAAGAAGGAGCAGGACTGCCGCTCTGTCAGTCTTATAACAAGGAGAAGAGGGGTTACAGCGGGGAGAGGAGAACAGGAGGAGAGCAAAGGAGGTGCCATGGGTCAACTGTGCTGCTTCCCGTTCTCCCAAGCGGAGGAGAAAATCAGTAAGTGTCTCCTGCTCCTGTCTCCGTGCGTGGGTGTGCATTGTTGGAGAAACCAATTGGATTGATGTACTCAGCGGTGCTGTCTGTGGAGACGGGCTGCATGCATGTACTGTAGTGTGGGAATATACTGCACACTGTGCGTGTGTGCTGCTTTGTGTCGGCTGCATGTGTGTGAGTGCACACAGCTACATCCATGATCGTCTGTGACCTACAGATGGACAGGGCGCATTCATGTGAGAGAGTGTGACCGTGCAGTTCCCTTTGTGTGCAGCCTTGTGTTGTATTGAGTGTCTATTTGTAGAGTAACAGTCATATTCCAGCTGTGTAGTTCATCTCTCATTGCCAAGAATGGCTCATGATTCATGAGCTTCTGCAACAACATGAAATAGTTTCCATGTTAAGAGTCAAATATCAGATGCCGGTACTGAACTTACAGTATGTTATTAAACCACATGATATTCAGCTTCCAGGCAACAAAAACTTAAAGCTGCTCTGTGGAGTTTTCGTCAAAACAAACGTTAACATTCAGTGTTTATCTCTAAAGACGAGTGTATCCTTGAGCTCTAACAAACCCTGGTAAATGCGTATCTCATGAATTAGAACATTTTTTAACCATGTGTCATGTGTGTTAGCTTTTCTTCTTCCATGCCTTTGTTGATGCATTGCTACGCTTCTTTTTCGTGAGTGACTACTGGCTGAAATGCAGCATGCGAGACCAGCCCTATGAATGCAAAAGTCTGTCCGTCACTGAGTGAGGGATGAAGTTACACCATTGATCGGATTGGGTGGCGACGTATGTGTCGGTGTTTCCCCATTGGCTGTTGCTCTTTCTAAATGAATAGGCACTGACTGACCTGTGTTACTGTATTCCTCATTTTCTGTAACCAGTGTAGCATGATAGCATGGTGGAATTTGCAAGCCAGCTAGCTACAACATAATACTTCATCCATGCACTTGTCACAGTGTAGGAAAGCACATTGTTTCATCAGATGAGTGAGTGATAAGCTAGCTAGCTAACTTGCCAGAGGAAGAGAGGATCACTAATCGGAAGATTGGCGGTTCAATCCCCAGCTCCTCCAGTTTGCATGTTGAAGCATCCTTGGGCAAGATACGTAACCCCAACGTGCTCCTAATGGCGGTTAGGAACAACCCTTGTATGAAGTATTAAAGGTAGTGTGTGAATAGGTGAATGTGACATGTGTAAAAAGCGCTTTGAGTGGCTAGAAGGCACTATACAAGTGCAGCCCATTCACCATGAGGAGAAAATAGAAATCAGACATTGGAACATGACCGTGACGATTCTCACTCATTCAGGTCATGGTAATCATAAGTGCTTTATCGTAGGCGACTGATCTTACTCGAGTTTCCTGAAGACGTTGAGTGGTTTCTTCAGTTCTGAACTGAAGTGAAGAAGTCTCTTGGATGAGAGGCGAAACGTCTTCAAGAAACTCAAGCAAGTCCAGTTCTAAAAAAAAATGACTCTGTGGTGCCTAGCTAGTGGTCACGAACTTCAGAGGCTGACTTGAAATTATGCATCAGTGGTCTTTAAAAAAACTCATGAATGGGGAGCTTGCAAAGTTGAAAGTAACCTTCTGTTTTTGTTGCATGTTGATATAGACAGAGTGCACTTTTGTAGCTTGCTGCGTCGACCCCCAAATCCCCTCTCCTTAACCTAGCCGCTGTTTTGCTGTGAAGACTCACAGATCTGTACTTTAAAATCTGCATTAAACATGGACAGGCAGAGGGCACTGGGGACTGGACACAGGGCTACCAGCAGCTGGTCCCAGAGCTTCTCCTGTATGATGGTCAGTTCAAGGCTCATTTTAGGATGAGCCCTAACAGTCCTGAGATGAGTCCTGTGAATCATCAGCCCTAATTACAGTTAGAAAGTAGCTGCAGATACAGTTTGTTCACATATGTCTTGCAGCTCGCCGGGTAGGGCTTAATCGCAAGTGAGCTAACGTTACCTTAACACCATAACCATGTACACTACCACTTGTTGTCATCGCCACCACAGAAGGAGCGCCTTTGAATTCATCTGATTGAACAATGGTATAAAAGACACTAATGACTTTAGGTGCTTATACGCTCTGAATTGAAGATTTTTTAACTTGAGGCGTTTACAATGCTCCTGCAAAATCACGAGGCGCATCGAGTGAAACAATGTGCAGTGCTCAGCAAGACAAAAGCAGTGAACAAAACACTTCACTGTCATTGAAGACAATCAGAAAAAGACACCCCTGGCTGCTAAAACTCACTCTGTCTGATTGAGGCCTTTTAGTCTGATTAACAGATTTGCATATGTTTGGAGAACCACTTCCACTGTCTTTATTAGATCCGGTTGTATTGCTGTATATCTTGTTGTCTGTGTGCTGGAAGCTTCAAGTTTCACATCACACTTGCGCAAGTTTCATGTTGGACAATGACTGGCTTCAAAACTAACCCTGATGTTACAAAATCTCATTCACATTAAACTCAGATTTTAAGTGAGAACAGAGAAACTTTCCTCCCTCAACAGATGAATGTGAAAACAGACTTGTAGTGTCGAACACAGTGAAGCTCAAACATCAAACAGTGGTAGTGACAGTACGCAAAACACATTTTTGAATGATGAAGGACTTCAAAAGGACTCGTAAACACTTTCTTCTTGTTGTCACATCACACAAGCATGTGGCACAGATTAGCCGGATATCTCCACATCTCCACAACCACTGCATTTTCTGGATGAGTGTTGTTTGACCATCGATGTTATCCAGCACTTGTTGTTACACAACATGAGAGCTCGGCTAAAGGAGAATTAAAACAGATAAATAAACGACCAAAGTAAAGTCAGATGTATTTTCCAGGAGATGATAGAGATGGTGATAACTGGCTGCTCTGCTTCAGCTCACATGAAATGAAATGAGCTCTAGAGGATAATTACTGATGCAGCTTGTGGTTTGATTGCAGCTTAAAGCAGCGATTTCTCTCTCATTGTTTTGGAGCAGCTGAAGTGGGGCTTAATTTGGGTTTTGGGTGAATGTACAATGTTGTAGGAGTAGAACTGGTCGTGCTACTATGTTATTACTTACTACTTTTATATTATCGTAAGAAAAAAAGATTAGCAATCGTAAGCGTAAGTGTAAGTTAAAACAATTAAACACTTAATAATGCTCATTACTAGCTACTTATCTTATATTATAGCATCAAACTGACATGCTGGCTGCATTTTAAAGGGTAACTTTGGTGTTTTTCGACCTGGACCATATTTTGTGCCAATGTTTCTGTGTCTAAGTGACTTGTAAGAATAACAATTATTGGAATTGGTTCAGCATTGAGTGAGAGGGCTGCACCCAGCAGCCACAGAACATGTAACCATTCGAGGCATGTTCGCGTGTCAATGTACGTCCAATTTAATTGTTGGTTTTTGCCACTGACAGGCTCAAATTGTTATTATAAGTGTGTGTCAATGTTGGGGAAAGGATGCCTACAGAGATTGACCTTTTTGTTAAAGAGTACGATCATTTTTGTTTAACCAGAAACAGCCCCAAGATCACTATCACCAAACCCACCAGGCTCCATTTAAATAAACTGTAATTTTATTATCATAAAGCACACTTTATTCAAAGTCGACAAAAACAAAATAAAACTCTAAGTAAAAGCTGTCTTGCTTCGTCTTTCCACTCTTTCAACAATGACCAACTCTGGTTTGGTTTGAATAAACCCTTCATTCACCCAGTTAGATGTGAAAATATGCTGGGTCTATACCCACTAAATTTACTGTTTATTTAAATGGAGTCTGGTGGGTTTGGTGATGGCGATTTCAGGGCTGTTTGTGGTTGAACAAAAATAATCTTATAATTCGTTTACATGGAATAAGGCAGATGGGCGACAGCACATAGACAACAACCTCTGGATGGGAAAAACAAAAAAAGAGTTTGACAGAATGGCAGAACGGTACAATGAAACATTAAAGACGATGTTGTGATGATGTCAAATTTGTTATAAAGAACAGACTCATTCCATGACCAGATGTGCGCCACCGGTTGGCGTGGCGAGTAGGCCTACTTGGGCTCGTCAGGAATACATAAAGTTTGTTGTCTGACTGAATGGGGGTCGGTACAAAATAAAATCTAAATAAATACACCACAGTGTCTCCATGGTGAAGGCATATATAACCTAATAATGATAGTGATGCAAATAACCTAATTGTGATGCAGGCTGCAAAATCTGATGCAGAGGGGGAGGGAATATCACCTACTTGGCGGGGGTCTGCACTTTCTGAGTGCTTTTCTAGTTATTTTATGTAATTATTCTAGTGATTGTCCAGATGGCCCGTGTTTATGCCTTGTGTGAAGGAGCTATGTAACATCCGCTTGTAAATTCCTCTGCAGAGGACGACAAAAATTTTAAATATTTCAACGGTGAACAGTAATGACATCTATTGTTTGCGTCCTGGACTTCTCTGCCAGCCTCACCGACTTAACCATCCTGCTATCTTCTCCTAAAATGATGCTGTGGGACTTCATGGGAACACAGCATTACTCCTTAACTAAAAGGTCTGCCTCTGTAGGGATCCTTTCCGTAACGTTGACACTTAGAATAACAACCCGAGCCTGTCAGTGGCAAAAACAAACACTTTTAGTGGACATAGATTGATGGTGCGAACATTCCCCCAGTGGTCACATTTCAGCCTGTTTTATGGCTGCTGGCTGCTTGTTGCAGCCCTCTCACTCAATACTGGACCAATTTTTTAAATTGTTTTTCCCGTCAGTCACTTAGACACAACATGGGAAAATAGGGTCCAGGCTGAAAAATATGAGTTACCCTTAAAGACTATGGTATAGACCAGCTTTGGTGAAAGGGAAGGCTCTGGTCGATTGAGCTAGAATGCCGAGTTTCCCTTGTAGTGTAAATTGGATTAGTTGTGTGTCCCAGTTTTCATTCTAGTGCAAGAAATTGATCTTATTAAGATCCTTAAAGCAATAAAAAAATCAGTCCCACCAGGAAGCTATTTTCTTTAATTAAACAAACTAAATACACTTTATTTCAATCACTTGCCTGTAAATTAAAGGTAGAAAGTGCAGCGTCTTCATATTATCAGTGCTGCTACCTGTTGGTTGGATTAATGATTAAACACTGAAGCAGAGTAATAAAGTGATCTAGTGATTTGTTGCCTGTACAGTTTGTGCTCAGGTGCTGTAAATAAGATGTTGATTGTGCTGATCATCCTGTCATAAATGTAGACTTTGACACCAGCTGTAATGGCGATTCTGAAAATAGGTGGTGTGCGTGTGTGGGCGCCTGTTTGCTCTTTTGAAGCACTGAACTGGTAAAGACAGAAATATTAAACTGGGCTGCATATTAGTGTTTGCACTCTGTTCCTGTTCCTCTCTGTAGCCCTTCCTTTCTCCTGTGTTTCCCCCATGTGTCCCTCTCCTCTCTCCTCTCTCCTCTCTCTCGCTGCTTGCAGCTGCATTGCTATAAACAGTTGAGCCACTGTGCCCTACTTCTGAGTGGAGAGAGACAGAGGGAGCAGGGGGGGAAAGCGTGATGCAGGGAATGAAGACTAATGAGGGGGAAAGGAGGGAATGGGCTTTAAGAGAAATGGTGATACTGAGACAAAGACAGAAGAGGAGAGGGAGGCAGACAAAGAAGGGGAGTGTTTGGTGGAGGTCAGCTGCTCCTCCTGTGATGCGGTGACAGTTGCCCTTGTGAGCACAGCAAGACACGTGTGTGTTTGTTTGTGTGTGTGTGTGCAGTGTGTCTGTGGGAATTCAACCATGACCAATGTGACAAGGTGTCACACAGTAGTGTTAGCAGACACTGCAGGTGAAAAGCATTGCCACGCACACTACCTGTCACATGCAAGGGCTTGATCTGTACGCACACTTAAATAAATGCCCCCCAGGATTAATTTCTTATTTTGAAAACATTTGACTGATATCTTAAGAAATACAGGCAACCATATTGTTTATTGTCCAGCTCAGAAAAGACTCTATCTTTTATTACAAAAGTATAATATTGTGAATATTTACCCTAGCCATTTGTAATTGTTGTCTCCGTCAACACCACATAAACCGCTAAACTCAAACTGAAAAACTATTGAGGAGAATAAATTTTCTCTGGGATTATTAGAGCAATAAGAGCCTCAGCAAAACTGAGGGAAGATATGAGGAAATGCTAAAAAAAATACAGAAATTAAATTGGTAATGGTCTTTGCCTGCCACAAAACTGCTCTGCTCCTGAAATTTAGCTACCTTGCTTGCTAGTATATAGCTAACTAGAGCTAACTCACAAAAATGGGCACGTTTTTGAAAAAGAAAAGATCTGACGAGCAGACCAAAGCTTAACAAGCCACAATTTATTTATTCATTTATAATGATTAATTTTGCATGATTAGAAATAAGGAAATGTATTCAGTAGTTATTTTTTAGTTTGTGTTTGCAGATAGGAGGCCTCAGCCATGAGCTAAAGCTATTTGGGGGCCTAGGTGTTGAAAAGTTTGGAATCCCATGTATTGGAGCTTTATGCAAGGATAAATTGTGCAGAATTTGAGTTGCACCCTTCGGATTCTTCACTCTGCTGTAGTGTCTCTAGCTGGTGAAATGCCATGAGATTTTGTCATTTATATTTGGTTGCAGTTGCAGAATGTGTACAAGAATATTGCAATTTACTGTAACAGTTACAGGACAGATAAAGATAAACGGTATGGAATATCAAATGTATTATTTATTTCTCAACAAACTAGCTGAAGATGGCAGTTGTGGGATTGGCATTTGGGAAGGTGTTTTTTAGAACACTGAGTAGGTGGTTGTGTGGAAGGAAGTGTGCTATGCCAAGGTGTTGTAGAAAGGAAATAGTTCCTACCTGAAACTGCTCACAACAAGGTCTGTGGATTATCTTGAGTAACCAGGTCATGATTTCTGGAAAGAGACATTGCTATTGAGTTTTTCAGATGCGGCTTTCTCTTTGGCACTTTGAGCACCACAAGCTGAGTGCCATCTAGTTATATCAATCAATCAATCAATCAATCAATTTTATTTATAAAGCCCAATATCACAAATACAATTTGCCTCACAGGGCTTTACAGCATACGACATCCCTCTGTCCTTTGGACCCTCACAGCGGATAAGGAAAAACTCCCCAAAAAAACCCCTTTACCGGGGAAAAAAAAATGGTAGAAACCTCAGGAAGAGCAACTGAGGAGGGATCCCTCTTCCAGGACGGACAGACGTGCAATAGATGTCGTACAGAACAGATCACCATAACAAATTAACAGTAATCTGTATGACACAATACAATAATCTGTATGACATCCTCGATAATGACAGTAGCTTACAACAACATTCATGAAAGTAATAATATTGTCGTTATAGTTCTGGCTACTGTGGTACAATATGTTGAAAGTATATATTAGTATCTGGCAGTATACATGTATGATAATAATCATATGTGTATAATAACAGTAGAAGTATGACTAATGATGGCAGCAGCAGCAGCAGGAGGCATCTGGCAGGACCACGGCAGCAGCACAACCACACACGTCACACTATCGAGGCACCGCTGCAATACGAGTTAACCTGAGAGACAGTGGAGCACAAAGGCTCCGGAGAAAAAGCCGAGTTAGTGACATCCAGAATGGCCGAGTAAACAAGATACAGTAATAGGATACGCAAGAGCGAGAGCGAGAGCGAGAGAGCGAGAGAGAGAGAGAGAGAGAGAGAGAGAGAGAGAGAGAGAGAAGGTGCCCGGTGCATTATAGGTGGTCCTCCGGCAGACTAGGCCTAAGTCAGCCTAACTAGGGGCTGGTACAGGTCAAGCCTGAGCCAGCCTTAACTATAAGCTTTATCAAAGAGGAAAGTCTTAAGTCTAGCCTTAAATGTGGAGACGGTGTCTGCCTCCCAGACCGTAACAGGAAGATGATTCCACAGGAGGAGCCTGATAGCTGAAGGCTCTGGCTCCTGATCTACTTTTGGAGACTTTAGGGACCACGAGTAACCCTGCGTTCTCAGAGCGCAGAGTTCTGGTGGGATAATATGGCACTATGAGCTCTCTAAGATATGGCAGAGCTTGACCATTTAGAGCTTTATAAGTTAACAGTAGGATTTTAAATTCAATTCGGATTTTACAGGGAGCCAGTGCAGAGAAGCTAAAACAGGAGAAATATGATCTCGTTTCTTAGTTCTTGTTAGTACTCGTGCTGCTGCATTCTGAATTAGCTGGAGAGTTTTTAATGACTTACTAGAGCTACCTGATAATAGAGAGTTACAGTAATCCAGCCTTGAGGTAACAAAAGCGTGGACCAATTTTTCTGCATCTTTTTGGGTCAGGATAGGCCTAATTTTTGCAATATTACGCAGATGAAAAAATGCAGTCCGTGAGGTTTGTTTTAAATGAGAATTAAAAGACAAATCTTGATCAAATGTTACTCCGAGGTTTCTTACGGAGAGAAGGCAGACATCTCTACAGCTGATATCTCCAACACTTTGCAACTCACATCAAAACAATCTAGACGGATTTTGATTTTGGGGTGAACTGCCCCTTTACGTAATAAAAATAAGCCAGTTTCCCCTGTCCCTTTAACAGTTTAGGATCTCTGTGGAAAAACATGAAGTGCTTCATAAATAACCACACATGGATGTGATCTGCATCAAAATCAGTCAGTTTGCACCAAATTGAATTGAAACATATTGAGCGCTTTTGAAGATTTTCTGCAAACAATCAGACCAATAAAGCAGCAGACAGACTCAATAGATTATAATTATTCTCTTACATCATAAAGCTGTATAAACAGTCATTAAATCATGCTGCGTTCGTCTTTTTTCTTCTTCACTGCTCCTCTCTTGTATTATTAAACACCCTCAGTCAGTATGTTCTCAGTTGACTAAACACATTTTAAACAGTTTATTATTGCTTTGTGCAAATGGACATGAACAGTGTTCCACTCTGTTCTTTGTGATCGTTTTAAATGAACGTACGCAGCTCCTTTCATAGCATTGGTTTGCTTTGCTCTTAACCTTTATTCACGCCCTTATCACCATGTATTTTGCCCTTCTAATAACAGTGAGATAAAGGCAGCTTTACCCCTCACAGAGGGACACAGCTTGCCGGGAATAAGAAGGGCGGCTCAGCCTCTGGTTGGCCACTGTACGAGCTGTTCACCTGCATTAACGGTGTGTAGCAACAGAACACAAGTGACCTTGATTAAGATTGGATTCCTTTTTTCACCTATTTGGCTGTCAAGGTTTGCACAACTGTGGTATTATAAAATACAAATTGTTAGAAATACAGCTATGTGTGTTTGTAGAGGCTCACATAGAATAGGGAGAGCGATGCACAAAGACAGAAAGTGCTGGTGAAGACAGCAGAGACCACATGTGAGGAAGAGGGGGAGAGAGATGAGACGAGAACAGGGAGGAGGCTGATGAATAGATGAGGAGGGAGCAGAGCGAGGGGAAGAGATGCATGCAGCACTGCTTAATTCATCCTTTTTCCTCCCATTCAGTCTTTGCCGCCGTGTTTCGTCTTTCATTCTGGTGCCTCTCTGTCTTATTTTTTTCTTCATTGCCATGCAGTCTCTTTTTCTAACAAATGTGAAAACACTGAAATATTCACAGTCTTTGTTCATGCACTCAAATCCCAGGAGTCTGCAAATGTCTGCATAAGTGTGACTCTGTATAAGTGTGAGTCTGACAGCCAGCTAGAGCGCAGTGAGCTGGGTCACCGAGCAGAAAAAGCCAAACCTGAATACTGGCTGACGCCCCCCCCCCCCCACAAGTCAGTTCCTGACACAGAGGAAGGAGCACAGCTGGTTTTGAATTATGGCTCTGAGCCCTTGAAGCTTGGCCAGGGGAATGAGGGACTGAGGGTTTGTTGTGCGAAGACAAATGGAAACAGCTCTGTGACTGCTTTTAAGGGTCCAATCAATAAGAGACTTCTTCAACGCTTCGTCTCCCCGCTGTTTGATTGTGCCGAGGTCTGACTGGATCACAGCCAGTGTCTGTGTTTGGCCGGACACTGTTCAGGCTAGAGATGTTTCAGAATGAGGCCAGACACAGCCAGCGCTCTTTGTAAAGATTCCCAGCACATTATAAAGCAGCAGTAGGCAGCATTTATGTATTTCAAGAAAGAGTTCACTCCCAAATCAAACATACATATATTTTCTCTTAACTGTAATACTATTTGTCATCTAGATTGTTTCTTTGTGAGTGTGGGAGATCAGCTGTAGAGATGTCTGCCTTCTCATGAATATAATGGAACTAGATGGCACTCGGCTTGTGGTGCTCAAAGCACCAAAAAATTCATTGTAAAAACTCAACAGCAATGTCTCTTTCCAGAAATCATGACCTGGTTACCCAAGATAATCCACAGACCTTGTTGTGAGCAGTTTCATATAGGAACTATTTCCTTGTATCGAACTACACCCACAAACTGTACCACTGCACAGAAGGAATTGTGCATCTACTCATGGATAAGAGGCTGGTGTTTGTTACAATGCAAGATGCACAAACTCTGTGCAGAGTTTGCATGTTCTTCTACCCTGGAAATCCAGAGTTCTCGCGAGAAATTTGCTCAGCGAGTCACTCTGGCAATCAGTAATGATGCTCATTACCTACACCCATGAAACCGAGCTGCACCAATCACATCAGTGTATCTGATATAGGCGGGCCAGAGGCGAGTTAAACAGATGACGACAGCGCTGCAACAACGAAGTCCAGAATCAGTCAGTAAACATTGCAAGATGGCTACGGATGAACTCCAGTTGTTTGAAACGGCTTTGGCCGCTACAATGAATGAGTTAGACTTGGCTTTTTCTCTAGAAGAGGAACAGAAGACAGCGCTTGAGTCTTTCCTTTGTAAGAAGGACGTTGTTGCTGTTTTGCCGACCGGATACGGCACGAGTCTAATCTACCAGTTAGCTCCGCTGGTAGCTAAGCATGTAAGTCACCCTGTGAATTGTTCTGATTGGTTGTAGTGTTATCCAATTGCGTGCAGTGATATTTTCAAATGCATGCTTGGTGCCGCCCCTTGAGTTGGCCATTTTTATTACTCATGGCCAGACCCTAAATCTTTCTAGATTTGGGTCTGGATTTCCAGGCTAATGTTCTCCCAGTGTAGTGCAGGTTTCCTCCAGGTGCTCCAGCTTCCTCCCACAGTCCAAAGACATGCAGGTTAATTGGTGACTCTGAATTGCCCGTAGGTGTGAATGTGAGTGTGAATGGTTGTCTGTCTCTATGTGTCAGCCCTGTGATAGTCTGGTGACCTGTCCAGGTGTACTCTGCCTCTCACCCAGTGTCAGCAGGGATAGGCTCCAGCCCCCCATGACCTTCAACAGGATAAGCAATTACGGAAAATGAATGAATGAATGAATAAAAAATACTGACACTCATCTTTTTAAAACCTATGTACAAAATAATGTATTGAGGTTGTATTGTATGTAGTGCACAACATATGCCACCAGAGGTCAGTCTCTGGACTTCCAAACATGACAATTAGGGATAACGTTACAGGACTGTAAACAGCTGACCAGCTACGACAGAGAGTAACCACGGGGATAACAGGATTATTCTGACCAAACGTGAGTGGGTGATTGTTGAAACAGTGGAGTAACTAACTAAACGCCTTACAAGACTAACTAAGACAGTTTTGGGGAGTGTTCTTCATTTGAGGTTGAACGGTTGGGTTTTACAGTGAGTTAGCAAGGCAGTTAAGCTAGTGTGAGTCCTAGTTTGCTGAAAGTAAGAAACTTGAATTCAGAAGGTGTATGGTTGTATTTTTTTGTATTTCTCTGAAAAGTGGTAAAGGACTATAACCTGTGTTGACATTTGTGACTTTACATTGTTCATTTATTCGACTAAACAAATTAAAGGATCTTGCGGAAACTGAATAATACTGTAGCGTCCCTTAACAAGGAGGCTACGAGGCAAGCACCTGTTTTGCTGGCTTTTTATTCCTTACCTGTAGCACAGGATATTGTGGGCCGTAGTCAACGCCAAAACAACAAACCTGTCTGCTTTGCAAGGTGTTCTCTGCATTAGCGGCTGCTTCAATAACTCCCACTCCTTCGCTTACACACCACACACACAAACTAGCAGGTATAACAACAACCCTCCCTCCTCAAGCCTCTTCCAATCACAGGTGGTATCTCACACAGATCACTGTCACAGGTGCCAGTATTGACTGACAGGCCTCACAGCGTCTAAAAACACACAACTTCGCTGGGAGTAACACGTTCACGGACATTATGGAAAACTCAGTAACTGCCATAACAGACCTTTTTACTGCAGCTGAACATAACACAGTCTTAACAGTGACAGAATCCCAGTCTGTCCCTGTACTTATACATAGATAAATTAAATATTGCTCAGGCCTTCTGCTCACAACAATCTGTGGATCATCTTGAGCAACAGGGTCATGATTTCTGGAAAGAGACATTGCTGTTGTGTTTTTTAAATGTGTCACCTAGTCTCATTATATTGGAGAGAAGGCAGACATCTCTACGGCCAATATCTCGGACACTCTGCACCTCACACCAAAACAATCCAGATTAATCAATAGCGCTATAGCTAAGAGATAAAATATGTATTTTGATTTTGGGGTGAACTGGAGTAATAAAAATAGCCAGTTTGTTGTCTCAGGCGAGACATGGACGCTGGGGCGATGCCAAGAGGGAGATGCATGTGATTGCTTGTGTTGCTTTGATTGTCTGAAATGATTCAGAGATGAAACCCCTCTGAAACCACAATATATCACATTTAGTCAGAGTCGGGCTGTGCTGAGCTGATAGAGTCAAATCATGCCTTGTTTTGCTTTCATAGGTTAGCTACATTAGATTGTGTTGCTTTTTGTGACAGCAGGCTGGAGGAGTAAAAGATGTCAAATCAAAGCATGTTTTTTAGCTTATTGTCCATTTACACTAGAAAGGCTGCGCTGTTGTTTGATCTGTGGTCGAGCAGCGTTCACAGGCAACGCACCTGTCCAGCTGCACAGCTTTAGTGTCTGCATCCACTCTAACACTATGAGTCAAATGTTAAAAGATCCTGCGTCACTTTTCTCTCTTGAATTTAAAGAAGCAATGCAATAAAATATGTTGGATAAATTGCCATGCAGTTTGGTTCACACATTCATGTTATTCTCAGGATTAATTACAATAACTTCTGTGACTTTCCACCTGATACATCTATAAGGAGATGCGTTTCTTTGCATTATACACTAGAGGCTTACTCTGTATGCCAAATCGATTAGCCGAAGCATTAAACCCACTGGCAGGTGACGTGATTAACACTGATCATATTGTTACAACGCAATGTTCTGCCGTGAAACTTTTGGTTTCTCCGAAATTGCTTTTCACAAATCACAGACACATGGTTATCTTTTTTTTCCATCTCTAGAGTCTTATTCTTCTCAGCTGGCATGTCGCCATGTCTTTATCCTGAAATAATGATGTTTGTTTCATGTGATTTATCATGCTCAGATCAGAAAGACAAAATTAACTGAAATTTTCATCGCTGCCAAATCCAATCACTCTGTTGTTTCTCTGTCAGTATAATATGAAGGGACACTATCAGCTAGCAGATCACCTTCAGTGCCTTCAAAGCGGTATGATGAGGATGATGAAGACTTGAGGAGGGCCTGAGGCTGGGTGTGAAATAGCACAAGTGCGAAAATAGAGCTTTGATGGTGTTCGCCGTCTCAATGGAGGAATTTATCGGCCGTGAAATTGTCGATCAGGGCGCTGGTGGAGAGGAATTGACTCACACTCCTCCGGGCACCGGCACCCTGCATCCTATTGTTGCACCACAAGGGAGACATTGTCAGAAATGTAATTATTTTCCTCTGCTGTCAAATTCAGAGAAATGCAGGCTCATTAGGCCACATTTTAGTGAATGTTGTTAAATGATGAGTCGATTACAGAACTGCAGAATTTTACTCCTGAGCTCAAAGACCATTTGACGAGGACTGTTTGGGTCCATCAGCTCTCCAGATGAAGGATCACAGCTCAGGTTTATTGATCTGACATTTAACCTCCAGCCAAATGTCTAATTAACTGGATTAATCTCCATTAAGTGTTCTTTTAAGCACTGCAATATCCTGATGTTGTTCAGCATTTAGCTGCATTTGTGTTTGCATTTAAAGCTACAGTGGGTAACCTTTATAAAGGCAACATTTACGGAAACTGTCACATCTACATATGAGATAGATAGTTTGTAAAAAAAATTATGTTCATCCTAATCCTCTTAGTGCTTCTTATGGCATTTGCTAGAATCTACCACCGCAGAGGAAAACCAGAGCCAAATATCACTGCTCATGAACTGCGGCCAAATTGTCAGACGAGGTAGCAATGATCATATGAATCAAGATTCTGTTACTACGGTTTCATGCCTCAAATGTTTCCAGAAACATATTTAGTGTACTGTTTAGCTGTAAAAGGAGAAAGTTTGCCCCATCTGGTGGGTGCTGCTTCATTTATCATGAATGTTCTCAACATGGTGGCAGGGTCTCCAACAGCAAGTAGCACAGCTTGGTATTAGCGATGGTCATTTACCTTATCAGAAACTTTAAGCATTTTGGTGATTTCCCTCCAGCCAGCTGACACATTATGTTGTGGGTTTTTTGGGCAGTGAAATAAGGAGGTATCATTTAGATAATTTCAACTTCATGAATTAGCTGTTCCGTCCATTGCAGCCCTTTCAAAGTAGAAACACGGTGTCCAATGAAAGTTTAACGATCAAGGTTCGGTTTATTGTTTTCAAACATGTTGAAAACATGAGGGAACAAAATTCGTTACCTAGGTGCAGCAGTATAAAGTACAGAGGACGGACTTTAAGCCAAAGCGTTCAACTCACAGCCTCTGCACCCTAGCCTATTGTTCTTACTACTTCAGCTCAAAACGGCGCTTGCAGCCAGCTGGGACACCTCTTTTTTTGGCTTCAAATCCAAAATGTTGTCATATTGGCGCAGTTGTTTTCTTGAGAGACTCCACCAAGTCTCCTCTCATCACCCCAAAAAACACATGAACTTTCGAGTAAACAAACACAGCTTGGGCCACTCTCAGCCGGGCTCGGCAGGAAATTGCACACAGCCTGTCAGACGCTAGTGGCTTATTGGTCATAATGCCAAATGCTGATGCAGCTGATTCGCATAAAATCAAACTGGTTTAAGGTTGTACTTCGGACAGGACAGGCAAAGCTGGAAACGACCCAGCCCTACTGGATAGTGTCTTTTTCCTGGTTTTAAAGGCTCCATTACAGTAAAGTAACTGTTATTTGCCTCTGCCATTATATCCACATCACTGATGATTATCTATCTAAAATCTCATTGTGTAAACATTTTGTGAGAGCCCAATAATCAGGTTGAGGTATTTCATCTAAAATACTGTGATATTTGATTTTCCTCATGTCCCCCAGCCCCATAATAATCCATAAACAGTTTAGCCTTGGCAAGTTCGTAACCTGAATATGAGGGATAGTGTGAATAACCGTGTGAATATCAATGAGTTGAACTGGGCTGCAGTCTGTATCTTGTGTCTGAGAGAGTCTCTGGTATTTCCTCAGGAAACCGTTCCACCATCAGTACTCTTTACCCCCACCTCACCACCCAGCTCCAGCCTCTGCATCACCCTCTGTCCTTGTCTTTTACTTCTTTTCCCAGGTCTGTTTGTCCTCAATTCACCTCCTCAACCCCCCCTCTTCTCTGTCCTCAAATGCACCGTCTCCTTATTTTCGTTTTACTTCTTCATTTTTGTTTGTCGAACCTCCATGCTGTGCACATACGCCCTCCTCTTCCTCCCATCACATACTGTACTGTAGTCTTCCCTCTCCTCTTTGCCCCCCTTTTCTCCGGCTTCTCCTCGTCATCTGCCCATTTCCCCCTCTAATGCTTTATCCTCGTCCCCTAACCAGATATGCTGCATTCATTTTCTGCCTGAGCCGCCGTTCGAGCTTTCAGAAAATCAGTTTATTTAGTGGAAGAGGAAATTAGTTATAGCAGCAGATTATTAGGCTGGATGTAAACATAATCAGCTAGGCTGCAGTATCTAGTCAATTTGATTCAGGTCTTTAATGGGATTAATAAGACTCCCTTTGATAATGCAAGTAGATGTGAAGTGTTTGTGTATGGGTAGCATCAACGGAGCCCCAAGCTGGCACTGCACATTATAAAGTGCTCCTTCCATTACGGAAAGTACAAACTATTGAAAGCGTCTGGCTAAAAATTTTGGCAGACTTCAGCAGAATGTCAGCTCAGATCCAACCAGGAAGTGGACTCTATTAGTTATCCGGAGGAAAAACAAGATGAATAAGTGTGCAAGGGAGTTCGAAGTAATGGTGTTAAAAGGTTCCTTCATAGCACAACATAAATCACAGCAGAGCAGAGCCCGGGCGAAGAGAGCAGTGCCAAGTAAAGCAGAGTGGAGCGGTGACGCCTGGAATGAAGTCAAAACAAAGCAGACACACAGTAGTTGTCACTTGACAGAGTGCAGACTCGCAGTTCGCTGACAGCACAGTCATAATCCCAAACCCAGCATCTGTACACCAACAACCTTTAAACCTTTTTTGCCCGTCTGAGTGACTAGAGAACCCAGAGACATCAGAGGCAAAGACGGAGGAAGTGACACTGTGAAAGAGGAACACAGAGGAAGGAGAAAATAACAAGTCTACAGCTATATGAGCAGCTCCTATGCCTTGAGCTGAATGCTAATGTCAGCATGCTAACATCCTCACAGTGATACACTGACATTTGAACATAGTAAACGCGAAAAAGAGATTTTCATTTGATGAATTATAATGTTGTGGACTTGGGGCCAACAGATAAAGTAACTTATTGTTTCAGTATTAGTCAAAACATAAATTACGTTAAGGCCTGTTTATACATATACACATATTTTTGAAAACAGATATTTTTCCTTTCTTTTTTAAAAATATTTCTGTTCACATGACCTTCGTTTTACAAAATATCCCAGTCCAGACCATCTATGGTTCACACTAGAAGCCAAAAACAACCTTAAATGCTCGTCTGCATGAGCTGTTTTCAGCAATCCTCGTCACAAAGGTGGTAAAGTGTACAGGCTAACATTACCTTTCTCAAAACACCTCCTGGAGATCTCATCACAGCTGATTTCCATTCAATACAAAAACAAAGGAGCTCAGCCAAACATGTGAGTGATGCTCTGGACATTCAGTAGTTTTCCTTTCATTCCTCATCAACAACAATCCCACTCTGGAAAGTGTCTCAACATCTGCTGGCTCAGCCGGTCCTGATCCAAAATCATCATTACAAGTGGGTTTTTAACCATGGATGCTGAAGTCTGACAACAAACACTGGGAGCAGCAGACGGCTCCATTCAGTTGTGAATTGGTGCAGTAATACTGAGTTTAAATGAAGTCGTCATTGGACCAAGCGGTGCAAACAAAACGTTAACGAACCAGAGAGTTAATCTGCCAGTGTTGATGTGGTGCATGCTCATTACACAAGTGAACAATGGGTATGCAGGAATTGAGGAGAAGATGTTACTGTTTCCCAAACACTCTAATTTATATGTCAACACAGATACACAGTAATCTGAGTTTAAAAAAAAAAAAAAAAAAAAAAAAAAAATCGGCACCTACTGTAAAACTCTGTGTGCGTCACTCACTCTACAGCAAGAAACGCAACTTTAGAATAAATGCACTGTTCCAGAAATGTACTGTATTTCAAAATAAGTGTGTCATCCACAAACTTGACATGTTTGCAAGTCACTTGCGGTCCATTCAGAAAGGACCTGTGACCCGCCTTTGAAGCGTGACCAAGCAGTTGGGAACCACTGCTTTAGATTTAGTTTAGCGTGCTAACATTTGCTAATTTGCATGTAGCAGAAAGAGCAGCTAGAAATGTCAGTAGTTTGAACTGGAAGTACTGCTGAGACTGATTCATACGTTATTAGGTTTGCATTCACACTGCATGCCTTAGTGCTCGATTCAGGGTAATTTGTATTCTGACTTTTTTGTGTGGTTATTGACATTATTTTTCAAAATGTGGCCTATATCAGATTCCAGTGTGAACACAGTCCTGAACTAAGGCACATGGGCAAAAGAGCAACAACAGATGTCACACACAGAATCCTGT
Source organism: Epinephelus cyanopodus (assembly GCA_026686955.1). Classification (NCBI taxonomy): domain Eukaryota; kingdom Metazoa; phylum Chordata; class Actinopteri; order Perciformes; family Serranidae; genus Epinephelus; species Epinephelus cyanopodus. The sequence goes on along the minus strand of CM048925.1, from coordinate 10,363,567 downwards.
CATCGGAAATAAATATGGAGGTCCCTGAAGTCAGCGTTTAGAGTTTCATTTATAAATGAATGTACATGAAAACCAGCTAATTCATGAGCAGATGATAATGAGGATGAGGATAGAGGAAGCCAAATTTTTATTAGGGCTTTTTGTGGAGCAGTGGCTGCAACTTCTGTACGGAGGTGTGTGTGGATGCGAAGTCAGAGCCAGGAGTGGTGAGATCATAAAGTGTTGTGTATCGGAAATAGATTTAATCCAAAATTTTAGGATGTCAGGAGCTACTTTTAACCACACAAAACTCTCACCAGCACAGAATTGTGATGGAAAAGTTGCATTAATTCAGATATGACTGTTCAGACTGAGGCCGCATTGCAAAAACATAGTCAAGCCTGTATTGATTAAGGATCACATGGGGGGGAAAAAAATCAGAATTGAAAAGAATAAATTTCATGTGATTTTTGTCGTTCGCAATGTCATGGGGAAAAAATTACAGATATGAGTCACATATGAGCCAAAAATAAAATCTGATTTGGGCCACTTTTGCCTGCTGTCTGAATGTAGCCCGGTCATAAACCAGTCTTTTTACTTTGTTCTAACATTTTAGAGTCCAAATGGCTTATTAATAAATCAAGGAAATTATCTGCAGATTAAATAACAAGCAAAGTATCGTTAGTCGCAGCCTTAGTTGAGCTATTTCTGTCTGCACCCAACAGGTTGACACTGCCATGAATGGAACCATGACATGGTGCATCATGGCATGGCTACAAAGTATAGAGAGTAATGAAAGCACAACCTGGCCTGCTGCTGCTGTTGGACAGAATATCCTGGACTAATCTCATTTCCCCAGTAGGTTTAACCAGAATCTACTAATTGGCTTGGTTTTTTTCACCATATGGGCTGAGAGGTTTAGTCTGGCTCAATTAACAGTGAGTGAAAGAGGCAGAGACCGAGTTTGATGTAACACACACTGATAAAGAAACAAATTCTCAGAGGAAAAGAGATGTCGGTCCACAGAGCGAGACATAAAACTGATATTTGAATAAAGGTCTTGAGACACACCAGTCAATAAATTGGGGAAAGATGAGCGTGAAAGAGCGAGGCGAAGACGAAGCAAAGTCAGATGCAGATAAAGAGACAAAAAGGTTGAGGGAGCAGAAGAAGTCAAACAGACGGGAGCAAAGAGCACCCTTAAACACAAGAGGTAGTGAAACCTGCCAGAACAACTGATGTAAGTCAGTACAACCTCCTGTGTTGTTAAAAGTTGAAGTGCCTGTCTGGTTCTTATCCCCTGTCGCCATGACAACACTGCCAGCAAAAAAAAAAAAAAAAATGTAGAGAGAGAGGTTAGGAAAAGTAAAGATAGAAAGAGGCAGGGGGATGAAATATGGAGAGAACAGTAGAAGATACCAGTGCTGCCAACTTGACGACTTTCGTGCTAGATTCAGCGTCTTTTCGGATCTTCTTAACGGCTTTATTTCTAGCAGCAAACTTAGCGACTTATTCAGACAATCAGGGTTAAAGATAGAAATATATTGGCCTCATTCCCGTAGTGCTGCTCAGAGTAATCACAGTCTCTTCAGCCATCAGTGCAGGGTCTCTCTCCCCGTCTCTATTCTTGTGTCATGTAGTAGGAGTGGGACCGGCAGGAGAAGCGGAGACTCGCTTTCTGTGGGAGTTCAGTTGTAGTGAGTTTCTAACGGTTATGGTGTCGCTCTCTGGATTGGAGGCGCCAGAATATGATGCACTATTAGAGTAAACAATAAAGCTGTAATGCAATGCATATGTTTTGACTTTTCAATCAGTTTTAATGCCTCCATTAATGCGTTTTGACGTCACCAAAGTGCAAATGCAACTTTTGGAGCAAGTGCTAGCTACGTCCATTGGAAAAGAGTTGGCAACACAGGATACAGAGGAAGAGGATTATTGGATGGAGTCAGTAAAGAGGTGAAGACCCTCGGAAAAAATGTGTAGGTCGTCAAAGGCAAGAGACGAATGATCTTTTGACCCCGTTTGAATTGTGCCATGAGTTACACATACGATGTTTGTAGATATAAAAGAGAAATTTGCAAGTCCAGAAAGTCATAGTTTGTCATAGGTTTTTACCTCGTAGCTGTTTACTTCTGGTTTAGCGCACCGTTAACTTGAATGGGGAGAAAATGATTTAATCATGTGGATCCTCTAGACTTTCCAAATGCTAACGGACCAAATGGATCAAATTCTGATAGTGAAATGAGTCATTTTGCAGGGGTTGTGAAGTTAAATTAAATTAATTTTGTGATTTACTGACGTCTCTTTCACAATACAAGTCTTAAAAGTATTTTTGGGTCACAGGGCATCATGTGACGGTGCAATTACTGTTTGTTCACTACAAAAAATTTTGAGAAATGACTAAATATAAATCTCAATTTGTTGGAGATAGTATCTTGTCTCTGTTAGGGCGGCAGTTGCTCAGTCCACAGGGCCCTGGCTTGGGAACCAGAGGGTCGCCAGTTCAAATACCTGTATGGTACAAGCATAGAGTGTAGACTGTTAAATGGAAAGGTGCAAATTCGCTTCCTGGGCACTGACGGGGTGGCCTTGAGGAAGGTACCCAACCCCCAACCCTTCTGGGTGTAGGTCATTTTTGTGCATGGCTGTGTATTTTGGGCCTGTGTGTAGATGATAACAGATTGAAAAAAAAAAAATGAATTTCCCCTCAGGGATTGAGAAAGTATATCTTCTTTTTCTTCTTCTTCTGTGCTTCTGTGCTGTCAGGCGTTGTCTTGGATGTTGAACAAAAAAATTATAATTTGTCTATCATATATTTTTTTTCCAAAGTATGGTCCCATAAGCTGTGAGAAGTGTGTGTGTGTGTGTGTGTGTGTGTGTGTGTGTGTGTGGTGTGTGTGTGTGTGTGTGTGTGTGTGTGTGTGTGAGAAAGAGGTGCCGTTGAACACATGTATTTGTGTGTGTGAGTCAGAGATATCCTTGTTGCTGTGGATTCAGTCTATCCAAAGTGAGAAAGGCTTATCTGTGTTTCTGTTAGTGTGTGTGTGTGTGTGTGTGTGTGTGTGTGTGTGTGTGTGTGTGTGTGTGTGTCTGTGTGTGTCTGTGTGTGTCTGTGTGTGTGTGTGTAGGTACAGAGGGCAGCTTTACTGCTGTCATAAAGGCCTTTATTTTGTGAGGCCAAGATTGAACAGGCAGATAAAAAACTCATTCTCGCAAACACACACCCGTTTTAAAAGCCACAGACATCTGACAGACGAGCAGATCTGTTCACGTAGGGTCAAAATTTCAAGTTAATATTTTCTGTGTGATCGTAACATCAGCATGAACTGATCTGAATACGAGAGAGTAAACAGACTGAGTGCTGTATTCTCTGTATGTCATCAGTCTTCCCATGAAATCTGAAGTTTGTACTTTAAAGTGCTGCCTCTATTGAAAAACAAGATGTTTTATCATCTTTTTATTAAGTTATTTTTCCCAGTGCACAGGCTTGTGTAATGAATTATGCTGTTTTGTCTTGCACCCACTCAGCCCCAAAAAGAGTACACCTGCACCCTATTTATACACCGCGGAGTCTTGCAGCTTTTGGCAGCGTGACAGTCTGTGGATTTGGATAACAATATTTCTTCAGAATATTGGTGCATCCACTTTAGTCCTGATGTAGCCCAGGGGTCCAAGCCTAATCTTAAAAACATCACTGCGGTGTAGCACTAAAAAGTATCTTCCTTATGTGCACAGACAAAGAGGCTTTTATGGCTGTGCTGTGCTGTGAGTGTATGAAATTCACGAGACAGCGAAATATCTGTGTGTGCGTGTGTTTAATATTTGATGTTTGTGTTTGTGTTGCAGATTTGAACCCACTTCAAGCCAAACGCTCAAGTATGTTTCCTTCCTCATGTCATATGTCGAGGTTTATATAAATCTACATCTGATTACAGGCTGAAATTTCATAACGTAATCGCTCAGATCATCAAACAATCAAATTCTGGGATGATTAATGACTTGATTTCTTTCAGCAATCTCTCGATTACGGGGATTAAACTGATTACAAAAGATAATCTAAATGATCACATGGAGCATTATTTAATCGAAGGAATCTTTTTTCCGGAAATTATGATGAATCATCTCCAGTGTTTTACCCATACTGGAATAATCCCGTCACATCTGGTGTGTTGCTCAACAGCATTCTGTAAACAGCTCTGGTCAAAATGTAACAATGACGTCAACGATCACATTTCTGATCAATGAAACAGTGTCTGCCAGCATTTGCTTTCGGTTGATATCATATTTCTTATCTATTATCATTTCACTTCCCTCATCAGTTTGAATTCAGTTAACCCAAATGAAACCGGGCTGGTCCAGTTTAGGGAGGCAGGCAGGAAGTGATTAAGGAGACTGTCCATTAACGATGCTGTCTGAGTTTATGGCCTTGTGTTGGAAAGCACCACACCCCTGTAGCTTCCTTGAGCAAGGAAAAACACAAGGATTTTCTTTCAGAGATCAATGCAAAATATATCAAGCAGTGTGTGTCTACAGCTCATAATGCAACCGCATAAACATGCTGATATTTGCATTTCACATGTTTAAGTTTGGCATACAAAGATTTTACTTCAGACAGTCCTCTATTTATGTTGCAATAACTTCCTCCTCCACGCAGTAAGTTAGGTGTTAATACACGATAAATCATGCAAACAGGAACGAGGAATTTAGCAACCTTTAGACTCATAAACTCTATCAATAATATACATTGTCACCATGAGGTCACCCATTGGTTTGTGAACTCTCATTTTGAAGCCTTGAGTTTGGCATTTTCACTGTCGCCATATTGGATTTTTGAAGCCAGTGGTGGCCACATTTGGACGAGAGGGTGGAGCTAACCCTAACGCTAGTTTTAGAGACTATGGTTAACTGTGATAATACTAATGCTAATTTTCACTAGTGAAAAACAGGCTTTAAACCATAAAAACAAAATGTACTTACCAGGAAAATGTTAACGTTAACTGGAAACTCACTGAAATAGCTACAGCTACAGCTACGCCTATATTCTGTGAATCTCCGGTTACACTATGGTTGCATTAGCTAGCCAACATTGTTGTCGTGGTAGCTGTTTCTCAGTGGATGAATAGATGTCTGTGGGGATTGACTCACTTTTTGAGCCAGTCTCAAGTGGCCATTCAAAGAATTGCAGTTTTTGGCACTACTGTGTTGGCTTCATTTCTCAGTTGCGGAGGCCTACAGTTGGTTGGACTCCAGTGTGTTTTAATACTGTTATGTTCTCATCCTTGTAGGAGTCCCGTTTGCATGCGGACAGTTTAGTTTGTCAGGTGGATAAAATTACAACGTCACAAGAAAAACCATGTAAAGCCGCAGACCATTTGTTGATAGTGTTTAAATAATCAAACCTGCGTTCAGTACAGTTTGTTTATATCTTGACAGCGTTCAGAGATGGAACAAGGAGACGCTACGCCAGAATTAAACCATCATACATCTTGATGTTTGTTTTAAATGAATATTTCCTACAATGGACTGCAAAATTGTCACCCACTCAAAAAGCAGATTAGAATTTGTCTCCCTTGATTAAAGAGTACTGTTCTGTGATCACCAGATGTCTGTTACACTGACCAGGAGCTAATCACAGACACAGACCCCATTTACAGCTGGCATTAAAGGGACAGTTCAGATTTTTTTTAAGTAGGTTTACATGAGATACTATAGTCAGTGTATTACCTACAGAATGCCCCAAGTTAGGAGAAGCAGGGAGTAGTGACACTATAGCTGAGCAATGTACTGCTGTGGAAGGGTCAGCAACTAAACGTATTTTAGCTACGTCAAAAAGGTTTCACCTAAAATATTGTGCATATTTTTAATGCTTTACCTTGACGCAGAAAGCCTGTTCAGATGGGAAAGCTATCAACAACTTAAGCTCCCCATGCATGCCTTCGTCAAAGCTTCCACACTCCATTGAGAAAATAAAAACAATAATTTTTACCTTGCTGAACACGGGAGCTAATTGTCTACTGCTGCCTCGATCAGTTAGTTTATTTGTGTCATTGTGTGACTTTAAAGGATCCAAACTAAACACCAAAGTCACACAATAACATGAACAAAGTAAGGGATCCAGGCAGCGGAAGACCAACAGCTCCCGTGTTCAGCGAGGTAAAATTACTGTTTTTCTCAATGGAATCTGGCTTTGAAGAGATGTTCCAACAGCTTTAGTTCCCCGTCAGAAATCTTTGTCTGATGTTCTGTGTCAGTGTGTCTGTCTGCTTCTCCAAACTGGGTTTGTGCTGACCGATATATACTGACAATGGGTAAGTATCTCATACAACCCCATTTCAAAAGATCCAAGCTATCCCTTTAACATGCAGTCTGTATCTGGGTATCCTGTCTTGACAAGGAAAAACACATGCTAATGCAGGTGTACATGTACACAGAACACAGTGAGATCAAATGGGATCAAATCAGCTAGAACACATCTGGAGGTGGACAGGCTGGCATTATGTTCGGATCTCAGCCAGCTGTAGATACAATCTGTACAGCCTGTCCAGCATTTTGAAATGTCACTTAACTCTGCCTCTTCCTGCTAGCTCAAGGTAGCTGGCAAAAGCCACAAGTAGAAGCAGCAGCTAGCAAGTGTATATGTTGCTTCCTTTCACCTGGCACACACCATGTTTGCTGTCCACAAGCCTCTAAATAATGTGCATATTGACATCCAATCACACCGTGGACAAAATCACAATAACACGAGTACTACTTAATTCTAAGTGTAAATGCACAGGCTGTGGATTGGATGTAATTGTCAGATAATGTACCCAGACACATGCTAATACCGGGAGTAAATAATGTTAATTACTCTGAAATGATCCCCAGTCTTAGTTGACTCAGCTTGATTAGAAATGGCCAACATCCTATCAGTTCCACATACTCGTGTGTTTGGTTTACTGAGAGAGGCAGATTTAAAGTAAACTCAGTCTGCTGCAGTCCTGAGGGCAGAAATCCCTCATCAAACAGCGGTCATAGGTTTGAGTCACTCAAACTGACAGGCAGGCCGCAGGTAATCAAATAGCATGTCGGTACAACAGCAGCAGCAGCAGGGCTTCTCGCTACAGCACAACTCAATAAACCATGAGTTTTGTGTACAATAACAGAAAAGCCTGTTAGGTTTAAATCGATTTAGCCAAAGAATAAGAGAGTGGAGCTGATGGGAGCACATGGTGAACATAACAGGATGAGTGACGCAGTGTTCATATGCTGGCTGGTTTCTCTTTGGCGTGCTGTTAGCAGACTGAATATTTGGCTTTATTAACACAAATCCATGGATGCATTATGCATGTGTATGAGCTGTTAGCATGGTGAAATGCTGCGGTAACAGTGACTGGAATTTACTCCTGTGGCCTGTATCATAGATCTCAACCCAGCAGAATGGAGGAGGATAAAAGAGGTGTAAAATATCCACAGGATGGATGCGCCCACAATTAATTATCAGTAGCAGAATTCCATTCACTGAGGTCCCTGCAGAGCATTTGTACACATGATTAAATTCATACCTTGCAGTTGTATTCTTGTGCAGGTTAGATGTGTCATGTATTGTAGCTGGCAGGTGCATTTCATCAGTGTAATGACTTTAAATGGTGACAACAGTGGGACGGTTACTGTACAGTGTCTGCGAAACATCCCAGTGGATTGCCATAATGAAAATCTCTAAGCAAGATTAGTCAGGTTTTTTATCCAAATGTAGCACAAATTTTAATCGAAGTTTTAGAAAATTGGCAGTGCTTTTCCATCCACTATTGTTATGCACATTTTGAGTTGGTTCGTTTAGAAAAGCATTTTCACTGTTTTTTTTTTAATGCACATATTGAAAATGTGCAAAAAAACAGTTGGATGGAAACACACCTATTATAACACTTTGACTGTCTACTTCTTTCAGAGACAATCACTCTGACCATTATTTGGGCTACAACATATTTCTAAAAATGTCGAGATCACACAGTCTGTGTTTTAATATTAGAGAGGAGTTACTAAGTTCAGTTTCATTCTATTCCATTCAATTGAATAAGCTGGCATGACATTTCTTATGTATTGCCGAAGCACAATTACAATTTAAGGTAGTGAATTCAGAAACAACTACAAAAGCACTCAGAGAGCGCAGACCTCCGCCAAGCAGCTGGGATTTCCAGCCATTTCATCATTTTATCCACTTTGCTTCAACCGATCACCACCAAAATTTTATTATCTGTTCCTTGTCCCATTATCCACCTTTCCTGAATTTCATCAAAATCCGTTCAGAACTTTTTGAGTTATTTTACAGACAAACAGACCAAAGCCAGCAAAAACATAACCTCCTTGGTGGAGGTAATTAACAACAATGTGTTAATACAAAATCATAGACATAAATTTAATTTTAATACTTTGGGACATGAACAGCTCCAGAAATGGATTTTTGCCATATAGCCAGTACACTTTTTTAATCTAGTCTGTAAACAAACAGGAAAATCAGTCAAACTGACAGGTATTTTTTTTTTTTTTTTTTTTTTACAAATATATTCATAATCCATAAAAAATACTAAAGGTAGAACCTTATAAAGGAAATGACAGTGTCAAATATGACTTAAATGTATAACTACATGCTAACACCTTGATGTATTGCTGCGTACTGCAAACCAGTTGTTCTCTTCTAGTAGACAGTTAGGCTGTAACATCAGGAAGTGTTGAGATGAAGTGAGCATGTGCTACTGATTTCTACTAACTCCATGAGTAGATGCACACTTCCTTCTGATGCTGCTGGAGAATGTAGTTTGAAAATAGTTGCTAAATGAAACTGTAATAAAGACTGGATTTTTTGAGCTGCTCACGTTCCTTCTTCCTGATGTTGCTGTCACTAGGGATTGCTTCATCTATCACCACTGCCTTCATCTGTTGTTTGTCGATCAACACGTTGTCCGGTTGGTTAGCCATTACCAGTTTGTCAGGGTGGATCTGGAAGTCCCACATGATCTTAGCCCGTTCATTTTCCACTGTGGGACTTCCAGCCCAAACTCAGTGCAGATGTTCCTGTACACTATGCCAAATCTGTATTTTTGGATTTGGGGTGAACAGTCCCTTTAAAAGATGAAGGATAATATTCCAAAAAAGAATAACTGATGCAAAGGAAACATTAACAGTAACAGTAGGTTGGGAAGAAAAACTGCTACAGAATAGAAAAAAAAAATCAATTTATGGACATGATTCTGACCTTAACAAACCTTTATCGTTCTCATTCTCAGTCTCACTCCTACTGTATGAACTGTGTCTTTCTATAATGAATAACAGAGCACCGCACTGCTTTCAAATGTAAACAAGCCAATGGGCCTGCTGGGATGTTGTGGTACAGGAGAGAAGCTCAGGGATTCTGCTCTTGGCCTTGGTAATGAAATGTTGAGGAGGTTAGAGTGTGTTTTTGAACCATTGCAGAAATCTGTGTGTGTGTGCGGGTCAGGCAGACTGGATGGTTGAATGATTCTCTATTACTCTCGTTCTGAATGGCTCAGCAAAGACCGTCCGTCTTACAGCCTGTCTGCCTTAACTGTCTCTCGTCATGAATTATTGACCTTCTGTCTGTCGTACTGTTTTTTCCTAACTGGCTTTATGTTGGCCTGGCTCCTCTCCTGTCTCACTGTCTTTTTGTCTGCCATTTTGTCTGAAGCAAAAGCAGAACCAACGCTGTGCTGTAGAGGTTTGTTTGTTAAATTAATTTTCTTTCAGTCACTCCAGGAGGTGGATTAAATCCAAAACGCGTCTATAGAAGAGCCGAGAGATTGTTGTTTACCTCATCTGTTATTATCAATTCTGTCACATCGTTTCTATTGTTGTCGCATCCAATCTGTTGTCGCTAGATTCAATCTGTGAAGACTGAGTATATACTCATTTATCATTGTCAGATAGTTTTTTTTCTGGTTTCATTTTGAACACACTGGAATAGAAATCAGCTCTGGCATCACATGAAAAGACCCAAACGCCACAGTTACAGATTCATGTGGAGTGTGTGGCTTTAAATGTCTCCATAGTAAAGATTTTGCATTCTCATGGTGGAAACCATCAGCTTGTAGTATAAACACAGTTGGGAATCCACAGTTTGGTGATGGGTTTCAAATTCCAGATTTATACTCTTCATATGATTGAAAAGGGATTGCTGTTCCAGTGTGCTCAAGATTTCTATTTGCGGCAATATTTAGGGGCATCAGCACATGACAGTTAAGGTGGTATAAATCTCTTTTCTTTTTTTTTAAAGATATTTTTTGGGACATTTTAGCCTTTAATTGACAGGACAGACAAGCGTGAAAGGGGGGGATAGAGAGATTGACATGCAGCAAAGGGCCACAGGCTGGAGTCGAACCCGGGCCGCTGTGGCAACAGCCTTGTACATGGGGCGCCTGCTCTACCACTAAGCCACCGACGCCCCAAGGTGGTATAAATCTGACTTGAAGTTTAATATTAGCAGTGTCTGCAAACACTGTAATGCTGCAAGGATTTATAGTTCTCCATCCATCCATCCATTTTCAACTGCTTATCCAAAGCTGGGTTGTGGTGACAGCAGGTTTATCAAAGTATTCAAGACATTAGGGGTGGGCGGTATGGCCAGGTCAGGTGTTTTCACGATAACCATATTCATGACGATATGACAAATTAGTAAAAAAAAAAAAAAAATCAATCAATTCTTCAATTCTTACACTAACAATTGAAAAAAAGAAAAAGACATGGAACATAAACAGTGTCGCCTGACTCTGCAGTATCCCTGTTTTGGACTTAGGTGTTAAAGTTTGACAAACACATTAAAGAGTTAGCTCATCTTCAACCCTAGAAGCAGATCATACATATCATTTAATACAGCTTTAGCATTTATGCATGTACTTTATTTTCATCTCTCATGCTCTGTGCCCTCCACTGTTAAACTATTAACATCCCTTTACAATCAAGCTATCAAAGTTATGGACAGAAGACAAGTAAGATGTCATTCTTACAATACCCCAAAGAAGTATAATTTTTTCAGCAGGCACGTGCACAGATAGACCCCAGGTGTTGCTCAAGCATCTGCTCTTTGCCCTCTGTCTAGATAAGTGCCCTTTGAGCAAGACATTTTTTACAGCCTGCCTAATTTAGGCAATAACCCATCATTAATCTTAACAAGTCAGCTGGTCTGGCATAAAACCACACTGTCTCCGTCAGACTCTCTGGCAGATTTGGGTTCAACAGCTGGCTGTGGCGAGCAGAGACACACGCCGAACTGCTTTCCCATTTTCATGTGTCTTTATAAACTAAAAGTCAACATAAAATATTGTCTAAATCTCATATATTGTGGCTTAGATAATTAATTTAAACTAATCTGACATGCATTTGGTGCTGTGTGGACATCGCGTGCGCAGAGCACAAAGCCACAGCCACTCTGTGTGTCTGTTCTAGGATTATTTAATTAAAGCTTATGTAGAAGATAATTATAAGAACCAGTATGTGAGTATTTGAAAAAGAAAGAGGAGGACAAGAAAATGAGGAGTGCAAAGGGAAGCATTGGAGAATAAAGCGAGGGGAGGAGGGGAGAACACACTTGAAGCCTGATTGTTGTAATTAAACATAGGTCTCTCTTTAGTTTGTAGGGTAGATTGGTTTGTTGATTATTTTATTTATTCGGAGAACAGCGATTTTTAATTTTGTGTCCACTAATGTGTGCACACTGTGGTGTTGTTTTCTTTGTTGCTACCTGTTAAAATGTGTATGTGTAGAAGCAGCTAGATGTTCATAGTACAGATCTTGAGACACCTCCGACAGACATTTCCCCTGCTCATTCCTGTGCACAAATATACTGTATGTACTTCAGCCTCAAGAGCTCTTCTGGTGCAGGGAGACGCATGGAAACCTCCTGGCACAGCCTCTGCAAGCGAACAAAAGGATTTCCGCATACCCACAGGCAAAATTTTTGTGTAAGGGATGTCCCTGTTTTTTTCCACTTGAGCACCTGCCCCACAAAATCATGATGCCAGATGCCGGTGAACACGCTTGACTGAGCGTGGAGCAGAATCAAACAAAACTCTCGCAGGAAAAAGATAAATGGTGAAAGAAAACGGTAAAAGATTTTGGTTAAGCAACTTTCAGAAAAGTCATGTCGGGACCTCTGACAAGGTCTGATAAAGTTTCTGACATTAATCTACAAGAGGAGTTTAAAGCTATTCATGAGGGGAAGGCTTCAATGCAAGCTGCTCTTGAACTGCAGCTGAATAAAAAAGTGGACACATTACGTGACACAATGATGAAGCTGGCGCACGACAACATGGAATCAATGAAAAAACAGATGGAGAAAATTACCAAGGAAATCAGGGAAAGTCTCACCCCTGACATTCAAATGTTTCCACCATCTAACTGAACCCATTTTCAACACTAGAATTAGGCTTCACTATGCTGCCACTAACACCTGAAGTACATCAGAGGGAAATTGTAGAATTCCTTAAGACTTCCTTTGTACAAATGCTGTCTCAGTTAAAGCAGATTCAGGATTTTAAAATGTTTTCTACAACAGGTCCAGGTTAAAACCCGGCCAGAATGTGCTTGAGATAATACTTCAAATGTTTTGCGTTCTGATTTGTCTGTTTTAAGGCTTGTTTGTGTGTTGTTATGGATGATTGTTCTTCTTTTTTGATTACTCTATGCACCGATCTAAGATTTTAAATTGTAAGATGTGATTTAATGATCACAAAAACTATCAGTGCCCATCAAGGGAATAGTTTGGACATTAGCTATAATCTGTACAAGTGTAGTTCAGTGGACACTGCTACTGCAACTGTCAATGTTTCTCTGTACTTGCAGCTTTTTGTTTTGGTTTTGTGGCCCACGATGTTACAGTTATGGTTTACTCTAACTGTTCTCACGCAAAAACGACGCTACCTCTCCAGCACCAAAGAGACGGACAATGTTAGCAACTAGCTGGTGAACACAGTGAAGCATTGAGCAGCTAAAGAGCTGGAGGAGACCAAAAACAGAGCTAAAAGAGATTGGAAGTTGGAGTTAGATCCATCAGGTGGCCAGAAACACGACTCCAGTGGAGTGATAATGTGATAATGTGTTTGTGCGACTTATGATGTTAATGTTGTTTTATTGTTCTTGTTCTACCCAGGTGGACGTCGCCGGTCTGAGCCCGACGAGGCGGAGCTGCTGAGGGTCAGCAGGCGATTGGTGGAGGATGCCGTCAATCGCGCCTTGCAACAGTACAAACAAGAAACACTTCAAAACGGGGGCGGGCCTAACGCCACGGCGCTGCAGCCCCCCGGAAACACTGAGGAAACTGCAACAAAGACAGACACTACAGCTAACTCCACCACAGACAACAGGAAGTGACGTCATCGGACTGAGGTACAGAGACTGAGAAAACCAGCTGCCCAGAAGACATCAGCCAGGCCTGGCTAACCAGGAGAAGAGTCAGTAAGCCCTGGGCACCAAGCCTGAACCAGCCAACCAGTCAGCCCAGTTCGCTGATGAGCTAACCCAGCTAGCCAATCACAGCGGCTAGCCAGTCATGCTAGCTCCCTGCCCAACTGACCTAGCTTGACACAGTGCTATTTAAATAGATAATGTAGCTTGAGTTTAGTGCCACGTGACCGTCCCAGCAGGCCAGCTAGCCTGTCAGTCAACTCACTACATCTAACAGCAAGGATATCGTCCCTCGATCCGCACACGGCTGTGGATCTGCACGTCAAACCCAGAGAACATGTGAAGCACTCCTCTAGAGACACGCATGCACATGTAAGGTTCACTTTGACCTGCCTCTCACTAACTGCCCTTTAGAATAAGATAAAACATGTTTTGTAGAGTTTGGTTTACCATCACCTGCACTTAAAATGGGACTCAGTATCCTCAGTTTCCTTGTGATAAAGAACTTTCTCCTTCACTTCATTGTTTGAGGTGAAGAAAATATTTTACTTTTCTGTTAGCTCACGTTTCTCTTAAAAAAATCAGTGCTGTCTTCATCGACGAAAGATTACTCATCTGCTCATCTTCGTGGCTGAAGAGGATGTTTGAGAAGAGCTGGTTTGACTGTGTTGTGACTGGATTCGTGAGATGTCGGACTTCAGTGCAAGTTTTTTGTTGTCGGCCTGTTTCGCAGCGAGTCTGGGTTCATAGCACTTTCAATTCAATTTCAGGAAACTTTAAACTTCCAGCATTTAATTACACGTTTTACATTAGATGCTTGTCTGCATACCACACTACATTTTTTTGTCTTTATTCTAAGTTGTTTGTTGAAAGTGATCTGGCCCCAGCTATGCTCGAAGTATTATATATTAGTGTTGTGTTAACCACGTGTGTCCTGCCAGGGCAGCACTCAGACAATCATCAATTTAAGATCAGTTATAAGCTCTGAATTCACACGTTCAAACAAGTGATACCAGCTTTTAGAAGCCCGATCTGGACTCCTCTGTTGGGTCCTCAAACACTGTGGGAGCATTCGGACTGGTATCCCTCTATCACATTGATTTATCTCTACTAATACAGTGACTTTACACTTACAGGATGAATTGGAGATACTTAATTGATCATGCTAAGGATAATATAACACTCCAATGACGCACTACATGCTGCCAAGAACGCATTTTTACTTTATTAATGCCAAAACCTCCATTAATGACTTGGGTACTTGTCTCAATTAAACTATTGTTAAACTACTATTTTTATGTGACAGGCTGTTATCATTATTATTATTATTATTATTACACACAGGCATTAAGTCCATAACTAGCTTCCTGCCTGATCATATATAAGTGTAGTTATTTTTTGTTCACATGCTATATTGTTTTTTTTCTGTGTGATGAATTTGAAGCAGCGGCAACACGCTGAGATGATTTATTTGTGTTGAAGCCATTCATAAAGTGTTTGGTTCAAGGGTTACTTCAGTATTTTTCAACCTGGACCCTTTTCTTCTCATTTTTTAGTGTCTGATTGACTAATGGGAACAACTTTTGAAATTGATCAAGTACTGACGTAGAGTGCTGCAGCTGGCAGTGGCGAAACAGGCTGCAATGTAATTATTCTACTACTAGTTTACATCCAGACTCAATTATTGTTATAAGTGTCTGACAACATTATGGGAATGATCCCTACAGAGATAGACCTTTTTGTTAAGCTAGAAGCAGCCCCAGCATCACTTTCATCAACTCACCAGACTCCATTTAAATAAAGAGTCATTTTAGCGTGTATAGAACCAACATGTTTTCACCACTAACTGAGTGAATTATTATTTATTTCAACCAAACCAGAGCTGATGATTGTTGGAACAGTGGAAAGACGAACCAAGAAGGGTTTTGGGAGCTGTATTTTGTTTCTGTTGACTTAAAATGAAGTATGTTTTACGATGGTAAAATTGCTGTTTATTTAAATGGAGTCTGGCGAGAGTGATTTTGTGGCTGTTTCTGGTTAAAGAAAAAGAAAATTAGGCTATACCCACAATGATAAGTTTTAATTTTAAGACACCTAGTGTTCAGACGGCTGCTGCGTTTTGGGAACCCTGAATCACAGAGCTTGAAAAAGCGACTGACCCTGTTGGAGTTTGAAAAATTGCGTTTTAGTCTGGACAGGCGGAAACAATGACGCAGACACCTACGTTCGCTTCCCAACTGGGTCTTATCAGTCACAATGTGTCAAGCCAAAACATCATCGTTAAGTCTACATACCTTTTGTGTTTTCATCCATCTTATGTAGGTACACCTCTCCAGTTGCCATAACTTACGTGATGGATTATGCTCCCGGTACTGCTTTGATATGAAACAGTATTTGCTTTTGTAACAACTCCCAATCTGTTTTCTGCCACCTTGACCGCCTTGTACTCGTTACTTTCAGTAGTAGTTCCACCTTGTCGTCAGTCCAAACAAAGAAATCCTTGGTTGTACTGTTTTTTACCATCTCCATAGTGTTTTCTATGCCTTTTTTTAGGCGTTCGCTCGTGTGTACAGGGATTGTTTTCATTTTAAAACACTGTTTTAAAATGAAAATATATTAGTGTGGATGGAGCCTTATGGTTTAACAAATGGTCTATCTTTGTAGGGATCCTTTCCATAATGTTGTCAGACACTTTGGATAATAATCTTAGCCTGTCAGCACCAGGTTGAAAAATACCAAAGTTCCCCTTTGAAGTCTGTAACAAACTGAAGCCTGGCTGTTTGAGGCTCACTGTTCATTGGGAGTATTTATGCTAATCTGAGGAGGTTTTATTCTGTAGTACTGTACATGAAGGAGCAGTTACAGCCTGGCACGTTCTTCAGAAGGTGATGCAGATGTCGGGGAGATTAACTCAGACAATCGCTGCTGTCAGCTGAAAACCCTCCGGCTCTTGATTTCAGTGTCTTCCATCCTTTTTTTTTTTCTATGTGTGCATGTGTGCGTGTTAAACTTGAAAATAGAATTGGCCTTTTTCGTGTTCTGCATTTGACCTCACAGCTCATAAAATCCATACAGAATCACACAGGCGCGTGTGTGAAATTACGGGGGATTGTCTGATTTTTCTTTTCTTTATTTAAGCTTGACTTCCTGGAGATGAGGTTTTCGACTGACAGCAAGATGATGATGCTGAAACAGCTTTTACTCTCTGACATTGTTTTATCCGTTCTAACTATTATTTATAATGCTTTGCTGTGCTTGTCAGAAAAACTTCATGTGAAAAGATATTTAATTTTAAATGAGAAAAAAAGCACAAAATGATGAATTTGTTTTTTGTTTTTTTTTAATTGTCTTTGATTTCACTTGTTAAAAAGCAGGTAAATATAAACATGCTGTTAAATGAAATCACCTCTGTTCAAAGTGGCCTTAAGTCACTGAAACAAGTAGGTTGTTCTGTAAGTGCTTAAGGTGACAATGCATAGGTTACATTCTTTGCCATTGTGGGGTGATGATGGCTCGTTCTGCTGTGAGATCTGCCAAAGTCTCTTAAATGTAAACCTGTGGCTTAAGAGTCGGATTCTTGAGTTAAATGTAAAAAGAAAAATCGTCCACCATGGAGCAGAATTCATGTCATTACTGTTATAAGATAAGATAAATCGATTTCCGTCAACCATTTTATTTCCCTGTAGTGCGAACAGGTGCGAGCTGGAAAATGTGCTCTCATCCCTGTGAAATCCACTTAAGTCCTGTCACTGCAGGCTCATTCAAACGTCAATATCAAGGTGAATTCTGTCTTAAGGTGGACTTTGAACGCTTTCGTTTTGATCTTTTATTGTCACCGGATCCTTAATCTCCTTAAAATCCCCTTTAATACACAATTTGTCCTGTTGGCCTGTACGGTTAGTCTGTTCATCTGTCTCTCAGAGTGTGTGTGTGTGTGTGTGTGTGTGTGTGTGTGTTTCTGTCTGTGAATGTAGGATGTTTGATCAGTGGTTCCCCAGAGAAATTCTTGTCTCTATCAATCATGACAACTCAGAGCTGTGTGTGCGTGTGCGAACGTCTGTACAAATTTGTCTTCTCTGTTTGTCTTCCCATGTGTCCGTGTGTACGTTGGAGCGTGTGGGTGTGTTGGTTGTACTGTATTGTATATCTTGTTCTGCCATATTTGAACAATAAAACAGGATATGAAATTCAAAACCAATATCCTCTCTCCATCTCCTGATTTCATTCTGGGTGCACACGTAGGCCCACAGAGGTTACACACAGTGTGTAGTACAGGAATCATTTTTGCCAGACACTGCAAAAGGACCGTGTCCACCTGTATGTCTTCTTATGCACTAGTACGACTATTTGTCTGATGTGTTTATTGGACAGCGCCCAGATTTTCTAAAGGGTCTGCACTATTAGTGACAGATGTAGCAATTGCAGGTGATTATGGAGGCATTTCTTCCCTAAATGTCATATCCATTTTGGGGAAAATAGCAGCCAGTTTATTCACCAGAAAATATTTAAATTACAAAATAGTTGTTCTCAAAAATGAACTGTTTTATGAGCAGCACCCCAAAATCAAAATGACATGTTTTCCCTCTTACCTGTAGTGCTATTTATCAGTCTAGAGTGTTTCTGTGAGAGTGGCAGAGTGTTGGCGATATAGGCCATAGAGATGTCTGTCTTCTCTTGAATATAATGGAAATAGATGGCACTCGGCTTGTGGTGCTCAAATCGCAATCCCACCTATGCCGTCATGCATTGGGTCTGAATATTTGCATTTTCTGGGATACGTTTTGACGCTTCTCAGTAACAGAATTAATGTATAAATTAATAGACTTAAATAAAAATTCTACTCCAACATAGGGCTTAAAAGTTCTTCAATAGTCCTAAATTTGAATCTATGATTCCATAATTGCCACAAACATTTTTTATGCGGTTTCATTTATTCATCTTTTAATTTGTCCTTGTAAAAATGAGACAAACTCTTATGTGTGAAAGTCCACATTTCTAATGTTACAAATCTTTAAACCTACCACTGAAAATGCACTGTGTTTTTCCTGCAGACTACTTTGTGAGTGGGATAAATACAATAAATAAACAAACAATAAAACACTGAATCTTATACTCTCTTTTTACGTCATATTTACACTTACCTGTTGGCAAAATGTAAATTAACCCAGCTCACTCCAATAAACATATTCATGACATAAAATCTATCTCTACATGAGACTACATATATACTACCAACCTTTATATTACCTGCAGTGTTTGAATAAGAAAAAGGGTTATTGGTCCAAAAAGTTGTCTTAAAAGTGGTTATAAATGTTTCTTGAAAATCATTTTTTAAAGTATTTCACTGCTAGAAATATAGTCTTTTATAGATCTGGACTGTCTATGTAGCAGAATTTGCAAACACTTTTTAAAATTGGTGCAACATGACCAGAAAACAGGCAAAAAGGGTTGCTCCATTTGCTTTTGCTCAAGGGGAAGAAAACTACAACTACCAGAATGCCTTGCGCCGCGTGGCCATTTTCTTCAGGAAACAAAATGGCGGCCGGCTAGAGACGAACGATATAACAGTAAAAGGTAAGTTTTTACGGTAAATAAGCCTCTGAAAACAATTAAAAGACTTGAAATATGCAACACAGTAACAATATATCGGTTTATATTTGAGCAGCGCTGCTTAGTTTTACAGTTTGAAGTGAGTTTGGTCGTTTTTAGCAGAATAAAAGTTACTGTCTGTTGAGCAACTAGAGCTAACGTTAGCTTAAAGCCGCTGGAAAGATGGAGGGACGTTTACTACATGTCATTTATACATACTACATACATTATCATGCACAAAGCTGGTTGGAAAGATTCATTTCAAGTGTTTGATACTTGGAGACACTGTGTTCCCGCTGAGTTCACCCCTTTCATCAAGGAAGTCAATTAGTTTAACTGCCATTAGCTTTAATAAGAGTGGGATGACTAATTAACGGGTGAATTAAACTGGTGGTCTGTTTAAAAAAAGAAGTGGTGAGTGTGACATGACTCTGTGGAAGTAGTGTCAGTACATTACTCTGAATTCATTTCATGTGCTGCTGTAGTAGGTTACAGGTAATTCCACCCCCTCAAGGTGTTTCTTGCACACAGGTGATTTCACTTTGCCTGATTAGACCTCTCCGCCTCTCCCCAGCTCTCCTCTCGTCTCTGTGCCACGTGTAAGGGTGGGACAAACTCCTGAAGGACTTGTCAGCTGTATTTTCCCTGCAGGTAATTGGTTTCACAGGAATTCTGAAAACAAGGACAGTGTCACATGAGGCTCCCCACACAGACAGCAGAGAGGAGGCGAGTTAATGATCCTGGTGCAGTGTGTGGTCTGTGGGCAATGTCATGACTCCTGATGGCCAGCGGGAGGCAGAAAGGTGGGCAGTGAGTGATGAATGAGCGGTTTTCTGTGGTTGGTTTGAATCCATTCACTGTTTCACATTCAGGAATTAAAATAATAAAAACAATTATGCAGATTTTGGCCCAGCAAGACAGCTGGCAAACAGTAATGACCTTCCTTTTCCTTCTGCTGACATTTAGGACGTCTAAAGCAGAGGCGATGAAGGCAGTGCCAGTTGCACCAGCTGTACTGAGACTCATGGTGAGTAAACATACTAACATACATGTGAATGAAAGCTGCAGTGTTGCTCTTTTTGTATTTTTTTTTCTTGAGTTTTCTCCCCCACAACACCATCACCTTTAAATGAACGAATAAGAAGTTAGTGTGAACTGTGTAAAACAGGGTCATTGGGTTGTTGCCAATGTGAAACCCCGCCAGCTCTTTTATTTCACAGTTTCTCTTGTAGTGTGAGAATCTGTTGAATCTTGTAGAGTAATGCTGCAGAGTTTCTGTGATTTAGTCATCAGCTGAACTGTATGTAATATAGTGCTGTTACGGCTGCAGAATCTGGGTGATTCATGTAGAATTCACTGAGAATTAATAGCCTGCCAACTGCGACTCTCAAAGGCTTCGTGATGTAACCAGAGACTGGGCTGGGGGGGGGCAGAGGGCACATTTGTAATCACCTGTCCAATGTAATTTAAATTATCTGAGGATAGATAGCGTCATCTCGTCCTCTTGGAATTTGCTCTCTGAGTCACATCGCTTGGTTAATGTGGACTCTCATTTTGCTGCGTTCATGTCACACGGTGGAGATTTCATATTAAAGACTACACCCATGAGGCAGCCAAGAGTTTCTCCATCTTAATAATTCTGGCGTCACTTACTGTATTCGGGTAATTCCATACAGACTCACCGAGGGCTTCCCAGTCAATATGGATTTTCTCTAAAAAAAATTCAGGTTAATTTTTCTAATCAATTAATGGGACCTTGCAAAATCATATAGTTTTACTACTATATATAATCCAAGAAGGATTATTTTAAAACATAATTAGGGATACATCATCATGTTTTGAAAATGTTTTTGTTTGTTTGTTTGTTTGTTATGTTTTTTTTGTACTTTTTATGCCTCTGTGCTGGCAATATCGAGCTGGAGGCATTATGTTTTTGGGTTGTCTGTCTATCTCATTCTCAGAAATGCAATATCTCTCTATCTAAAATTAGGCACAAGTGTCCACTTGAGCTCAACGATGAACTGATTAGAATTTGGTTGTTGAAGGTCAAGCTCACTGTGATCTCAAAAAAACATGTTTTTGGCCATAAGAATAAGAATTCATACGCTACGCGACAAAGTTTAATAAAGTGATGACATTTTATATCCAAGATATCAAAGGTCAACCTCACAGTGATGTCATAATGTTCTGCAAAACAATTTAACATATCTCAGGAACAGAAGGGGAGACATTTGGTCAGATACTGAATTGTTGACTCTAATTTTAGGTGTCCACTTTGAAGCTTTGCTGATTGTATAGATTGTCTGTGCTGCCGGGGGCGTAAATATGTGTGACGCATCCATGTTTTCACAGACATGGATGTAAACTGTAAGTGCAACCTGATGGGTTTGCGGAGGCATACAGCAGCGAGGTGGTAATTCTACTTACTGGCTGTAATTACATTCAGGGGCTTTATTGTCTCCGCCAGGTGTAAGCCTGGAGGGCAATGATGCGTTTGGTTGTGAGTGTGTGTGTATGTTTGTCTATTGGCAGTACATCTCGCAAATGACTGGACCAGTCAGTCTCATATATTGTGTCCATATTTATGACTGTATGCTCAAGGACCTTGTGGTTGCAGTGATTCACAATTGTTTAAAAACTTGTTTTATTGACTGTTTTATATTATTATTGACCGCTGACTCCTCACTTCAGCGTCTGGTAGTGGCTGCAAGTTTTCTAGAAATCTAGTCGGCTAAATACCACAAGCCTTACCATCTGTTATAAGATTCATTTTTGCCTGCGTCATTGCTTAAAAGCTGACATCCATAGAAGAGTTCGGTCTCTTTTTGAACTGGAGCTCTGCAGATGAAATCCATATCCAATATTAGGAACAATATGAGATGAATAAGTCGACTGTTTTTGTTATCTTTGACATTTTGACGATAAGGAAGTCAGGAGGGACAATTCCACCGGGCACCAGTACACATTCTGGCTGCCATGGCCACAACTCAGTTTTGTTTCGTCCTCTGTATGATGTCATACCACACCAGGAGCGTTGAGAAGTGGGGAATTTTGCCTGCCCACTTGTAGAATTGCAGTTGCAGTTGATTTGTTCATTTTTCCTTGATATCGCAGTAAGATTGCATTACATTTATCACTTTTTATTATGGAGGTTTTGTTTTCATCAGGATGTCTTTCAAACAGCATATCTAAAAGGACTGTTGGAATTTAGAGCACTTAAACAGTTGAACTTGTGAATTTCACCAAATTAATCAGAGACTAATAAAGATAGGAGACAGTGTCCCATCTCTAGAAAGATGTTTTCAGGGCTGATGGATCAATTAGTATGTTACAGTTTTATCACATAATTCGTCCTTTGATGATTACCTCATGTTGTCAGTTTTATGGTTGACACTGCAACTGTTTTGCTCTAAAATACAAATTAAGCACGACAGAAGACATCAATAAGAGCATCTAATGCGAGTTGTTAGCCCTTCAACCTGCTGTGTCTCATCATCATTAATGTGACTCATGTTGAATATTCATGTAGCCCTCAACAGAACCACATATGTTCCTTCTTCTTCAAAGAGAAAACAGTGAATTAGAAAGTATTCATTAAAGCAGAATATTTAGTGTCCATTTAACCTTGAATGTTTTATCTTAAGAGTTTTCTGTGGTTCCCTGCAGTATGAACGGCAGCAGGCAGAACATGTCGCCTCGAGCATCACAGTGATTAGTGTGTAAAAATCATCAGAAAATGAAGTAATTTAAGGTGCACTGCACCCGTTTTACACTTGAACGTCAATTTATTACTGTTTTGCCAGGGGAAACCGCAGTATATTGCCATCTGTCATCTAGAGGGAGCATTTTAAAGTGTGAGAAAATAACCTCCATAAAGTCATTAAGGTTATCTCAACATCCCAGGCTGTAGTGATGCGCAGCTCAGGTTTTTTAATACCCGCACCCACCTGACATTTATGAGAGCCAGTCTGCTCCAACCCAACAAACGTGTTAATCAACCCTCTGAAGCTGAACCACAAACCACCAAATATATGCATTATAGCAGCACAGTTGTCAGAGATTCTGGTCAGATATTATCTGTTTATTAAATAGACTTATGAGTATAATAAGGCTATTTTAAAAAGACATAATTAAATATTATCCTAGTCTACTTTGTTTGGGCAACATGGAAACAAAGAATTTCCTTCAAAATCATTTTGATTGCATTGTTTTCCATTGGAACATTCTTACTGGCCTCAAGTGATGGAGAACACTGTTTTGAGCTGAACTTTTGCTGGATGCACTGTCTCTATTTTAATTCCTGTTGCTCGCTTTGAAAGCTCCACAGCGTATGGCAGATTGATACATTTTAAAATTAAGCAGTTTGTATATGTATTTCACTAAATAATAGCAGCTGTCTCGAGGAAGATTGCCAGCTTGCCAGCCCATCGCTAATACCAACCTGCTTTCTGTTGGCTATATGGTATGCAATTTCCAGTGAATATCCCAGTGTAAAACATGTGCTTTACAAAGTACAAATGTAGAAAAAAAAGCAAGTACTCCCCCATTCCCCCATAGAGTGCACAGCTGATAGGTCCATGTTTTTGTGACATGACTTAAAGGAAGTGCATATTTAACAGGTTCATAGTGGACAGAGAGGAAAACTTTTAGGACATGATGTTTGGCCAGCATTTTCTCAGAGGGAATTATTTTCACTGGACATAATGACTGGAGAGATTTAAATATGTCTGATAGATTTTCCAAGTCAAAAACCAGTATAACCAGACAACAGAAACCCATGACTGGGCGCAGTAACACTGATGATAAAGCTGCTTGTGTTTTTGGAGAGAGGCAACAAGAAGGTGGAAGGCGGACTATTGTGCACATGTTTCTGTAAGTTATTGATAACTTATTAATAATGCTGCTCTGTCTCTTGGAAACCTGCAATATTTTCCAGTAAGCTCACTGTGGGTATACCTACACAAAACTGCCAGGCAGCACGACAGTGTTGAGTTGTATTGTGGGAAATGTAGGATCCAGGTTTTTCCAGGGTTTTAGCATAGACTGTAAAAAATAATGGATGTAGCTACCAGGACATCACCCATCGGTTTGTTTACTCCCACTTTGAAGCCTCGAGTTCGGCATTTTGGCCGTCGCCATCCTGTTTTTTTTGAGCCAGAAGTGACCACATTTGGGCGAGGGGGGTGGCGTTGTGGAGGAGCAAGGAGTGCATCTGACTGAGAAGCCAAGACGCTATCAGCAGATGTCTGTCACTCAAAGCGACCTGCCATTAAGCATGCATAACTTTAACAATTGATAAAATGTAAACGGATGAGTTATGGAAAAATTTAACCCCCGCACAGTTGTCATGAAGGAGGAAATGAACTATAGAGACCAGAACAGTTTTTTGGCATTTAAATGTGTGGGTGTGTGGAGGTTGACTGGCCGCTGAAGGCAGTCTCAAGTGGCCATTAGAGGAACAGCAGTTTTTTGCATACACGTTTGCTTCTTTTTTCAGCCCTGGAGGTTGCTACTTGGTCTTTTAGCCATGCTAAGAACCCCTTCAAGACCTTTTTTTTTTTAATATACCTTACTTTTATTGTCCCAGTTTTCGATTTTGAATTCAAAAACACACCGTGAATTTGACACACTGATTACACTGTGGCTAGCTGTCAAAATCCAGGCTGACTTATTTAAATATTTTGAACTTTTTTCTCTGCATTTTTAGAAATAAAACAGTGGAAAAAATACAAGAGAGTAACCAAAGTTGGTCAGCGTCCACATACAGTGTGCCTCTGTATGATGTGTTGTGCAGTGTGTGCATGTGTTGGTGTGTGTTTGAGTGCGCGCTATCTGAAGCCCACAGGGTTGTTCTCTGCTTTTGCTCTGAAAGACAAAATATCCTTTTTTTTTTTTTTTTTTTGCTTTCTACCCTCTTTTCTCTTTCTATTTTAGTCTCAGTTCCATCTGGCACCATCTGCCTTTCTGAACACATGTATTTGTGAGAATATATGTGTGTGTGCGTGTGTATGTGTTTGACAGTGAGTGAGTGGGCTCTATCTTCTGCGTCTGGCCAGCTTACTATACTTATCACCCCATCGCCTCACTTTTTTTCTCCTACAAGCTCCAAATCTGCACAACACATTCTGCAATAATAATAAAACATGAAAATCATCTCACCGAGGCTGTGGGCTGAAAGCTGGCAATTATCACAATAATAATTTTAAGAAACTGAAGGGCAGGCAGCGGGAGGGGGAGGCAGAGCCATTCTTTGTGCTGAAGAGCCTCGGCTGCAAGGTGACTCAAACATGACTGGAATATGAACAAGCTAATCCCCCCTCCTCCTCCCCGCTCACCCACATACAGATACACAGAATCTATTAGGAAGAATGATGCTCGTTCTCTGTCATTCACAGAGGAACAGTACAAATTACAGCCCTCTCTTTAAGCGCCAGTGGCAACCCACATTATATTCAACTGAACAAATATGTGTGTTGGTTCCTCAGCTGACATAATACATAAATTAAAAACTGCATGATACTAGGATTTTTACTTGAGGTCATTTATCTGACTAACACGTGTTTCTCACTAGGGAGTGTTTAAATGTGTATTTTAACACCAAGATAAGAGACAGATCCAACTGTGTTTGTCCAAAACTCATATTTTAATACAAACTACTTTTTGTGTTTTTCCTGCCCAGTACCCATATTTATAATTTACCAGCGCACCTCTGTCGTCCACTGTACATACCAAACAGAAATGTTTGTAAAGGTTTTGTATGCAACTTTCAGAGCATTTATATCCTGTGTAATGATAACAGAGAGTAATGGCATCCTGGTCAGAGAACAAAGTCATGCTACCTCTCTGTGTGTGCGTTGTAATCCAAGCTTCTGTACTTATTGTTGTGGTAGACGGTCTGGCCAAGCACGCATGTCAGTGCATGTGAGTCCCTGCGTGTGTATCCTGCTGGCTAGCTATTCGTCACTGTGCTCATACCGTGGTTATTGCTGATAATGCTGTCATAACACACAGAGGTGTTGTGGAAGCATAGTGTCCAACTTTTAGTCCCCCCTGGTTAACGCAGGTAGCTGTTGGAACTGTTGCTGTTGTTCTTGCTGTTAGCAATATAAGCTGCTAGCTGCCAGCCTTGTGACCGTCATGTTAACCTGTACAATTACCTTAAACTACATTTCAGAGGGAAATATTGCACTTTTTACACCACTGCAGTTATCATTTATTCTAGTTTGTAGACTGTAGGCTAAGATTAGCATAAAGTCTGAAAGCAGGGGGCAGACGGTTTACAGCTCATCTTAAATCAGCCTTCAGTCACCTCTAAATTATTATGTTCACATTCAGACTCAAGACAGCTGTATTAATCTGACCAGGGGCACTTGCCTTGCACACATTATGTTACATGCTGTAACATATAGTAAGATGTATAAAAATAAAAAATATGCCAAGGAGTTCAGTGGAATGAAGGAATCAAAAAATAATAAAGAGTTATTACACAGGGCGGCAGTAGCTCAGTCCATAGGTACATAGGGACTTGGGAGGGTCGCCTGTTCAAGTTCCCGTCCGGACCAAATATGGAGCATGGACTGTGGCTGGAGAGGTGCCAGTTCACCTCCTGGGCACTGCTGGGGTGCCCTTGAGCAAGGCACCGAACCCCGAACCGCTGAGGGCCCCCTCACTCTGACATCTCTCCACTTTGTGCATGTATTTCCCCTCAGGAGGATTAATAAAGTATATAAAATCTAAATCTAGACTTATCAGTAAAAGACATTAAAAAAAAAACAATACAAAAATATTTACAGAGAATTTAAACAGAAATGTAAATAAGAATAAAGTCACTGGTGCTAAGGTAGGATTGCAGCGATATATAGGTTTCAAGGTATACTGTGGTTAAAAAAAAAAAAAATCTTATGTTTTTGCTTGGCTACAGTATTGAAAAAGATGCAGCTGGACTGAGAGTCTCGCATTTATTGTAGTTATTTCCAAAAGGTAAACTTTTTACACGTACTTTCTTTAAAACAAGTTTCAAGTTTCAGTTATAGCAATAAAACATTTATCGACAACAGCACTGTTATTTTTATTCCTTTCAAGGGATATTGCCAGTGATAGTACAAATAATTCTGTGATACCATCACACTGCGGTATCTTTTGTTGCGGTTATCGATCTGTGAAAATCTCACACAGTTGCAACCCTATGCTGGAGGTGCTCTAAGTCTACACAATTTTGTTACCTTCAGACAAAGCCAAGATGGCTGTTTCAAGTCAGCTATGCTAATGATAACTAGCTGCTGTCTCAAGCTACATAGCTCTAGCTTTAAAGTCAAGATGATGTCATTGTTCATGTCTTCCTGTAAAACAAAATATTACGTGTGCTTATGTAAGCTACTACTAACCAATTCCAAACAGCAATATGATGACATCCACGCATCAGTTAATCTGCAACTTTAGCTGCACAGTGTTCTCTTACTAGCAACAGCATGGTGTGTTAGTATGTCCCTGAAATGCAGTGGTTACTGGCTACTGGCTGGAATTTATTAACTTGTGGAAAGTGGTATCTTGACAGCTCCAGATTATGCACAATGTTTTATATCTTTAACTGATACAGCAATTAATATGACATGGAGCAGATGATGGCCTTCATCTCCCTCTCACGACAAACACTGCTGACATTATGCTGTTGGTGTCAGACTGTCAGGGCCTCTCAATTATGATTCTCCTTGAAACCTTTGTTTTCATTTCAAAGACAATGTGGCTGAGGTCTAATTTATTTCATTCATCTAATTTATTCATCTGTCCGTTGCCCTCTTCCTAATGGTAAGGGAGGTGTGTGTGTGTGTAGCCACTAGCTGGCTCCAAGCCAGCGTCTGCTGTTGCTCCACTTAAACTCTAATCTCTCCCACTTTCTTTAACGGTCCAATCAAATGTAAATGATTTGATTTTATTTGGTCTTATAACTGTACACTGATCTAATATCCCATTTCACTGGGCAATATGTCACAGTACAGAAACCAAAGCTGCTCTAACTTCTGTTTCACATCATTATGCTGATGCCGTAAGACTTACTTATTCCCTGTACTTAAACTAACATTTTTCACACTTATAATGTGGTATTTTTACATTGTGGCACTATAGTAACTCATGATAAATGAACGCTACGACAGATAAGGTGTTGGAACAATTAGCCTTGCGACCTGCAGCTGTGATAAACTACTTTGTCACCTCACATGCTGCACAGCATTGTTAAACCAAGGACTGTGTTTGACAAACTGTAATAACACTCTCTAAATTACTTCAGAAGCCATTTTCTGCTAATTTGCTGTGATCAACACCTGCTGTCAGCTGAGGCTGAAAGCCAAGCGCTGATATATGGTTTGTAATTCATACTATAAGTAGCTAATGTACCTGGGGGGATGGTTAGGGAGGCCAAAAAAGGAGAAGACATAGCTGTGCATGTCACCTCCAACTATATTTTTTCCTATAGGAGTTCCCTTAAGTTGGTGAATGGCTCTTTCTGGTTTTCCTATCACAGCAGAGGTCTATCAGACTTTGGTGTGGCTATATGTTGTTAAGCTGTAACTTACCACCCAGAAAACGAGAGGCGACTGGGGTTTTAATCAGAACCACAATTTAAGTTCAATTTTAGTGATGGCACCGATACAGCTGGTGCCGTTTTCTCTTTGTACAGCCTTCATCAGCTCATTTTCAGTGGAACAACACAAATTAGACATGTCCGCAGTCCATTATATGTATGCGCTCAATAAATGAAGCATAAAAAAGCACATCAGTTGGTCGAAGTGCATAAACGTGGGTATCGACAAGCAGTGTCCATTTTAATGAATTGAATTTCCATCCTGCAGTGGGAGAAGGCTGTTTTTGAAGCAGGTTATGTGAATAAAGGAGAGTGCAGGGTGAGAGGTTTCAGGCGCTTGTCTTTGTGCCTGAGCTGTTGTTTGAAAATGTTACAGAGGACGAGAGGATGCTCACACTGACGGATGTGTAACAGGAAGAGGAGGAGGAGGTTTTGACTTTTTTTCCTGTCTGAGGAAAGTGTTTGCAAGGCTTTTCCTGAGGCATGATGGGTGTTAACAGTGAGCGAGTTGTTTTTGTGTGTGTGTGAAATGTGTGGTGGTTATTTGTTTTATATGGATGAATAAATATTGATTTTTCTGGCTGGGTATACATGCACATGACACTTAGAGGCAGTTGCATACAGTAGATTTTCTATCTTTGTTTACTCAGCAGGACATTTGACAGAAGGATCCAGCCCACAGTTATATCAGGATCTGAACTGCTGACACATTTGGGCAGATTACACTGATAAGCTTCTGCAACTTGTCAAATTAATAGTCCTTAAAGGAAAATGTGGGTATGATTCTGTGTCTAAGTGACCGATGGGAACAACGATTTTTTGACACTGGTCCAGTGTTGAGGGAGAGTGGTGCAGCCAACTGTAGTGTAACTACTCGGGGCATGTTCACACCGTCAATGTATGTCCGCTGAAGTACCTTTTGTCTATCAACATTATAAGAAGAATCCCGACAGAGAGAGACCCTTTTCTTAAATATTAAGATTCTTCTGTGTAACCAGAAACAGCCCTAAAATCATTATTGCAAAAGTCACCAGACTTAAATAAACCGTAATTTTTAGCATTTAAAAATCCATAATTTTTTCACATCTAACTGGGTAAATTAAGGGTTTCATTTTAATCAAATCAGAGATGGTGATTGATGGAACAGTTGAAAGACAAACCAAGACATTTTTCGAGTTTATTTGTCTCTGTTGGCTTTGAGTGAAATGTGTTTCATGATGATGGGTTTTAATAACTGTTTATTTATTTAAATGGAGTCTGGTGGGTATGTTAATAGTAATTTTGGGTGTTTCTGGTTTAATGAAAAGGTCGATATCTTTAAGGATCCTCTATAATGTTGTCAGACACTTACAGTTACAATTTGAGCCTGTCAGTGTCAAAAACAAGCACTTTAATGGACGTGGAGTGACGGTGCAAACATGCCCAGAGTGGTTACATTGCAGCCTGATTCGTGGCTGCTAGCAGCAGCTCTCTTGCTCAATACTGGGCCAATTAAATAAACTGTTGTCTCCATTAGTCACTTAGACACAAAAACATTGGAAAATAGGGTCCAGGCTGAAAAGTTTCCTTTTAAAAGTTTTATTGTCTTAAAGTAATTTTTCAAGGCTATTTATGGCCTGCATTTGTTTTCACAACAGCTATTCAAGGTATTCAGAGAATTATGCATGCATGACGTTGCCTCAAAATGAATGCATACACATATTTCACCTAATCTGTAAGACACCTTGGTGGATCTAAACCTTTTTTATGTCAAGGACCCCTAAATTGATAGGATTTTGCACCAGAGACCTCAGTCTGAAGAGATGTTGGTTAATGTGATTAAGACCAGAATTCTGTTGTTGTTAACTACAGTTGAGGAGATAATAGTGGAAGAGGTCAGAATAGTCTCTCTTATGACTCCTACTCATATTTGGCTCACTTTTATAGTGAATTAAATAGTGAAAATAAACTATTCCCCATTTATCTGACTGTCCTTTTAAGGCTTCTTATTGAAACAATGGTTCTAATAACCTGGTTGGCCTGGCTTCACTGGAAATAGATAAACAAGTTGCCTCCTCAGTTGCATTGTTGATTGTGTAGCTGCTGAAGGGGTGTTTGCTTCTCTCAGTGGTCAAAAGAGCAGTCCGGGGGCGGCATAAACACAGTCCATATGGACTTGGCCTGGGAACCAGAGGGTTGCAGGTTCAAGTCCCTGTACAGACTAAGTATAGAGTGTGGACTGGTAGCTGGAGAGGTGCCAGTTCACGCTGCAGGACTGAAATCTGAAGGATTATAGATAGAACAAGAGTTATTGTTTGTGTTCCTAAAGGCAGAAAATGGTAAAATGAACTGTTGACATCTACATACAAGTTGTAGAGTTTACTCCAATTATTGCCTTTTTCTAATTAATGTATGTTTACTGAGGAAAATTTAAAGTGGATAATTAGTGTGCATGTAAACACAGTGGGAAAAACCAGACTCCATGCAGTTTGTTATTGAGCCACAGGAACAGATTAAAGGACCCTAATGGAGGTTTGTTTTAGCCCATTAACTACAAATTGAGTAAACTTAACATCTCTCTATTGACTTTCTTCAGGGCAGCAGCTTTTCAGTTCATGGCAGTAGTTACAGCATTAAGCTCAGTCCTTAGATATAATCCATCGAAGTGAATGTTAACTGCCTGTTTTTACTCCAAATTAATACAAAAAACTGTTTGAAAACACTTTTTGTTGGTGTGACTTTTTCTTTTAAAATGATCCCTGCAGCCACAGCAACAAATCATGATAATGTAACAGCGATTAAACATTTAAAAGGACGCATGTTCACTGTGATTGATTGCTTATTAGAAGCAAGTCCCAAAAACTTTGCAGGGTAATTTTCACGTCTCTGCCTGGAAGATGGAAATGTAATCAAAAACCTGTGCTATGCTTTGGGAAATGTTTGGTAGTAACATAAGTTATGAATGATTTATAGTGGATTAGCTGAGAAACGAGTTGTTTGTTCAGAACCTGAGATGTGCCATAAATGATGCACTTTGATTGAGGCTTGTGCACAGTCATTAGGAGCCGGTGACATATGAAGAGGAAGCGGAGATTTACACTGACTCAGTGTTAATAACTGCTGCAATTTACACTGCAGGAAAATGTCACTAGCAAATTGCTCTGAACATCTGATCGTGTGTGTGTGTGACTGGGTGTATTGTGTATTCATGTGTGAATAAGCAGCAGAAACATACTGAAAGCAACAATCCTGTTAAGAGTTCAAAGATGTTTGGTTGCTCTGTGTACATGTATGCAGCCTTTAAAGCAACTGTAACGCAGGCATGAAAGATCAGATGTGAAATAATAATCCTTCTTCGCTCTGCTTTGCCTCAATCAGGAAAAAAAAGGCACAGATTTATAAAAAGCTGCTCAAAGATTTTGCCCCTATTAGCGAGACACACACTTGCAAATGTACCCAAACATTCCCACCCACACAGCGCACGCACATAAAGTATCAGCAAATATCAGCTGCTGTCTGGCTGTTGATTCTGTGGAAGAAACTTCCAAAGCCACAAATGGGCAGAGTGCACCCACCAAGAAGTGTTTACCAGAGTCCAGGCAGCTTCACACACTGACAGACACCAGCTGCACCGAGACTCCACCCAAACCTCTTCTGAACAGACAAACAGGCGGTGGAATATGTTGATGCTTTGTTTTGGCCAGCGAGTGGCTCTGCACCAAAGACAAAAAGACCCTCAGTAAAGAGATGAAGAGGGGATTTTGTCACATCATGATGTTTTGCATTCATTTCCCATTGTACAGTCTGTCCTAATTACTCAAATCATTATTTCTTCAGACCGCTAATTTTCATCATCAACAAAGGAATACTTCACACATCTATTTACAGACAGGGAAGAGAAGAATAAAACTTGTAGAAAAGACTCTCGCACACTGTCTAACTTGCAAAAATAATGATTTAAATGCCGCAACATTTCGGTGACTAGGCCTTCATCAGACCCTCATCTGGCAAACCTGATTAAGGCATTAAAAAGGCATTAAATCCTGACTTTAATGCTGCAACGTTTCGGTGACTAGACCCTCATCAGGCAAACCTGATAAAGGTCTAGTCATCGAAACATTGCAGCATTAAAAGCATTATTTTTGTAAGTGAGACAGTGTGAAGGAGTCATTTCTACTTATTTTCATTGTAAAAAAAAAAAAAAATTAAATTTGATGTTTTGGTCCCTATTTTTGGCTGCAGAGTGATGGTACAGGCAGCTGCGGACTCAGACTCTCCGTGAGCCTGAGTGATACAAAGGCATCTGTCTGTAGGAGGAGAAGCTTGTCAGGTTCTGAGATAATCTTATCTTCCTCTCTCTGCTTAGAAGTGGTGGATTTACAGCTAACAGCAACTTAATATAACAAAATCTCTTGCTTTTGTTGAGATCTAGTGTCGGCAAAAAATGTGCACATTTTCGATTTGTCCCTCCCGTAATAAGCACCAGAATACACTCCACAAATTTTTCCTCCAAGTGAGGAAATTGAATATTTGCTGTTCACATAATCACATTGAAATGCACTTACATCAAGATCCAGTCATCACTAAAGCGTTTGATCCAAGAGGGACAGTCAAAACAAATGGGATGGTCAATTTGTCATATTGACATTTAAGGTGTGTTGATTAAGGACGTCAATTTGAGCATTTAGTAACATCAAAGAAAACAGTTTGCCTTAGAAGTTGCTGGTAGCTGCCAGCTGTAGCATTAGAGCTGCACAGGGAATTTATTTTTTTTTCTCGGTCTATAGCTGCTAACTGTTAACTAGTGAAGATGAATAGGAAGCAAAACATCCTCGCATGCATTAGGTTATATTACATGAACATCACTGTCACCCTGAGCATTCTGCTGAATCCTGTCAAAACTCGGAAACTCATATGGGGGAAAAAAAGGAATGAATAGTCAAATATTCATATTGAACAGCCAAATCTGATTACACTGACCGAAGTGTGGGGTATGCTGGTAATATTAAGATTTTAGGAGCATTCTTTGGACATGTATACAGCACATTTGGAATATGTGTCTTAATTTCGGTCGTTACGGCTGTTTGTTACACGCGGCTTCTTGCCTGTGAGAGAACTGGATACAGAATTTGAGGCAGGTGTCGTTCATCCCTATGAAATTTGCGCACAAAGCCAAAAACTTATTTTGATCTCCTGCATCGTTGGGCCCATAGAGCAAGCTCAAGAGAGACTTCCGCTGGCCGAGCAGCTAACTTCCTGTTTACCCCGCTGCTAACTTAAATGAGAATAAAAATGATTCAGTCTTGCTGCTCTTCTAGACTTTCCATTTTGCAGGGGTTGTAACACTCCAAAAAAACAATATCCACTGATTTAGTCGTCTTTTTCACAAAGTTAGTCTATGGAAAAAACTCTTTTTGGGCCCATTGGCATCATGTGACGGACCTCTGTTTGACCACCAGTCAAATTAGCTTCAAAGACCAGTGGTGTTCCTGAGAGCTTAATGGTACACAAACCAAGTAGTGAACAGGTTTCAAGGCTGGGCTAGAGATGCTCCCAAAAGAAAAGCCCATATTTCTGATCAGAAAGAGAAACACAGCTGCTTTTAATCATCATGAAAGACTTGGATGTGAGCAAATATTGCAACGCCAACCTTTTCAAGAAGGTGGTTGAGGGAATGAAAGAGGGAGGCTGTGTTCGCATGGTCCAACGGGTTTGTCGCTGATTGAAAACTTATCAGAAATGCTATTTGGATGCAGAGAAGCAAAGTGGCACAAGCGGCTCCAGCTGTTCCACTTTACTATATTTTGAGGTGATTAGCTACATGTTAGCAGCATGCACGGCTGCATGTAAATGGGAATATCAGTGGAACATTCATCTTCATTAGCCATGTAAACAGCTTAGTGAGAATATTGGCTTTTTTGGAATAAGGACAAAGGCTGGAATATTTTGTGCATGTAAACCTAGTCAGTGATGAAGCTGAGGTCTCCACACCCTTCACCGTACATTACAGAGTAACATCTGGTCACACACACACCCACACATGCACTGATTAGCAGGTGGGACTCTTTCAAAGTGAATTAAAAATGTGTTGCAGTCACAGAAATTAGTCACCAGCACTAACTCCAGTGAGCCCTGACCAAGCACTGAAAATACAGTAATTCACTTTTGGTATCTGTATATGTGTGTGTGTGTGTGTGTGTGTGTGTGTGTGTGTGTGTTTCAAGATAGAATGATGCAGTATAATGATTAAGGCTCTGGTCACTGTCTCAGTCTATTACAAAAATAAAGCTCTCCTTTTGTTCTTGAATCTCTGTGCTGCTGTATTCGCCTGTCAGATTCCTAATTAGGAGCGTCATCTCCAGCGGCATCAGTTCACTGATAACGGCACAAAGTTATTCTGTGTGTAATGGGTTTAAAGTTTTTGAAAACAGCAGCTCTAATCAGCTGGAGACACGCTGCTGGCAATTTCCAGCAGACAGAACAGTTTCAGCTTGAATACAGCTGCAAAGCTCATTTGCATGGAAATGATAGATTTTTGTCGCTGCTTTGTTTTGAACGTTTACTGTTTACACAGACAAAGACAGTAAAATGAAATCTGAAATAGTGCAGCTTGAGATTTCTTAAAATTGAGACCAAACTTTAAAACCTTACACAGTTCCTTTTGCATTTAGTAAAACATTAAAGGACACACAGCTTCTTATTATGAGCGATGTGGTTCTACATGAATACAATTTATTCAGATGAAGTATTGACCAGTTTCACATGCGAGATTTCTGCGTTTTGTGTTTTTGTATCGGCATCTATTGTTGGTTTGAGGTGGGCAGGACTCAGTTTGAAAAAGGAGAGTCGTCTACCTCATGCACCAATCAGGATTTAGCAACGTTTAACTCAAAGTGTGATGACAGCTGTGGTGTTGTTTGATTATGTTGCCGGCAGTTTTTGAGGGTTTAACTCTTAAAGATTATATAGATAAATTTTCTTCTTGAACGTTATGAATGTTGCTTATTTAATCGTGAATATTTGAAGTGATTTGGAACAATAACCCCGATATAACACTGGCGCAAAGTGTCACACAACACAGCACAACTGTCATACTTGGTTCATTTTCACAGCCAGTGCCCACATTGTAAGTAGCTTTGACTCATCTGTGTCCCTATGAGTGTGTAAGTCTGAAAATGTGGTGTGCTCAGGTGCATTGTTGGCCTATTACTATTTTGTGGCAGCAAAAAAGCGACTGTACCATTGACCAACAAAAACCTGGTCTAATATTAGACTGGTGCAGTATTCTGCTATTTTAAGGGCACATTATTTAGATAGTAAGATGTGCCTACATAAGCGGGTTCACACCTGTACACTCTTGGTTGTTGCACACACAGGGACGAGCAGATCGGTCACGACTGGGTGAAATAATACATCATTAATTAGGAAAATATTAATTTATTTTCTGCATAAATGTCCCACAGTATTTGCTGCAGTGACATTATAGTTCTCGCTGCGTTACTCTGTGCAGAAAACCGCTCGCTTTTACAATTTGCTAAATCTGCCATGTAAGCAGGAGTGTACAAGGTGCAGGTGCACGTGGCTTTTAAAGAGAACGGGAGATGATGCTCTGATTAAATTAACATTATGCCCAAAACACACCTATGATCAATTAAGGGACTAAATACACCCCCTTTGCTCCCTCTGTCTTGGGGTGCTGACATACCAAGCTTACAGTCAGTGGTCGGTCAATGTCAGGCCAGCAGTGAGCATCTGTCATCCTATTTTTTGTGGTGTGTTTCACGCTATTGGCCCCAGTCGGCCCTCGTCAGCTTTTTTCTTGCCAATTCAGCTTGTTGAATCAGTGTCTGAGACAGCAGAGCCTGTTGGTGAATGAATTCACTGTGATGGCAGTTCAGCTCAGTGCAGGAGAAAAGAAAAAGAAGTGAGGAACGTAAACAAACACCTAAAATCAAGAGGGATTGAGAAACAAACTTGTTATATTGGATAAAATTCTGTTTTTAGCTATTACCTCTTGATCAGAAATGGTTCATAAATGTTAAATACAGGCATTAATTCCTCTCCTACAGGTGCAGAACGGACATGCTAGTTGGTTGTTGGCTGTAGTCTTTGTGATATGTTGAGTGCAACTTTTTGGCAGATACATGGCAACATGAGGTGACACAACAGTCTGCCTTTGTCGCCATTGGCCTGTTTGTTTGATGTGTCTGGGCCTTTACTTTGTGCCCAGATTATGTGCTGTTTAACTAGGAGAACTGGAGTTGGGCACACCATGACCACGAGCTTTAGATTGTTTAAATAAGGCCAATAGTTTTCAGGGGGTTTCATGCAACAAAAAAACAAAAATTCAACAATGGTGTCATTCTATTTAAAAAAAAAAAATATATATATATATATATATATATATATATATATATACTCTG
The DNA here is from genome assembly GCA_026686955.1 of Epinephelus cyanopodus. Taxonomy (NCBI): domain Eukaryota; kingdom Metazoa; phylum Chordata; class Actinopteri; order Perciformes; family Serranidae; genus Epinephelus; species Epinephelus cyanopodus. Next base: position 10,326,625 of record CM048925.1, on the reverse strand, counting down.
TTCCTTTCATTAGGTTCTGCAGTCACTTTCAATCATCTTCATTCCTTGATTATCTTTCTAATGTGCTCTGAGCGCTCTCTGTAAACATGCAGCACTCCTGGAGGAGTTAACATTTTTCCTCTGAATAAAATCTTTAGCAGCTTCCTTCAGCCCCAGAGCTTTATTAGCCTGATGCTTTACAGCATATAACTTCATTATTATCCATGTATTTATTCTGATTGTTCTCCCTGTGAGGATAATGTCTCTGTATTTATGCCGTTCGAGTGCAGTGACACAACTTCAGCAACCTGATGCTGCTCTCTTTGTCCTTGTCCATCTGTCTCTGTCCTCCAGTAATCCTAATTACTGTGCGGTGAATGACAATTATGTCAGTAATTGCTTCCTCTTTGGCATCATTAACTCCAAACTGGACTCTCCAAGCACACACACGACACACACACACTTGTTTGCTTGATTTTTGAGATGAAACCCATCTTAACCTGATTTCTGTCTGACTTGAGAGCATCTCCAGCGTGGAACAGGTGTGTCCTCTCAGTTGTGTGCCAGAAAGGAAAACAATCAACACCCAACACCAGGGACAACACCTTCATCTGTCACATATGTCAGTCTATCACTCCTGTTGTCTGCTCTCCTCCTCCCTTCTCACCTGTTACTCCCTCATCACCTTCCCATCCTCTTCCTCCGTCTCTCTGCTCCTTGTCGGAGAAATAAGATCGTCAGACGAGATTCAGAATGATAAGGTTAGAGATCATCACGCTCGCAAACACTGATATACTTTAAGTCAGAGAGGCAGACAAACACTGGGGACTCGCTCATCCACCCCAGCACCCCCACCCCAGATGCACCCGGTTACCATGGCAACCCCAGATGAGGATATGAAGTGCTCTGCGTTTGTGCATACGTGTTTAGCTCAGAGCTTCCCATTCAGCAATAATTCAATGTGAAGGAAGGTCGGAGGAAAGAGTTGAGTGTGCATACTGTTTGAGACTGTGGCATTGACTTGGCAAGGCTGTGTGTGTTTGCGTGTGTGTGTGGCTTTTTGTGTCTGTTTAAGGGGGAAATTAATAACAAAGGGAACAGATGGTATCTCTTTGTACAGAGAAATCTAACCACTGAAGCTGAGGCAGGAAACCAAGCTTTTTAACAATGATCAATACATTTTACAAGTAACCGAAAGATAAATATTCTGATAAGTCTTTTTAAGGAAGTGATGACCTGCTGCACGTATGACCTGCGTTTGCGCTCCTCAACTGTTACTTGTCGTAGGATTTGTGATTGGTCGTAGAATGGTGTTGAACATGAAATACAGCTGTAGGACGCAATTTTTAAAGCTCCAAAGTCACATGTGACCTGTTTGGAGCTTTAAAAATGGCGTATTTCTCAGTCTGAAGAAGGGCACCTGTGGCCCAAACCGTCACTCCAGGATAGTGGAATAAATGCACCTACAGGGAGCTGAAGTGTGCGGACTTTTCTTTGTTTTTGTGTTCATGCCAATGGGATAAAGGGGGCAGTGCGTACATGGTCGCAGCTTTTGAGTATTTGCGCTTCCTTCCTTTCAGTGTGAGAGATTATCTAATGTTTGGCAAGAAGCTTGGAAGAGTTTCTGAAAGAAATGTCCTCTCCTCGCATGTATTTTGGTTGTGAGTGGGAAGCAATAATCTTTTACTGGAAGAGATGGAGCTCATTCAGCTCACCAAATATTTTCTCTAACAACCCCCACTGCATGGTCCTTTTTTGTTGAGTGATGGTTGGCTGGGATGGTGGGTGTAGAAGTACTTTTGTTGTCCGTTTTGTGTATATATGCTGTATATGAAGTATATGCGAAGGAATTTGTGGCCCTGCATCACCATGTTGGCAATTATGACCTGCACGCTTGACATTATCCCATACACATGTACATCGTGCTGCAACGTTCTGCAGGCAAACCTTATGTCCTGGCACTTGTGGATGTCAGTTGACATGCACTGCCCAGCTAAAATCAACCTGCGTAGTTGTCCCTCCGTTGTGACAGTAGAAAGTGTCACATTTATCTTGCAAGTGTACTCTTCCTCAACGTTTGCTTTACTTCCTGGATTTTTCCCACATGGAAATTCTGACCAATCAAGAGCAGCTTTGTCATGCAAGACAATTATACAACTTTTTAACAAAATTAGTCCCTGATTCAGACCAAAGCAAGACAACTCTAGGTCTGAAAGCATCCTAAGAAAGAGCTCCAAGGGTCGACCAGATCTGATTGAGCATTTGTGGGATGTGCTGGTAACTCAGAGGTCCTCTGTCCATGCGTCCACAGGTCAGAGCCAAAGTCGATCCACGGTAAGGAATCTGACCTGTCAAGGCACAGATACAGGAGTCCTTGTGTTGTCCTGAGGTATCTGGCACCAGGGCGGTGGTGGTGAATCTTTTGAGTCCATTGGGTTGCAAGAGATGTACTAGGACGTCCCACGGATGGTCAATCAGATTGGAATATGGGGAATTTGAAGGGCAGGTGGACGCATTGTCACATTCCTCAGGACATTTCCTGAGTAGTTTTTGCGCTGTGGCATCATACTGGATGAACTGTGGCTTGTTCCACATGGGATATAAAGTGACTTTATCAAGAACATGAAGTATAAATTGTCGTCTTTTTTATTTTTTATTTTTTTTAATCCACCAGCATAAGACCTCCCTATGGCGCTCTGTCTCTCTCACACACACACACACACACACACACACAGAAAGCGTGATGGTGTGTGAACAGACGAGGCATCTGTTTTTGTTTCCTCAGGGCTCCAAACTGCGACTATTTAGTGGCATTTCACGACCACTGCGCACCTCTGCAACTTGCAAACATAAATATTATATGAACTAGAGAGCTGTTAGTTTGTTTTCAGCTCACAGTGAATAAATCCTCACATTTAAAGGTGCTACATTAACAGTTTATCTTTATGTTTATGTCTTACTGTGACGAGTAGTTCACAGCAAAAACAAAAACTTCAGCCCAAGACAAGCCGGGTGCTTCAGAATAAAAGCATCAGTGGTTCTGTTTATTTTATTACAGCAATACTGAAGTATTTTAGTATTCTACACAAAATATTTGTGTATTGCAATATAGCCTAAAAATACCGCAGTATTATTTATAGGCCATATCACCCAGGCCTACCAGGGCTGAAGGTTTCCCAGCAGAACTCTGCAGAATAAAGAGATGATCAGTGTTACTCACTTCCTCTGCAGATGGTTGTAATGTTGTGGCTGATCAGTGTTTCTAAATAAAAACTAAACACGAGGATGAGGAGATTCAAGTTAGAGGAGTGGAGCAAAAGTGACTTCTGAGTGTATGATCAATCCACGATGACACATTCGCACCATATACCCATCCGTCTACGGCTCATAAGACTTCTATACTGCCTTGCTATATATAAACATGGGGCTTCCCACACAACGCCAGCAGAGCTGAAACAGAAACACACATGGACTGACAGCTTTACTCGACCATACTGTGATCCAAAAACTCCCCGTGCATCTGCATCCCACAGGGCCTACGTGTTGCCACATTACATTTAGGGCCAGAGTTTAATGTGTGAGCCACAGGCCCAGCAGCACATGAGGTGACCTACATTTGAGCCGGGCCTTATAGAGACATCATGCGATGACTCACACACACAGAAAGAAGAATGGGATTAAATGCCCAGAGTACATGGCATTAGTAGTGATGTGTTTAAGTCACGGTTGACCTGAAACTTTAATGAAGAGGAATAATGATATTAAGCTTCACGTCCTGAAATCTAGAATCAATACGTCTCAACATAAAGCTGCTCCACTCTGAAGCCACGAGCAAGGACGACTAAGAGTTAAATGTGCACTGTCATCACGATGGAAACCACCAGAGATGTTCAGGTCTCTAATGTACTTAAGGAACAGCTTGCATAATGTTGATGTAATTCAGTTACAGCTGACCCGGTGAAGATGTAATGTAATTGAAAGAGGATAAGTAGGAATGATTGATTATTGGTTTTAATCTTATTGTTTTTCTTCTACGCAGAGTTTCATCAGGATTCACATACTGTGCAGACGGGAACAAGAACAGCCTTCAACGTGAGGCGATGACGGGCTCACAGAGACTTGAGCCCCTCTGAGGATCTGTAGGTAAGACTTGAGTGAAATTAGTCTCATTCTGGCAACCCAGAGGCAGACAGTATCTCTTTAGATGTGAAATGCTCCACTGCGTTCACCAGCTGTCTGTCTGTCTTGCTGCGAACCCTTTCACACTGTCACAAGCTGCTTAAAGAGCAACTTAACACCATTGACCTCCAGTGGTTAAACTACTCTCCTCGCTGCAGTGATGTAAAAGTGTACATCAGGGCGTGTCAGCACTCTGTGACATCACTGCTGCACTGTATTTGGCTGTGCTGTAAAATGTAAAAACACTCTTAAGGCTGCTCCCTGTGTCGCATTGCCTCTGGTACAATGTATGTATTTGAATATTTTAAACAGATTGAACTCATTTCTTACACAATTCTTTGTGGTTGTTACCATACGCTGTGTTTAATAATAAGTAGCTCCCATGACACCACCTGCTGGTTTGTGGACTGCAGTGATGAAGCCTCGAGCATTTAGCATTTTGGCTGTCACCATCAGAAGGAAACATATTTGATGAGAGGGTGGAGTTGTGGGGAGTGAAGGGTGGATCTGGCTCATAGACTGAAGCAACGCCTCACAGACAGCCTGTCACTCAAGAAGCCCTGCCTTTATATACAAGTAGGGTTGCAACAGTATGAGATTTTCACACAACGACGTCTCCAAAGATATTGCTAAGTATTTCAAGTCAAAATTACCCTTTGAAGATTGAAGACGGAGGGCTTATTTCTGGTTGATCAAAAGTTTCATTACTATAATTGAAACTTTAAAACTTTTTGAAAATTTAAGTTTGTGTAAAAGTCTCCCTTTTGAAAAACAGAGTTCAGATTCTCTGTCCAGTTGCATTTTTTCCCCCCAATATCATAGATAAGCAAATGACACAGTATGATTTTTAATATCACAGTGTATATAAAACAGCTTTAACGCTACAGCCCTATAAATGAGTAACTTTAACATGTTAACAGTTGAGTTGTATTAAAACTCAACTTGTACAGCCGTCGTGAACGGAGAAATTAGCTGTAACGACCAAAACCTTTTTTCATTCCGGGTTTTAAACATGTTTATTTCTGCTGTAAAGTTGGATATATTAGCAAATGGAGCCTGGGTTTGTTGAAGGTGGCAGTGCTGTTTGGGCTGAGAAAGCCATGTGGTAACATAGGTTAGGTAAAGGAGGTTGTTGGGTCGGTGCGGGGAGCAGTGAGAGCTGGCATTAGAGGAGTGTCTCTATCTGCCAGAGATCACTGTCTGGCCTCCTGGAGGTGTTGTGGGACCAACTAGATGAAACACTGGTGAAAGGAGGTTCCCACCTGATGACCCCAAAGACGTGTTGATTATCAATGCTCACTGTCTGTATAGTTGAGCCTTGCCATAATAGTGTATGCTTAGCTTCTGTGGTCAGTGTAGCACCTTCAGCTTATTACTCGCCCCACGTCCGTGCCCCATGTATTTATTTTGGTCGTTAGAAGATGGAAATTGTAAAGATCTATCCTGCTGAGCATCAGCATGTTTGTCACTGTGAGCATGTTTGGTTACTCTGGTGTTAAGGTACCACTTAACCTACTTGTGCCCAAACACTGTATTTAATATATGGTAATGTAATATGCCACATCTGTTGTGATTAGTCTGAATTCTCAAGATCTGTTACGGACATATTTTGGGTATCCAACAGTACATCTTTGTGCTGAGGCAGGTGGGTACAAATGGGTTAACCTGGCATCTCTTAATTAGTTAAATACAAACCTTGATTCTCGCTGCTACAGTGATGGCTGCTCGAGCAAAAATGTATAATTATTTTATCACAACGTCCAACACTCCACCAGGTGTTGGAGAAATGACCTGTTTTGAATAGTGACGTTAGTCTACAAGGCAGAATGAGAACGAAAATCATCATCAGTGTCTGAGTTCTGCTGTGTGCTGCAACACCCCAAGGCACCACTTTAATTATAATTTGATTTACTGACCCAACAAATATCCCCCCAGGATTTGGAATCAAGTCTTTCTCTCACCATTAGTTTCATTGCCAATTGTCAAATGGCAAAAATCCCAGATCCAGCTCACCGCCAAAGTCCTAAGTGTTCTTGGCTCCAAGCTGCGCTTTCCACCAAACTCAATGCATATCTGTTCAGATGTTTTACAGATAGCCCTCTGGCACACAGACAGGGAAACCATCTAATGATCTCTCTCTCTCTGTTAGAGCCACAAAAGGTAGACTGGAGCCAACTGCAAATGTTGGTCTCCCCCTGCTGGTGTCAGGCTACTGTTTCTATTGTTATTTGTATGACACAGTCACTCAGCTCAGTATGACCAGAAACTGGGTCGACTAGATCACAACCTGTGTGAGCGTGACTCACCCAAAGCAAAGGTGTGAAGGCAAAGTTATGAGTCCAGGGCAACACAAACAAAATAACATTTTTAAAACACATGATAGACCAAGAAAAGACAACCATGTTTAAAAAATATAAATAGATTTTAGGTGGATTAATTCAAAGATGTGACAAGTGTTTTACAAAATACCAGCATGAAATGAAATTAAATGATTTAATGTCCACTGTAAATTCCCTTTGCGTGTGTGTGTCTGCCACACACACTGGTTGTAGAAAGACACATCAATAAAAAGCTCCGCTCAGATTACCAAAATCTTTTTTATTGACGTAATAATAATGTACAATATAAAAATTGATTACAAACAAATAAAAAAGACGACATGATATTAACAAGAAATGAGACCTGATTGTTGTGGATATAGAGATGCACATTATCGAACAGTGTGTTGACAGAGACGCCCATTAACTTGATTCACGACAGTTTTTGCCTGAGTCTTTGAGGTATCTTTTTATAGGCCATGTCTACACGTATACAGATATTTTTCACCTCTGTTTTGAAACACAACCTCTGTCCACCTGACCTTTTGTTTTACAAAATGTCTCCGTACACACTAGAATGCAAAACACCTCCAAACGTTGGCCGGTTACCACAGTCTCTCCCGTACAGGTTAATGTTACCTTTTTCCAAAACACATTCTGGAGATCTCTCATCACTTTTTATTTCCGTTCAAAGATACAAGTGATGCTCTGTACATGCCAAAGTTTTCCTTCCACGTGTCCCACCATCTGCTAGTTCGACCAGCCCTGATCCAAAACCGTCATTTCTGTCAGCCTTTAAACCGCAGATGCTGAGGTGGACCAATTTAACTGGGCGTTGCAGACGCCTCCATTCGTCTGTGAAGTGGTGTGAAAACGCCAAGTGTAAATATCAAGAAGTGATTAGACCAAGCAGTGAACAAACTGGTGGTCCGCTGTTGTTGTGTTCAGCTCACGCTCATTACATCATCATTTTCCAAGTCCACACGGATACAAAGAGTTTTAGTGACCTTAAAAACTGTTTGCATGTGGACAAGAGGCCAAGTTGTAGAGGAAGACATCTGTATACGTGTAGACAGGGCCCATATAAATCAGTACCTCTAAATTCTGCCTGTGTTCATCATGTGCATTTCTGAGACAACAGCCAGGGTTTTCCTCTTTGTGACACAGTGAGATTTTGGAAATTGATTACAAGATTTCCATTATTTCTGGTTTATAAAAGTGTTGTTTTAATCCTTACTTTGACCAAAATCCACCTCAAAGAGAACAAAAACTCAGAGGCAAAATATTAACATCTATGATGTGTTTGTTTCAGAGTCCACTGTCATGTTTGTAACTGTGGGTTTTTGTTTACCCAGGCCACCTACATAGGTGTGTGTGCGTGCTGTGAGGAGGAGGGGGAGGCAGCAGCGGAGGACGATGACAGCGAGGAGGCAGGGGGCTGAGGAGTGGAGGAGGACGAGGCAGAGGACGTGGAGGCGGCGGCAGCTGCAGCAGCTGATGATGAAGTCTCTACCTTGCTGCTGTGAGTGATGAAGCGCAGTCTCAGCATCATGGCTGGACGCAGAGTCATGATGATTTTCTCCACCTACAGACCGAGAGAGACAGAGTTAACATTAGAAACACATGTAAACAGATAGAAAGGCAGAAGAAACACTGCACTGTAACAAGACCATCAATGTTGTTCACTTCACCCGTCAGTGGTTTTGGCTGATCAGTGTATACTGATAACCCAAAAATGTCAGACTGACAGGGAAGCTGGATCAGTTCAGGAAAAACAATCATATTCCTCTGTTTACTCTGCCTTGTATAGCTTCTAATGGCCTTTCAGCATGTGAGCAAGAGCCAATCAGAGATGAGGAGTCTCTAACGCAGCTGTTAGTCATGTCAGTGACTGTGGTCAAACCAGGCAGCGCTGATCGAATATGAATCAAGGTTCTGTCACTGCATTGTTTTCTCTCACCTCAGATGTTTTCAGAAACATATTTTAGTGAACTGTTTAGCTGTAAAATGAGAGTTTGTGACCTGGCAGCCATGTTGGATTCAGTTAAACAGGAGTACCAAGCACCGCCCAGTAGCCGGACCAACTTTCATTTTACAGCTGAGCACTAAAACATGTTTCTAAAAGCATTTGAAGGGAGGAATATGTAATGTAGTGACAGAATCTTTGATCAGCGCTGCCTAGTTAGACCAGTTAACGAGCAGTGATCGACATGACTGACAGCCATGTTAGAGACTCCTCACCTCTGATTGGTTGTTGCTGACCATGCTGTGGTCTGATTCAGAGGCAGTAGGAGGAACATCATTTCTTTCTCCCACAGATTTTCCATCTTGTGTCAGTTTCAGGAAATATAAAACAATAACAAAGTTTTAAGGCACGGTTCAGCCCAAAACCAAACATAGTTTTCCTCTTACCTGTAGTGCTGTTTATCAGTCTCAGTTGTTTTGGTGTGAGTTGCAGAGTGTTGGAGGTATCAGCTGTAGAGATGTCTGCCTTCTCTCCAGTATAATGGAACTAGATGACACTCAGCTTGTGGTGCTCAAAGTGCCAAAAAATACATTTGAAAAACTCAAAAGCAATGTCTCTTTCCAGAAATCATGACCTGGTTACTCAACATAATCCACAGACCTTGTTGTGAGCAGTTTCATTTCTCTTTCTCTCTACCAAACTACACCTGCTAACCATATCACTGAACAAAAGGACATGAGCATCTTCTCATGGACAAGATGTAAACATTAATTATGTTGGCAAAAGAAAATAGTTCCTTGGGGTGTCTTTGGGTATTAATTAAATGTAGGACTTTTTAAGTAGCACTTTATCAACAAACTCCAAATAAAAGAACTAATGTCAGTTCAAAATGAAAAGTCAGATTAAATGATACTAATGATGCTCTGTAAGCACAGGAAAAATAAACTAATAAGCAGGCTGGCTGGCATCATCTAAATGTGTAGAGGGGTTGAAAATAGTGTTTCTCCTCAGGTAAAACGTTGCAGTTACATGACTAAAAAGAACATGTAAGACCCATCGAATTTGAATTTAAGGCAATTTAATACTTTAAGGCCTTTTTTGAATGTATACTTAAGACATTTTAAGGACCTGGGCCCACCCTGTTCCTATGTGAAACTGCTCACAACAAGGTCTGTGGATTATGTTGAGTAACCAGCTCATGATTTCTGAAGAGACACTGATGTTGAGTGCCATCTAGTTTTATTATATTGGAGAGAAGGCAGATATCTCTACAGCTGATATCTCCAACACTCTGCAACTCACACCAGAACAACCTAAACTGATAAATGTGTGTTTGATTTTGGGGTGAACTGTCCCTTTTAAAGCTGCTCTCAGTATTCAGTGGCAGCTTTTTTTGATTAACTTAATTACTTGTAAAGTCAATTCAAGTACACTTGTCTGAGCCTGGAGCACAAATAGAAGTACAGTTTCATCTCTCTAATTAACTCTGGTGTCAGGTCTGGACACTGGCGGGAGCTGTCTTGCTGCTCAGGAGGTGACAGATTCCAGCTATAAATGGAAAATAAAAACGCCAAACTGTCTTCTGAGCAGCTGCGAGTTCACAGATGTCATCTTAGTTAAAGGCTCGGAGACAAAGACCTCCATTTTTAGTTTTTCTGTCAGTTTGTTATTGTCTACTGTTGTTTAAAAAAAGCTTTTAAATGCTGTACGGTCAGATTTATGGTTAATTTCCTGTTTTAATAAAAGACTCTTACCTGCTCCTTCACGCTGTCTCCTGTGTACATGTATTTGATGTGATAGAGGAAGTCACAGATCGGGTCCATGTAGCTGAGATGTTGGCAGCTTTGGTCCACCGCCTGGAGCATCTCATAGAAGGCCACACCAATCTGAAACACACAAATACAATCTGAGTTTTTAGTCACAGTCTATAAGGTTTTCCAAAGACTAGAGATGTTGCAGGTTCATTAGTTTCAAGACTATTTTCCTATTCTGCTCCTGGTGGAAAATGTTACTCCAAACTCCCTTTAGGAAATCTGACAAAAACAATTCCTGATGTGTCCAGAAAAGCAAATGACTCTAGAAACAAACAGACGTTATGTCAACAGTGTTCTCATCAATTCAGCATCAATATAATCTATAAAGATAAAACTGTCTTCGTGTACAGCCTCTGTTGATTTGCTGCACTATTTTAGTGGGAGGTGACCGTGGGAATTAGAGGCTAACAGTTTCAAAAATTAGGTGCTAGTCAGTTGCTCTGCAGCTCCACCAGTTTCTCCTCCTTTTCCTCAGTACAAGAGAACCGACACTTGTTCACATCTATAGAGCCCCCTCCATGTTTACAGTCCACCCAGTTTGCTAATTTTTGTTTGTTTGGCGCCAAAGAGTGCAGCTGTTAATTGTAGTCCTTTTGCATCACCTGTTCAACCCAGGAATATAATGCCGTTATTCCACCACGCTGTTCAGTATAAAAGGTACAATCGCAGAATGGGGGGACAGAGTTGTCTTACATTTAAGCCAGCAGCAAAGGGCAGTAACAGTGCTGGATTAACGTCTGTGTAGATGGGACAGCCAGCAGGACAGGATGGGTGTGTTATGCATACGATCAACCATGGGGAGATTTAAAAAGCAGCTAGCAGCAGTTAGCAGCTAACTCAACAAGAACAGTACCCAAAAATGTCTGCAAATTGGGGTGACAATGACGTCCAGGAGCTCCTTACCCTCCAAGCAGAAGACAACCTATATATAACGGATGGTAAATGATTGTCATCACCATATTATGTAACAGTAATTATTGTTTAAAAAGCGCTGCCCTACGTGTGTGTTACACATCACACCTCTTTTGCTTCAGGAAGGCAAACGTTCTCTAAAATCAGATTGGGGCGTCGTTATGGTTGCATAGTTTTGTTCTGTATAAAACAGAAAACTAGCAAGCAAACTACAGGAACTTGTGGCCCTGACGTGGGATCTGTGTGAAGGGCTAATGTTCAAGTCACTGAACTTAAATATTTGCATGAGCCAAGACCAAAAACTTACAATAATATTAAACATTTGAAACAATTGAACAACAATTGAAAAGTTGTTTGGTGTATGGAAAGTATTAAACTTTAGTTAAAGGGAACATTAGTTTTCATTTTTTTGTGTTTTAATTATAATGATTACACTTGGAATCTATGGTCAAGCGTTTGTGTACCTCCAACATGCATCGTGTCCTCTCTTGCTGGAAGCGCTGCAGGAACGGCCCCACCAGATGATACACATACAGCAACTGGAACTCTGTCTGGACGACAGGCTTCAGCGTCTCTGACAGGAACCTGCAGACACAAATTATTATGACAACCATTAATTAAACGTGGCCTAGAGGGCACAAAAAAAGGACATGATAATGGGAAGGGAGAGTATAAAGAGAGTGAGGAAGACTTCCTTACTTGGGGATCAGAGACAGCTGTCCGATGGATGAGTGATGCCACACAGCGTGCGCTAATGCCAGCACGTAACTGCAGTTCATTTCGCTGTAGCTCTGGTGGCAGGCTGTGAAGTCCAGCAAGGCGAAGGGATACCCCGCCCACTCTGTCTCTGACGTCAGCGCTGGAGAGCTGATCACAGACACGATGCGGTCGTGGAGGACGATCCAGTAGGGCTCCTGGAGGAGAGGAGATGGAGGTGGTGAATAAACTCAAAGTGAATTCATCAAATCATAAACAACTGCAATATTTTGCAAGTGTTCTTACAGGAAGTGCAGTTATCACAAGTCCAATGGCGTTCATCCACGCTGTGATGTTCTCCCTGGGAACCAGAGGTTGGCTAAAACATAATCAATAATTCATATCAGACTCTTTGTATAGAACATACTGCATAAACACATGAAGTCAACATAAAGCCTATCGTACCTTTTCAACACGACGTTGAGCAGAGCGTTGCCGACATCTTTTCCCGGCACGGCCAAAGCCATCAGCTCCACGCAGGTGACGTGCAGGGCGTGTGCCGCGGGGTTGGGGAACTCATTGAACCTCCAGTCACAGTTGGGGAAGGGACCAGGTGACTTTCCAGCCATGGGTGAGAAGGAGTTAAGGACGCTAACGATGACTGGAGGAAACGTGTGCCGATCTGCAACGTTCTAAAAAGAGTTTAGTCTTTGACGTCCTTTTAGAAATACCAAAAAGGCTTCTAATATCCAGAGGCAGTGAGCTCCACACCTCAGGGGCACAAATACAGAAGGCACTCTGTGTAACAGCTTCACTGGCTGCAATAAAATGACCAGAGTTTAAGTTAACTACATTTTAAAAAGTACTATCTATCTGTCTTTAAAGCTAAGAGGTGTTAAGGGACACTAGAAGTACTAGAGGTGAGGTAAATATATTATTGAGGAGCCCCAGAGGCCTCGACTTTTCATTAGCCAGACTCAGGGTCGATTGGAGACAGCAGTGACAGATCCATCTGCACACAGACAGAGGCTAATGAAGGATATTGTCCACCAGGCGTCCAATCAGCTTGCAGTAGTAGGTGTCATCAGGGATCCACGGGTTGTCCTCTCGGGGGTTCATGCCGAACTTCAGGTAGGTTTCACTCAGGCACCAACCTGGGGTCCGGTTGTCCTACAAAACAATATACTTTAAATACAACTGGTGCCTATAAAAAGAAATAAGACTCGTAATGATGCGTATAAGTCTTGAGACCAACAAAGGACGACTGCAGATGAACAGTTTTAATAAACAATAAGTTGTCCTTGATGTCCCGCTGCCTACCTTCAGTGAAGACATGATGGCGTGCACCAGCTTTCTCTTCAGGTTGGTTCTGTCTCTCAGGTGTCGCTCATAATAGTGGAGTGTGTTGTACAGGTAGGTGACTGGGCGGTCTGCACACAACAGCAGGAAATACACCATCAGTGTGCACAAACCACAGTCGACACGTCTCATTCACGTGATTTATCGCTGTTTTTCTTTCATCCACACGGTCCTCGTAGTTTTAAGACACCTTTACTCACCGTGGAACTTGTACAGCCCCCCCAGATGGTCCAGCAGTGTTTCCAGAGACTTGGAGACAGGAAGTAGCTCCAGGAAGCGGTGGATGACGATGTCAAAGACGGGCAGGAAGCGCAGGCACACGTTGCCAAAGTAGATGGGCAGGTACTGAGGCTGGAGCTGCATGGGAGGGTTGACTTGGTCCGCGAGTCCCTCAAAGTACAGTTTCTCTGGGTATTTCTGGAGAAGAACAAACATTTATGACTGCAGACCACAAGTTGTATAAAAATAAGGAACAAAGACACCGTGACGTCACCCACTGGTTTGTGGACTCCTGTTCTGAAGCCTTGCGTTTGGGGTTCTGACCTTTACGATCTTGGATTTTTTGAGCCAAAAGTGTCAATAACCCCAACACTAGCTGATGGCTTGGTTAACATGGTGCATTTACAGTCTATTAGTGTGGTCAAATATAACCATTCATCGTCTATATACGTCTATACTCTATGAATCGGGGATTGTGCCGTACTCTCTCTCTGAACCAAGGCCTGCAAACGAACTTTCACAATAAAGACTGCATGACTGCTTATCAAGAGGAACTTTATCCTGAGGTGTTTTTCTTTGTACCTTGTGGTAGCTCATGTGCTTGTTGTGCCAGTCGCTCTGCAGCCAGTGCTCGGGAGCGTTCTCCTTGACAAAATCGTTGACCCTGTTCCTGAAGTCGTTGGGCTTCAGCAGCAGCAGCTGGATGATGAAGTAACACACCTGAGCCTCGTTGCCCTCGTGGCTGCGCATCGCCTGGACACCAGAGAGGAAGAGCGGTGAGAGACGCAGACCTTATTTTATAGTATATTTGTCTTTATGCAGGTGTCTCCTCACCAGACACAGAATGAGTCTGTCCAGGGTGACGATGTTGTACTTCCACACCATGTCGTTCAGTATTTCAATACACTTGTTGAGCTGCTGTCCGCCGGCTGATGTTGAGAACTCATAGACGAGGAAGTCTGCGAATGTTCGCACGTGAGCTACCAGTGCACGAGCGCCAATACGCTCCAGGACCCTGAGGGACACAAAATCAGGCTGCAGTTAGAGCATCATCCCAAAACAACACTGTGTACTCCCACTGGATTAATTAGTCACAGATGTTGTTTAGAGACTTGGGACCAATTAGTGTACATTAAAAATGCCAGAACATCAGTGGTGAGACGCATCATTACCACATGCTTCATCAAAACACGCTCTGTGGTGTCACAGACGCTGTAACGTGGAAGAATGTGGTCATGATGGGAACGTGCTGTAATTAATTCAAGTCAATTCACTGAGATTTGTTTTTAATTTGACATTTTAATATATTTTTTTCTGCTGATCAGAATCAACTCTAATTACTTCATCTGGTGCTCCAAAATAAAAGTTTTAATTTTTCATCCGTGTGTCTGTTACTGGATGTTTGTGTGAAAACAGGGCTGCGACAGTGTGAGATTTTCACAATATGGTAACTGTCTCTGTTCATTTGCCCCTTAAGCACTGGTCATTTGTGCACGTGTGAACACAGCAATCACACTCAGGTGCACCAAAACAACCGGGCCGAGACCTTCTTGAAGAGGTGGTCTCAGTCCAGTTACAAATGAACTGTAGTGTGATTCGTTTGAGGTGAGAACGTGTGCCGACCTGGACATTAGAAAGTGTCACATTTATCTTGCAAGTGTACTCTTCTTCAGTGTTTTGTTTACTTCCTGGATTTTTCCCACATGGGAATTCTGACCAATCAAAAGCCACTTTCTCACGCAAGCATATTATCTGGTCCGCTTGTAAATGCTGCCGTGAGAAATACAAGGCAGGATTTCAATTCAATTTTAGTTATAAAGCCCAATATCCCAAAAAACAATTTGTCTGAGAGGGCTTTAGAGCATACAGCATCCCTCTGTCCCGAAAAACTCAAACAGGGGAAAAAAAGATGATGTGGAAAATGACTTTGATGCCGGATTTCATGAACGTTCACGTATTTTTTTCAGAAGGGATCAGACTTATATGTGAGACACATACTTTGCAAACTGGATATCCGTCCTCGAGGACAAGCCCTATTCGTTTTTTGGCCATCCAAACTAATCCCACGCTGCTGATTTCAATTTGTTTTTCAGCAGGGGACGGACTGGTGACATGAGCCCTGCTTCTCTCTGACATTTTCTCCACTGCATGAGTGTGTGGGACAAGTTGACGAGATTGATAGACAGTCATGACTGGTTCAACTGTTTTTTCACTACCGTAGATAAACGGATGTGTGCTGTATGATAACTGTCAATTTTCATACAGTGGTGTTGATTCTGTAAACGTGCATCTGTAGAGACACAAAATGGCACCAAACCTGAAGCCTATCTGGTTGATGTGGTCCGTCTCCAGCAGCATCTTCCACAGCAGACAGAGGAACAGCGGGGGTGAGCCCTGCATGGAGAAGTGGGTGATGATGTCATTCTCGTTGGCCATGGACTTCCACTTCCTGTACTCCTCTTCCACGTTCTTCTTCAGGTTGAATCGAGACTCCTGAGGAACGTTGTTCTGTTTGAAGAACGCCTGAGAGGAGGAGGGAGAAAGAAGGCGGAGGTCATTACAACTGCGATAATGTCTTGACTCGAGACTTGAGATAATTTGTCAGTGTCATTCATTGCTAGTGCACCTGTAGTGGCGCAGGGAAGCAGGACAGTGTGTGTGAGGCCCAGTTATGAGGCGTGAAGTTCATGATGGTCTGGAGGATGTCTTTACACCATGTCCCCTGGATGGAGTCGGACCCTGTGAAAAAATCTACACACACAGACAGACACACAAAGCAGAAACTTAAGTAATATAATTCGGAGGGTGTGGGAAACAGACCTGAAGAAAAGAAGAAATAAAAGGAGTAAAGGCAGAGTGAGTGCTACCTGTGACGTGTGTGGCTCTGGCCAGAGTGAGGATCAAGGCTCGGTTCAGCTCTTCAGACTCGGCTGACAGAACCGTCTTTGGGTCATTGAGGAAGCGAGTGAACTGGGGCTGCACCTCTGAACTACCCAACGCTGTGATCAACCGCAGAGCCGTACTCTCAACACTGAGGACAGAGACACAAAGGCAGCAAGACAGAGACCATCATCATCATTTTCCAAGTGTTTCTTAATGACGGTTTTGGTGCCATTTTAAGAGATTTAAGCATATTTTCATTAATAATATCTTGAATCACAATCACTTTGTCCAGGATAAGTGCGACATGACATGTTCATATCATCACATGCATAGCAGCGACAGCAGAGACAGTATTAGTGATCTTGTAGAGAATTATGTTGAGCCCACATTACCAGAGATGCAGCTGGTTCTGGTTGGTCTGCGGCACAGCAGCCAGACTGTGCAGATGACTCAGGAGCTGGACTCTGTAGTGTGGCTGGATGTGATGCATCCTGTAGCTGAACATCTCCAGCAAGGTGTGAAGGATTCCCCACGCGTGAGACTTGAACACGTTCGGCAGCAACTGGCCTGAACAGACAGAGTGTGTCACATTATTCACCGTGTGTCTGCCGCCCCAGGAGACGAGTGTCAGACACGGATGTTCTGAGCCAGTCTGATCAAAATGCTGCCCAGTGGACGAGCAGTGACGGCTGAATACAGATCAGACGGGGACATGCTGGAGGAGTTGAAACACTCCTACATATTCTGTCCTGTGACTCTAAACAGTTTGTCTTCAGGGAACATAATGATGCCATACTGAAGTGAGGTATGCAGAGCACACTCTTTACATCTGAACTTTTCAACATGGTGCTGAATTTAAATGTTTCTATAACTCACTGATGAATCCTTTGATGCCCAGCGACTCGATCTCCATGTAGACCAGCAGTCTGCTGTACGTTTCTACCAGTGCAGGGGCCAAGGCGATGCTGGATTTGGCATGGGCCAGCTTTATTACCCGCGTGGCAATGCTGTGGATCAGACTGGAGGCAGGCAGAGAGGGACAAAGAGACAGTTAAATCCATTTTAATCTCTGTATCACTCATTCATTCAGCCTCATTTTTAAAGGTTAACTTCAATATTTTTCAGCCTGGGGCCTATTTTCCCTTGTTTCTGTCTCAGACTAATGGGAGCAACATTTTTTTGAAAGTGGTTCAGTACTGAGCGAGAAGGCAGCAGCAGAAACAGGCCGTAATTTAACCACTCGGGGCATTTGTACACCATCAGTGGTGTAGTCTACAGTGTGACATCAGTGTGTGTGTTGCACGTGCTAAGTTAAATCACTCTGTGAGATGAATGAAGTTACCGCAGTAGCACAGGTGCAGTCCAGCGCTGCACTGCCAGTTGTTGTGTGAGGTGGAGAAAAAATTCCAAGATATATATCGCATATTGCCAGTCAGCCTGTAAATACCGAGATAAGGATTTTTGTCCATATCGCCCAGCCCTAACTTCAACCAAACCAGAGCTGGTGATTGCTGGAGCAGTGGAAAGACAAACCAAGACACTCCTGAACTTTATTTGTTTCTGTAGATTTTAAATTGGGTGTGTTTTATGATGATAAAATTACTGTTTCTTAAAATGGAGTCTGATGAATTTGTCTGTGGCAATTTCGGGGCTGTTTCTGGTAAAACAAGAAGGATGCTAATCGTCTTTCTCTGTAGGGATAATAACAATCTGAGCCCATCAGTGGCAAAAACAAGCACTGTGGTGCAGTGTGTAGGATTTAGTAGCATCTTGCAATGAAGTTGCAGAATTGAAAATCTGCCCATGTGCCAAGTGTGTAGTAGAACTATGGCGGCCGATGGGAAAATGTGAATAGCCCTTCTACAGCCAGTGTTTGATTTGTCCATACTGGGCTACTGTAGAGCAACATGACAAGATGGAAGAGGACACACTCCATATATAGATAAACGTCTCATTCTAAGTAAATGAAACAAAAGTTGTTATTTGAAGGAGATTGTGAGCTGATGAAAACATAGTTATGAATATTATATATCAACTCTGGCAACAGAGTCTTCTAAATCCTACATACTGGACATTTAATGGACATTTTGCTGCTGTCGACTGCAGCCTCTCGCTCAATACTGGACCAATTTCAATGACTGTTGTTACCCATTAGACAGACACCAAAACATTGGAAAAAGGGGTCCAGGTTGAAAATGATTGAATTTACCCTTTAACACATCTCTACATGCTTTGCTTCTGTTACCTCATCTTTGCATGCACTGTGAGTGAATCCAGCAGGTTCATGGGCAGCGGTGTGACAGAGCCTGACGCCATACAGTTGGTGCCAGGTAGATTTATCCTCATCGATCCGTTTCCATAGATGGTCTCTACCAGGACGCCCATCGGCAGAGTGAAGCACTCTGAGTTGGTGCTGTAGGCGTTACACAGCAGGGCGATCTTGTAGTCGGACATGCCCAGAGTCTTGTTGCGCAGCGACTGCTGGAGAAACCTGACAGACAAAACGGAGGTCAGCAGGTTTTATTCAACTGTTAACTGGATACTGTTTTGTTGGTGTACACATGAAGTAGTTATTGATGTAAAGTATGTATATCAGGGTCCAATATTTCACAGGTACGTACTCATGATGTAGTTTCAGGGAATGTGGTATGGGTATCTGTAGTTTGGAGTTGTCGTTCTGAGCTTTGCGGTTCAGGTGGATCCAGATGCACGTCATGGCGAAAGAATGAGTCGACTGAGGCTTGTTAATGTCTGGAACTGGGATGCACTGGAGTGGGACAGGAAAATCTGATGAGCCTGATGGCACTGCCTATAAAGTTGTTACTTAAAGCACAAATTAGGATCACAAACACCACCTTCTACTACTGCTACTCAAAACAAAACTTCTACCACTACTACAGACAGTAAAAACACTCAAATGGGCAGACAGTGGAGAATGAGTAGTAATGATCGTAGTAAACCGACACAATGTCTCGGCACAGACGTACCTCCTTTTCTGGGTAAAGCAGGTCAAAGAGCTTCATTACAGGCAGGAAGTCGGCCAAAGCGTTCTTCTGGATGCTTCCAGATATGAACTGCAGCAAAACCCACATCAGGTGGTCTCTGCCTTTAATGAGACCTCGACCTGCAAGCTATAAAGAAAGAGAGAAAGAAACTCAACAAAGATGGGTACATCAGCTGATAATGTTAGATCATTAAACACCCACTGAAAATCTGACTTAAATTAGTTTTCATCTACAATTTTCAAGAGGTGGCAAGGGGTTTGGATCAGCTACACTTGAGACATGTGCAGTAGGGGAAGCTAATAAATGTTGTGGAGCGGCTGAACAGGCCAAGAAAGACCCAAAAATTCCCATTTTGACAGTTTTGGCGCTTCTTTTTAGAGCCATAAAATATCTTGGACATGAGGGACTTCCAATGCGGGGGCGCAGCCGTCAGATGTAGTTTTATGGCAGGTTATGATAGAGTTGGTGACGAGCAGACGTATGATTTGCCCAGGGGATGTGAATGACTTTGGCAAAGAGACAACTGCATGTCTGACACCATTCAAAATGAAATCTTAGAAATTTTGGCACATGTAGTCCACGGAGAGGGAGCGCACATTCTTTGGCCCAAACGGTGACACAGCAGTCTTTCTGTAGCTCCTGTCAGAATATGCACCTACATAATCATACACGCACATTTATACTGTGCAGCACCTTTCAGAGAAAATATGTTCCAGAGGGCATTTGTCTTTTGTCTATGATCAGTTTTAATTTGTGTGCTTTCTGACAAAAACTTTTCACATGTTGTATTTTCTAAATATATGTAAGAACCAAAATCCAGTTACAAATTAGAAGGATTATTAACCTTCCCTCTTCGCTCCTCTCCTTCCTCTTACCTTCTGATGTAACGACAGCACCATGTGAGGGAAGCTCGCAAACTGAAACAACACAAAGAAGATGAGCTGGGACGAGAGGTGCTGCCACAACAGCTGGCTGGTTCCTCCGATGTCGGCGTCAAAGTGTTCCTCGGTCTCGGAGCGCTCCATGGCGTACACCACCAGGTCCACCAGCTGCTCCTCCAGCACCGGGCAACGCTGCTTATGCTGATGGGGGAGGACGGGAGTGTTAAAGGATAAAGAAAAACGTGGGCAGGACAGAGAGGAGGTTAAACAGAGAAAGGAAGGGAAAGACAGAAAGAGACAGAAAAAGAAAAGGGGTGAAGGAAACGTGAAAAGACAGAAGGAAAGGAAGGGAGGAGACAGACAGAGGGAGGGAGAGAATGTGGAGAAGATCACAGTTTAATTACTTCACATACACATTTTCATGTTAATTGACACAGTTTTTACAAACTGACATTTAAAACTTCTCCCATCACCTCCATGCAGCACAGCACCTCCTTCCTGCCTCTGTCAGCTGGGCAAACCATTTACCTTTATCTGCAAATGTCCTGGTCATTTTATTTTGATGTTATGATGCACGAACAGCTGCTAAATTTAAGTGTCCAAATAGCTCCTGTAATTTGCCAGGTTGTAATTTAAACCTTTTAGTCAAGTCTTCTGCTGCAGCTCCTGTGCAGGCAAAAGGTTTCCGCAATCTTACAAGAAGGTTTTACATGAAATGAGTGAACCAGTTAAAAATAAGGTTCATGTTCTAATGGGTAGTTATGATATTTGAGACTTTAGGTACAGCAAATTAGCACTGAACTGTACATAATATGTGAACCTTTTGATGAACAAGGGGAGAAAAGAGGGAAGGAGGGAAGGGAATCAAGTCAGAAAATATGGCTGAGGGGGAGAACAGAGACGGGGAGGAAGGGAGGCGGATAGGGAAGGGAAGGCAGGTTAACAAGATTTTAAAAGGGATAGTTTGGATTTTTTGAGGTGGGGTTATACAAGGTACTTCTCCATAATCAGTGTATTACCTACCGTAGGTGGTGATTGCTACGCTCTCAGTTTGGAGAAGCAGGCAGGTGTAGACTGTCTATGAAGTGTACACTGTCCTTAGAATAATTTTCACCTCTTAACCTTGCCATCAGACAACCCTTTCCAACAGGGAATTGAAGCCAAGCGAGCCGCCTGTTAATGACGCTGTGGGCTAATGGGCATGTAGCTACTTCCATGTTTCAGACGATACGTCATGTTTGTAGTCGACCAATGAAGATGAGTTTACATATCACCTTGGGTTCGTGGCTTCACCTTCTCAAAATGATCCCACACTTTGGATTTCCTGCACGACATGTTATTAACTAGCCTGTGGAATAACCGCAGGTACCTGCCCTGGAAATTATAGGATTTATTTTGACGCTATGCAGCTTGATTGTTTGATTTTTCTGGGACTAAGCAACCAGTGAAATCTTGCCAACTAATGACCTTCCTGGTCGACTGTTAGGGGGCAGCTGTGCTTTGAAGAAAGCATAAATACGTGTCACTTTCAGTTCCCTGTCAGAGAGGGCTGTCTGATGGCAACGTAAAGCAACGATAATATTCAAAATACAGTGTCCTCTTCAACTGATGTTGACTTTTTGCTGCCCCTGTCCACAGCAGTACACTGCGCAGCTTCTGTGGCAATACTCCTGCCTGCTTCTTCAAACTGGGGGTGTGCTGACCACCATCTACTGTAAGTAATACACTGACTGGATAAGTACTTCATACAACCCCACTTTAAAAATTCTGAACTATCCTTTTAAAGCCCATATTGGTGAATGATTAACGGCACGGTTTCTGCCTCACAATATCAACCCTGACCTCTGGCTATGTAGTAAAATGTTCAAACATGGGCCACATGGACTGTTGAGTTACATGTAAAACATTCATAGTTCCAAGATACTTGTCTTGTCATTCTTGATTTTTTTTTCTTTTTTTTTTTTAAAGATTTGGAAATATTAAAAACTACTGACATCTTCCTATTAACCCATGATGGGAAACTTCACCCACCAGACAGACAGAAGGAGTGTGGATATCTGCAGTGGCTACCACTGTAGTACTTTTTCACACAACCGGGACACAACACAGCAGGAAACTACACATCACAGCACAGAGCAGCACAATATGACACAGAACAGCACAGCACGGCATCAAACACCACACCAAACCAAACAGTGCAACACATTCCTGCATGCAGGCTAACTGGTTTCAGGAAGGTGCAGAGGTGGTGTGACTGGGAGGAAGAAGAGGAGCTGTGAGGCTGCTGACCATCACTTCTCTTCCTCTGCCACCAAACACACACTCACACACACACACATGCTCACACAGAAAGAGAGAGGGCAAGAGAAAAACAAAGGAAAGGAGAGAGAAAGAGGAAAGGATCCACAGGCAAACCATCCGTCTACTGTACAAAGAAGTCAGCCCAGTGGCTAACCTGGTTATAGCCCAAAGCCTGTGTCCTAGCAACAGTAAAACCACACCAGCGGCTGGTTTTTAACCTACCTCTCGTACAAACAAACATACCAACTCAGGCCAACAGATATAACATCAATTTTTTTCCAGATTAGTATCTATCTCAAATTCATTGTGATCACTACAAGTTACCAACTGTTGCCACTGACAGCTCAATACAGACTGTGTTTTTCAGGGTTACACTGTTAGCTGTGGCTTGAAATGCTGCTCTCAGTAGTAGATTTTATCTTAATAATCACTAATCTGTGTAAACCTTTTATCCTACGAGCTGAGAATGTTTTAAACGAGCTCTATATGATATCCAGAGCATATGTATTAGGCTTAGGCGGTATCACGGCATTACGGTATACCAGGGTATTTAAAGTTCCCGACAGTATAATGTTGGATACTGTCAAAAATAAAGACGCTCACCTTTAACCTCATACCGGAGAGGCTGTACTGTGGATATTTTGCATGTAGTGCTCATCAGGCACCTCCAGAGGTCAGTGTGGTGCAACAGGCAGCTGAGCTGAGTGCCAGTAGTGGAGGTAAAGACACCCTTAAAACCCCAATAGCTAGAAAAGCACTCAGAGAGTGCAGACCTCCACCAAGTAGGTGATATTCCCTCCCCCTCTGCATCAGATTTTGCAGCCTGCATCACAATTAGATTATTTACATTACTATCATTATTAGGTTATATATGCCTTCACCATGGAGACACTGTGGTGTATTTGTTTGTTTTTTATTTTGTACCATATTTTGTACCGAATATAATTTTTTTTTTTTTGTATTTTTCACTTTCTTTTTTCCAACACAGAACATTAATTTCAACTTCACAATTACAACAATATTTAGCAAGTAGAACTACATGTGCTTTCCGGCCACCAAATGGCGCTATTTTCACTGTCTTTAGAAATTGGAATTGCTGCTGAGGCTGTCAGACAATAGACTTTATTACCTCTGCCAAGGAGGTTATGTTTTTATTATTTTATCCACTTTGCTTCAACCCATCACCACCAAAATTTTATCATCTGTTCCTCGTCCCATTATCCACCTTTCCTGAAAATTTAATCAAAATCCGTTCATAACTTTTTGAGTTATTTTGCAGACAAACAAACAAACAGACTAACAGACCAATGCCGGCGAAAACATAACCTCCTTGGCGGAGGTAACAAGTCTAGTCCCAATTTAATGCCCAGACCCTTTAACTAGCCCAGTGCAGCTACACATTTTGACAAATAAAAACTTGTCTTAATTAGACGCCCTGTCTGGTTGCAAGTTCATTTTTATAGACGTTCTTTGGACGTATAAAACCAGGTTTGTTGGCTACCCACTGGAGCTGATGTTAGTTAGCTGTTTAGATCGAGCATACAATTATAAATGTTAAACCTTTGTCAGCATAGAGATGCTACACATTGTAAGCTTGGTTAGATTCTCCACAATTCAATCATTCAGTTTATTTTACTGAAACCACGAGCATCATAGAAGATTGTAATTCATTCAAATTTACTGGTATGACGGGGAAAAAAAGGCGACTCCCTTTCTCTCAAACCGTCCTTAAATCAGAATATGTGTCCATTTCTCGATTACCCGGTAAGTTATTCGTATTCCTTTAATCTGTAAGAGTCCACTGGTGAAAAGAATCAAATGGGTTTTTCATAAAAATAAATCCAAGTTGTGAGTATTGTTTGAACAAGATAAAGTGGTGTTAGGTCACTATGTCGGGTGCCGTAATCCTCAAGTGCTGTAAAAAGAGT
Source organism: Epinephelus cyanopodus (assembly GCA_026686955.1). Taxonomy (NCBI): domain Eukaryota; kingdom Metazoa; phylum Chordata; class Actinopteri; order Perciformes; family Serranidae; genus Epinephelus; species Epinephelus cyanopodus. The sequence goes on along the minus strand of CM048925.1, from coordinate 10,302,185 downwards.
GTCATAACGCTCTCAGTGATTTAAGCAAATAGCAGCTCCGGCTACTAATTGAAATTTTACTGTAACAGGACCGATTGTAAATACCTGGCCATGTCATGCCTGCAACAGCAGAGGGGACGGAGAGACCACAGGGAGGGAAACATCTTATTTTCACATTTAGGTGTTAATTGAGGCTTTATTTCAACCAAACCAGAGTTGGTGATTGTTGGAACAATGGACTGACTAACTAAAGGACTAACAAGACTAACCAGGATTGTTTTATTTTGTTTCTGTTAAGTTGGAATTAAGAGTGTTTTATTGTAACTTGAGACAATTAAGCATGGCGTAGTTCTGTGACTGAGAGAAACTTGAATCCTAAAAGTGAATGGTTGTATTTCTCTGTTTTAATAAAGAAAATAGATAAAGAAAGTTATGTTTTTTGACATTTTGCGAGTTTCTTTCATGTACTTATTATACTGGAAATCATACCGTGTACCCTGGTGAAGGTATGAACAGTTACATACCACCTAAGCAGAGTATTTAGGATTCCCAGGCCATCAACACAGGGCTCTTAACATGGAGGTGGCTGAGCTGGCGGCTAGCAGCTACCAGTGCTAACAACAGCAACAGTGCTGACAGAGATAATAGTGTTAAGGAGGCAACAAGGGTGGGCGCAATGATTCCCCAGTGACGCTGTTCCGTTATCAGAGGCAACCAACATATGAGTCCAGTACAGAGCAGCAACGAAAAGCTATACGCACAAGGGACTCACATGCACGCGCAGCCAGGGCATCAAATACAACAATGAATAGAGAATGTCAGGTAACACCACACATAGAGGGGGCGTGATTTCATTTTCTGCCACTACTCCAGCAAACACTGATTTGCGGTCATACTAATGCTCTGAATGTAACATACAGCTCCTTTAACGAACTATAATGATTAAACTGGTGTCACTTTGTCAAGCATCTATGCCATTCAACCTTTCCATTTAGGACCTCTTCAATCATGTCTATAATTGATCCGCATATAAAAGTCTAGTTTAAAATAAATGGGCAGAGAAGCTGTTGCTACAAAAAAAAAACAATGCATAAGGTATAAACTGGAAGGGGAAAAAGAAATCACAAGAAACCACGTGTCAGCCACTGAACATCACACAACACAGGTCAGAGTTCAGTCATCCACTCAGACAGCCGATCAGAATCAGCCAACCTGGGCAAAACACTCGCCAAAAACACAGAACAAAGAATTGCCATAGGGAGCATTTAGCTTTGTTATCCACACTTTGCCATGTCTTCTAGTTTTTAGGCTGTCTGTTTTTAAACTTGTGCACTGCTGTACAAACTTTATAATTACAAAAATATCACTCCATCTATAACTTGGAAAGACGAGAGGTACTCTTTAGAGAGTGGACAGGTTTATAAAGGAATGACAAATGAAGTTAGCAGAGCATGAACATAACAAATTACACACCGCTAATTTAAGGACCCTTTATCATGTTCTAAATGCAATTAATTAACTGGACAGCACAGGCTGCATACGTAGGAATAAGGTTCACTAATTTACTGCTGCATAAAAAGTTAGCTTAGAGTGGAAGTAGAAGACATGACAATCAGAAAATCAATAAGATCCTGACTAAAAATAAACACACTGTAGACTTGCTGATAGGGACGCAGAGCTGGTCTTCCTGTGGCTACTGTAGTGTACTTCAATTGCAAAGCATAATAACGAGTCAAGACCACTGTTCAGTCTAAATCGAGTGATTTTGCCCAGGTCAGCACAACAGAAAGCAGCAAAAGGTCAGACACAAGAGGACCCTGCTAACAACAGGCAAGGACCAGACTACATTCATACATGCAGTGCAGCAGGACTTGAAATGTCAACAGCAGGGTTTAAATCAGAAAAACTTGGAACCACAGACCAGGCTGGGACTGAACGCACTGTTTTCTGATGGCAAAAACTACAGTTAGAGACTCTGTGACGGTCTCAGTCTGGAATATAAACTGTATGATGGGTGTCAGTTAGCTCAGTTAACGTTAAAGAGATAATTTGGATCTATTGATGTGGGGTTGTTTGAGGCATTTATCCACAGTCAGTGTGTTACATACAGTAAATGACGGTGGTTGCGCCTCCAGTTTTGAAAAGCAGACAGAAGCATCGCCACAGAAGCAGGTTCAAGAGTATAGTATATTTAGAATAATTTCAGCACTTTTCGTTGCCGTCAGCCAGCCGCGGGGAACAGGGAACTATGGCCTTTGTATTGTTCTTTTCAAAGCCAGACTCCATTTAGAAAAACACAAATTTAACATACTTAACACAAGAGGTGCTGGTCTACCACTGCTACATCAGTCCGTTTGTTTGTTATTGTTTGTTATGATGTGACTCTGTTGTTTTAAATGGTTAGTTTGGATTCACAAAAGTCACACAATAACACAGACAAACTAAATGATGGAGGCAGCAGCTGCTCATGTGGCCAGCGCTAAAATTACTGTTTTTGTCAATGGAGTCTGGCGGCTTTGACAAGAGCATAGATTGGGAACTGAAGGCAATGACAGCTTCCCTGCTGGAGCGGGCTGTCGGCGTCGAGGTGAAGGAGTGACAATACTCTAAATACAGCATACACTTAACTATTATTGATTTTATTAGGTTCACAGTGGTACATTGCTTAGCTTCTGTGATAGTACTCCTGTCTGCTTCTTTGATGGATAACTGCCCCATACAACCCCATTTCAAAAGATCCACAACACCGTAAATTTACATAAGAACAAAGGGAATTACACAAATAACAATATCAGTAGATAAAGTAGAGATAATAAACATTAACATAACAAGCAAATCTGATGTTTCTAAAGCATTACGGAGCATAAATCCAAGCAGTAAAACACTGACAGAGCTGACTTACTAGTCCCTCTCTGCGAGGATTTGTTGTGATGACCAGTTAGTTTTGGCTTATTTTCTTTAATTAAATCCTGCATCATTATAATATGAAGGAAATTCTATCCAGGGAGGGAACACTTACTCCTTGTTTTGCCCAGAATGTTGTCTGATATACAGATACTGAATGCTGGCCATTGCCATCTGTGGCTTCAAACAATACAATTTTATTGTATTGTATTGTGTACTTATCCTGATAAACGCAGAGATAAGGCAGCAAACTTTAATTTGCGCACAACCTTATTATTTGAACAAACCATCCATGGTTAATGATCCATACACAAACTGCCTGCCTGTCCATCGATCAGCCTGCTGCCGCCTCTCTATCATCTTTTATCTACCTGCTCGTCTCTCTGTGCACCTGCTCTGTATTTATTTGGCCACATCCTTCTCTTTCTACTGAGTGAATCTCTATGAAGCCCTGCTGTGACAATCTCAAGCTCTGTAGCATTTCTCTTCACTCCATCTCAAGTTTTCTTTCTTTTTTTTGTCCAGTTTCCCATTTTTTTGTCTAAAAAACAAAACAAAACAAAAAAAAAAAACTAAGCGTCCAATGGGCTGGTTAGTTGGCAGGTCAGGTGACCAGGAAGAGGAACAACGACATACCTGGGCAATGTTCAGAGTCTAGAGAGCGCATGGCAGAGAGACAGACAAACACAACACACAACCAGAGGACAAGAGAAAGATAGATAGAGAGAGGGAAGAGGGAGAAACAAAGAAAGAAGGAGAAAGAAACAGAAAGGGGAAAAAAGGAGAGACAGAGAGAGAAAGTGGTGACTAAGGAGCTAGGTTGTTCGCTGTCCGTTCAGCACAGTTAGCATCAACTCAGCCAATTCAAACAGACAAACTGGATTCTGGGTAATTTGTTCACAGATTTCTGGTTATGATTATTGCTTAGTTGGTCAAACTGTGTCTGTGATGCTCGGTGAGCTGGACTGAGTTGAAACTGCATGAACTCAACAGGGAAAACTAACACCAGTGCATTATGGGTCAAGCTCACAGCATTGGCTTGCTTAACATATGGTCTTATATAGCTGTGTTACCAGGGCAACAAGGGAGGAAAGGGGTGTCAAAAGAGATGAGGGTGGAGAGGAGGAACAGGAAATAAAACAGAAAGGAATATAAAGAAAAGAAAAGAATAGAAAGAGTGTAACAGGACGAGGTAGAGGAATAAGTCAAAAAGAAAAAGAACAACAAAGAAAAACACGGACAAGGGGAAAAAGAAACAGCAGGAGCAGGTTGGGGAAAAAGGGAGCAGAGAGGTGGGTGGTAAAAATAAAGAGAGTCAAAGTGACAGGAAAAGTGAGGGCACGTGGTTCAGAATCAAAGGAGCAAGAAGTAGAAGAGGTTGTCATACCTGCTTGTTGAGTCCTAACATGTTGCACACCATTTCTCTTGAGTATGGCTGCTCTAACACATAGCGCAGCAGGCCCGTCTGTGGCTCGAACAGGTCCTACATACAAAAAACCAACAACAACAAACAAATTTATTACTGTTTTTGTGTACATGTGATTAATAAGGCTGTCAAAAGTATCAATACTTTTTCAACACCACAAGTTAAAAACAATACAATCTTCTTTACTTATACATTTGACAGTACTGGAAGTACGGAAGTTACAAAAAATAGATGTACAATCAGATTTTCAACCCAAGGCTGCACCATACTCTGTATGTAACGATGGACAACTCATCTCTACTTCCTCCCACAGTACAAAAATGAAGCCAAAATAAGGCCACTGCCATCTTCAACATTTGGAGTATGCACAGCATGTTGTATTTGTTTGGAAAATGTGTTTAGTATAAGACAGTTGTTTTGTCGGTGAACCTTGTGAGTTGTAATGGAGCCGATTTTTATAACGTCACCTTTGTTGAATGTTGCTGTTGTGCCTGGTTTTATATGAGAAGACGAAAAGATCGCTATCTGCGAGGCTAATTTATAAAATGTTAAATGCCATAGGCTCGTGCTTAAAACATTAGTATGTTGCATTTGTGGGGAAAATGTGTCCAGATAAAGACAAGTGAATGCTGAGTTAAAGTAATATATAGTGATTTTATACAGTGTATGGGCTGTCACCACATTCTCTAAAGCAGCAAACCCACAATGTTACTGGAGGCATGTGCCCAGTGAGTGACTTGATCTGTAAAATGCAGGTAATTTAAAAAACAGAGTGAAAAATGATCCCTTTTTTGTGGCTTATAGGGGTGTAACAATTTCAACTCTAAACCAAAAATCAATCATAACCACCACCTACTTGCACGTGCCCTAAGAAAAAAAAAAAACACTTAAAAGATGACAGTGTAGTTTACTATTAGCCTGCAGCTGTATTTTTTGGGACACCGTGGCCCCTGTCGGAAGTGACAGAATAACAATTGTGGAACTGGAAAATCCTCCTGCTTCACGGAAATCAGCGGTGCGGCGACATTCATCTTCTCAGTGAGATATGTAAACAAGAAATGTATCATTGGCAGTGAAACAGCAGTTTGTGATGCACGGATATGGTGTCTTACACTCAACCTGTTGATGTAGAGCACAGTTTTGCTTTCTGATGGCTCGTCTTTTTCTTCTCAGTTGACTGGTTAAATAAATTTCTCAGATTTCACCATACGGCCTTAGTGTGATACATCCAAAAAAACATTTGGTGGTTATATCTCACTTGATACCGTGCAGCCTATCTTTATAAAGGAGAATATGATATTGTAAACAGTTGTCAAGGAACAAAATCTATGATCTGTTCCGCATCACGACTCGAGCATCTAACAACAGTCTACGGTGCTGATTAAAAAAGGTTTACACTGAAAATGAAATTGAATCATGGATTTGGAGAGGCTGGCGAGAGAGGACAGGGAGAGACACTGTGCTGCTGCCAGAGGAGCCGCTGAATGAGTTCCCTCTGAGCTGCAAGTCACTAAAAAAATCTGTGAAGTCCGGGGCTGTTCATAAAACATTCAGGACACCACAGTTTATTCCACACTACTGAAGCTGCTCCTCTTTTAGGAACCACGGAGTCCGTAATAATTTCGCCTTCAGCCATACTTGTTGTTGCCGTGGGTAACAGAGTGACGTCAATATACTGACAAGCCGAAATATCGCGAGTATCACAATATGATTTTTTCAAACCATAAAAAATATACCGGTAATATCATGAATGAGATGATATGGCACACCCATAACGTAAAGTCTTGTGTCATGATAACCCTGTGTGTAAATGTCTGTGTATTGTACATGATGATATGATACCTTGTCAAATGGCAGCATGCCTCTCAGAGGGAAGCGAAGAGTAGTGGGGTCTAATTTCCAGGAGTTACAGATGGCCCCACTGTTATTTACTACTGGTAACAAGCTGCACCGACCTGTGGACACATTCACACCATGAATGACTGAACAATCACACTGCACATACAGTAAACGAGTTGACTTGTGTACTTCACTCAACGACTATACATCATAAATCTGTGACATAAATCAGCTCTATTTGTCGGTCTAGTTGTACATTTTCAGCTTTCCCCCTTCAGATCAGATTTCCCCTTCAGTTGACACTTTGGTTTCAAGAAGGACTGGACTTCATTAAAGCCTCGGCGAAGCATGACAACGACTTTGCCAAAAACAAGAACCCTTGAGCACAGCTAAACTGAAAACTTGGTATCTGTTTGATCAATATTTTGTCAGCTTCCGGCGTGGGTGTGTTTGTGTGTCTCTCTCTTACCACAGATAGAGTTGATTCTGGCAGTGGGTCTGAAACTGTCCACAAAATCTGATATCAAACTGCCAAGAAGCTGCAAGGACCAAACGAAATAAAGAAAATGAAACTGAAAGATTTGTTAGATACACATGACACAGCTGCACACATACACACAAAGCATGAGCTTACCCAGTGTGACAGCTGTCCCTCTGGATACAGCTTTCTGATTTCTGTGACGGCGAAATAGGCTGGCAGGAGGCAGGCATTTCTGTCCAGGATGTACTCTACCACCTGGAGCACACACAACATTAAATCCATAGATGTGTTTTGCTACAAGCCAACAAGCCATCAGAGCAAAAGATAAATCACAAATAATGGCATCTAATAAGTTTAAAGACAGACCTCTCTGGCAGCCAGAAGCTGTTGGACGATAGCTGAGCTGACAGTGGTGGGAATGGTTTGAATTTTATCCAGTACAGCTTTTAACAAGTCTCGAACACCCTGAAACACACACACTATATGAGAGCATATCCAGTGATAGGAAATAGCATTTGACATTTTTAAGATGCCTCTGAAGGGCAATGGACAATTATAAATGTTTAATTCAAGAGCTTCTTATCATTGAGTTTGTCAATAAATTGTCTCAGTTGTGCTCCTGTGAGTGTGAATGTGTGTAAGACCTTGTAGTCGACCCCTCCGATGATCTTGCGAATCAGTTTGAACGTCAACGCCCACAACTGAGTCCTCTCCCATTCCAAACTGTCCGAGCTTATCAGAGCTACACACACCATCCTTCAGACGGAGAAAGAGATTCATTAGATGGACGATTAAGACAACTGACAGACATAGTCATAAATAAGAGTACACACAATGTGTGTTATTTCACAGCTTTGAAGGGTGGGGTAACGTCCGTATTTTGCAACCAGGACCCTATTTTTTTCATTGTTTATGTAACTGCAATGTAACCACTCTGGGCTATTGTGCACCGTCAATGTGCGTTCACCAACGGCCCGTACACACACCATGTTTTCTGGCCCTCAAATTCATTGTTTTCAATGTAGATGTGTGGAATGTGCTGCTGCAGTGTGCAAGTATTCCCAAGAGCTTATTTTTCAGGGCGTGACAGTTGCACCCTGAGATTAACAGAGTTCAACATTTGGAATGCAGCAGTGCGCACCGTATGTCACGTAAAAGGAACAGCCAATCACAGCCAGCAGACAGCTTTCCCTTCTTCTGTAAATATTAAGTGTGTGGGGAATATGGAGGAGAAGTTGATTACTCTAGTGCAGATCTCTTCCACGGACAATATTTTAGGCCAATACACACTGAAGAACCTGGAAGATGATCAGCTCTGAACTCAGGATTTCTGGGAAGCAGGCTGTGATACGGTGCTTGTTATGGTTGCTCAGCAATGTCAGGCGCAAACTGCCTCCGCGCTCTTGAAGGCTGGTACAGAGTAGGCACATCAATAGTGCCCAACGACTGACCTCACATTTTCCAGCTGTTTAAAGATGCAGCATGTGTACAGGCCCCAAAAGTGTTTGTTTCCAGCACTGGCGTAGGGATGGGAATTGATAAGCTTTTATTGTGTCCAATGCCATTATCAATTCTGCTTATCAGGCCGATTCTTCATCGATTCCTTAATTGATTCCTGATTAATTTTCTGTGCGGAAAAAAGAAGGTGTGCGCTGGTTTTCAGCATCAGCACAAGTGTTTTAAATATCAATCAATCAATCAACTTTATTTGTAGAGCGCTTTTCCTGCATGGACATGCAACACAAAGTGCTTTGCAGAATTAAAAACAATTAACACAAGAAAGAAAAACAGTTACAAAGAAAGCCCCTCCCTCCCACCCTCCATACTAGACACACACACACACACACACACACACACACACACACACACACACAATCTCACACACACAATCTCACACACAATAGGGAGACATGGCATGGCACTGAGGATCAAGGAAACGCCACCTCTGGGGTCGTCCACACTGGGAGGAGCAGCAGGCCGTGCCATCGGGGAGACCAGCACCCAGGCCCCCCGACTCCGACAGACAGGTGGACCCCCACATCGAAGGGAGGAACCACCAGCCGGCCGGGCCGAAGGGACCCAAGGACAGCACCCCCACTAGCAGACCCGACACAGCTCCCAGTGTGGAGGACCCCCCTGAGGAAACACTGGAGTTAAAAGCTAAAGACTAAAAGCATAAAATAGGACTAAAAGAATAAACAAAATAAAATAAATACAGTACCAAAAAAAAAATACGTAAAATTATAAATAAAATAGAATAAATAAAGTACCAGTGATAAATAAAAACAGAAAATTATTAAGATTAATATCGTCTTAAAAAGCAAGATAAAAGCAGCGAAATAAAATACAACAGAACCAGATAAGAACATAGGAAGAGTTTAAAATTTTAGTTAAAAGCCTGATTAAAAAGGTGTGTCTTTAAACTTCTTTTAAAAATATCAACAGTCTCTGCAGTCCTGAGGCTCTCCGGCAGGCTGTTCCACAGGTGGGGGCCATAGTGGCTAAATGCTGCCTCACCATGTGTTTTTGTTCTGGGTTTTGGTATGGTTAAAAGGCCAGTGCCGGAGGACCTCAGGGTCCGCGAGGGTTGATATGGTAAAAGCAGATCAGATAAATAAGAGGGCGCAAGGCCGTTAAGACATTTAAAAACCAGTAAGAGAATCTTAAAATCGATCCTGAAGCGGACGGGGAGCCAATGCAGCGACTCTAAAACCGGTGTAATGTGCTCCCGCCCTCTGGTCCTCGTCAGCACGCGTGCGGCTGAGTTTTGTAATAATTGGAGATTTAAAATACTCTTTTTGGGAAGACCAGAGAGCAGGGCATTACAGTAATCTAAGCGACAGGAGATAAAAGCATGCATCAGCACCTCCGTACTGGCCTGAGAGAGAAACGGGCGGACTCTGGCTATGTTCTTAAGGTGATAAAAACCTATTTTCGTTATATTTTTGATATGTGGGATAAAATTCAGCTCAGAGTCAAAAGTCACGCCCAAATTTTTTACTGATTGGGTTGGTTTAAGATCCTGTAGTTTTGGTAAAAGTTTCTCTCTCTGGCCTTCAGGACCTATAACTAAAACCTCAGTTTTGTCCTGGTTGAGCTGTAGGAAATTCTCTGCCATCCATGACTTGATGTCTACAATGCAGTTAAAAAGGGCATCAATTGGCCCTGTGTCATCAGGAGACACGGCGATGTATAGCTGTGTATCATCGGCATAACTATGGAAGCTGATGCCGTGTCTCCTGATGACGTCCCCAAGGGGAAGCATGTAAAGATTAAAGAGAAGTGGACCTAAAATTGAGCCTTGGGGAACCCCACATCCAATTTCATGAGTTCCTGAGGAACATGTATCCATACTTACGTAAAAGCATCGGTCTGTGAGATAAGAACAAAACCAGTTAAGGACAGTACCAGAGAGGCCAACCAGGTGTCTGAGTCTTTTTAATAAAATGTGATGGTCTACCGTATCAAAAGCGGCGCTTAGATCCAGTAGAACCAACACTGTGAGCTTTTTGTTATCTAAATTCCACCTGATGTCGTTTAAATCTTTAGAAGGGCTGTCTCGGTACTGTGGTTCTTCCTAAAACCAGACTGATGCCTCTCTAAAATGGTATTTCTGTTTAAAAAGTCATTAACTTGGTTAAAAACCAGTTTTTCTAAAATTTTACTTAAAAACGGTAAGTTGGATACAGGTCGGTAATTATTAAGAATGTTGGGGTCTAAGTTGCTCTTCTTCAGAAGGGGCTTCACCACCGCTGTTTTAAAGGCGGTGGGGAAGACACCCGTCTGAAGAGAGCAATTCATGATGTTTAAAAACTGCTCCTCAAAGAAACCATAAAACGTCTTTAAAAGTGATGTGGGAATTGGATCTAAAAGGCAGGTTGTTGGGTTTACTTGGGAGAAAACTCGACCAAGTGTCCTTGCATCAACCAGGGCAAAACTCTTCAGTGTTTCCTCAGGCAAGGACAACAGTCCAGGTTTGTAAACAGACAGAACTTTCTTGGATAACAGACTGGATCTGATGTCCTTGATTTTAGTTCTGAAGTGGTCTGCAAAGTCTTCACAAAGATCATCTGTTGGTATCTTAAGAACTTTATTAAAATCAGTGCCTGTTAAAATATTAAAAGTGGAGAAGAGGAACCGGGGGTTGTTTTTATGGTTGGTGATGAGCTGTGAGAAATGGGAAATTCGGGCCTTTTTTGACTGCGTTATTGTAGGTTTTGAGTTGTTGACGTAAAATCTCATAATGAACGATCAGTTTACTCTTTCTCCATCTTCTCTCAGCACTCCTGCATTGTCCATTTAAATATGATTTAAATGGATGAAATGAAACCATATTTGTACAGCGTTCCCTTTCATTTAGGTTTACTTAGTCAGGAAAGAGTCTGCTATGTCAGTCTGCGTGATGCTGGTATTGTTATAACATAGAGTAAATGCTACAGTGTTACAGTGCTACCTGAAGTATAATCTCAACAAAAGACAAAAATCCCTGTGTGCACAGTTGCCCTCAGGAATGTTACCATTAACATTAGAGACTGGAAGGTTTAACGCTACCCCAGAGGAGGACAGAATTTGTTGTGTAATTTAGGTGAAGTTGAGAATGAGATTCATTTCTTGTTTTACTGTCCTGTATATGAAGACATGAGGAGTGTACTTTTCAGTAAAATGACTTCTGCTTGATGATCTGTTTCAGAAGGTGAACCTTTTTTGTGGCTGAATTTCTTTGCTATTTTCTATTTGAGGACTGAGCAGTAAAATAATATGTACTTTGGGTTAATTATTCATCAATCAATCATTACTCTTTTTCTTACTCATTAACAGACGTGCTGCTCGGTTGGGAAGAAGAGGCACTCATGCAGAGAGAGTCAAAAACATTGAATTTCCTGGAATTTAAGCCTGTGTTTCGGAGAAATTTGTTTCAGTAAACTGCCGGTGTTTCCACCCTTACTTAAAATAATCATTTCACAGATATTACAGGTAGCCTGTTGTCATCTTTCTTCAGCAAATGAAGCCACGCTATGGAACATTTCCTCCTCTCCACCATGACTCCTTTTTGCTGCAAGTTTCCAGCAGTGTAGACGTATTACTTTCACATCATTGTTTTGAAACAACTATCAAAAAAACCACACCAGCATTGAAAAAAGGCATTGAAAACCTAGAGGCTTGGACCGAACAATTTGAAACCGGTTCAGCTGGAACTGGTTCTCGATTCCCATCCCTACTGACAGGCTCACATTATTACTCTAAGTGTCTGACAACATTATGGAAAGGATCCCAACAGAGACTGACCTTTTTGTTTGACTAGAAACAGCCCCGAAATCACCATCGCCAAACCCACCAGACTCTAGACTAAACTGTAATTTAGGCATGCACAGAGCCAGCATATTTTCACATTTAAAGGTTTCTTTCAACCAAACCAAACTTGGTGATTGTTGGAATAGTGGAAAGAGGAACCAAGACATTTTTTGTGAGTTTTATTTGGTTTCTATCAACTTTGAATGAAGTGTGTTTGACAATGGCAATGTTCCAGTTTATCTAAATTGAGTCTGTTTGGTTGGCAAACATAAAATAAATTAACTGGATAACAGAGTGTAAATTCACGCATACTGCAGGCCTTTGTTAAGTGTGTGTGAGCACCTGGGCGGTAACAGATTGGTTTCCACAGCCATCGCTAGGCAGTCGTGGAGGAAGGAGATCCTTTTGGGACTGTGCTGGCTGTGTATGAACCGCACTATCCACTGCACACACTGTTCATGAGACTCCTGCAGAGAGACATGGAGGGAATTGAAAACTCGATCCATCCAATCATTCGTCATCTAATGTGCAGGCATGTGTTTGTGTGTGCGTGTCTCTGTGTGTTTAGACACCTGTGGTAGTGTCCCCCAGTATTGTCTGAAGGCTCCGAGACAACTGATCAGTTTAGTCCTCTCATCCTCTGGAGTGTCCATAAACATCCTGAAACAACAACACAATTGATATTTTAGCCTGCAGCATCTCATTTACACTGTGCATGTTAAAGTATTGTTTTTTTCCGCTGTTATAAAGTGTGTAACCTATCAACATTACACCTTCTTCTGTACAACTAGTCAGACCTGCTTTAACCACATAATAACAAACAACAGCAGGTTTGAGTGTGCAGGTCTGCTCCATCTCAGTGCACCACTTACTATGTTATGGCAAGGGCGTGTAATGGATTGTAATGGATCGTAATGGATCTGTCAGACAGCGGCAGCAACCACAGTAGCCTTTCTAGTTGTCATATAATTGCTTGCATGGATAGTAATGTTCAGAATCTGATGTTATGTAAGCCTGAAAGACATGAAGCTGTCCTGTTTTATCAACGTCCTTTTACTTGCTTGTGTTTGTATGGGTCATGTGGTCATGGTGATGTAAATGCAGCTCATGCCGCTGAAATTTAGCAGCTAATCCAGTGTAACAAACCAGCTCGTTAACTGTCAAATACTGTGCACTCGGCCTACTCGTCACACTGCAGGTGTACGCCAGTATGGTAATGGTGTGGACCCTGTGTGTGGAGGAATCTTACCCAGCAAACGCTTCTTCTATCATCTCAGTTTTCTGAGGAGAGAAGGAGAAAAATGAAAATGAGAAAATATTTATGCCTTCAAACACACCCACTTGAACAGGAGAGAAATATTGTACATTATTGCTGTTCACTCTTACAAATTGTTACTCAAAAGACCAGCTTATTCAAATAATAATCCTCACTCTGATTACACTCATAGGGTGTGTATCACCAATTCTCTATTATTCTGTGTGTACTGGATTTAAGAAGCTCAACTGTCCAAGGTCCTGTTTTGACAAAAAAGTCTCCTGACGACACAGTATATCACAGTGTTCTAGCAGACTGTCAACAACTCCACGGCGAGCTCGATCTCCTGCGCTCTGGCCCAAACGCAGGCCACGACAGGTGGAGGACAGAACCTGAACAGTCATTGTTCATGGCTTTAGGAACCTGTTAAAAAAACTGTAGGCAGACCCAGACCCTTAGCTGCATCAGAAGTATTTTAAGCAGCTATGGTCATCTTACGCGGCTCATAGTACCACCGAACTGATGCGCCATCAGGCCACAAATCTGGGTTATACATTTCATTTGCCTCCTTACATTCAGCAGAAACTCTGAATGAGCTGAATCTACGGTTTTCAGTGCCAGTCTTTAGACAATTTACTTCACACCCTAGTTTCTCCTTAAGATAAACAGATAATGCATCTAGGTCTGGGTCAAATCTGGTAGCAAACACATTCACTAGTTTGGTCCTTACTGTGCTGATGTTACCATCATACCAAAATCTCACTTGCTTTGAAAATGAAACAAACTTTTCACATGTCCACGACTATGTGGTACATTGTAAAGATGAACATGCAAATAAGCGCATTCACAAAGGTGCAGCTAATTAACAAACTGAATACACACTGCAGAAAGTCTTACACATCCAATTTAGCAATGTAAACATCACATTAACGATTAAAACTTTTAAATCTTAGCTGTTGGTTTAACTGCATTAACAAGCAAACGCTTTCTAGCTATGTTAGTTGTTTGTTAAGAAAGAAAAAATGGAAGGAACAGTATTGTTCCAACTCTAAATCTGTATGATTTGCAGTTACCCTTCAATACAAGTATTATAAATATGATGTAGCTTTATCTACAATTCCTCTTGATCATAGTTGTCCCAATAACAATGCTCTGCTGCCTCTTTACAAGGGAAGTCAGGTCAGAATTTGCTACAGATCAACACTGATGTTAGTAAAGATTAGGGTGAGTGGATTTTATTTAAACATATTTGTAGGGAAAATCCTACTTCCTTTATCTGGCACTATTCCCCTCTCTTGATTCTTCTTATCACTGTTAGTGGACTATTTTCACAGCAGACATTTTGACTTGTCATGTTAGGGAGAACACTGTGACACTGATAACATGATCAATTTAGTGTCCCAGTAAGCTCTGCCACTGAGCCTGCATGCACGGTGCAAGCACCTCCCCTCAGTAGACTGCAGCTATCATTGATGTGATTGATCACACCTGTGCTGTTCCGACCATAACGTTAAAATGTCTGCGGTGAAAAAATGTATATTGGCAATTATCCCCTCACTCCAACAAACTTGTAGTTTTGAAGCAACAATATTATTAGTTTCGCACCAAAAGAAAAATCTCAAGTGCTTTGAAAACGAAACATACTTTTCACATGTAGTGCTCCATGACTATGCGGTACATTGTGAAAGTGAACATGCAAATAAGCGCATTCACAAAGATGCAGCTAATTAACAAGCTGAACACACTGCAGAAAGTCTCACACATCCAATTGTTTAGCAATGTGAACGTCACGTTAGCGATTTAAACATTTAAATCTTAGCTGCTGGTTTACATATTTGTGCTTAACGTTAGCTATAACTTAACTGCATTTATAAGCAAACACTTTCTAGCTATGTTACTGAAATCAGTGATTTCCACAGCAGGTTCCTGAGTGAGCACATATAACGGCAGAGGCTAACGCTGTGTGACATGCTAACTAATGTTAGCTTTAAAGCCGGTGAATAAACATGCACATTACCACAACATCCTCAAAGATGCTCTGGAGCTGCGTCTCCATCGAAAGCGCCATGTTTGCTTTAAAAAGTGTTAGTCTTTTAGCGAACCATCACACAAATCAATCAGGTTCCTCCTCCCGGAGCCGCACACAATGCTACCAACGAGCTAACTGCTAACAGGCACTGGGATGAAAGCGCCGCGACACGTGCAACCGCAAAAACAATCCGGAGTCACACCGGAGACACAAGCTGCACAGTTCCGCTCACTTTGTCGTCGGGAACTATAACCTACGATAACAATGATTTAAGTTTTCAAAAATACCATACCGCTTACACTCAACATTACTTTATATAATCTATATTTGACGATGCCTGGCGTACTTACTCTGGTGAATGTGAATTTTTCAAATACAAATCAGGCTACAGGAAGGAGATATTAAATGTACTCAGACCTTGATAAAGACACACTCTTATATACATATACATATACATATAGGTTCAGGTATAGGTGCCAACTTCTCCTTTCAGGCAGATGCTTAAGAGTCGCCCAGTGCAGGTTTAACCACCTTAAAAACTCTTGTTCCCTTGTCCATTAAACCGTAAATGGGAACTGTAGCTTAACCATACAATGTGTACTTCTATGTAAATGTGTGTGTGTCTATATCTATGGATAGATACATATAGATACACATTTTTTTAACATAACTGTTGCATAAGCGTGCAATTTGTTGGCTGATGGCAGTCTGTTCATGTACTGTGTGTACTGAGTGTGTGGGATCATGAACAGCGACAGCTCTATGTATGGACTGTATATATGTAGGAACTGTATGTAGGAACTTTTTTGTATGTTTTAACGGCAAGAACTACATGTATCCAAGACAAATTTCTTTCAGGACAATAAAGTCTGTCTTATCTCAGATATACATTAACCTAAAGTAAACAAAACCTTGTGCTGGAGTTGTAGGAAGCTGCATTTATTTTTTCTTGGGCCTCCCTGAGTGAGTGAGTGAGTGAGTGAGTGGTGGAAAATACATGACCCTCCCTTGACCCTAAATTAGTTATAGATTTTTGAAACGTATCCTTTTAAAGTTAAAAGTTGAAAGTTGAAGAAGAAATTGTAGAGTTGATGCTAGTCAGTTCGTGCAAATGGCTTATTTTTGGCCACATTTTAAATGAGACGTAGAATAAAGCAAAATATGTATATGTATATTTTAAACTAAGATTCGATTATGTTTTTTGGTTGTTGTTTTTTTGGACATGCATCGCACAATGTGTCCAAGGATCAATGGAAATTTGAAAATCCAACAAATAATTTCCTTTTTTTTCTAAGGCTATGACAAATGGTGCAATTTTGGCCATTTTGAAAAAAATATGCGGCAAAATAAATAGAAACATTTAAAATTATATGCCCCTCCCCTTAAGCTAAAAACAAAAAACAAAACACCATCCCCAATACTTAAAAAACATATTTGACATGCCTCCCCCTTTATCTACCACTCCTTCGCCCCTCATAAATAACAAACACTCCCTAAAAGCTCAAGGTGAGATAAACGTGTCTACACTGACTAAAAATAACAAGGAATAGGAATAAAAATCAGTAATAATCACACATTGATTATAATTCAACAATAATCTAACAATATCGGGGTCATTTTACTTGATGAGATTTGGTGATGTACCTTTAAGTAAGTACATTTTGTAATGCGTGATTTTAATTGAGAGTTTTGTTTGTTTTATACACAGTGTTGTCTTTATTACAGAATTAGATGACACTCTACAGCAGTGAGAGCAGGGCTTAGTAATATCTCGTAACACACACACACCTGCGCAGGTGTAATGTGCACAAACAAGTGAGGTCACATTCCTTCCTCTTCCACGGAAACCTGTCGCAAGGGGCCATTTACTTTAAAGTCGTCTCGGCTTTACCGCTCCTCGGTCACTGATATCCAACCACTCCGACTCTCGTTTATTTCCTCCTCCAGCATGAGTGTCTTCAACAGGTGATTTATTTCAGTCGTGCGGGGAAACATCGGCCCGTTGACAGGTGATCTGTCCGAGGAGGTGACGGAGCCAGCGGAGCCCAAAGGCCGGTGCCGGAGGGTTGGAGATGTTGGTGTTTCGTGTGAACTTGTGAAAACATGAGCGCTCCGTACAGTCATGTGGACCGTGGTGTTTCTGAACCTGTTGGCTCTACACTGCACAGGTAGGACTGCATTCAGCCAACATGACGAATACTTTTCTGTCTTACTTTATTAATTATTTACCAATCCCCATGATTACAAGTAACAGCTAACCTTATATGAGCTGTGTACGAAACTATTATAAAGTTACTTTTTAGGCTTTTAATAGGACACAAGTTGAAATCAGGTACAGATTCATTACACCAGAGACTGATTTGAATCTAACTGTGGAGCAGATCTGATTTACACGGCTCTCTTTGTCAAGTTAGTTTTATGGTGTTTACCCAAATTAAATAGGCCATGAAACTGTTTCACCATTACAACCTGCTTCATGCAAATATTATCAGCAAACATGCATTTATTGTGTTTTATGCACCTGTGCTGGAAAAGTGTTGTTGCATGCTTTACACATAAAAGTCATTTATTCATGTAAAGTAAACAAAAGTCTCAAACGGTAAGTGTTACTATGCACACAGTTGTAAAGTCTATGATTAACTTCTCCTGTACTGTTCTGTGCTTGTGTGTCACAGCCTCTGTAAAGTATGACCAATAATGGGTCATATGGGTGTGTGCTGTATATGACATTAAAGTATGTAGTGTGGCATTTAAGTTCAATTTATTCAGAAGTCTGTAGCCTGCAAAACTGGTTCTCAGGATGAAACCAAATTTCATCAGTGTGTCACTCATACACACCTTTATAATATGTACATAGAGAAGTTAAAACAATTCAGATATTCTGGTTGTATTTTATTGTGTTTTATGAGCAGCCGCCGGTAGAACAGCGGCACAACAACGTGAGGGATTTACAGGTACTTTTGTGGTGCTGTAAAATACAAGAGGTGCAAAACAGTGTCAAAAAAATCTGCTCCAAAACAACACTGCACTACATAAGCAGAAAGTGGCAAAAGAAAATGTAGTAACAAACATGAAGTCATACTTAATAAACCACCTGCCATTCTCGTTCTCTTTCCCCTCAGTCTCCTCCTCTCTTCCCAGCCCCATCAATGTGATCTTCACCTCAGTCAACCTGAGGAATATGTTGCAATGGCTTCCAGGAAACAACACGCCGAATGACACGCACTATACAGTGCAGTATGCCATGTAAGTAAAGATTTTAAATTTTAGATTTAAAAAAGAGAACAATCAAATTTGTTTGTTCAACTTAAGTGGCCCCAAAGTTATTGGCCTCAAGCTGCAAATACTTAAAGGTCCAGTGTGTAAGATTCAGGGGATTTTAGTGGCATACAGGGGTTAAGGATTGCAGAATGCAACCAGCTGAAACTTCTCCCTGTTAGAACCTCTTCAGTGTTCCTTGTTCAGGAGGTTTTTACCACGAGCCGAGTTATCTGCAGAGTTCTCCTCCTGCAAAACAAACACACCGAGTGATTTAAGCAGGTAAAAACACTGAATAAATCAGATTCATGTTGCAAATCAGTGTTTCCCCAACACCGTTTGGCATGTCAGAGACAGGCTGTTAGCCTTGCATCTGCTACTTTGTGCTCACCTTTTTTTCTGATAATATAAGATCCAGACGTTCAGGAGGGGTTTAACCAGGAGCTGAATTATTCACACAGGTGTCCTCCTCTCCAAAACCGACGCACCAGGTGGTTTAAACCGACAAAAACACTGGATAAAGCAAGTGTTTATGATGCTGTTGTCGTGGAGGGGCCAGTGTGAAAATGTAAATGACCCTATCTAGAGCCAGGAAACATTTGGAAACATGGTGATGTGCATAGACGAGGATCTGCTCCCTATCTAGACACAGACGGTTCATTCTAACGTAACAATTTTTATTTTCAGGTGATTATACACTAAAGGAACTGTAAGAAACAATTTTCCTTGTGTTTGCTTTTGTTTGTGTTTCTTTGTTTGTGGCCATTTACCACCTGTGAACACTGTCACATACCAATTGGTTATGTTACTACCTTGGACTTTACCTGGGATGCGCTCAGCCCCAACAAAACGTAGCAAAACGTTTATTCAAACAAAAATGTTGGTGCGTTGAACACCCTGTTGTGTTATGAAAGTGCACTGTCTTTCATACATTGGGGTTTAATTCATTTAAATTCAAATGGCTTTCCTTGCATGGTTGCTGTTGATTACGCAACACCCACCAAATGAAACAAAAAACCATACCTCAAACCCCAATTCCCAGCACACCGTTTAAAAGAAACTTGTTATTGAACCTGGAAACGGTAGCAAAACTGTGCACGCTGTTTTGAGAGTAAATGTGCCCCTGGTTGAAGCTGAGGTTTATGTAGTTATATAAGCTTTTCTTCTGCAAGTCTCAAAGGAACTTAGAAACAACAAGAAGCTGAGAAAAGAGAAGAATGCAGACACAAAAGAAAAACGTAACTAGATCTAACGTACAGCTTGTGTGAGCTGAAGTTTTGTGCTTAAGGGGAAGCTGCACAACAAAAGGAGTGTGTTTTGAGCTCACTCCCTCCATTTCTACTGTCCCAGTTTGTGGTCTCGTCTGGGCTTCCACCCTGTTGAGGTCACCTGTAATTAACCCCACCTGTGTATACTGTTTGTGATATTGCCAGAATATTCACTGAAGAAGGGCGTCTGGCCTGAAACATCCATCTGGCATTATTAAAAAGTCAAATTGGAGTGCTGTCCGCGTCTTCACTTTTTTTCTCGTCTTGTGTTTCCCAGCTACGGGGACAGTGTTGAGGGCAGCAAAGGAAGACGGGTGCAGTGGAGGCCGGTGCGGCGGTGTACAGAAATAGTGCGGAGCTGGTGTGATCTGAGCAATGAGACATGGGATCTGGAGCATGGATACTATGCCAGGGTGCGTGCTGTGAGCCGGAGAGCGTCATCCAAATGGGCCTTGACGGGGAGGAGATTCGATCCAAAGACGGACAGTAAGTTGAAGTGACATTCTGGGACGTTAATACGAACAGACACACACGGAGGAAACTTTGGTGACACAGTCGATATTTCAACTTTAAGTATTTGAAATCTACCTAATATATTTTGTGTATCTGTATAGCGAGTTTTGGTCCTCCGCTGGTTTCTGTGGAACTAGAAGAAAACAACGCCATCATCACTCTGAAAGGTCCGATGAGATATCCGCCTAATAACCACACCAAAGCAGTTTCCATGGCAACAGTTTACCCCCAGATGACTTACAACCTCTCCATCTACAATACTGGTCAAGACCAGACGGTGAGTATATTTAAAAGTTCTGGTACTGTCCCATCAAGTTCTCCTATAGCACTAATTAATCTAAATGTGTTTATTTTTTTGTAGCACCATTTCCCAGTGGTCTCCAGTTCGTACAAATATCGCCTGATGGACTACAATACAAAGTACTGCTTCTCTGCCAAGACAAGTTTCATCTCCATGCCTGCCATATGCCAGCCCTCAGGATGGCAGTGCATAACAACGCCTCAAGGTACAACCACACCGTGTTTATGAGAATATTTTGTTCCCTGCTTGACAGGTAGAACAGAATGTGACCAAACATGATACAGACGAGAGAAGAGAGACTGATGTTTGTGCTTGAGACGTCTTCTATTAGTGAATACTTTTAAGCATATGTATGTATGTATGTATTAAAGGAGTCCCCAGTTCCCCAGTTTGGAGAAGCAGGCAAGAGTGGCATCACATAAGCTAAGCAATGTACTGCTGTGAAAGGGGTCAGCAATAAAACCTATTTTAGTTACCTTACAAAACCAGTATTAGTTGTTTAAGTGTATGCTATACACTCACTGGAGATCTGTTGACTGTGGAGGCCATTGGAGTACAGTGAACTCATTGTCATGTTCCAGAAGCCAGTTTGAGATGATTTGAGCTTTGTGACATGGTGCGTTATCCTGCTGGAAGTAGCCATCAGAAGATGGTACACTGGGGTTATAAAGGGATGGACACGCTCAGCAACAATACTCAGGTAGGCTGTGGTGTTTAAACCATGCTCAGTTGGTACTAAGGGGCCCAAAGTGTGCCAAGCAGCATCACCAGCACCAGCCTGAACTGTTGATACAAGGCAGGATGGATCCATGCTTTCATGTTGTTGACACCAAATTCTGACCCTACCATCTGAATGTGGCAGCAGAAATCCAGACTCATCAGACCAGGCAACATTTCTCCAGTCTTCTGTTGTCCAGTGTTGGTGAGCCTGTGTGAACTGTAGCCTCAGTTTCCTGTTGTTAGCTGACAGCAGTGGCACCTGGTGTGGTCTTCTGCTGCTGTAGCCCATCTGCTTCAAGGTTGGACGTGTTGTTGCTTCAGAGATGGTCTTCTGCAGACCTTGGTTGTAACCAGTGGTTATTTGAGTTACTGTTGCCTTTCTATCATCTTGAACCAGTCTGGCCATTCTCCTCTGACCTCTGACCTCTGGCATCAACACTGGATATTTTCTCTTGTTGGGACCATCCTCTGTAAACCCCAGAGATGGTTGTCTGTGAAAATTTCAGTAAACACTCCAACAACCAACAACCATGCCACGTTCAAAGTCACTTAAATCATCTTTCTTCCCCGTTCTGATGCTCAGTTTGAACTTCACCAGGTCGTCTTCACCGTGTCTACATGCCTAAATGCATTGAGTTGCTGCCATGTCATTGGCTGATTAGCTATTTGCGTTAACAGGCAGCTGAACAGATGTACCTGATAAAGTGGATATTGAGTTATTTAGAATATGTTCACAGCTTTACCTTACCACAGAAAATGATTTCCAATGGGGAACTGAAGCTATTATATCAATGTCCTCAAAGCCACCAGACTCCATTGAGAAAAACATTCATATAACGTCACTGAAAACAGGAGCTTCTGGTCGGCCGCTGACTCAGTGGCTTTGTTTGTTTAATTGTGCAACTTTGGTGTTAAAAAAAAATTCATTCGGATTCACCAGAATTACACAATAACACAAACAAACTAACTGATCAAGGAAGTAGTTGATCAGCAGCTCCCTTGTTAAGCGTCTGAGTCTGGTGGCTTTGACAAAACCATAGATAGGGAACTAAAGCCGTTAATGGCCTCCTCATTGGAAGGGGCTGCCTGGGTCAAGGTAAAGCAGTGAAAATATTTTAAATATAGTGTAAACTTGATGTATTATTGATCTTTTTTAGGTGGCTAAAATATGTTTTGCTGGTGACCCATCTAAAGCAGTACATTGCTTAGCTTCCGTGTCAGCACTTCTGGTTGCTTCTCCAAATTAGGGGTGCACCAACCGTCATCAACTGTCAGTAACATAAGCTACATAAGTACCTTATACAAACCCACTTCAAAAAATCCAAACTATCCCTTTAATGTTTCTTACCCTTGTCTCCCTCTAGACCCTTTGATTGACCAGCTGCGATGGGTGATTGTGGGAATTGTTGTTCCAGCTGTGTGCATCTGTGCGCTGGTGGTGGTTGGATACCTTCTCTATCGCTACCTGTCGGGGAAAGGACAGAAGAGCCCATATATACTGGTAATGCAAACACACACACATACACACTTAAAACACACACTAGCAACTGAACTACTTTTTGTCCTTAATGTTGTGAAAACATGTCGACTTGGATTTTTAACCTTTGACCACCTCTTTGTTCTACCAGCAGGATGTAGAACTTTCACTGATTGCTGGTACTTTAATTGTTGAATTTCAGAATATGCATTAAAATTCAATACAATTTTGAGCATTTGATTTTGTTTATTTGTTTGTTTTTGGGTTGTCCGTTCGATCATCCTATTCTTGTGAACGTGCTGTCTCAAGAACACCTTGAAGGAGTTCCCTCAAATTTGGTACAAATGTTTGAACTCAAAAATGAACTGATTAGAATTTGATGGTCAAACATCAATGTCACTGTGACCTCACAAAACATATTTTTGGCCATAACTCAAGAATTCATACGCTAATTATGACCACATTTCACACAAATGTCCAATAGGATAAAATTATGACATTTTATGTCTAAAAGGTCAAAGGTCAGCTTCACTGTGACATCATATTGTTCTGCAAAAAAACCACTTTCCTAGCCCTTACTCAGTGTCATATCTCAGGAACAGAGGGGGAGACATTTGGTCAGATACTGAATTGGTGACACTAATCTTGGGTGTTCACCTTGAAGCTGTGCTGATTGTATAGATCTCCTGTGCTGCTGGGGGGAAGATATGTGTGAAGCATCCATGTTTTCAGACAGGGATGTGAACTGTAAGTGTAACTTGACTGGTTCACGGAGGCATGCAACCACAAATCAGTAATTGTAGTTTTTCTTTACAGTAAAAATTCAAGTGTTTAAAATGGGGCTCAGGCCCAAAACTGCTTGTGTGGTTTGGCCTCTGGTTGGGTTTGGACACAAATTGTGTGTGTGTTCATGTAGAGTCAGGCCTGATTTTTTTGACTACATCGAAGTTCTAATCAGTGCGCACAGTGGAGCTTGGAAGTGTATTCTCGATTTGGGGGGAACAGTCCATTTTGTTTGAGTGACTAATTGGTATGTGATAATTAAATAACAGTTTTGACTATTGTATGGCATCTCAAAATGTCAGAAGTCTACTTAAAAATTGTTTCAAAAGTTAATGGTCGATCTTCTAATAGTGCACTCATTATCCTTCAACCTCCAGGACCCGCCTGCTTTTCATCCTCCCCCTCTGACGTTCCCACCTGAGCAACCCAACCTCATCCTCATCACCATCATCAAAGAGCTGCCACCAGAAAGCAGCATATCAGTCCCTGCATGTGCCAAGCGGCCACGACACTGTGCACTACCCCCACCAGGATACGCCTCCCAGAGGCCCGAAACACCACCAGCCCCTGAGGAACCCTGGGATAATTTGTCCGTCGACTATGGGTTTGTTGGTGTTGGTCCTAAAATGGAAATCAGCCGAGAAAATGGGAATAATCTGAAAGGTGAACACGAGAAATGCGCAGCAGGAGAAAATTCAGAGAAGACAGACTGGAAAGTTGAGGACGGCCTCTTCCCTGGACACACACAGACAGAGACGAGCACACTTTTGCAAGCACATGTATGGTCGCAGCCGGTGTTACCACCATCACTGTCTTTTCAGGGAGCCCCTCCGTTAGAGGTGGATGGAGAGGAGGAGGAGGAAAGAGAGTTTACAGGTTTATTCCTAAACACAACCCCACAAACTGGCCTCTTCCACATTCCTTTAAATCTACAAACAAATGAGGAAGACGTGGAGGAAGAGATGGATGCAGAGGTGAGAGTGAGAACAGATGGAGAGATAGATGGAGGTGTGGAGGAAAGAAATGGGAGTGAGGCACTACCCCTTCTTTCTGCTTATGCCTGTCAGAATATCACAAACATGCCTTCCTCCTACGCTAGCCAATCAGCTTCTTTACCCAATGACTATGGTGTTGTGAAAGTGGCTACAGCACAGGAAATAGAGCAAGATGATAACGAGGAAGAGGAGGGACCTATTTGTGTTGATTGGGATCCCCAGACTGGGAAACTAGTGTTGCCAGAGATGGCGTTGGAGTACAGCAAGAGGGACGGTTTGGATGGGTTGATGCAGGCAGAGAAAGGGAGGGAGAACAGGATGGGAGGAGAGGAGGAGCAGGTGAATTCGGTGAAGGGCAAGCTGAGGTTGGAAAATGTGTTTGTAAGACAAGGGTCCGAGGAAAAGGCAGAGGCAGAGAGAGCGAAGGAGAGAGGTGGGGGAACAGGGTTGGAGGTGGATGATTTGTTTACTAGATGGAATTTGGTAATCTCGATGGACGAGTAGATGATATTCATCAACATATTTACCCTGCTATTACAAAAAAGCTCTTCCTCTGCACTTAAATTTAATATGAAATAAAAGTATCACCATACAAAATCTAATTTCAAGGAGCACTTAGTACTGTAGTCAGATTATTTTTATACCTGTGAATAGTGCTGCTTTATTAATATTATCCGAACTAATCAATGTGAATACTTATGAAGAAATCACACTGTGATCAACTCTGAAGGAAATAATCTGTGCTCACCTTGATTCTGATCACACTAATCAATATCTTCTGTATATATTTGTGCTTGATATGAAGTCAACATTCTTAGAGATAACCAGAGACAGGGGACTCGAGTCACATGACTTGAGTCTGACTCGAGTTACAAAGTCAAGGACTTGAGATTTGCTCGACCAACATTGATAAAACACTTGACGTTTACTTTGACTCGGTATTCATGACTTCAGACTTGAGACTTTTTTAATTAAATATTTGCATTTTTGTAGATATCGAGTAGTTACATTTTGTTTTTGAAACATGACTGAGTGATTTCTAGTGCAATGCACACAAACCTAGCAATCTACTAAGACATGGCAGACCAGCAGACGCTAGTCAAAAATGAATTGGGACATAAAGGCCTGACAAAAACTAGTGGCGATGAAAGCCAAGTATTGCGTCCCCTAACGTTACCTGTCACATCACAAAGACTACAGCCAATGGCCAGTGAGCATGTACTATATGTTGTACACTTGTGAGAGATGACTCTGCACACCAGCAGGCGATGGTAGTCTGTGTTTGTCATCCAAAATGGGAAACCAGGAGACCAACAGGACAGATTCAAGATGCTAGATAGCGAGTTAGCACATTAACAACACAATCTAATGTTGACAGAACAGAGCACATTTACTGTGTGCTAGCAAACGATAAGACAAACAATTACAAACTGTTTCTGCTAAAGAGCTCAGTGGCTAAAGAAAAACAATCTTACCTAATAACAAGGTTGTTTCTATTTCATTCAACATGTTGAATCGGCTAAAAAAATTGTCAAGTGGCAACAGCGCAGGACACACTGCAAAAACAGACAGATGCTCACCAACGGCTCAACACTGACTACCAGCCAACCATTGGCTTGATGTGTCAGGGCCATAAGAATTCAAATATTATGTTGTAGATGACAGCAGTAAGAAGGTAAGAAAGCTTTTTCACTAACTTATTAGCTTATTGACTGGTCAGATGTTAGCTAGAAGTCTAACATTTGAACAGATAATTAGAGTCTTGACTTGTCCTTACCCGACTTGACATGCTTGATTCTTACCACAGTAACTTGGGACTTGCCTGAGACTTCAAGGTTAAGACTTGAGACTTGCTTGTGACCGGTACATATGTGACTTATTCAGATAATCGTCATCCTGTAACAAAGTATTCTTCCTGATTAAACACTTTGTGATGCAAATGTAAACCATGGACACAATGGTTACCACCGCATCAGATCTCAGCCGAACAAAGATTGATCTTCCGAAACCATCGTCAAAAAATAAATTATAGATTTTTTTTGTGGATAGACTACAAAGTCTTTGTGAGTTCTGGTGACTTAAAACCTGATAAATGAATCTCACTTTAATGTAGTACTGGTCGATATCTAGAAAATAAAATTTCAAAATATTTTTGACCATATATCTCAATATTGATATTTTGACAATATTGACTATTGGTACTTTCACAGAACACAAAACCTTTTTTGATAAATAATCCTCAGTAATGTGATTATCTGTCAGCACAGTCTAGTGAGTTCATGAAATTACATCCCCTTACTGTAAGGGAAAAAGAAAAGACGACACTTCTGTTATGATATTCAACACTGAGACGACGTCTGGTCTCATATGATGATACTGATATTGATATACTACCCAGCCCTACTTTGGTGTTTCCTTTCACTTAGCAGTATGTTTTGATGCTCTATGTGACAACAGTTGACTGTCGATCTTCTATAATTGTACATGTTCATGTTTATTTGATAATGCTGTCTAGTGGAGGTAGTTGTGGGTTGTTTCAGGTTTTTATGGCACTACTTTGTTCCTGTTTTAGTTCCAGGTGAAGCACTAACCCGTTCTTGTTGAAACACCTTGGGACGGCATATGTTTGTACTGAATATTTGTGGTAAATTGGGGCTGAATCGTGATGTAAGTAATTCCCCATTTTCTCGGTCAGTGATTGCAGAATCACTGTAATACAAATCCACTAATGCTGAATATATTATATGAAGGAAATACTGTTGTTTTGGTTAATAAGATGTGTATCTCTGTGATGAATATGTTCATATATGATGAAGTCAAAAGCACTTAACTCTTTATTCTTTTTCTACCTGATAGAGATTTTATAAATAACGAAGGTGCCTGACTCACAGTATGTGTCTATCATATCTGTGCTTTTTTACTAAGAAAGTCAACATTCATTTGCAATCATCTTCTTTCTTTTTAGCATATCGGAGCATTATCTTTGTTTTATTTCTGTAAGCTACATGTTCTTGCTTGTTTCGAGCTGAGAGGTTTACGCGCTTGTCTTATTTTATGCCGTCTCTTCTAGAAGTTATGTGACTGACACTTCTGCATTCCTTTAACACAAGCTTTGTTATTCAGAAGTACACCACGTCGATCATGATTCATCACATAATAATGGAGAAAATCATTTGTCAGTGTTGTTCCTCACTCTTATCTCCCTGTTTGTTGTTCTACCTGCATTAATGTATAAATACTCTAAATTGTAAAAGAAGGACGCTTTGATTTTAATCGTCTTCACAGTGCAGTTACGGGCACTGTGCTCTGTCATGGTGTAATCTGGGGAATTACTGCAGTTCATTATCATGAAATCTCTTCCTGTTAACTGGCAAGTACCCAAAGGTACGGGGGGGTTATGAAACTCCAAAGATGCATGTAGTTTCAGTTTTATGTATTTACACAACTCAGGTTATCTGCAATGTGAAGATAAGTTTGATGCTGTGCATGAAGTTGTACCCATTTTAAAAAAAGTCAGAGATATTTTTGTTGTAGTTTTATACGCTGCAAGACAGAAATGACGTATATTCAAACTAACGACATTAAAGTGAACTTGTTGACTTTTTTCCTTTTCTCACCAAAAGTTTGTACTGTGCTTACCAGCTTTAACAGGAGCTACGGCTTCAAAAACATTCATATACTTGAGGAAATGTATACAGCACTAGGTTAAACTTTAACTTTCATTCCTGACACCTGCTTCTACGACAGGTAACAAAAGGGTGAACAGAGACATCTGCTGGTCAAAGTGTAAACAGCTATCATTATATTTTCCGTAAAGGCAAGTGCAAGGACACTGCTAATAGAGATCAACACTATAAAAGCAAAGTCCTGCACTGAAAATCTTACTTAAGTAAAAGTCTGCAAGTAGTTTATACTTTTAGTTTTAGAAGTAAAAGTACAGCTACACTAGGCTTGACTGTCCTATCAATTAAAGGCTAAAATGCCCCCAAAAAATATTCTAAAAAGAAACTGAGTAAATTTGGAGTAAATTTTGCACAAAATGGAAACACTTAACACTTAACTAAAGTATAAGTACTTCCAGCCTTGAGTAAATGTGGGCCACCTCGTTACTTTCCACCACTGACAAGCGGCAACAAGTAAGCTAAAAGTACTGCATTCAAAATTAAAGTACAGTAAAAGTACAAAGGTTTAAGAATGAAAATACACTTAAAGTACCAAAAGTATAAGTACTCATTCAGAATGTTCCCTTTCAGAATATGAAATAATCTGATTATATATATTGGTGCATTATTATGATTATTATTTATTTTACTTTTTCTTGTTTAATTTATTTTTGTTTATTTTGTATATGAGGTCCCATGTCAGGAAATGTTATGTAAAAAATAAAAATAAAAGATAAAATAAATTGTGCATTTATATGTCAGCGTCACTTCAATGTTACAGCTGGTAAAAGTGGGCTAATTTTCCATTTTATTCTTAATGTAATAATAATAATAATAATAAATAAATAATAATAATGTATATTTTATAATTACTGCTGTCACTAATCTCAATCCAAAGTAACTGGTATCTACAACAGTCAAATAAATATAGTGGCGTTAAAAGCAGGCTACAGTACGTCCCTGAAAGATGTAGTGTAGTGAGGTACAAGTATACAGTAGCATAAAACAGAAGTATTCAAGTAACGTTAAAGTACAAGTACCTTAAAATTGTATTCCAGTGCAGTAATAAATGTAGGCCACCTGCTAATGACGAGGTGTTTGTGAACAGTTATTCAAGTTTGGGGGAAATGCTCGGAAAAGGTAAAGTAAATTGACTTGTAGTTACGTATATTGTTCTAATATAAAACAAACTATATGTATGAAAGCCTGCTTGACTGTTGATAAATGCTGAGACCCGTTATTAACCATTAGGTGTCGCGCTGTCGTCTAGCAGCTGCACCTCCATCTCTCCTCTACCATCATGGCGTCTTCCTGCTCTGCTTCAGCTCCAGCATCACTGGGCGGGACCTCGCTGGGTCGGGCTGCCAGGCGTTGGGCACTTCCGCCGGGGTCGGGTTTCCTTCAACTCGGCATTTAAATTGAGCTGCAGGACATCAGCTGCTGCTACACTCAGCGCCGCGCTGTGACAGAAAATAACCGCTAGCTAAACAGGCCACTCTTATTTTTTTAAAACCGAAACGACTGAAATAATTTCGGCTCCGGAGGAGATCCGGGCAGTTTGGTGGGCAGAGGAGCGGCAGCGGGTGAACAATAACGGGGGTCGATCTGTGACAGCGGCTCGGTGCATCATTTTTGGGATTCCTCCGCTAGCTGCTGGACGAAACTGAATAGCGGTAACGTGACGTTGTGCAAGAGCGGAATGATTTAGGCTTTTTCTGGGTAGTGTTTGTTTACTGAAATAGACTGGTAAACAACAACAAACTCATTGAAAGCTGTGTTTCTGTGGCCCTGGAGCACAAGTGGCCTGGACTGGGGAGGACCGATGGACTCGATGATGAGAGTGCATTTGAAGGGTCGGGTTTAATTTCTGATATAATACATACAACAATTTGGATTTTAATGTTGTTGTAGATATTAATGGACACAAAATAACCTTCAACTGTGCTGAATATAAGAAACTAAACCTTAATATTACTAACAACAGTCACCACCCATCAGTGTGGCAGGACAGACCGACTTCATTTAATCTACATACATTATCTTGAGACTGATTTAAGATAAAACAAAACTTTTAAGGAGATTTGTTTTTGAGAATATTTCCAGTAAAACATAACGTGTAGAAAACAACATAGATTATTTTTAGAGCGTATATGTCACCAACTGTCATTTTTGTTTGGATTTAAAGGTACATCTTAAGTTATTTGTTTTTAATTAAGCTCCAGCTTATCTGACTTTTTAATAGTTTTAATTTGAAGCTCTTCCCATCTTCAAATCACAGACCTTTCAAGATAGCTCAATAGCCTGTCAGTAAAGTGACAAACAGCATCTCTGACCAGTTACACCCATCAGAGGCTTCACTAGTCCTAACAAGCAACCGGCAGCCATGTTCAGCTGGCTTGGAACCGACGACCGGAGGAAGAAGGAGCCAGAGGTCTTTCAGACCGTCAGTGACGGACTGAAGAAGCTCTACAAAACCAAACTCCTGCCGCTGGAGGAGAGCTACAAGTTCCACGAGTTCCACTCCCCGGCGTTGGAGGATGCGGACTTTGACAACAAGCCCATGGTCCTACTGGTGGGACAGTACTCCACCGGCAAGACGAGCTTCATACGGTGAGAACACACACACATATATGAAAAGGTTCATATGGAAAGGGGAGTCACATGCAACACATGAGGCCACCAGAAAGATAGACAGGGAGAGGATGACACACCCAAACTGACTTTACACTCTCTGAGCTGCACCAGTTAGGCAGTTTGTTGTGAAGAGAGAGGGAGAGGAGCTCATGGGATAGTAAACCATCAGCAATATGGAAAAAAAGGGAGGATAACCAAACAAATACACCCACAGCCTAACTGCAGGAAGCCACACCTCTACAAGCTTTACTGAATCCATAAAATGTTTATATGACAGCCAACATAACACACACACCCACACACTGCCTGGCACTGCAGTCCTCCCTGATGTGTGTGTATATCTGTGTTTTCTGTGTGTGTATGGATGATAAGACACATCAGGGTTTGTAATAAGGACCTACTAGCTCATAAAACCTCATCTGGCGGAGATAAGAATTAGCCTTTAATGCTTGAAGGGACAGTTCACCCCTGAATCAAAAAATACACATTTTTCCTCCCACCTGTAGCTCTTTTTATTAATCTAGATTGTTTTGGTGTGTGGTTGACCGTAGAGATATCTGCCTTCTCTCTAATATAAGGGAACTAGATGGCACTCAGCCTGTGGTGCTCAAAGCGCCAAAAAAAAAACACTTAAAAACCTCAACAATAAGCGCAGGCATCAGTGATGTCACAAGCCCTGTCTGGGCTAACCCTCAGGTGGTGAAGGCACTGGAAACATGACTTGAAAAGGCTGAAAAACTGCCCTCATTACTGGCTGAACTGAAAACACCTTTGCAACTTTCTAAGCAACTTTTAATAATCTCAACATCTGTAATAATATATTCATAAAACCTCAAACAACAGGGGTGTCCAAACCTTCTCAAATGCAACTAAAACTATTCAACTTTTCACTGCTCCTGAAAGTGGCAGCCCTTGCTGTCGAAGTCACGCTTTTTTGCTGTCGACATCTCGCAGGAGTTATCTGCTGTTAGCCAACTGCTTGCTTGCTTGTTTACCATGTCTTCATGAAAGCATATCAGTTCCACCTGCATAGTTCCTAGTTGATGCATGTCTACAAACTGTACGATAGTTCTGCCGTCGCAAGGTGAACAGAGAAACGCAGCATGAACTTGCTTGATCAAGCAATACTGTGTGTAGGGTTGCAGCAATACAACGGTTTCAGGGTATATCGTGATATAACAGTTGACGGTTATTATACCGTGTACATTTGCTTATCTACGATATTGAAGAAATAAGGCAACTGGACGGAGAGTCTCCCCTTTATTTTAGTTATTCTCAAAGGAGAGACTTTTTACACATACATCCAATTATAATAATAAAATGTTTGTTTAACCAAAAATAACCCTTCCATTTTCATTCCTTTAAGGGTCATTCTCACTGATAGTAATATATATTATGTAATACCATGATACAGTGAAACCGTGATATTTTCTGAGACGGTTATCATACTGAAAATCTAATACCGTGACAACCCTAATTGTGTAGGAGGTCACTTGCAGTATATTTTAGAAGACAAGCCAAGAGCCGTCTCAAAGCCATCTGCAAGTCACAGTATACACAATATAACAATATAACAGTGTTAATGACTATCACAGGAATAATTGTAAAAATAATAACAGTACTTAACTCAGTAGGCGGCACGGTGATGCAGTGTTTAGCACTGTTGCCTCACAGCAAGAGCGTTCCTGGGTCTAACCCGGGTTGAGGGGTTCGAACATGCATGTTCTCCCTGTGTCAGCCTGAGTGTTCGACGGGTCAGGCTTCCTCCGCCGATCTAAAGACATGCAAGTCAGGTTAATTGTTGACTCTGAATTGGTCGTAGGTGTGAATGGTTGTCTGTCTCTATGTGTCAGCCCTGTGATAGTCTGGTGACCTGTCCAGGGTGAACCCTGCCTCTCGCTCAATGTCAGCTGGGATAGGCTCCAGCCCCCCCTGACCTCCCACAGGATAAGCAGTTACATAAATGAATGAATACTTAACTGAGTGGTAATATGTATCTGTGGTATTTCAATGCAAGCTAGTATCAGTAAGGCAAAATACAACCATAAAATCACAGAAAAAACACACTGGTTTCCAGCAGATAAGTCACGAGGATTAATCTAGCCTGGTCTGGAGCAGGTCTGGAGTAAATCTTGCATGTGCCTATGTCTTCATGAAACAGAGTCAGGGCTAAATTCAGCTAAGGTAGCTGGATAATCTTGTCTTAATCTGCTATGGTGGTTTCATGAAACAGGCCCAAAGTAAGAGGAACAATATGTTTACATTTAATTTAAGGGTGAACTGTCCCTTTAATACAATTTATCTTAGTTTAGATAAAAGCAAAAAGCAGTGTTTGCTTGCTTATCACTACCTTAAGTACTCTTTGTTACCAGGGTATGACCGATAGTGCTTCAGTCATGTAACATTATTCTGGACAAGGGTGCCTAAAATTCATGATTTCAGATTTAGTGTAAAACTTACGATAAAAATAATGTTTCTTTGGAGTTTATTATATATATATATATATATGTGTGTGTGTGTTTATGTGTGACAGCAGGAGATAATCAGCAGCAGGGTGTTGGGCCTCTTTTGAACTGCAGGACTGCTACCAACGACATGCTCCTCACAAACACACACACAAACACGTAAACACACTCACACTGGCTTGCAGAGCGTAGCGGGTAATTAGTGGGGTGAGCCTTTGAAAGCCAGAGAGAGGATGCTGTTAGTGACTTCCTGCTATAAGACAGGACAGTGCAGACATCTTCCTCCTCTGTCTCTCACTGATTCTCCCTCTCTCCCTGTCTTTTTGTTTCTCTTTCTCACCGACAACACCCACCAGTCAGCAGCCTGACCCCCCCACAGCACACCACCGGCATATTAACACTAAGATGCAGAATGCACAAACTGCTGAGTAACCCTCGGTCAGCATCGCTTTCATTTCGCATCACAGGGACCCAGACTTTAAATGCGGGAGCAGTGCAGGTCGGAAAAGCTCCAACAGTGATGTTTATTTAAATCGTGTTTGACTTGGTGTGAAATAGGAAAGTGATAAAATGTGAATGAATGTCTGTCAGAGGAAGAGAAGATGGATAGAGAGGCGAGAGATGTTGGTGGAGGGTAATGTAGTCTCTCGCGGTTATTCAGAGGTCAGTAATCTGAGCCTGTCTTCATTTCAGGGCTGAAATTTATCGATTTTTCTTTTTTGCTGCAAATTTCACACTCTGAGTCTTTCAGAGAGTGAATCATCCACAGAACCCAACTTCTCCTTCAAGGTGACAGGACACATTGGCTGGGATGACAGGAAGTATATTTAGTCTAGTCATAGTCTTCTATTTTCTGTGCTCACAGGTAGATTTTAATGTGCACAAGCTGATAAGGAGCACCTGCAACTCAGGGCCGTTTGGTCTCAGTGGGCCCAAAACCCCTTTTTGTGGACGTTAATGGCGAAATTGTGCAAATGCAAATATTAGGGGACTACGGTGAGATAAACAGCCATACAAGTATGACATTTGGCAAGTGCAACATCCCCCAAAACCAAAAGAAATGACTCTCCGTTTGACAGATTCTCATTAAAAATAATCATGTTTCTTCATGTTATGTTTACTATCACTGCTTCACTTGTACATAGGAAACTTCCCAAGTTGACAGGCTTCAAATTGAGCCCAAGTTGACCTTTCTATCTTGAAAATTACACTTGCTCTGGCCTAAATTTGTCACTGTACATCAAATCAGAGAAAACAGAATTTGCAGACACCAGCCTACTTGCCAGCACTGTGAACCTGGGAGTGTGGAGTTCCCCAAAGTTTTACGTTAGAAATGTACAGAAGAGGTGCCCAGCATTTAGAAACTGCCAGATGCTAACTTGAATATGTTGGGAAATTAGCATCACTAGCATTGATTACGGTACAATAAGCACCGACACAGACTATATTCCAGCAACTGCTTGGTTGATTTGGACAGTATTGGAGTGGTTTGGGGGGTTACTGAAGATGCAGAATCCATTTCTGACATTTTCAAAATGTCAAAAAGGCTGTTTAAACTACATGTAGCCATAGGGGGCTGATTTTGATTAATTAAGTGAATTTAGAAGTTTTAGAGGACGCTGAATCAACTGGATTGGACAGGTAACTTATCTGTTTGAAAAAATTAAACTCATCTTAAAAGTGCCACTGACAACATACTGCACAGAATGTGATCAACAGGACTCAACGCAAATTTCTGAAAGTGGTTACCAAGCTGGCAACCAGGCATCAGCTTTTGGTCATCGAAACTGAAAATGTGGTGGCCATTTAAGTCACCTTATATTTTGTCTAATTAAGATACTGGAGATTAATTATGAAAATGTGACATAAAAGAATAAGAGCTTTATTACAGTACCCACTGATACTTTACAGAATTTGTATCTTAAGTTTTATCAGTTAACCTGCGAACTTGATGCGTTACTTATCAAGGTGTGTCGTACATGCCTGTAAGTATAATTTCCCATCCAGCTCTAAGACGCCAGGATACTCCACCTCCCAAGACTTCACAAATTTACATCTAATTTTTCTTTCAGGTTTATCTGGTTCTTTGTCGGTTGACTCACTTTTCATATTTGTGATGTTGACAGTGAACCAAACTTTTCACCCCACAGTTAAACTAAATTAACTTGCTTTGGCATCATCTCTAAAGGTTCAGACACACCAGATCAACATCAAAGAAACAGTGGCAACAAAGGCCGACTGTTGTGTCGCCTCATGTTGTCCATGCCTCGGCCAAAAGGTGGCACCTAAACACACGGCAAAGACTACGGCCAACATGCACAAATATAACTCAGTTCAATTCATTACCAACTGTAAGCCACTAACTCATCACTGTGTCCTGTATGCTTGGGTTAGCTGGCTCTCTTTACAATTTTGTAGAAGTCTTGGCGTTCTCATGTTTACAAAGCTATTCTTGGCCTTCTTCCAACATATTCATGTGTGTACATTAAGCAAAAAATTGAAAATGACTCTGCTCTCCGTTCTCAGAGCATGTTTTTAGTGTCTGTACCGAGGAGAGTTTGGCAAGAGTGCCTTGTATGCAGCTGCCTATATGTGGAATCTTCTGCAGAGGGACTTAAAGATGCACTCTTTGGTTCCTCTCGGCAGTTTTTAATCACTGTTGCAGGATTTTTGAACACAAACTTTTATATGCTGATGTCACGGTGTATCTTTGCTCGTCTTTGTAATCGTGTATTTGCCGTTTTTTACGTTTTTACGACACACTTCTTGTATAACATACTTTTTGGCTTATGTTGGTAGTAATCTTATTTTGTGTTTTATATTGCTTGTTTTAAAGCTGTACATTTTTATTCTGTATTTTTTTTTTGTCTATGTTGTCGGTCTGTTGCTGCCTGTCTCAATCAGGACACTCTTGAGAAAGAGATTTTTCATCTCAAGAGTTTTTTCTAGTTAAATTACAAAAAAAAGGGCAACAATGGCCCAACACTGACCAATAGCAAAATGTCGGCTTGGTGGGTCAGGGCCCTAAAACAGATGCTTGTGCACATGCGAGTGAATGCACCAATACACATGCAGCGTTGTCTGGTCGGGTTTTGACTGTAATGGCAGTATTTAAATATCACTATTGCAGCAAATATTAAAAAATGATTTATTCCGCAGTGCATGTTTTGTTGTTAGCCTCCCTATTTTTTATAGCCTATGTATTAAAAAGCATCTATCACTGATGCAACCAACCTGGCAACCATTACTGTCGAGCCCTGATAAATGAAATAGCATGAGGTGAGAGGATGAGTTGCACACACATTCACACACAGTATCTTTATGATATCAAACATACAGTCTAGTTGTACACACGCATTGCACAACCTCTCTCCACAGACACGCTACACAGACACATGTGCAGAGAGATGGCTCTACCAGGCACTGCTGACTCCTCTGACAAGGTGTTTGTGTGTGTTTGTGGAGAAGATGTATAAGTGAGCTGTGTTTACATCTGGTAGCAGTTAAAATGCATACACATCCCACACTCACATCTTGAATTTATGGCCCTTTAGCTGTAAATCTTGTGCCTAAATCTCCTTTTTACGGTCTGCCTTCACATCGCGAGGATTATGAAACTCGACAGAAACGCACCAATCTTCATTTGTTACATGAGTGATGTCACTGAATTAACAGATAAGCGTTCAACCTTTCACACCTCAAACACGTAGATGTAGTCAGCTGTGTTGCCATAGCAACGGTTAAAGATGAGGTCAAAAGTTTGCATCAGTTGTAACTCGAACACCCATTTGCAGCAGAAAACATTCACAAATTTGAGTTAGTTGGGGAGTTTATAGGTCTGCTGAAAAATGTGCCCAGTCACAACCCATACATGCATGAACTTTAACATGTGGTTGTCCATCTTGTTTTAACCTTTCTCACCTCATTCAGCTGTTTCTCATCATCTGTCAGCAAAACAAGCGCCTGGCAGGGTGGTGTATATGACCACTCCTTTTCTCAGCAATGGTAGAGCTCAACCAAATTCTTGTGCAGACTCAGCTTCCTAGCTCAGTCTGAGTATTCTTAATTTTAAGCTTATTAAGCAACTCCAAAAACAATTTTGATGCTTCTAAGTTAACTTTTCCTGTAAGAACACTTAGGTGATGCCTAAATTTCCAGCTGTAGCTAATAGCTATGCTTTCTTCTCTGTTATTGTGCCCACTTTTATCTGTTTATCTAGCATGTCGTTCCCAGAATGTGATGCTGTCATCTTCTCCTGACAGTAATCACCATGCTCTTGGGTTTAAATACCTCACCATCTCTCCTGCAACAGGTTTTCGCTCATTTAACCCCACTTTTGGCCAAACACCTCCATCTCTGTCTTATCTAACCACAAAACAAACTTGTTTCAAACTTAATGCTGCTGAATTTGGAGCAGTGGTTTGCTTTGTGCTCAGCAGCTATCCAGCCCAGGATGATGTCAAATTCCCCCATTTTTCGTTCCAGCAGCTTCTAATTCAAGACAGACCTGGTTTCTGTTGATTTTTGAATAGCTTCTTATCATCCTGACCAAAAGGCCTCACAGCGCTTCTTTCAAATTAGAGCCTGCAGATGTAACGCACATCTGCCCTGCTGCCTGAAGTTGACCATGGGGATTCAGTCAACTCATTGGAATGATAGAAATGATGGAAGGTCAACTCCAAGCAGTTGTGTAAGGGGTTGACTGAGTGACCTGTGGTTGGAGAACTTGTACATGCATTTACAGAAACATAATTTAACTCTAAGACAAGACATGTTTTAAGTGTGTGTGAAAATACTCTGCTGTGATTAATAATATGTTTTCCCACATACATTTTTTTTAAAAACTCAAAAAGACTCTGGATCTGGCCTCCACCCTGCCCACCACCACTGCATGCAGAAGGTTTTGCTTTTTAATTTCACTTAAATTTAAGTGTGGAGAAAGGTCTACCTATGGCTAGAGCAGTGCACTGCAAGATAACCAACGTTACCGTTTGAGGAAACATGGGAGAGATTCAGCCGTACATGTTTGAGCCTCAGTCAGAGTCGGAGTCAGATGAGGAGTCTGTTGTGCACCAAAATCGGTGACTAGCAGTTGTATCAGAATGCTATGTGTTAGTTAGCATCTTTTATATATTTATGCTGTGTTTTAGCTTGTTAGCTTGTAGGCTAAATGGCAGCGGCTGACTCAGCGTTAATGGTTGTGAAACCATAGTAATATCTGCTATGATGGTACAGTGTGTTCACATGGGTCCTGTTTATAACCAGAAACTGCACACTCTTAACATCTCTACTGTCAAAACTTTCACTATGCTAATGCTAACTCTGCTCTCTGTACTGACAAGTCTGCTCTGCGCTGGAGGTTTCAGGTTTATTTGTCAGTTTAGTGTCAAAGTGTCTTCCTGGTCAACAGTATTAGACAGCGATTTGCTTACGTTTAAGTTACACACCTAATCTAGCTTGCTTGAATCTGAGATTTTAGAGATGGGCACAGATGTCGCCCCCTTCTGTAGAGCAAAGTAACAAACTTTGCACAGATAAGAAGTCAGTATATTCAAGGTCAGACATTTTAGGGGACATAAACAAAAGAAAATTACATTTTTAAGTGGGGGGGAATTTAAAAAAGTGAAAGTAATACAAGCTGCTGTCTTATGAAGTTTTATTATATACTCTTGTTGCCTCACAGTATGCTATCTACACAGTGCCCTCTGCACTATTACTCATTGTCATTATCAAAAACATCTCGTCTTGTTTTCTATAACGCCATGTAATACTATCTGCCCTACAGCTACCTGCTGGAGCAGGATTTTCCCGGAATGCGGATCGGCCCTGAACCCACCACAGATTCCTTCATCGCGGTGATGCACGGCGACACAGAGGGAGTCATCCCCGGTAACGCTTTGGTGGTTGACCCCAAGAAGCCCTTCAGAAAGCTGAACGCGTTCGGAAACGCCTTCCTCAACAGGTAAACACACTTTGACAAAGCGCCAGATGATATGCACTGATGGGAGAAGCTGTCGGATACCTGTGGAGGTGTGTGTACTGAAAACACAGAGTGGTGTCCCAAGGTGGAGTGTGTGGACGCAGGGGGAAACTAGTGGAAAATAAAGGGAGAGTGAGAAAGAGAGTCCACGCTACAGCTCTACATTCCTGCGTGATTGAATTTCCCTCTGCTCACTGGTCAGGCTTTTCTCTTTTAATGGCTGTCTGTGTGTGAGAGACAGACAGGGAGAGACAGACAGGCAGTCGTCTTTGCAGAGTCATCCTTCTGGAAAAGGAAAAAGTGCCAAAAACGCTTCACTCTCGTGGTAGTGTCCTTGCTGTGAGGGCCCACCACTGCTGAAAGGAGACAGAAGAATCGCTGACTGTCAGTGGGGATTAGGGGGGTTCACAGTGAGGACGACCGCTAACCTGTTAGTATTTATACAGCTGGAGACGGAGAGATAGAGGAGAAGGAGGAGAAAGGGAGGCAGAGGTCTGGTGTAGGATGATGTTTGTTGTTTAAACATTTTACACTTCTGTCCAGTTTCTTTTAACTCTCCTCTCCTTTCCTCTTTCCCTTTCCTTGTGTGTGTGTTCTAGGTTTGTGTGTGCCCAGCTCCCAAACCCAGTGCTGGAAAGCATCAGTGTGATTGACACACCAGGAATTCTGTCAGGAGAGAAACAGAGAATCAGTCGAGGTAACACACACACACACTTTTATCTCCCTCTGTTTATGGTAATGAGTGTGTGTGTGTCAGTGTTCGTTCACTGGACCCATTCAGCTGCAGCCCCCCTCTAGTCCCACTGAACTCTGAACCACAATGTCAGCATTTCCTTTGGATGTGTACGCGTGTGTGTTTATCTTAGCTTTTAGCTATCAGGAGGATTATGCTTCATTCATTTCAAAGAACAGGAAGCAGTGACAAAAAGATGAGCTCTGAATGTGCTCTCTCTTATATATACACACACACACACACGCACAAGACACACACACAAATGCATGCACACATTTTTAACACTGTAAAGTTCAGTACTCATTTTGACGTACATTTGCTTGTTCGTGCGTTAAAGGGATGGTCCAGATTTTGATAGTCAGCGTATTGGTTCGTTTCAATCATACTCGAGTTTGTTTGCCGGTTCGTGCGGTTCGTTTGTGCAGGTGTGAACACAGCAATCACACTCGGGTCCGCACCAAAACAACCGGACTGAGACCTTCTTGAAGAGGTGGTCTCAGTCTGGTTACAAACGAACTCTGGTGCGGTTCGTTTGTGGTGAGAACATGGATGTGAACCAACTGCAGTCACATGACACATTGTTTGGGTTAAACATGAGCATGTTACAGTCCTGGAGGATTATTAATGTGCACCTCCTCCTGTACTGCCTTAATATGCACATTCAGCACATCCAATGCATCAAAACATTGTTTTCTAGTTGGAGCCGCGCCTCGTTTTCAAACTGTATGGTTTGACTAAAATGAACAGTGACGGCAATATAGTCCACGATGAGCAGCGCTAAAATCAACCTGCGTAGTTGTCCCTCCATTGTGACATTAGAAAGTGTCACATTTATCTTGCAAGTGTTCTCTTCTTCAACGTTTGCTTTACTTCCTGGATTTTTCCCACATGGAAATTCTGACCAATCAAGAGCAGCTTTCTTGCACACAGCATTTTGGTCCGCTTGTAAATGCTGCCATGAGAACACGAACCAACTCTAGGCAATTATACAACTTTGTGACAAAATTAGTCCCTGATTCAGACCAAAGCAAGACAACTCTAGGTCTGATTTTTTCAGGTTGGACTTTTGGGTGGCTAAAATAAGTTTTGTTGTTGACTCATCCGCAGCAGTACATTGCTCAGCCTCCATGGTGGCACTACTGCCTATTTCCCTAAGCGTGCTGACCACCATCTACTGTAAGCTATGAACTAACTATGCATAAGTATCTTACAACTCCACTTCAAAAAATCTAGACTATCCTTTTAAACGTTTATGGTCAACAAACAAAGTTGTACATTTAAGAGGACTTGCAATGTAGTCGAAGTAGTTACATATGTTTTAGTTTTGGCTCCGAATTAAATTTCAGTATTTGTGGGAATAAGTTAAAACAAAATGCAACCAGAGAACCATAAAATCTGTCTAAGGATTCTAGTTATACGTCGTTCCTACTGTGATGAGGGTACAACATAAAAACAACGGTCTTGTTGTGAAAAAAATTAGGGGGCTGGGACAATTATTCAGATTATATTGGAGAAAACCACTTTTTAAGAAAAATAGAACTAATTTTATAACATGAAAGCAACAAAAATACCAGATAAATGTCTCAGAGTGTGATGCATGTGTGCATTTATTGCAGTTAGAGTAAATACAGATGTTTTTAATGACGTCTAATTCTCATGGCTTGTAACATGTAGCCACTCTTTCAAGTCTTGTATCCTCCTTTAACTGGAAATTTAAGAATCTGCAAGCTAAGGGCCAGTTTAAATTAAAGAGCGTCACATGGACATTTAATTTAGTTATGACATTTTTTCTTGATTCATCCCATCTGTTTACACAAAAACTCATTCATCTCTAGGGCATGCTGCTCTTTGCTTATCCATTGGTGCTTATCTCTGAATACCAAGGTCAGCTCATGGGAATTTTATAAAACTGGACATTTTTTGCAAGTAAAGCAAAATAGAAAAACCCCAAAAAGCTCTTTAATCCTTAATATGCTTCTTATCTACATTTTAAGATGTGAACTGGACAGATCTCAACCATGGTGTTGAACTGAACGCAGAGGCTGAAGAGAAGTTTGGGTGTGAAAGGCTCACAAGAATTCCTCAGGGCTTTCTTACAGTTTGATATGTGTTTGGCATGGCTGGCATTCCCAGCGCTGAACGGTGGTATTGCCATACCAACTGCTAACATGAACAAAAGAGCTCAGATAATGAAAGACAGCTATAATTTAGTCTGTCCCACATTCACCCACTCTTTCACTGTCCATTTTTACTCCCTCCATTCTTCTGTCTGTCCATTCTCTCCCCTTGTTTGTACTCCAGTCTTAATTTTGCACTGTCTAGAGGTTTCTTATGCCAAATAGGGCCCATACTGATTGTCTCTCTTCTACCAAAACTTGGTAATGGCCTTTACCACAGCACATTAATCACTGAATGCACACTGCCACAAAATAGACGTAGGTTTTGCATGTTGAAGGATTTAAAGGGGACCTATTAGGCTTTTCCTTTTTTCTGTCATATATATA
Organism: Epinephelus cyanopodus; assembly: GCA_026686955.1. NCBI lineage: Eukaryota > Metazoa > Chordata > Actinopteri > Perciformes > Serranidae > Epinephelus > Epinephelus cyanopodus. The sequence continues at coordinate 10,259,687 of CM048925.1, read as the reverse complement.
TGCACAATATTAAAATGCTGAATGGTTGTATTAAATGCAGCCAAGATTCAATTTATGAGGTAAATGTATGTAAAAGTAATCCCTCATTTTTTCTGTTGGAATGTGTCCGGTTGTGAAGATTATGGTTTCGAAGCTTTAACAGATCCAGAAGACCGGGAAACACTGAACATTTAGAGCAGACTGAGCTTTTTCAGGATGGAGGCTTAAAGAGACAGGCGCTAAAATGGAGCATCTTAGACAGAGGGTGAATACAGATGATCCAGCACAGACAGTATGAGGAAAATAAAGGGTTTTATGAACATTAAAACATGGCCCTGAAAATGAGCATAATAGGTTCCCTTTAACAACACAAACGTAACAAAGGGGTGCCATTCATGCTCATTCCTACTGTTGAACACTAAATTATGTTGTGTTATAATGACGCTTTTGTCAGGACACAATACTGCAGCAGTATCAATAGATTAGTCCTGAATGTAGAGCAGATCCTGATTCAATAGAAACCCTTTTCACACTTCACTGTCATTTATCTGCACTCAAAAGAGATAATCCTTTAATATGAGTTCAGGTGTGAACTCCATTATGGGCATCATTATCACCATTTTAGTTATGGTTATGAAGTGATTTCTCCTGCTTTCATAATGAGGCAGTATTTCCTTTGTTGTGCCAAAAGCATTGTGAATGGACAATAATATGAATTTCATAGTGCTGACGTTATAAAATATATGAACAAATTCATGAAGTTCCAAAGGCTAAATAAGTACAAGGAGCATATTCTGGTCACTGAGTTCAGCACATTACTTCATAGCAGGGTTGGGTCTGGATTAATGTTTGTCATGAGAACGTTTCCTTCTGCAGCTTTTCTATTGAGAAACAACAAAGAGTCGGCAGTCTGTCAGCCCCGACAGAATTTCACTTTGTTTACAGCTGAAAGTATTTTAATCGAAGCAGACCCTCATCCAGTCTGTTCCAATTTCTAGTTCTTCGGTCAAAGTGTCCCGTGAATGTGTTGTCAAACCAAATAAACAGCACAGTGAGGTGTGACCCTGCTGTTGTGTGTTGGATATAAAAAAAAATACAGGTTAAACTTCTCTGAGTCAGCACAGCTGTGTTTTCTCTGGGGACAGAGTGCGCGTGAGCGTGTTTTCTTAATGTGTTCAGTTTCATTTCTTTCAGTTCCATCCTTTTGTCTATTGCATGTCACATTTTCATGTTTCATTTGTTTGTATATGTGTATGTTGTGTCTCATTCTTTGCTGTTTTCACTTTTCTTTCACCCTGATGCATTATCTTCATCACTGTCTGTATTTATTTGTGTGTGTGTGTGTGTGTGTGTGTGTGTGTGTGTGTGTGTGTGTGTGTGTGTGTGTCCAGATGAGGAGTCAGGCTATAGCTGCCTACATAGATGTCCTTATGGAGGTATTGTAGATAAACTTGGGCATCACCCAGCAGCAGAAAGGCTAATTAAAGTGATATTTTGAAGAATGTATAGACTGTTAGATGCTCTTCACCAGACTCTTATCACATGGTTTGAGGGGAAAAATATGTTTGTCCCTAATTTTACTTTGTTGGGTAGCTAGTTGGACATTTAAGTCAGATTTGTCAAATGTAGTTTTCCTTATTTCAGGTTTTTCCCTGAGGAATATTTCAAGAATTACTGTTAGATGCTGTGAACTCAATACTCATGATCCTGAGAAGAGAAGTTTGTTTTTGGTGATCCTCTGGCCTTTCGTCTTTTGCCACCATCTCATGAATTCCCCATTGATCAACACTTTTGTTCATGACAGATCTCAAGAACTACTGGATGTATTTTAGTGACATTAGAGGAGGAGTCCCTGAGTTTTCAGCTCTGAGCACTCCGCCACAATCAATTCAAGAATTCCACTTTCCCTCAAAAGAAAAAAGTATAATTTGGTGGACAAACGGGGACAAAATTTCATAATAAGTCCTCACAATTTGCTGACATTCATACTCCAAGAGCATTTACCCTAGTGTAGTAGTTCTTAATCAGGGGTCAAAAGATTCCCCATGAACCCTTGAAGGATTACCAGGAGATCCCTACAATATAGGGGATGTTAATTTCCATTATTAAACTCACTGTAGAAGTTAGCTCAGTGTGTCAAAGAGTCATAAAATGGACTATTCTGACTACAGGTTTCACTTCCTCCATCGTTCTCTCCCCTCAACTGTAGTTGACGACGATAGTATTCTAACAACCTAAAATCTTTACAGACGGAGGTCCCTAAAGTAACCTCTTATCTAATGGTAGTCCATGACCTAATGTGTATAAATTAAGGGGTTCTTGACCCAAAAAAAAGGTTGGGAACCACTGAACTAGTGTCATCCTCAGGTTTAAATGTTAGCTTTGTAGAGTTTTCCAGAAGCGCCAGAAGGCAAGGCATTAAAACTTTTCCCGAGGACTACTTTCTCACTGTTTCCAGTCACGTCACTATCACCTTTTGGTCGTTTTGAACTGTATCTTTTAACCAGATGAAGAATTTTAGTCATTAAACATCTGGATCTTTAGTTATAAGACAAAAAAAAAAAGCTGAGTTAACATTAGTGCCAGTTTGGCTCACAGTCCCACCTGCCCCTCTCAGATGTCCTGAGCCAGCTTAAGAGTGTCGGAGAGACACTTTTTTTATATGAATCTGCTTTATTTAGTCTTTATGCATAATTCAGCTCCCAGTAAAAACCTCTTGAAAGTTGAACACTGAAGGAATCCTAACCTAAAAAAAGCTGAACACCTAGAAACAGGTAGAGATACTGTAATATTAGCAGCATCTCAGCCCTCTTTACATCCTCTGGCCGCCAAAGAACGTCAGAGAAACCCTGATTTTTTTTTTACGTGAAAGTGCTATAGTCAGTGTTTTTTTTTTTAACGTTTGGAGGAGCAAGTTGACTGCATAAAGCAGACTTCCAAATAGTGATTTCTAAAGACTCATAACCCTAAAAATAACACGGAAATGGTGGTCAATTAACACCCCACTTAATGTGTTCAATTAACACCATCCGCCACCCTCTTTGGTACACAGCTGGCTGCCGTTTTTAGCCTGCTGGACGTTTGATGCACTTGTGGAAAACACTGGTTTTGTACACAAGTTCTAAAACTGAAACATCCATTATAGCCCCTAACAAAATAAACCCTAATTGTGTACTTGTGATTCCCTTAACTTTACTTAAGCACAGTCAGGACAGACTTCATATTTTTCGCTTCTTGTGGTGAGGCTCTAAGATAGGAAAATCTTCAGCTTTTACAGTCTTATGGAAATTGCAGGCTCTACGTAGTGATAGTGTAGCTTTACACTTAGCCTTGTTTTTCCCCAAATCATGTGAAAAGTGCATCCTGTGAAGAATAATCCGCTAAAATTCAAAATATCAAGGTATCTATTTCTCTTTTAACCCTCCACAGCTTTGCTCAAGCAGCAGTGTGCCCTCTATCTCCTCTCAGCTCTGCTCATACAGGAGAAAGGAAACCAATTTTCATGTTTTACATACTTATTGCTACAGCTGCCAAACCCTGCTCACATCCCAGTGAGGAATTATTGAAAACTTAACAACATTTTGTTCTGAAAGATGACCAGGTTTTCATTGTTAGGAGCCTTTGAGGCATCATGTCAGCAAAATGTAGGGCTGCCCCTGACTAAGAATTTTCCTAGTTGACCAATAGTCATCATTTAGGGCCATTAGTCGATTAGTCGCCCGCATGTTTACGATATTAATTTAATTATTAAATGATATATTTTGTGGGGCAACACGATGGTTTGAGTTGAAGGTGTGAGAAAGAATAGTATCAGTAACATTGTTAACGCTGTGCTACATTACAGGAAATACAAAACCGTACTAATGAACCTTCATTAATATAGGCCTATATTTTATCTACAAGTGCACGTCACACACTGAGCGAGCCGCCTGTTAATGACGCTGTGGGCTAATGGGCATGTAGCTACTTCCATGTTTCACATGATACGTCATGTTTGTAGTCGACCAATGAAGATGAGTTTACATATCACCAGGGTTCGTCCTTCACCTTCTCAAAATGATCCCACACTTTGGATTTCCTGCCCGACATGTTATTAACTAGCCTGTGGAATAACCGCAGGTACCAGCCCTGGAAATTAACCTGACTCCTGTCTGACTGCTGAGCGTGGACACTTCCTGTGTCTGTCCTTTCAAATTAAATTCCCACATGGTCCAGTCATGTAGGTTTTGATTTATTCTGACAAGGCGCAGCTTCTAATAGAGCAGCAAGTTTTTTCTCTGTGATTAAGCAACTGGTCGACTAACATATGGTTGACTATCTAGGGGGCAGCCTTAGCAATATGTTTAACATGAGAATAAATATACGTCGCCATTTTGGAAATCATTCACTGTGAGTGTAAACTATTCCTCTGCTGGGAGGAGCAGCAGTGCAGCCACAGTAGCAATAGCAGCTTTTCAGCGAGTATGTGAAAAGTGGGATTTTTATCACAGCTATGTCTGTATAGTGGGCTGCCTTTGTGTAAACAATGAAGGAGGACCAGAGTGAGTCAGATTTAGATACAAAGTGATAATACATTCAAAGCTAAGTAATGTGGTTTATAATTAAAAAAAAGACAATCTTTCACAAACATAGCTCTTCAGAAAATCCATTTGACATTCACTGTATTAACATAAAACTTCCTCTCCCACTACCAGTTCACAGCAAATGCCTTCTACTCCATAACATCAGCTGTAACAGGTTCACCACTGACTCTGTGTCTCGTATGTGTCCTTCAGTGTTGGTCGGAAACTCAAGCTCACTAATCCTTCGTCCTGTCCTTTTGTTCTTTGTTCTCCTCTCATATACTGTGGAATTTCTCCAGTCTAGGGTCCGTTTTGTCCTTGAGTGGGAAAGAAAGTCAAAGGAGGCTATAATGTACTCCTGCTGACAGACCTCATCACTCATTCATTTATTCATACATTATGGAGGCATTAACTCATTCATTCACTCATGTATGCACTCATTACTGCCATGGTTGCATTTCACAAAAAATCTGAGCCAATTAAGACAATAAAATATCATTGTTTATAGTCCCCACCTCATTATTTAGTTTCAAAAAGCCACTTAGTTGAACCCTGGCAGGACCTCGTCCAGCTGTAAACAGACATTCTTTTCTCTCAGCATGTTGTAATGTGGGCGTCCTTATTGCGTCCTCTACGACCTGTAGCCATTTCAATAGTTTCCTCTTGAGAATATTGCATCACAGTTGGGGTTCGTGGCACAGGTCATGGATTACACAAACTGTTCATCATAATAAAAACTCCGTGGACTGACCTGTGCCTCGAAAGTAACTTTGTTGATTGATTGTTTTGGTGTGAGTTGCCGAGTGTTGGAGACACAGACCTTGTTGTGAGCAGTTTCATGTAGGAGCTGTTTTCTTTCTACCAAACTACACCCACAACTTCTATCACCACACAGAAGGAAACGTGCATCTACTCATGGACAAGAAGATGTAAACATTAATGGCGTCAGCTAGCTCAGTGGTGCTAAGTGAGCTAGCAGTGGATTGTATTCGGTCGTTGGGTGTAGTTCAGTAGAGAGAAAATAGTTTCTACATGAAACTGCTCACAACAATCATGATTTCTGGAAAGAGACATTCTGTTGAGTTTTTCAAATGTATTTTTGGCGCTTTGAGCACCACAAGCTGAGTGCCATCTAGTTCCATTTTATTGGAGAGAAGGCAGACATCTCTACAGCTGATATCTCCAACACTCTGCAGCTTACACCAAAACAATCTAGACTGACAAATAGCACTACAGGTCAGATTGTTTTAGGGCGAACTGTCCCTTTATGTGCCTCTATTTAATGCTATTTTGACACTGATATGGGATGGGAGCAAAGAAACAGCAAGTAAAAGGATACAAATTTAATTCTCTTTTCCTCACTTTCTCTTTTTATATAAACCCTCCCATCCCTAATCTGAAATCCTAATTTACTTTCCCTATTATTTTGTACCCCAACCACTTTTGTGGATCTTCTCCTTCTCCTCTTTCTGCTCCTCTCAGGCTATGACTTTGCGGCTGTCTTGGAGTGGTTTGCAGAGCGAGTGGACAGGATCATTTTACTGTTTGACGCCCACAAATTGGACATCTCTGACGAGTTCTCAGAGGTCATAAAAGCCCTGAAGAACCATGAGGACAAGATCAGGTACTGTGGGGTTGCTTGACTTATAGACATTATTAATTCTAGAGAATAAACACTACATTGTCAGCAGCTCACAATTTAATCAACGTCAACACTGTTCTCTTGTCTATTTTTTTGCCAGGGTTGTGCTGAATAAGGCAGACCAGATAGAGACGCAGCAGTTGATGAGAGTGTACGGTGCCCTGATGTGGTCACTGGGAAAAATAGTCAACACACCAGAGGTATTGTAAACATGAGAAGTGTGGGTTTAAAGCTTTCCCCCATCTTGACTCTTATTTGTTGCCAGAAAATCCAAATTTAAGCAGAAGGTCAGTGCCTGGGTAAACCTGTAATAGGCAGAGCATGAGCCAAGACACCCTAACACTGGAACCACAGCTCCCTCATGCTTTACTGGTAGTGTCAACACTGTACTGGTACAAGCATGAGCAGGCTTGTTGTGTATATAATGCCCTTCTCTTTATGCGTGCACCCTGTTTTCTCATGTTTTAATGGGAACAACAGTTTTTGAAACTGGTCCAGCATTCAGCAGGCGCTGCAGCCGTGAAACAGGCACCAGTGTAAAAACTCAGGGCATGTTCACACCCTCAATTAAAGTTAACTAAAAGTGTTTGTTTTTGCCACTGACAGGCCCTGATTGTTATTTTAAGTGTCTGACAACATAATGGAAAGGATCCCTATGGAGATGGACCTTTTTGGTGAAAAGTAAGATCCTTTTTGTTAAACCAAAAACAGCCCAGAAATCGCTCTTCAAAGCCACCAGAGGTAGAGGGGTGGGTTTGGTGATAATGATTTTAGGGCTGTGTCTGGTTTAATAAAAAAGAATCTTACACTTAAACAAAAAGTTGACCACTGTAGGGATCCTTAAGATATATTTGGACCATGTCAGTGGCAAAAATAACCACTTTTATTGGATGTACATCGACAGTGCTGAATGCCCCAGGTGGTTACATTGGTTGTTTTGCAGCGACAGCGGTTTTGCTCAATACTGGACTAATTTAAAAAATTGGAGTTGGTGTCTAGTAATCATCTGAAGGCTTATGTAAATTACACTTATGTGTAAAATTGGTTATTAACTGACAAGCTGATCAATAACGTTTCTTGCTCATTGCCTTAAATTGTCAAAAATGAGATGCTTTTAGCTGGGTTGTGCCTCTTTGTGTTCTTTCCCCTGTTGATTTTCCATCTGTTTCCCTCACTGACAGGTGATCCGCGTCTACATCGGGTCATTCTGGTCCCACCCTCTGTTGATCCCAGACAACAGGAAGCTGTTCGAAGCAGAGGAGCAGGACTTATTCAAGGACATTCAGTCTTTGCCGAGAAACGCAGCGCTCAGAAAACTCAACGATCTGATCAAGAGGGCGAGACTAGCCAAGGTAAGGCACAAGTTAAAGACACAAATAGTCAATGATGGAGAATCTGCTTATGGCACAGCTGCAGCTAACAGGAGCAGGAGGTGATGTTTTGTCTGGGATGTTGTTTGACAGTGACGTTCTCAGGATTTAAGCACAGGTGTGTTTGCATGCAAGTTTCCTATTTATCCTTCCCACCACTCATTCGCCCTCCCCACCCTGTCCAGCTGTTAACCTTGACAGAAAAAGCTTGTCGCTGTCACAGAACTAATAGAACCAGACAAATATGGCTATTTTCCTCTGAGTGAATTGCTTCCTGTTTCCTCTCCGGAGAGGAAGTGAGGTATAAGAGGCGACAGCCGTGCTGCCTGTTGTAGTTCGAGGAAAGGCAGAGGATGTTCGCGTGCAAACACTCACACACACACACAGATTTATCAAACTGAGAGCTGAGCGCAGTTTTCCTGTTTGACAGCCGATAGGGTGTGTGTGTGTTTCGTGATGAGCGTCAAGGACACAAGGTCGATACAGGGAAACACACACACATCACCACAGCAACCTAATAAATAAGGGTTTTCCCATTACTTTTAAGTTTGTGTTGAATATTAAAAACAAATGTCAACAAAGGTAATCTGAGAGATTTACTGATGACTAATTTGGTTGAAGCAGTGTAAAGTGTCCCCAGACACCAGGGTTGCAACAGTCTATTGCTCATGATATTACATATGACCCATCTATCAAAAGCTCCCATCCCAAAAAAATATATGACAACGAAGGTTAAGAATAGGACAATGATAAATCAAAAAGAACCTACAAGTATGGTTAAGTGAAACTGGTCAGTTTAAAGATTCTTTTCAGAAATTGTTAATAGTTTGTTGAAGAAATATTATTTTGCAGCATTAAAAGATGGTTAGTGCAGATATCTGATTTTATCTGCGGGCATGTTGCAGTGCAGACATTATAAATAATTAAGGGTCCTATTTAAAATCAGTTTCTGTAAAACATTGAATCAACAGGGGATGCAAAATGTCTCTGTCTCAATACATATGCATTCTATGAGATGGCAGGAACTACATTTGAAGTACCGCATGCAAACTATGGCAGTTACTAGCAGTCACTAGTCTCGCTCACCAGACCTTTCTCAAGAAAAGAAAGGTCTGGCTGCACCAACTCTCACTTTAACATTGGAGGAAAAAAACACCCCGGCTTTTTTTTATTTCTTTCAACCAATGACAATCGTTCTTGGTGGTGCCAGCAACGGTGCGTTTGCAAAAATTGCCGGGGAAACAGGTTTTGGTGTAACACGCCCACAAAAATATAGCCTACATGACGCGAACCATGGCAGAAAAATGGCTACATCCCCACAAGGTCAAACACGGGAACAGGAATTTCTTCAAATTAGCATAAATGTCTACTTGGACTCAACAATGGACTGTTTAGATTTCTGTGGTCATAAGCCAAGGTCCTGTGACCTTGTCAGTCTCGTTCTTGTGAACGCGATATCAAAAGAACACCTTGAGGGAATTTCTTCAAACTTGGCAAAAACGTTCACTTGGACTCAACTATGAACTACTTAGGTTTCTGCAGTAAAAGGCCAAAGTCAATTTGAAATTGCATCTATGTCATTCTTGTGAACACGGCATCTCACAAACACCTAAAGAGAATGTCTTTAAAATTGACAGAAACATCCATTTGGACTTAAGAATAAACTGAGAAGAATTTTGTGGTCAAATGATGTGTGTGAAGCATCCATGTTTTCACAGACATGGGTGTAAACTGTAAGAGAAACTTGACTGGTGCACTGAGGCAAGGTATAAAGGGCGGTAATTATACTTGTAAATGGAGTCTGGTGGCTTTGATGAGAGCATAGATGCAGAACTGAAGCCATTAACAGCATCCCCAGTGGCTGTCTGCAATAAGGTACAGTGCTGTATATAGTCAGCTCTCTATTCAGTAGTTTGCATTCAGTGGTGAAGTCCAACATTCCCAGTCTGGATTCAAATACCATACACTTGCACATGAGAATCGCAGGAAATGGTGTATGCATGCACTGGACTGAAAATCACAGACATAGCTACATCGAAATATATATATGTAGACAAGATTTACTGTTGTATTTCTGACAGAATAGCCGCTCAAAGTGTGTTTCCTGCCCCAAGTGATGAATAAATGTGTCATTTCAAAAGTGACTCTTACATTTGTATTATTGAGACTTAACCACAAATAACCTTAAGTTAATCTTAAGGATTTTAACTTTGCTGACATGCTGTCCCAGTAAATTTGCTGTTGAGTAAAGCTTTCACTCTCACAATGCAGGTCCATGCCTACATCATCAGCGCACTGAAGAAAGAGATGCCCTCTGTGTTCGGGAAGGAGAACAAGAAGAAAGAACTGATTGCCAGTCTGGGAGATATTTACAAACGCATCGAACGAGAGCATCAGATTTCACCTGGAGATTTTCCTAATCTGAAGAAGATGCAGGTAAACGGGGAAGAGACAAGGAATGTTGATCTAGAGATAGAGGATTAGATAGATGAAACCTAAACTTGTTTTGTTTTTTTCCTGTATTATCTCTTCAAGGACCAACTCCAAGCTCAGGATCTCAACAAATTCCAGCCTCTGAAACCCAAACTCCTGGAGGCAGTGGATGACATGCTGGCCCACGACATCGCTAGCTTAATGGTCCTGGTCCGCCAAGAAGAAACCCAGCGTCCCAACCCAGTTGTAAAGGGTGGTGCCTTTGATGGCACTCTGGATGGCCCGTTTGGCCATGGGTATGGCGAAGGGGCGGGTGAAGGCATTGATGAAGCAGAGTGGGTTGTCGCACGTGATAAACCTGCTTATGATGAGATTTTCTACACATTGTCTCCTGTCAATGGGAAGGTGACGGGAGCCAATGCCAAGAAAGAGATGGTGAAGTCAAAACTGCCCAATACGGTGCTAGGAAAGATCTGGAAGCTGGCAGACATCGATAAGGACGGGATGCTTGATGACGAGGAGTTTGCGTTGGCCAACCACCTGATAAAAGTGAAACTAGAGGGACATGAACTGCCATCAGAGCTGCCCGCACACCTGGTGCCTCCTTCCAAGAGGAAAATACCAGAGTAAACGTAAGATTACATCACCCCCTGCCCCAAAGCCTGTAAGTAGACATATGCCCTCCACCCTGAGAAAAGTATCCTGTTTAAAATAGGAATATTCCTGTAGCATTATAGCAAAAAAATACAAATGAAGAGAATTTGAACAAAATTAGACCCATTTCCAACTCTCAGTCCCGCTCTGTTGATGTCACCCCACATCTGCAGTCTTTCCTTAGCTTCAAGAGGCAAATATTAGAACGAAATATTTAGTTACATTCAAATAAAAATGAGTGAACGCAGCTCGACTGTTGGCATGTGGATTCAAATGTTACATTTCAGCAGTGCTGAAGTGGCATGTACCAGGGAACTGGATCTCTCTGAGTCCTCCCATTAAAGTGGAGTCTTTAGTACAGTGTTCAAAGGGATATTTTAAAGTGAAGTTGTATGAGGTACTCATCCATAGTCAGTGTATTACATACAGTAGATGTTGATTGACACACACCCAGTTTTGAAGAAGCAGGCTGGAGTCCGTCACAGACACTAAACTATGTGCTGCTTTGGATGAGGGCAGCAGCAAAATGTATTTTAGCAGCTTAATAAAGTCCCAACTAAAAAAAATCTAACATTTTAAGTGCACGCTACACTGAGAGTATTTCCACGGCTCTACCTTTCCATCAGGGAGCCCGTCCTCACAGAGATGCCATTAACAGCTTCAAATTCCCATCTATCCTCTCATCAAAGCCACCAGACTCTATTGAAAGAACAGTAATTTGAGCTTGCTGGAAACAGGAGCTGCTGGTCTGCTGCTGCCTTGATCAGTTAGTTTGTGTAGTTGTGTGACTTTGGTGAATCTGAGTCACACCATAACAAAAAAACTGTTTGATCGAGGCAGCAGTAGACCAGCAGCTCCTGTTTTCAGCTGTGTTAAATTGATGCTTTTCTCAATGGACTCGAGCTTTTTTCGTTTGAAATTGCTGTCTAACTATAGCATATTCTCAAAGTGATTAATATTTTTACGTGGCTAAGATACTTTCTGCCATTGCCCCCGTCCACAGCAGTACATTGCTTGGCTTCCGTGTTGGATTGCAGCCTGCTTTTCCAACTTGGGAGCGTGCTGACTGACAACTACTGTGTGTAATACTGACCAGATAAGTACTCCATACAACCCCACTTAGAAAGATCTTAACTATCCCTTTAAGGCTGACATATTGGGAGCTGATTGGTAGAATAGCTGTTAGAGACGTTAGGACAGCGGATATGGTAATAGGTAAAGAAAAACAACTTAAAAATCTACAACAAGAAACACTGGAGTGTAAGGTAATCCGAACTACTGGAAGAAAATGGGAGCGACGTGACAATGTGAAGACAAACAGAAATAGATTTTCTTGGAAGGATCATTCAAGGAGAGGGAAGATTGGGATATGAAACTGCAAAATATTATTGTATTATTATCTGTAGTCAATATTCGACTGCGTTATTCCACACAGCGGCCAAAACCATTTCATAGTTGTTGCTCCTCGAGGTCCTGTGTTATTTTTGGTCTCCTGGCACGGCTGAGTATTCTGGCTTTTGTTTCATGGCGACATATTAAACGGCTACAAGGATTTCCTGATGAGTGGCTTGAGAATACACACAAACGTGTAGAAGCACACACACACACATGCACACAGAGAAAATGAACACAATTCTGGTTATGTGATTTGTAACCACAGGAGTGCATTATAAAAAGAAAATGACCCACATCAACTTTTTATAATTTTAAATGTGTTATGCAGATGTTGATATTTGTGTCAATGACATCGCCATGATTTGCTGTAGCACCTGGATTGGCCTACTGCAAAGAAGGAGGAAAATTCTCTAATGGGAAACAAGCGTGGGAGAAACTAAGGATCACAAGTGGTTTGTCCCTTTTATGATTTTTACATAATTCTAAATTTCATTAAAGGAATACTTTATCCACCCAAATCACCATTTGTATATCAGTTACTTCCCCTGTGTTATGTTGAATTTGTGAAGAAAACTTTGTTTTTCCTTGCATGCCTCCAGTGAACAAAGAATCCAATCAAAGTCACAGGTGACCACATTCAGCAACGGCAAAACTATATCAAAACATCCCTTTACAAACTCACACAACTCGTGCAGTATAACACAAGCCTCATTTATGAAGTTGTATGCTCAGTACTTCACAAACAGACAGCCCTTTCTGATGGGGAAGTGAACTGAAAGTCAAACTCAGTGTTCTCTTCAAAGCCACACTCCACTGACAAAAACAGTAATTTTACCTCACTGAACACAGGAGCTGTTGGTCTACAGCTGCTTCGATCAGTTGGTTTGTTTGTGTCATTGTGTGACTTTGGTGAATCTGACGTAACACTTAAAACACAAAAGTCACACAATAACACAAACTAACTAACTGATCAAGGCAGTGGTAGACCAGCAGCTCCTGTGTTCAGTGAGGTAAAATTATGGGTTTTGTCAATGGAGTTTGGCTTTGAGGAGAGCATAGATAGTTTCACTTTCAGTACAGTTCCCCCTCGGAAAGGGTTGTCCATAGGCCCATTTCCGCCGCAGGAACTTCAGGGTAATTTTACGGGGCCAGGGCTGTTGGTGCGTGTCTCCACCGCAGGATCCACCCCCGAAGGACAGAGTTCTGGAACTTTTACAGAGGCTAAACAAGTCCCTGCCTTGGAGTAGGTACTCAGAACGGACCAGAGAAACTCCTGGCTGGGGCTTGGGGATTACCTGGTGCTGATGGATACACTCAAGGCTGGATGTGACGTTTTGTAATTAATAACATGGTTATCGTAGATTAGCTGGGCTAACCGTTAGCTGTTAACTGTGTCTGTAATAACTCAATAAATGGCCCGTGAAAAAAAAAAAATTTCCAGCGGATATCTTAGTTACAACATGATTGAGCTAGCAAAGCAGTTTTGTGTTGCTATGTGTGGTATTTATAGTTTTGGGAAATCGCGATGTCTAGAAAGCATCAGTGGCTGCAGCAGCAAAGCTAACATCAGGACGACATCTGTTAAAAGCCTCCTGTTGTCGGATACGACATGAAACTACTCCAGTTAGCTCAATCATGTTGTAACTAAGATATCTGCTGGAAAAAATATTTTTTTCACGAACCGTGACCAGAGTTATTACAAACACCGCTAACGGCGTCCCTGCGCCCCTACGTTGCCCCGGTCAAAATGGTCGCGCAACGATTACATCACATCCAGAGCCCGGTAACTTTACAGGAACCTTCCTCCTACTCCGCTCTCTCAGTGGAGGTTGAGAGGGCCGAGCGAGAGGACGTTCCTGTAGTAGTTCCTGCCCCCCCAAATAGTACCGGGAACCTCTTCAGTGGAAACGGGCCTTATTTGGGAAGTACTGAGCATACGACTGGATAAATAGACCTGGATTATACTGCATGAGTTGTGTGAGAGTTTGCAAACAGATATTTTGATGTAATTTTGCTGTTGTTTTAACTTGGACCCCTATGACTTAAACTTATCAAGAATTTTCTCAGTTTTTGGATTCTTCGTTCACCATGGAGGCATGTGAGAAAAATCAAAGTTCTCTTCACAAACTCAAAGTAACACGGGCTGATTAACTGATACACAAATGATCATTTGAAGGTTGAAGTATTCCTTTAATATGTATGGAAATACTGTGACTATAACATGGAACTATATACGAGTACTGTCTGTACAAAGGAGTGTGCGGACATTCTCAGTATAAATGTATTTTCTGGACTTTGAATGTTGAATGTGCAGACGTTCACGGTTCTGTGTGGGCACATCCTGACTATTGTATGTACGCATATGACCACATGTATCAGTGTTATTATTTGTAACGTATATATGTATCAAGTCTTAAGCATCTCACAGGCGACTGGGTCAGCGTATGAACATGTGATTCAGTCATTGTTCACCTTGTCAAAGTGATCTAATCTAACCTAACCTGGCAGTCCAGAGTGAACACGCAGCTGTTTGCTTCTTTTGTGATGATAACAAAACACTAATCGACATATTGTTCAAATGAAAATCTGGCTTTCCATTTTATGTTTTTAAATTGTATACATGTAATGAATATAATCTGATTTACTGTAGCGATATGCCAGTATATATGTATTTATACTTCACGTTAGGACTATGTTTGTGGTTGGTAAGTCTTGATCTTATTATGAAACACCAAACTAAGTAAATTTGGGTTCCCATATGATAAGAAATGTTCACTGTGTTTTATGAGTGAGGCAGTATTCAGTATACACAATTGACTTAACTGAAATATTTCCAGTTTTCCCCCATGCGTGCCCCTCCCTGTGCGTTTCTGTGCAATTACTGTGAATCTACTGTACATAAAAAGACTTTGCATTCCATGAACACAGATTGGGAAATCATCCACAGTATCTCGGGTGCTTTACGCATCACTTGTTCACATTTCATCAACGAGCCAGATCAGATCAACAGAGTAATATAAAAAAAAGCTGATGCTTGTTGATTGTGGTATTCTCTGCAAAACAAAGTCCTTGAGCTTCACAAGTTGTTTTCATACCCTGACAGATTGCAACATGAAGTCCTGTGTACTGGTGAAAACATTAAGTGGAAACACTGGCGTTATGGTATTTGTTCTGTTTTAAGATGGTTTCTGCATTGCTAAATCTGTACTTCACTGCTTTTCTGTCGACATAAACAACAGTTTCAAAAGTGTAATAAAAATTAATTTACTCAACTTTACGTTTTGCCTTGTTTTGTTTGTGTTCAAAGCCATCAAAGTGGTTAGTGACTCCATTTTCAGAAAGCTGAATTCCTTAATCCTGGTCAGCTGTGATACTTAATTAAACTGTGAGAATAACAACCATTCTGCAAACAGTTAAAGGTATGCTATGCAGGATTGTTGGTTACTGTCTGTAAACACGTTCGCAAGTGAAAGAGAAAGTAAAAGCCAAGAAGATATCTTACTATATAAATGATGAAAACTCTGTCTGTCTGTGGGTGTGTCTCTGTGTCTGTTCCATGTTTTTCTCCTCACTGACTTGGTCAATCCATGTAAATTAGGCACAGTGGTAGAAGGTCATGGCAGATGCAAATGAAGCAATATTATATCGATTGGCCAAAGGGGGGCGCTATAGCAACCGATTGAAATTGCAAACTTTGAACGGGCATATCTCATGCCCCGTATGTCGAGAGAAACTTTGCACAGAGATGCCTCTCCTCATCAGGAACAATTGCCCCAAGAACCCATAACTTCCGGTTATATAGATTTTCCGCCATTTTGAATTTTTTGAAAAACACTTAAAATCAATCTCTTCCTAGGAAGTTTGACCGATCTGCATGAAACTGTGAACATAATCTAGGGACCAATATCTAAAGTTCCCTCTTGGCAAAAGTTGGAAAACTTACTAAAACTGAGCTTCTATAAGGCAATGAATATTGCGGAGGGCGTGGCTCATCACATAAAGGTGTATAACATCTCAAGGGTTTCACCCATCACCACGCAACTTTGTAGGCATATGACCACACATAATCTGAGGGGACCCCTCCATTATTGACCCCATCAAACAAATGGGGGCGCTAGAGAGCTAATTTCTTATCTAGCTCTAACTACCATATCGATTTTTACTGAACTTGGTAGACATGTAGAACAGGATGCCTCAAGGTGACTGGAGAAATTTAACTCCAATTGGCAACTGGGTGGCGCTATAACAACAGAAAAATGCTTAAAAATGGCTGTGGATGGGGGACTTGAGCAGGACTTGAGTCAGAGTTTGTGTTTTCCACTCAAATAAGATGATGCTTTGTGTGACAAGAATATTAACTTGTTTTAATATTCAATAAATTGTAATTTATTTTAATGAGATTATTAGACTAAACTCACACTGGAAGCCTAAACTGCCTGAAATATTTATCTTATGTTCAAGTCATGAGTTTCACACAGGACAAGTAAACTGTTATCTATAATGTGGGGTGCAAATAAGTTCCATCATATCATATGTAAAGGATGGATTTTAATTTCAGAAACACGATGGGGTTTGTTGTCAACTACAAACAGTCTGTACACTGTGTGTTAAGAGAAGAGCAAATGAGGTGACTGTGTGATACAACACAGACCCACTGAGTGTGGCAGATCAGCCTTCTCTATTACAGCAACAAACTTTTGGAGCTCAGTACCAAGTTACATAAGAGAGTGATGCAACGTCACTGATTTTAAGTTCAAGATGAAATCATGGTTAAAATCAACCCAATCATGTATCCAAGGGTGTGGTGGGGAAGACACTATTAAATGGGGGCTCTGGGGTTCCTCCCCGAGCAAAGTAAAAAATATATAATATAAGATATAATACATTTACGGACTACAGTAACCAAAACAAAATTAAAAAAAAAAAAAAAAAATTAAGTTGATCATCATGCGAAATTCTGCCAGAGTAGTACTAAATAGAGGTGGGGGAAAATCAATACAGCATAGAATCAATATATTATTACAAATACAAATCAAACTTTTGGTGGCCTCTTAGAATAATATGATGTTGAAAGAAGGTAAGTGGAAATTACACCTCAGCATGTACCTATCATGCACACAAAAACTTAATGTGTCTTGATGTTGTGAAAGCTTGCTGCTGCTGATGGTGATGGTGAAAATATACTGTCTTATAATTGTGCTTTTATATTACATTTTTTATTTACCTGACACAGATGTTATTCTCTGTGTCCTGCCCAGAGACCACATATGTAAATTAGCTTACAGCTCACTCTGATGCAGCCAAGAGGCTGCACAATAGAGCTGATAGCAAAGCAAACATTGTTGTTTCTTTATTTCAAGACAGTATTAATGAGATGCTCCAACTAATCAAAAATAGGGTGTATCTTAAAGGGAAAAGGTGAATTTACTTGTGCTAAACCTCAGGGGTTCATTGTTGGGAAGCTTTCTATTAATGTTAGTGAGTCTGCTTTGAATGCATTGTGAGCATGTGTTGTGCATTGGTCCTTTAAAATGTTCTGTTATGTACATAAAGGGCAGCACATTATTATCAAGAGTCACTGACACCGACCACAAAGTGACATATAGTTAAAAAATTACAGGAAACATAGCATGAAATATGAGACATTGTTGTATTATCTAGGGAGTTCAGTGTGTGTGTGTGTGTGTGTGTGTGTGTGTGTGTGTGTGCACGCGTGTGACAGGAAGTCAAAGCATCCCCTCGGACTGTGAGACCCCTTAAACATATACAGATACACACAAACATGCAGGGAAGATGCAGCACTCTCTCCTCTCACACAGGAAGTTCTGTCCTTGTCCCCATTTCCTGTCTGTCCCACCTGGACCCTTACACACACTCACACCAACATACACCCACACATATGTGGATCAGTCTCGCAAGAGTCAGCTTTAATTTTGAATTTGTTTTATTTATATCAGAAAGGCCAACTAAAGAGAGAACCCAGAGGAATTAAAGTTTTGGAGGCAGATTTTCAGGTCTTGATGATTCAATTAGTGGAAAAACAAGCTGGATTTGCAGCTGTTAGTGATGTAGTGAAAACATAATTCTTCACTTTTTCAGATTTTTCATTTTAAATATTAATTTTAAAGAATATTTTGCTTATTTTTGCTGCTTACTTATTATATTGCTTTGTGTTTCAATACCGTTTTCTCATTATATTCCTCCTTGGTTTCTACAGTTTACTTATTACACCGACCTGTGTGTTTCTTTTTAATCAATAAGTACTTGTATTTTACTTTTTTTTCTTTTCTATTGATGCTTCCTGTTTTCGCTATCTCTCTGCTTATCTTATCTTATTAATAGCAATCATAGTGCGTGCGGACAACTTTGTTTTGTTGGTATGTGCGTGTGAGCGTTGGCATTGTAGTGGTGAGTGTTCAGGAACTGATCCAAGATCATAAAACCAAAATTAGTAATAGGAAAAACAAATAGAAAATAGGAAAAAGTAACAGGACAAGAGCATTTCAGTCTTTCCTGGAAATTGTGGAGAAATTGTGGAGACAGAATGATGGAGAGAGACCGGAAACAGACCAGAGAGAGGAGAAAGAATTTGGAGTCAGAGTCAAATGAAACGTGCGTGTCTCTTTATCTTTTCAGGGTGTAACACAGTGTATCTTGGGCTGGTGTGTCCGTGGTAACAGATGTGGGGACGTCTGTCAACAGTGACATATGAACATTTGTGTGTGTTTGCGTGCAGTGAATGTGTGTGATATATGTGTGCGTTTGTGTGGTGGAGAGGCAGGCACAAGGAAGCTATACATCAGGATTATACGTATACATCCGGACACACGAGGGAACTGGTATCTGAGAAAACTGGGTGGTGCTGATGCTCTCAAGCACGCACACACCCAAATACACACAAATATGTCACTGTCTTGAGTTTGTAGTAAACACAAGCTAACGTCATCTTGCAACCACGGGGTTAAAAAGATTAAAAAATACAAAATAATCTCAGCTGTAAATCCTGTTATTAGCTTTTTTTAGTTTTAAACTACATCACAGTTGTTATGGATGCGGGAACAAGAGAAAGTTATCAAAAAACACCCTTCATAATGGACATCATACACACACGACACACCTCCTTAAGGGATTTCAGCGCCTTTTCTATTCTATACAAATATTTCTGGGGAAAACGCATGATTTTTTTCACAACAACGTTGATGTAACGTGATCCAGTGACAAAAGTTAAGTAATGTAAAGTAACGCAACGCAACGCAACGTTATACATCATGTGAGTGACGTCAGTGTGATGACCGTAAAAAAAAATTCCATAACATTATGTCAAAACAACAGTGATTTTTGGTTTCACACAGAACATAGGCATGTAAATTACGTAGCATTAAGTCAAAACAACAGTCAGTAAGTTTACATGCACGCAGTAGTCGTGCTAAGCTCATAGCTCAGCTAATCAGTCAAGTCAAACTTCTTGTCTTGTCTGAGTATACATGCAGAAGAGAAAATCGATTTCCGACCAAGACCAAGACTCCGTCTCAACAGGCTGTGATCTGTCCTTTTTAATATAGTCCGTATTGAAGTAGTTCTAGTTCTTGTTCAAAAACTTTTCTAAATAAATCCGCGTTTTGCGTTTTCCTACCATCCACAAACTTAAAAATGTTTAGCTCCTTTAGCTGTCGGAGCAGGAATGTAGTTTCCTCGTCAATCCAGAAGTGTGTCTTCTGCTTCTTGGTCGCCATGGTGTTTGTTTGTTTGTTTGCTTTTCCGGGATTTACTGGACTGCTTCTACGTCATCTTCTTCTTCTTCCAGGTGAAAGCCCGCAAAAGAAAAGGTGGTGCATGTGCAGAACGAAGAGTCCGATTCCAGTTGGACTAAGTGGATACATGCAGCAATAGTTTGATTTTCAATTGAATTATCTAGGTGTGTTTGTCGAGCTACGGATCGTCCAATTTCAGTCGGACTAAGCTGTTTACATGCGTTTAAAAGTCCGGTTTCAGTCAGACTAAGCCAGTAATTCAATTGATTCATCCACCTGTAAAGCCCTGTGTGTCTCAAAGATGCCAAAAGCGCGCCTTTAGCATTGAAGGTCTGTAATGTTGTTAGAGTTAGAAAGATGTTCCTCTTTTGTTTTGAAATCAAAATTCCAAAGTTATAGTGGCTTTTTCCTCATGTTTTCCCCTCATTTTTAAAAATCTACAGTCCTGCTGATTTCCAAGGTCATGCAGTCCAACGTGAGAGAGCCTGTGGGCAGACATTCTACCTCTGTGACAGTTATTGTCATCAGCTGCGTCTTTTCACCGATCAGCCAGGAGCTTCAGCAGAAGGACATTTACTTGTGTTAAGGTCGAAGTAACCCCCCAGATTTATCCCCTCTGTGCAAGCAGCTCAAACAACCAATCTGAGTCGGCAGTGCAGGGTCAAGGACATGTTCCCGCACCAAACCGAGGAGGACCCTCTGCTGGGGAGTGAACCTGGCTCAAACCAGTAGTCGAGTACACTGACACATCCACTTGTGACTCTCACTGAGTCACATCACATCACCGCTTTGATGAGTGTGTGCGTGCTCGAGGGTGGAGTGGTCACAAGGTCGGCCGAGTGGTGACACCTTGCTGCTAATTGCCCCCTCTGTCGCCATGGTGACAGAAAATGTGAGAGCAAGGCATGGTAACAAACAAAACACACATTTATTTCACTCACACTTCGCTCAGTTTAGCTGACTGCACTTTAAATTTCAACAGTGACAACATGACTGTTACTGTTAAGTGTCTACCTGGGTTCATTCAAATTAACTCTGAATTCAGTCAAATTGTAAAGTCACTTTAGGAAGAAAATGAAGTTTAAAGTGAGACATGTTGTTACAGATCTTGAACCTAACTAAAAATCTAACAATAAAATAATTTCAACATCTCTGCATTTCTGGAGATACAGAGACACTGACAACCTCTCCAGCCGTAACTGTGCCACCCAAACCACACCTTTAAAACCCAAACATGATCTTTGCCTTGTCATAGTCAAGTGGTTTTTGTACCTAAACCTTACTCCATGTTAACCACGGTGTTGTTGAATGTAGCGTATCCATTGTTTACTAAATCGCACGATGCCAACATTTTTTCTGACATTTTGGTTGCCTCGCCAACATGGGCAGCTGCCCATTTCAGCAGAGTTGCAGTCAAACAATTTATAACATGTAACTGTAAAGTATTCTGGTTAAAGCTATCAAAAATAAAGACAGTGAATGACATTTCAAAAGCTGTTTGGACTGGTGTCAGGTCAGCTGCCTCTGCGGTGTTTGTATCCTGTGACTGAAGGAAACAACTAGTGTGTGACTGTGTGTTAAAAGTAACCCCAAGTCCTGGTGGCCATTCCTTGAACCTTTTCCTGGCTAAAACAGAGGCCACAGAGGTCAACATCCTGTGAACACACACACACACACACACACACACACACACACACACACACACACGATGCATTTCTTTATTTGGATGCCACCATGTACACCCGTCTCAAGCTGTTCTTGTTTTAGTGGAATCTTTTGCTTGCCAAACAAGTCCAACCTTTAACCTTAAATATAATCAGCATCATTGTTCAGATACCAGGAAACATTTTAAAAATACAGCTGACCACCTTTTGACCCAGAGTACCTTTAAACAAAGTGGTAACACCGGTACAATGTTATCTATATTTATTACTCATTTATACCTCATACTGTGAACTTTTGTACATCCCTTGGATGATATTTCACACATCTGCCCAAAACTTTGTCTCTAAAACTGGCTCGTTTACTTTACAACTGATATATTGTACATATTTTTATGGTATTTTTTCACATTTATATTATGTGTTTTTTCTTTCTACATTTATGCTTCTTGACTTTTTCAATACTTGCTTTTACTTCTATGTTCTCATTCTATGTTTGCTGTTATACAACAATAAAAAAGCTACATTTTTAAACCCTTTGAAACCTGGAGCAACATTACTGTTCTTGTGCTGCTTTCAGATGCCTTTCACAAGTATTTAATGCAAAAACCTACTTGGCAAAAAAAATAATTGAATTAAATTAAGAATTCCCTCGGTTGAATTTCAAAATAATGCACACACTGCTGTCAGTTCTGATTGTAACTGGTTCGTCTGTTATTGTCTCACTCACATCTGCTTCACATTCTTGTGAAACAATATGATAAGACAACATATCACACTATTGTGATTAAGTATTTCCCCTGATATATTAGTTTCCACCTGACAGACCCAGCAGTTAACCTCCAGGATGTTGCTGTATGAGAACTTTAGATAAAATGTCCAGCTCTTTTTTTTTTCATTCTTGATTTCTTGTCAAAACAAGACACAGCTCAGCTATTCTACATCCTCGTGAAGCCATTTCTCTTCTTGACATTATCATACAAATCGCATGACAGTCACGTTTTACGGCACTGGACAAATGCCAATTCAAAAAGTTGATTCAAAGTTAATGTTGTTCAGTGGGGTGTCTATTTAGGGGGATTTAGTGGCATCTAGCAGTGAGGACAGCAGATTGCAATCAGCTGAAACTTCTCCTGGTTAAAATTCCTTCCCGAGTAGCTGCTGTGTGTCCCAAACCGTTGGCCCTCGTTGGTTCTCGTCTGCTTTTTTTGGTCAATTCAGCATGTTGAATCAGTGTCAGCAACAACAAAACCCACTGGTGAATAAAAATGAACAATCAGATTGGCAGTTTAGCACAGTGTAAAAGAAGAGAAACGTAAGTGAGGAAAGTAAATAGCTACGGTCAAGAGGGCATGAGATCAAAACAAACTTGTAATATACATTAAGATTATCTTGCTTTAGCCATTGAGCTCCTTGGGAGAAACTTTTCGTGGTGGTTTATGTTATTGTTCACTGTCACACAGTAAATATGCTGTGTTCTTTCAACACTGGATGTGTTGTTAATGTGCTAATTAGCTAGCCAACTAGCATAAAGACGGTTTAATGGTTTCCTTTGTTGAATAACAAAGAGAGGAGAGTTATTTGGCTGAGTTATTTGGCTGAATGGCTGTCGGCTGGAGTCTTTGTGGTGTGTTCTTGTGCAACTTTTTGGCCGAGACAAAGGCGACGTCAGGCGATACAGCACGGGGCTTTTGCTGCCACTAGATTTCTGAAATCGGTTTGGTGTGTCTGGGTCTTAAGGTAACGGAAACACATCCATTCTAATTTTCAGGTAATTATACACAAAGAAAACATACTTATATTCATATTATATTCCTTTTCTGCCAGTATATTCCCCTGAATCCTACACACAGCACCTTCACGTCAGTCACCTAATGCTTTATGAAAAGTATTCTGAACTCGCTTTTCTTTGGTTCATGCCAATGTGGTGATTTTCCTGTATATGTGCACCTGTATGTCTGTGTGAGGATATGCACATGAGTGGAAGTGTGTTTGTGCACAACTTGCAGAAAGGGGAGTTTTCATCATTGTTATGTAAGAGATGTCCGAATGAGGAACTCTCTGATATGTTATCAAGGGGAATGTGATGTTTTTTCAAGAGAGCAGGCACCAGACTGACTCAGCTGTACACAACTCTATTTTTAATTATTTAGGTGTGGACGGCAGCCATCACTATTATTCTCACTGGTTATGACAATAAAAGTTAAAGGTATATATTGTACCGTTAATAAAAGAGGCACACATTAATTTCTTAACAAAGTAAATGGACCTGCATTTGTATAGCGCCTCCCTCGTCATCTAGACCACCCAAAGCGAAAAAACATCAACACCTGCAGCAAACTGATGTTTGTATTACAAGTGTCTGACTTCACAAGAATATAAAGAAGACCAAAAACAACTAAAACTTTGCCACGACCTCCTTCAGCCATTCGTCGCTGCTGCCAAACTTTAAATCCGCTCTCCTTTCTGCTCCTGTCATCTGTCATTTTAGGCAAAATTGTTACGCCCTCCTCCATCCCATTCAGAGATTCAGTCACCTTATCCAGAGCCCAGGACAAGCTCATCAAAAGCCCACTCCTCTTCACATCCACATCCCCAGCTCCCTCTTCATCTTATCACCGCCATTACCACCACCAGCATCTAGACTCCACAATCTGCGCCTTTACCACCCTCATGGAATAGACGACATCATGATGGGGTCTAACTGCCAAATGTCCACACGTAAATAATTTTCTCTCAGAACGAATGTCTCCTGACTGAAATACAAATGAAACAAAAGTCTTTCTGCTCAGTTAACTGTGTGTCACAATGTTGCTGTGCCATAAGGATCTTGGAAGGATCTATTGAAAATGTGGTTGTTTATCTGGCAAAGAGGGTCTAATGAAAGATGCTATCAAGTCGCATCATAGGAAGTGTAGTATCCAGTGTTTTTCCAACATTTGAAACAGGCTTCCTCCACTTTGGTTCTTTCTGATTAATTGTTACTGTCAGTGTGCCATTTTTATATCCACTTCAGCCCAAGGTTACTTCCCCACCATCAATTTCTGCACCACTTGTTGTTTAAATCTGCTTTCATCAAGACTTTTACACCCTGACATATGGACATGCTGTTCTTTAGTTGTCCAATTTTGCTTTGTTTCCACTTTGTGTAAGGCCATAGCATTTTTCCGGCAGGCGGGGCAGTGGTCCTGGTGAGGCAGCACGCTGACCGAAAACGGAGGGAGCACTGTATCACTTGATGAATGAGCGTCTGTTATCTGAACTGGTCAAGGGCCAGGATGAGGAGAGAGGATGTGCAGAGAGGAGACGGTGGTTATTGTTTGCTAAACGTGTTCCTCTTTAAAAGACAGACAGGATGTATTCTCAGAGGACACAAAGCTGGAATATAAACACACTGGTAATAAAAGCCTTACGGGATTTTTGAAGGTGATGGTGCAATTAAGAAATGATGAAAGGCACTTTGACACAGAGTGCTTCTCTTCAATCCTGACATATAGCAGTCACTTTTACTCACAGTTACTCAAATCAGCTTCAATTAATGGCCTTTCTGGTGTTAAACTCAGCACAAATACAGATACACAGAACAAAAATATGATTAGAATTAACTGAAAAAAAGGAGAAAAAGCAAAGACTCCTTGATCCTCGCTCTCTATCCACATGTCTCTGCTGCCACCCAGTGGTCACTGTGACACTACACATTTCAGGCTTCATGTTAATCTAAAACAGTTTAGGTTGTGTTATTCCAAAGGCTGGATACAGGTAACGGCAGCGTAAATCAAACACCACAAAATTTGAATCTCTTCAGCTACATGCAATGTTTATACCTTTATGCATGATTCAAGTTTATTTACTTTAATTCAGAACAATACCTAGAATAATTGCAGCTCTGCCTCAGCGTTCTCCGAAGAAGTAAAAACTAACCCTTTAAAAACAATTGATTAATATGTTTTTCACTGTTGTTGAATATTTTTGAAGTATGCAGGCAAATGTCCTTTTGAACCAGCTGATAATTCTTGTTACGGTTTGTTTCCTCATTTTCTCTTGCTTAGTGGAGGTGGCCTGTCAGGGAGGCTCGTCACCCTGCGTGAAGTGTCTTCACAGCTCTTTTAAATCAACACTCAAGCAACAACCTCCGGGGCTGAAAAATGACGCCAATGCAGAGGCGCTAAAAACATCAGGCAGGCTCAAAGAAGTCAATCCCACAGACTCCCATGTTATAATGGGCGACCCTAAAGAAGAAATAAGCAGCCTGGTGCCAAACACAGTTTTGGTCTCGATAGCTAATTTCCTTGTTCTTGGCAACTGTAAGAGAGTGAGGTTTTATGTAACTTATCTGATTACATTTAATTAGGGCTTAAAATGATGTATAATTAAGAGCAGGGCTGCTTTGAGTGACAGGTTGTCTGTGGATAGTGTCCTCAGCTTCTCAATCAGATCGACCCCTCGCTCCTCCACAGCTTAAACATGATCACCTCTGGCTCCAAAAAGCTAGATGGCAATGGTCAAAATGACAAACTTGAGGCTTCAAAACAGGAGTCCACAAACAAAAGGGTGATGTCACGATAGCTACCTTCATCATTTTATACAGCCTATGATCAACAACTAGGGATATGGACTTTAACATCTTTTTGGCTTATTTGCTCTCTGGAGTTTATGACTAAATGCTAAATATAAAGGTCACGGCCAGCAGGTGGTTAGTTTAGCTGGTATAAAGACTGGAAACAGCTAGCCTGGCTCTGAAAGGTTTGTGTGAGTGGTCGTGATCTGACACAGCCTGTCATTTTATCTCAGTGCCTCCAGATTAGGCAAAACTTCAGGTAAGAATCAAACTCATCACCTCAGCATTACTGGTAAATGATTGCACCACTAGAGCCTGTTGGATTGTCATTTTTATCACAGAACAATTAATTTAGATATTTCTAAAATTTAGGCAAATTTCTTTGGCCAGTTAGTTCTATTCTCTGCTGAATGTGGATGGAGATTTGCAGGGAGTTAGCTAAGGTCACTAAAATCAGAAAAGACAAAGCCCTGTTTCCATAAAACACTTTCTGTATAGTACCTTTTGAATCAAAAGTAACCCTTCAGACATGGTACCTGGACCCTTGGTCCGTTTAACATTTCCACTGCAAACAATAACCTTAAATGTGGGGGAAGTTTGCACCTTGTTCATCATCCACAGAGCAAGGCTGCACACCAACATATACATAAGGACAAAATGAATCAGGCTGCAGTAAGTGTCTCTCAATGGGATGTTTAAATATGGCAGGTTTGTGCATTTAGTCCTTCTAAGGAAAGCTCAGGGGTTTAGTGTTGCCGTAGCCCACAGGAACAGCGCTCCACAACAGTTTGTTTGTTTTTTCCTCCAAGTGAGGATTAGAATACATGCAGTTCATATAATCCAGTTGAAATTAATATATTTAAAAAGTGTTGATGGATTCACGTCGTGAACTCATGCATTGAGTAACATTACATGTAAATGTTCTACTAATGTAAGTTCTAATGTAAGTTTCCAGCTGTCGACCCAGTGAATTAAGTAATTTTTCTCTCAGACTCCAGCTGCTACTAGAGGCAGCAAAACATCCTTTCCTTTTATAGTTACAGTTTACTAATAAAACAGAATGCAGTGTTCACTAGGGCTGACCTTCGACTTCATTTTTGAAAATCAAAGCTTCGGAGCTCAGATTGATTTTAAATCAAAGCCTTCGACGACCGGGGGGGATGCTGAGCGAAAAAAAAGTCCAAAAAAGTTAATAAGTTACAAATTATGGCGAAAAGGTAGTTTCTTGCAACCCTAGAATTAAGATAAAAATATTCACAAACACTTCTGCAGCGCAAGCAGACAGTTGCGCGACTCAGAGCAGCAAGTGTCACTGACACCAGACTCAGAGCGCAGCAGACCGGTGGAAAATGTAAATGTACATCAATAAAATAATTTTATCATATTATTTTCATCAAATTTTGAAATTAATTGTTGAAATAATTTAGTTGTCTGTGTTCAAGCAGGATAATAGGTCTCCATTCACTGCACGTCAGGCTTTCTATATCCTTGTCGGAGATGGTGTTGTCCCTTTGTTCTATTTTTTACCACTGTACATACTGTTTTTCTCAGCTCTTAACATTTTTTTTAAATATTGTTGTGTGTTTGTGAAGCACTTTGTAACCTTGTTTAGATAAGTGCTATACAAATAAAATTATGATAATATTATAACTATTCACAGTGGAAACGGGAAAAATGAGTACCGAACTGAACTGTACCGCACTGAACTGCTTGGTGGAAACAGGGCTTAAGACGAGCTAATTTGCCGTGAGTCTCGGTCTGTCAACTTCACCAACTTCACCACTGCACCCCCAACACATCTCCCCAATTTGTGACACAGACTTTCCATTTCAAAATTTCCAACCTGACCTCAATTTACTCAGATGTGGGTAAGTGATCTAGTATTCACACCTCTCCTTCAGGAGCAGAGCAGGGAAGGCTTTATCAAAGGTTTTTCTTACACAATAAAATCATCTTTTAAGTTGAGAATATTTTCGGGGTTTGATTTGAGGCATCATGAGGATGTTTTTTACTCATGTTAATTTTCTATTTGTTTAAAAGGTCCTACTTGTAAAGATCTTCCTTAAAGTCTGAGGCTTGTATCAACAGCACATATGTTGAATCATGTCTGTGCTAATATGTGTTAATAATAAGTCAAATTTGTTTGCTCAGGTAGATTTTTTACTCTGCTCGGTTTCACACTTGTGTGAACAGTGTTCTTGTTGCATTAAACCCCTTCCTCTGTTACCGACCACAGGTTTCAGTATGAGTTTGCAGGGGGTGAATTTCTGCAACAGTCAGCCTCTGCTGACTGTTGCAGAAATTCAAGAAATTCACCCCCACTAACCCTAACCCTAACCCGCAAAATTTGTGTGACTCGTAACTAGAAGAAAATAGATTTGTTTTTGTCTTAATATTCTATTAGACAGAATTAGCTTTATACATGTCAATTCCATTTTGTGAAATTTGCACAAATGCACACTGCAAAACAGAGCAACAAACATGCAACATGGATGAACTTGTCAGGCTCGGTCTACAGTTTGAAATGAAGTGAAGGTGTAATCACTAAACAATTAGGTGAGAATTAAAGCATTAATATGTAATGATAACATGTAGTAAAGTGATGCAGATGAAAAGCCTTTCTTTCACAGTAGAACCAACTTTGACTTTGTTAGTTTTCTCATGTGAAAACGTTTTCACTTGATTTTGACCTACTATGTGGCGAGTATGTATGTCATGGTATGTGGCTAAGACTAAATATTTTAATAGATCACTGCTGTCTCTGAGTAAATGTGTATTATTACTTAACTGGGGCACAGACAATTCCCTGTGGCTTTCAGGTCAGGCTGTTTACGTGCACTATTAGCACGTACACCTACAAAAACTAAAGCACCAGAATTCAAATGTAACCCACTCCTGTGACCAATGTACTGATGGGAGTAAAGCAATAAGTATGAAGAGGTAAAGTCAACGCAATGAAGGAGAATGGAGTAGTGGATGGGCCAAACAAACACAGGACTTTCCCCCAGGAGGCAAGGGATTTGCCCTGTTTCCACCAAACACTTTCAGTAGGGCACCTTTGGAACCAAAAGTAACTAGGTAGCTAGACCCTAGTATTTCCACTGCAAGTCTGAAATGAGGGCGGGGTTGTTGTCACTGACTGCTCCGTCCAGCACTCACTGTATTTTCTCATCACCGGTGACACAGATGGAAGTCTGCACCTTGCTTATCGTCCTCAGAACGAGGCTGCACGCCAACATTATCAGGACAAAATAAACAGGCTGCAGTGAGAGTCTCTCTCCATGGGGTATTTAAAAAACAGTGAGTTTGTGCATTTAGTCCTTCACATAACCTGGCTGAATTATAAATAATGCTTGAAGATCCACTCATTACTGAAAATGTATGTCATATAAAAACATATAAAGTAATGGTCAAAGCTGTCACAGTGAAATTTACTGTGAGATGTGTTGACTGATTAAAGTCGTCAACCTTGAAAGTCCCCGGCAGTCAGCCCAGTGAATTGAGGTTGGTTGACTACAGCTGCTGTGAGAGGCAGCAAGACATTCTTCATTTTCATGGTTACAGTATTCTGTACAACTCTCTGCGGTATCAACATCAGTTATATAAGCCACAAACCAGCCACAGCTCAGCCCTGAGCAGAGTGACCGTCCTCTATTGACCAATCAACAGACTGCAGTGTTCACAGCTCCACCTTTTAGTACCAGATCTGTGTGCTACATACTCCAACAGAGGGGGGACCAAAAATGGGGACGGTACAGAACGGTTCCATTGGTACCATCCACAACTTTCCACAGTGGAAAAGGAAATAAAGCATACCAAACTGAACTGTACCGTGCCGTACTGCTTGGTTGTCACTTTTGGCCACACTGATTTTAACTGTGCCGAACCTATTTGTGCTTCCATTATCACTTAAGCATAACAGGGGACTTTTATTGTGAAGAATCCACAGGAAATTAAATGTGTTTATCACGGAATCAGCAGAACTTTGTTAGCGGCTTTTCTTCAAGAAAGGCAAGTCTAATGATACCGCAGGGAGGCAGAGTAAAAGCAGAAACAGCCACAGTGAGTTGTTGATGCAACAAAAAGAATGGCTATAGCCGACTTTAGCCATGGAACTTGCTGCATTTAAATGTCATCACTCGAGACGAGCCGTCATCAGTTAAAAACACACCTTCAGTTTTGTGGCTCTGTTGTAATGGAAATACAAATTCCTGCCATAAATATTGTACCAATTTTTTTACAAGCCTCTTGACACTAAAATGGCATTTTTAGTCATGTCTCTGTCTCAGGAACACATTCTTGAGAGATCTGATGATCATTAAACATTAAGTCCGTACTGTGTTTAGTGTCGTGTGGGCGGCACAGTGATGCAGTGGGTAGCATTATCGTCTCACAGCAAGAGGGTTCAAACCCAGGGTGGGGGAGCTCCTCCGTGAGGAGTCTGCATGTTCTCCCCGTGTCAGCGTGGGTTTTCTCCAGGTGCTTCGGCTGCCTCCCACAGTTTAGTGACTCTAAATTGTCCGTAGGTGTGAATGTGTGTGAATGGTTGACTGTCTCTATGTGTCAGCCCTGTGATAGTCTGGTGACCTGTCCAGGGTGTATCCTGCCTCTCGCCAAATGTCAGCTGGGATAGGCTCCAGCCCCCCGCAACCCACAACGGGATAAGCAGCTACAGAAAATGAATGAATGTTTCTAGTGTTGTATTGATCAATTTCCTACCATTGACACAGCTTGTAATACATCATCTTTTGTTATAGTGTGTTTGCCTAATCTATGTTACTCTACAGGCCTAAACCTGACCTTTGTAACTTTACGTTAGGACATAAGACATAATATGAACCACTGTATACATTGCACAGGTTATAGTGTTGACCATGAACCACACTGTTTATAGTTCAAATCAAGCTGGGGGCCGTCCCCACCTACGTCCTCTCATTTCCTGTCATCTCTTGACTGTCAAAAATCTCTAAGATGACATAGACAGAATTAACACATACTGTATGTATCATGTAGAATGACAAGCATAGCAACTCTTTTAGACATTAAAAATATACCTATCACTATCAAATCTGTGTCCATAACCTATACTAGTATTTGTCAGTATTAATATAACATCAATATAATCATATTTTTTTTGCATTTTTTTGTCTGTTGCATGTTCTATGTGTAGTTTTGTCATTTCTATGCCTGCTGCAATCCAAACTGCCCATCCAGGACAATAATAAAGTGAACGTGAACTTGAAATATACAAACATACAAAACATTTTGAGAAGGGTGACAGATTTTAACTGCTGCTCAAAGACATATTTTGCCTTGTTTGCATGTTATCGACATGTTTAAACCTATAGCTTAGATTAAAGATGTTTCTTTTATCATGTCTCATCATTTTTAATCACATCCTTCAAAAAACCACATGAACCAGTGACGAGGAAAGCAGCTAGTTTAAAGTTTAAACCACAGTGCATCTGCAGACTGCACACACACACACACACACACACACACACTATTAACATTACATTTCATAGAATCTGACAATCTCACCCACAGCGTCCTCTCTCCTCCGCCCCTCACTCTGCTTCCCCCAACCTCCGTATTTACTGAGAACCACATGACCACAGCTTGTTTGCATGCTGGGTAGTTTCAGGTTGTTGGTTTTTTTTAAATTATTATTGTGTCATGGAAACTGCTACCTATGCCTGCAGCAACACACACACACACACACACACACACACACACACACACACACACACACACACACACACACACCACACACACACACACACACACACACACACACACATGATGCTTACCATTAAGTGCACATGCACAAGGGGGAATGCACACACAGCATAATAAATATTGAGGGGCTGCGAGTGAAGCGGACAGAAGGAAGACAGACATCTTTAAGAGCACAAGATAAACAGGCAGGTCAGATAAACAACAGGAGCCAGTCAAGATGATGATGATGATGAAGAACCCCATCACTCTGTTGACTTTTGTCTTGCTTTGCTCAACTCTCACTGTCCTGGCGACAAGTGGTAAGCTGGCTACATTACACTTTTTTTTGTCTTAAAGGCCAAATTTATCCCTACGTCACTGTAATAATTTCTTAGTATTATCCTTGGGGTCCGATTAAGTGTTTGTGATACAAGGCAATAATTATAATATATACTGGAGAGAGGTTCAACTATATATAATATATTGAAAGAAAAATATACATTTAAAAAATTGCTATTCTACAACAGGCACTACGCACCACTGTCCAAAATAATAATGAGCAAATATATCATAAATAAACTTAACAAAGTGCCATTATTATTACTGCCTTTTCTAGTATTATGGGGTACTGCAGTTTTGCGTGGGTTGTCAAAGTCGTGTTGCCGCACCCCGACAGAACATGACTCAAATAAAGTCTGTATTACGTTACATTAGCCGGATAGCTCGCGAGAAATCTGTAAAGTCTCATATATGTTGCGCTGCCTGTGTAATCTATGTAGACACCAGTTGTTTTACAGCATATTTGTACTGCACACTGATTTGGTTTGCCAATGTTAACTCCATGGCCACAGTGTTGATCTGACATCAGGTCAAAATAATCAGTGATATCATAATTACGCTACAAAAGGTAAATAATCATTATCAAATGTCATCACAATCACAAAAAATGGAACACACTGCCATTACTTTTACTGCAGTCTCGTTGCAGTGTGCTGCATTTCTGCGTGGTTTGTCAAAGTGGTTTTGCCGTAGCCCAACAGAACTAACGGGCATATTCAAATAATGTTAATGTCTTTTTTTGCGTTATATTAATCAGATAGCCCACGTGAAGTCTGAGTAAAGTCTCATTTATGTTGCACTGCATGTGTAATTCATGTAGACAATATTAGCTATATAGCATATTTATAATGTGTGATGTTGACTCCATGGCTACAGTGCTGATCTGACATCAGGTCAAAATAATCAACGATATGGTTCCATAAATCCAAGTAGTAAGTATATAAATATATTGAGAGGGACACATACGCCCCAATATTCAAACATGCTTGAAATGCCCCCCCAAGAACATTAATATTAAGAGAGATAATTTGCTATGCTACAAAAGGCAAATAATCATACGAAACCCTAATCATGATCACTGGTGACATAATCACAACTTACTACAGTTTAGTATAACAGTGTGCAGCAGTTCTGCGTGTGGTTTGTGCAAGTGGTGTTTTCGTACCTCAGCAGAAGCCGGTGCTTGACTGCTGTGTGTACAATCAATGTCCAACACTATTGTCCCTCTATTTCAATACTATCAAATGTATTACGAAGTGGAAAACTACAGTGTAATATGACTGTTTCATGGGCTGTATCTCTGTAGATATTTATAGCTGTTGTAAAGTGTAAGTGTGACATAAGAAAAGTCATCATAAATGTCACAGTTTATCATAAAAAAGTGAAAACTACAAGTCTCATATTGTGTGCACATTTCCTGTGCAGCCCTCAATCATATGCTTGCTACCTAAAATGGCTCTCAGTCATGATTCAGCCATTTCCTCCAGACCCCACTTGAGAGTTAGGTTGCAAAAGGTGTCAAATGAAAATGCACCTCCCCAACCACCACCACCACCACCGTGGTTGCACAAGTGAAGACAGCCGTGCTATTTAAAAAGCAAACAAAAGCTACTAAAATGTCTGAAAGATTCTCATAACAGTCACTGGTTTAAAAAGAAATATTAACAATATTCACTTTATGTGTTTTCATAAATACTGGTAACATTTAAATGGCTCTTCCTGGGGTCCATATTTGTTTAATAGTGTGTGTTTAGGTCAATTAACATTCCTGTTTCTTTCTTGGTTTCTCAGGCAGCTTTTCTCCAGAGGAGTGCTGTTTTAACTTCTATTCCAGACGGCTGAATAAGGACAAGGTGGTGAACGTCAAATACACAGACCCGCGCTGTACAAATCAGGGTGTGCTGTAAGTGTCTTATCCTCTCTTATTAAACTTTATACACTGAGAATCAAAATCAGTATAAACCTTATTCACAAAAAAACAATGACTAAGGTGTTGCGACCCAGATGAAAATGTTTGATTTGAATGTGTGTCCAACCCACAGACACATGACATTTGTACTTTATTTGTAGTGGGTACACTGAAACTTAATGCGTCTCAACAACACTATGGTGAATGTGTGGCTAAGTTGAGCACAGAAACCACGTGGTTATGGTTAGAAAAAGTTTTACACCAATGTTTAGTGGCACAAAAGCTGCTGCCATGATGCAAATCCAGGTGTGTTGTGGGATAATGTGATAACCACACATTTTTACTGCAATATTCACACCCACTTCTTATTAAAAAAAGCAAACCCAAGCTGAAAAATAAAATAAAATTATGTAAAATTAAATTAAAATAATAAAATAAAATAATATATATTAAATTAAATTAAAATACTATTAAATTAAATCAAAATAAATAAAATAAAATAAAACAAAACAAAACACAAAATAAAATAAAATTGAATTAAATTAAATTTAAAAACCTTAACCTTAATTTTAAAAAACCTTCAGGAGACCGATTGGTCGCCGTTCGTGTGTCACATCAAAATCCCTGATTGGCAGCCAGTGTGAGGGAAGATAACATTTAAAATGAGAAAGCTGTGGGTGGAACAATAGATAGCCTTATTGAACTGCGCAAATTACAAAAAGTTTAAAAAACACTGACCCACATCACTTCAGAAACATTTATATGACACATATGAAACTTGCAAATGTAACATTATTTCTAGAAACATACAATGCCAACATTTTCTGGGCTGGGTTTTTAGTATAAGAACAAATACACAGCAAGATTCATGTATTACATACGTGCATGTACAGTAAGTATGAATATAGATTTACACATATATAAATGGTACTTAAACTAACTTAACTAACTATATATGTATTAGGAACATGTAGTGCAGGCCTATTCAATGTGGCCCATCAACATTATCTGGTTTTAAAAGCCGGCCCAGTTGAATTTGTAATTGAATAGCCCTGACGTAGTGTATATCATAACAAACATCACACTGTCACAGAACTGTGAAACTGAAAATAACATCAACAATCTTTTTCTCTGTTTCAGCTTTACAATGAGGAATGGGGCTAAATTCTGTGTGAACCCGTCTGAGCAGTGGGTCAAGAACATCATCAAGGCCAAAGAGAAACTCCAGGCCGAATGAGCCGACATGTTAAAAGCTCACTGAGCCGAGCAGAGGCGACAGCGTAGTGGCGAATCATCTTCATAGCTTTCTTTATTTTTATACAAAAATTTTTCTGTTAGTCTAAAGAGAAATGCAAAATAACTCCTGCTGCTTTTTTATTATCTGTTATTTTGATTGTTTTAATGTGATGTATCCAAAAATTATTTCCTGACACAATGATTAAAACTTTGCATATTATTATTTGTCTCTTTGCATTGAATTCATGCACATCACGTTGCTGCTGAACAACAGTGACACATCAGAGCTGATGTGGTTTCTGGCTGAGAAAGCCACATCACAAGTGCTTGGCGGAGACAATCCCATTTAACTCTTTAGTTTGCAGCTCAATGTAATGCACGATGTGGCCAGCAGATGTCGCTCTACTCTCTGTATAAAAGTGTAAATGCTTCATATTAGTTTCCAAAACCAGGTTGTTATTGCTCTGTGTCGACTGCAGCTTAAATGAAGAATTGTTTAATCTCATTTTTAATTGCACTCTTTAGAAAGGGAGCTCAGTGAGATGATGTTTCAGTATCTCAGCTCTGTTTTTTATCAGCTAAACCACAGCGTAGTCAGTCGTGGAGTCTGGGGTCAATGCTAAAATGAAACACACTCGAGGGAAACTACCATATGTGATGAACACTACAGATCAGACAGTAGGCGGCAAGTGTTACTTTCAGTGATCTTACTTTGTTAGACTTCCTTGACATATCTAGACAAACTGACCTGAAAATCTCCTCCTGTCCCAGAACGACACCTCAGATGACGTCAATGCTGTGACATCATCGCCCAGCTTTTCTTCAAATAGTGCCCCAGATTTGTATTTTTATACACTGCGACTCTTCATACTACTCCATGTGTCTGTGTACATACAAAATCTTATGAGCACAATAGCTCAGCAAAAGCTCATGTCAAAAGCTTTACACTCACACCACAGGTGACCCATTACAGGAGATGGTCTAATTAGATCTTTGGAGGACCTTGCTGCATACATTTACATATTAATGTGGGGAGAAAAAAAATCAGGGCAGCTCGAGTGCTTCTTATTTGCAATTGTAAAGATCATCAGCCACCACGTTAATAAACAAGAATTATTAAAAGCCACCATATCTCACTTAAATGCTTGAGATATTGCTGTTGGTTAGGTGAAAATACTCATTCATGAGACAACCGAAGGAGTCTTGGAGATGTCCTATTAAATTAGCATATAAGCATGTCTGAAAGCATGACCTACCTGTGGCAGAAAGAAACAAGGACACAAGCAAGCAGCCCCAGGTTTTTACAGTCACCAGTGATGGAAGAAGTATTCAGTCTTTGCTTAGGTAAAAGTACAAATACAGTAGTATTGGTAGTAATAATACTAAAGTATAGTACTAATACTAAATTACTGCATTACAATTAAAGTTCCTTCATTAAAATCCTACTCGAGTAAATGTATCATCAGCAAAATGTAGTTAAGTATCAAAAGAAGAAGCACTCATTTCATTATAGTAAATGGCATTATTAGATTGTGTATGCTGCTGATGCAACAAAACAGCATTTTAATGTTGTTGGCAGTTGAGGTAAAGCTACTACTTTAAAACAATATAAGGGTCAGGTCCCACCAAAGGGACACAAGATATATCTGAGGGGCTGTGAGATGAAGCGGTTAGAAGATGGATGATAAAAGATAAAAGAAGAAGAATTTACAGTAACAACAATTAACACACCTCCACACCTACTGCCAATTTAGAGTCATCAATTAACCTGCATGTCTTTGGACTGTGGGAGGAAGCTGGAGTACCATGAGAAAACCCACGCTGACACTGGGAGAACAAGCAGGCTCCGCACAGAAAGGCTTCCCCACCCTGGGGTTCCAGCCCCCCACCTCTCACCGTGAGGCAACAATGCTAATCACTGCACCACTGTGCTACCAAGTTTTAAAACAGCAGAGTATTAAATATCAGTCAAAAAATCCGAGATATACAAGAATCCATCCGCTATCCATTGATCTGGGTCAATGTATTGATTCAAAGATCAATGATCCGATACTGTCGATGCAAATGTCCTTTGCAAATGAAGTCATACATCATCCATTGTCCAGATGGAGGGCAGGCAACTGGAGGCAAAGACTACCAACACTGCACAACTGCCTAGGATTTGTGTTGTCTGTGGCTGTTCACTTGATCAGATTGGGAAGGTACAAAATAGGAGCTAAACTTAGGTAGCATTAGCCTGACAGCAGTGCAGATTTTAAATGTAAAAGACAGTTATACTCAATCACATTTACTCACCCTGCAAAAAACAAGACAGCAGTTGTTTCTATCATGGATGCAACCGCACACAAAATACCTTGTCATATTCCGCTAGACTCTTGTACACTTGTATCGACTAGCCGTTTAACGTTAGTAAGATCAGGAAGTCTGGTGGACGAGTTCATTTGTAACAATCATGTCCACACCAGGCAAAGGGAAAGGGAAAAATAACCTTTATTAGTTTTGTATGGATCACATCCAACCTGAGTTTCAATTTTCTGACAATACCTGCTGCCTGGAGGTTCATTTAACCCTTCTGTGTAGCTACGTTCCTCTATTTACAGTTCACACAGTATGGATTCATCACTTCCTGCCTTTTATCTGAATTTCATGCTTCATAATAGTCAAATGATTGCGAACAAGCTGTACTTACAATGTTTCAGTTTTAGCTTTAGAAAGGACTATTACCTTCTTTAAAGAAACGTGTGTTTGTCAACGCAAATTTATTTGGGATATTTTTTTAGATGTAGTGATACATGAGCACATGTAAACCCCAAAATAATGAGTCGGTCCCACTGTTGGTGAGCACAAAATGAGCTTGTTCCTGCTGCTTTATCCGAACAATAAAATCATGTCTGTTCCTAAAAAGCTGACTAAAAAGCACAAACCGCTGTGATACACTCGTCTGGGGAATATCTGTGTCATTACGGAGGAAAAACGAAGAAAAAGGAGAACAGGGAAACATTAAAGCCAGCAAGAGTCAGCTGGAGAAGAAAGGCGAGAGAAAAACAAAGTGTGAACAGTGGAGTCATTGTGGTGATGAACTAGTCCAGGGTGAGGGACACAAGGGGATGTCATCTGGAGCACACACACACACACACACACACACACACACACACACACACACACACATAAACACACACTATGCTCATCATTAAGTACAGAAGGGGGAATTATATTGTAAATCTAACAAGCCCAACAGAGATGCATGTCTGAGTCAGTGCTACATCTCTCAAAACCAACATGCCACTTTAAGACGGACGCCATGTAACTTTTCTTATCAGGTTGTCATGGTAATAAGCATCAGCACATGACACTGCGTGCCTTTGGCTGAACAGTCCAATGATGATCTGAGTTCAGTGGTCCAGATTTCTCTGAGTGCTTCGCTGTCAGACACATGATAACGCCCGCTTTGCATGACAAAGAGGAGTAAAACCACCTTCTGCAGCAGCAGCTATCATTTGTGTTCCAAAAGAAGATTAAAAGGAAATTAAAAGTGGGAATTGAACAGAAATTAAGAGAGAGACGGGGAGAAAGACAGATCGATATCTTCCGTATAATTACCTACAGCTTCCTGGGTTGCTAGGAGACCAAACGGAGATGAGAGAGAGGGAAAGAGTCGAATGAGACAGAGAGAGAGAGAGAGGGACACACGCAGAGAGAGGCTGAGAATAATTTCAGGGTTGCGCTGATTTTCTTTGTGGTTTTTTTGCCACTTGTGTTGAAGTAGAGCTCACACCGACAGTGAAGAGAAGAAGAGGAGGTGAAAAAGTGAGATAGAGGGAATTAAATGAAAGTCAGGGATGAAGGGGGGAGAGTGGGTGAGGGGACAGAAAGATATGTCTGGTCTTTAGGGGATTTGGTTGCATGAATAATTACTGAGATATTGATACTGCCTTCACGGCTCCCCCTCCTCCTCAGCGTTTTCTGTCATCCATCGTCCTGACCGCCCTCCACTCATATTTATCTTTTATAATCCCACGTCCACTTTGGCCAAGCTTCCCTTCACTCTTCTCCTTGTCCTGATGTATTCCTCTTTATTGTCTCTCTCCATCTTTGTGTACTTTCCCCATCTTCCTTCCCCATAGACCCTTTTAGGGCCGACGTCACGATTACATCATTTTACTAGCTAGAGGCAAAATCTGCCTCTCCACCACAGGTCTGTGGGCTACATAGGAATTTTAAAATGTGGTCTTGTTGTGTTATTGGGAGCCAGAATGGAAGGAGTCATGGCTCAAAACTTAAATTTTATCACATACCAGTCGCCACTGCTCGTCACCATAAAACAAAGACAACTATGGTTAAATGGTAAGACGAAAGGACTGGACGGAGGCAGTCATTAAAATCAGGTTAGGGAGAAAGTATTTCCTGTTGTAGGGATGAATAACGTTATGTGTATTAAGGGTTATCATGTCCACCTCATCAGAATCTGGGGAGGAATTAAGAGGAATATTGGATTTCTCTGCAACGCCTACTTTTTAGCTCATTAGCTTTTTTTCCATAGCAAAACAAACTGGAGGAAACAGTTCAAGTGTCACCCTCCTTTGTAAGATTGGCTTCCTGTGACATCATCCATCCACTGAGTGAGAGCATACGGGTCGGCCAGTCTGGTCCCGTTGGTCAGTGTTTACTTATTCAAGTAACACTCACAGTCCCAGAGAGTGAGTGACCTGACATGGTGTGTTCGTAAATTCAGTCTGACGCTCTGCACTAAAATGAGAGCCCTGTTGATCGAAGAAATGGAGCGTTATATTTCTACATGAATTAACGATTAACTTAATCACACATTCACTCAGCTTGGCGCTCTGCTGCTCACACTGCACTATGCCACTCCGAGAGTGCGGTGCTTTGGGTAACCAAACATCCTGAAGTTTGTGCCAGAGTGCGCTCCGACACACGGAATGAGTATTTCTGAATGCACCACTCGTATCATCTTCCTCCATTGTCTAAAACAAACCAAAAGACCTTGTTAGCTAACGCTGGCTAATGTCTGTGGAGAAATGATTTGCTTCCAGCTAAGCCCTGCCCACCAACAAATGCCATACTGTTTACTAACAGTAAAAGGGTCTGTATACATCCCAACACATGGAAGGAGAATTTTTGTCACAAATTTCACCACATATTACAACATATTATTATACATTATTAATTTGTTTCATTCCACCATTGTTTAAATCATCGTCATCATCTCCCATCTCACTTGAACTACCCTATAGTGCGTCCACAATCGCTGATGGTACTGCTTCCTTCGCTGTGTCTGTAAGCTTTCAGAAAACATGCACAAATACGGACTAAATGTAGGGACGTACTGCAATATCAGCATATCACCGGTATCGGCAGATATTGGCTTTAAAATGAATCAGTCAACATGCTTTTTCTTGTTTTGCACAATGCAAAATAGGGTCTATAAATCTAGTCATATATCCACATGGATGAGCAGAACTGCATTTTAAAACATGTTTTACAATATTTACTAATCCCTTTCTTCAATATGTGTGAAAATGAATTTAATAAATGAAACAAACAGAACTACAGTCTATTCACATCAAGCTATAGAAAATATTTCCCTCTTCATGCTTATTCTATACACTAACAATCTGAATGAGAGTTGAATGAATTTTTGCCTTCAATCACTTGTTCATTGAAGGACGGCTTGTTGAATGTGATCACACTGAGTGGTAACGATAGATTGGTGCACTGTTCCTTTAAATGGGGGGATAGGATGAGGAGCGGAGGGAGAGAGAGAGAGAGAGAGAGAAGAAGAGAAGGAGAGAGGGAGAGGGGAGCCGTAGTAGAAAAAGGGGGGTTGTTGTGTGCACTTTCTCTTTGTCCTGGAGAGGTGTGTGGGTTGAGCGTGATTTGACCGTAAGACAGAAAGTGACTTCAGAGGGAATTACTGAAAAGAGCTGAACATCTTTCGAGGATTTTTTTTCTTGGAGGAACTGTCACTGATTCAACATGTTGGACATGGAAACAAATGGCACATATCACTGATCTCTGATGTGAACTTTTAAGGACGTGAAGGGATTTAAATGAGGTTAAGTCAACAGTCTTTAAAAGGTTTTCTTCAAGAAAAAGTCTTGCTTTACTTCTGACTGTTTCTTGATGGGACTTCAACACCTGGATCAGTGTAAAGGTTTTCAAAGTTGACTTTGGGGAAATATTAAAAGATATTTAATTGTATTCCTCGGGATTAGAATCAAATTCTGGTTATTTTGAAGACTTTTTTTTGCAGATTTAAAACAGCTTTACACTACTTTTAGACAACTTGCTGATATCATTTATTTGCTCGTGAATCTGACTTACTGTAGATGGTGATGTACTGCTAAATATTTCATCTATTCTCAAAGGATACAATCAATCATCATCGATCATTTTCAGCTTCTTCCACTTAGTCCAGAGGGACAGTGACTGAGAGGAGAAATCACTTGCAGAAACCTACCTCAAGAACCAACCACTTTCATTATTAATACATAAACCAGAAAGAGGAAGAGAGGCAGACAGAGAGATGGCACAGATAGATGGAGGAAAAGAGCAGGGGCGTGTCAAGGACCAGGACCAGCCTGGAGCCAAAGCTGCTGTTGGAGGCCCAACAGCAGGCGGAGGAGTGGTGGTGGAGGTCAGGGAGAAGAAGGGATCTCTGCGGGCTGCGATACCCACAATGCCTTTCCCTCTGGCTGTCATCTGTCTGTTTCTGAACACCTTCATACCTGGACTCGGTAAGCTGTGAATCACACTTCCCTCCTCTTCCCATCTGTAATGTACTCTGAATTCAGTGTTCATGTGCTTGTAAAAGTCAGAACTGAGAGAATGACAGAAACTCAGTGAAGTTGAAGGAATACTTCACCCACAGAAATGACCATTTGTATGTTAACCTTGAATTTGTTTAACGTTTTTCTTGCAAGTATCACCCGTGAACGCAGATCCCAAAAACAGAAAATTCTTGATGAATTTAAGTTATACACAAAAAACTGTAATCCAAGTCTTATTTATCCAGTCGTATGCTCAGTGCTTCCCAAACACATGCTGAAACCTTAGTATTTAAAACAGAGCACCAAGTAAAATTTATCTATCCTCTCATTTTACCTTGCTGAACACGGGAGTTGCTGATCTATAACTGCCTCAATCAGTTTGTTTGTTTGTGTCATTGTGTGACTTTGGTGAATCCGAGTTAACCCTTTAACACTTTCTCCGCCAGAGTATTATTTTTAAGTTGCCAGCCACCGCCAGCATTGATGATCAAATTCACTTATTTTTTAAGACCCACAGAATAATTTGTTCTATGAATGTTAAAAGTACATACATAAAACTAAAGAAAATCAGTTTCACATTTACACGTTTTGTTTTTTTTCTAATTTCCTTACTTCAGTGTAAACTGTATAAATGAAAATAATAACGATAATGAAAATAATCATCTCTTTTAAGTATAGTGGGACACGTTGCCATGTTCAGTGACAATTCAGCCTTCTGTTGTCTCCCTCTCCTCTGTGCTCGTCATGACGATCCCGTTTCATTCCTGTTTCGTCCCACCGAAC
The DNA here is from genome assembly GCA_026686955.1 of Epinephelus cyanopodus. Lineage (NCBI taxonomy): Eukaryota > Metazoa > Chordata > Actinopteri > Perciformes > Serranidae > Epinephelus > Epinephelus cyanopodus. Next base: position 10,216,909 of record CM048925.1, on the reverse strand, counting down.
TCGCTTGCTTCTTCACCCAAATCGGATTCAGAATGCTGATCAAAAAGGAATTGTTGGAGTCTGAGTCCACCAGCATTTTCCATCAGCACCGGCATTTTCATGCAGTTTACAAGCTGCTACATTTCTGTAAACAACATCGGGTTTCCAGTGGATCTTCTTCACTGTTTATTTTTTGACACGGCAGTGCTGGTCTATTTCCCACAGTGTGCAACAGTGCCCTCTACCTTGTAGCAGTGAAAACACAGATTGCGGGAATATCTCATCAATGGCAGGGAAGTGTTCTGTCAAAAATGACCAAAAAAATCTTGTCAATGGCAGGGATATTGTTAAAACACAAAAGTTACACAATACACAAACTAACAAACGAGTCGAGGCAGTGGTAGATCAGCAGCTCCTGTGTTCAGCGAGGTAAAATTACAGTTTTTGTAATGGGGTGTGGCTTTAACGAGAGCGTGGATAAGTTTCTCTTTCAATTAAGTTCTCCTTTTGAAAGGCAAGGTAAGTGGCCTAACGGCAAGTGGTGAAAATATTCTAAATATCAGATATGCTTACAGTCACTTTTAAATAGTACGGTTATAAATAGACAGGTTTAATTGACATTAAATGTGTTTGGGAAGTACTGAGCATATGACTGGATGAATGAGACTTATTATACTGAATGAGTTGTGACCCAGTTTGTAAGCGGATGTTTTGATACGGTGTTGCTCAAGTCCTTAAAAACTGCCTCTGCTTTTGAAGGCATGTGAGAAAAACAAAGATTTCTTTACAAAATCAACGCAACACGGGGTGAGTAATTGATATAAAAATGGTCATTTGGGAGTGAAGTATTTCTTTAAGAAGAAAATAGAGAGAAAACAGTAAAACAAGAGACGGAGCAGTTGTGAAACTGGAAGACCAACACTGACTTTCAGCTAATAACAAGATTAACAACCACGAGGGGCAATCTGAGGGGAAGATCAAGTAACCATAAACGTAGTAAGGAAAGTCAGTCTCACGCAGTGCCACAATTTAGTTGGGAAATTAACTGTGTCCAACTTACAAGTCTCTCCATTGCTCTTCCGATTTTACACATAACTCAAAGCTCTATCTGCCTGTGCGTATATGTGTGTGTATTTTCCTGTGTGCATGCATACATGTGAGAAAAAGGGCAAGAAAGCTAGAGACCCCGTTCACACCTCGTGTTATAATAAGAGTGTCAGGGTGTAAATACACACAGCTTCAGTCTGCCAGGTGTTAATACACACAGTGAGTGTGGTGGGGTGAAATCACATGACACTGGGCATAAAAATTCATCACAGGTGTTATCATTATGAGCAGTGTCATCATCGATGTGGGCGGATACATCACCACAGCAGGTAGAGACAGCATCAGTGTGGGCAGACTCAACATTTGTGCAATTATCATGGGTAGAAATCTTGACACTGATGTGCTAATTTTAGAAGACATTTAGACAGTGTCAGGAAAACATAATTACATACATTGTGGATTCTGGCATGTTTTTCCACCTATTCAAGCTGTGAAATGATGTTGATTCTGTTTATAATTCTAAGTTGAATCAAGCCTTTCCTTGTCTGGGAGTAAGGTCATTATTTCAAAGCAAGCAAAATAAGCTCTTCATCAGCCCGCAGTGATAAACTGATGTCCTCACACTGCCTCCTTGAGGATCATAGAAGATAATCCACCCTGCGGCCAAGATACAGGTTCACTGGGCATTTGCTCACCCATCTAATCACTCAAGATCACAATATGGAAGCACTGACTGGACAAAAAGGTGGACATAACCACCATGACATCATCCACTGGTTTGTGGACAACCATTTTAAAGCCTCGAACTTGGCATTTTGTTTTTTTTTGGAGTAAGAAGTGACAAAATGAGAGTATGGAGCTGAAGGGGAGCAAGGGGTAGATCCATACCCCAAAGAAAGGAGCTAAGCCTTGTGTCTGATTTTTCCCAGTAGCCACTCCATAGACAGACACTGTAAAAAAGATGTCCATAAAACTATCGACCAGGCCCCTCAAACCACAAACAATTAATCAACAATCTTAGTTCTATGAATAGAGGTTTTTAGTTTGTAAAACTTTCTTTTGAAAGATGTTTTTTGGGGGAGCATTTTAGCCTTTCATTGATAGGACAGACAAGCATGAAGGGGGGAGAGAGAGAGTGACATGCAGCAAAGGGCCACAGGCTGGAGTCGAACCCCGGCTGCTGCGGCAACAGCCGTGTACATGGGGCACCTGCTCTATCCACTAAGCCACCGACGCCCCTGTAAAACTTTCTTTGAGCCGTGAAAAGTGATTTAAAAATCCTCAACATCATCACAGTATAAGGTCTACGAACCAAGCGGGAACTCACGGGCAGGGCCAAAGGAAGAAACACCACTTTACTTTTTTTGCCGTATCTGATGGCAAGATGGCACCTATTCATTGCTCTGAATAGGTGCCATCTTGGGGTCTGGTATATACTTATCATTACATATCTATGGAAGCACCTGACTGAGAATCTGAGGACACTGCTGTGGTAGTGACTTGTTAATCACAAGGTTACCTCGCTCTGAAGCATACTCTGCTTTACTGTCTATTTTACTCTCAATAGGATTTTTAAATTGCTTTTCCCGGCCCAAGGAAAGATTTAAAAATATAAAACCTTCATGGATGAAAAAATCCATAACAGAAAGAGTCATTTTGACCTTGTTTGCAGTTCAACAAGTCCTGTCAGCTGCTTATCAAATGTCCCTTTTATAATGATGGTCAATGGGGAAATGCTTTTTAGGCCACAGGAGACTTTCTGCTGCAATACCGAGAGTGGCCACTGTGAAAAATGAAAGCAGGGCTGAGCAGCGTTCCTGGGGCCTGAGATAACCCCTTGCTGAAGGCACCACGCCATCATGTGATCTATTATAAAACACTACGTCTACCCTTTGGTTTTTCATACATACAACATTTATTCTTGACATACTGTAAACTCAGTGGCCAATTCAATGTTTAGTTTTGATTGTCAGAGAGGTGTTAATCTCTATACTTACTACTGAGATTGTAGTTTGCAGTGGACTGCATTAAACTGAGAACCTTTCTAATGTTTTGCTGTTGTATTTATAAAACCCCAATAATCTTAAGATTTTCATCTTCTAAGTGGGTCAGTCTTTAGTAATTCTCTTAACTTTGTGTAGGCTATTTGATGCAGATCCAGATTATTATCTATTGTTAGGATGCCTCTGTCCTCCGCTCATCTAATTCTCAGTTAATCCCTCACTTGGTTGAATGTCTGTGTGTAGTAAGATTATGTAACAACATCTGGTGAAGACACACACAAACACTCACTCTGGTTTGATCAATTTTAAATACACAAACTCAAAGACACACACACACAAACTCATATTTACTTAGCTCACTTCTGGGGAAATTGCATACACTCACATTAATTTCCTTAATTTCCTGGAGACTAACCTCAATCCCCCTAACCCTAATGCCAACCTTAACTACTGACCCCAAAATCTGCTTTTTTCTGATTGGGGAAACTGCCTTGTCCCCAGTTGGACAAGCCGTACTCAATTAACTGGTCTTAAGTCTGAAATATGTCCCCAAATGTAGCCTAAGGGCCCATTTATACTCCCTTCACATACAAAAATAGATAGGTCTGTTTCAAGCATTGAAAATGTCATTGCCCTCAGATGTCCATGTGTCGTTTTTGGTTGCATAGAGAGGGCAGGGTCAAAAGTTAAACACAACAACAAACGGGATAACAGGGGTAGAGGTCGTAATATTGTACCTTTAAACAAATGCAGCATTGCAGACAGTCTGAGAAACAATTATAGACCCTTTTAGGGCCAGACACAATGACGTAATTTTATTAGCTGGAGGCAAAACCTGCCTCTCCACCACAGGGCTGTAGGCTACGTAGGAGTCTTAAAATGTCATCTTGTTGTGTTACTGGGAGCGAGAATAGAAGGAGTCATGGCTCAAAACTTAAATTTTATCACATACCAGCTGCCACTGCCAGTCAATAAAAACAAAGACAAATGTGGTTAAATGCGATAAGTAAAAAGGACTGGACGGAGACGGTTAAGTTAATCACACATTCACTCTCGGCGTTCTGCTTCTGTGTCCTCAGACAGAGCGCCGAGAGTGTATTCTGCCAGTCTGAGAGTGCAGTGCTTGAGATAATCGAACTTTACATTCAGGCAGCGCTCTGTTTTTACGAACGGTCGAACTTGTGCCAGAGTCGCTCCAGCGCTAGGAATGAGTATTTCTGTATGACTCGCATTATCTTTCTCCATTGTCTAAAACAAACCAACAGGACTTGCTAGCTAGTGCTGGCTAATGTCTGGAGAATTGTGTTGTGTCCAGCTAAGCCACGCCCACCAAAAAATACAGATATCGTCTTTAGAATCGGCCAATATGCCTTTTCTTGTCTCCATCTGCTGGTGGGCCATGACGATAAGAGTATTCATGAATAGTATGATGTTAATCAGGGTTCCTACACATTTGGATTTTCAAAATTCCATACTTTTCCATAACATAATTCCCAGACTTCTCAGCGTTTTTTTGTTTTTTTTCAGAGAATATGCGACATCTGAGTAAATATATCAGTGTATCACATTTCACATCATATTTAATTATTCTTAATAGGCGATTGTAGCCAAGTACCAGAATGGCATGCAAATAAAAACTCAGGTAAGTTCAATGTCTGGGCAGAAGCAAAAAGGTTGGGAGTCTGGGTGCAAGCGATGCAGTAACGAGACGTTGGCGTTTTCTTCCTTTCATGTGGCTCAGAATCGCCTTCTCCCCCATGTTGCCGATGTCAAACCATTTCACACAAAGCTTGCATCTAGCTCTGTGTGTGAATTGTGAATCCTTGGCCAACCAGTATTTATATACGGTATTGTCAAGCCATCCATCCAAAAACTTGCATCTACCCATTGTGAACACGTGAAACTCGTCTTCTTGCCGAAGGTGCAGTGTTGGAGTGAAACTTGATACCTGGGGGCTGGAGGAGGGTCATGGGGCAGCGGACTGGACATACCACTTGTCAATCAGGTAAAAGGGGCAGTATGTTTTCTGAGACGTTTGCTCTCACACAAACTGCGCTTGGCCCAGTATAAAACACGACCCGGATTGATTAAATTATTTTTGGAAATACCTTATTTTCTATTTTAGAAAACAGTATTTTAGAACAGTGGTAATAGTCTGGAAACATAAATATTTTTCCATACTTTATTTTTCATTTTCCATACTTTTTAATACCTGGAAATTGATCAAATTTATTTCCATACTTTTCCATTCTTTCCATACTTGCGTGGGAATCCTGGTTAATTCCACTACAGAAGACACTCAATGATTATTAAAGTTAGGTGGAGAAAAAAGTAGACATATCGATATTGGTATCGGTTATCGGCCAAATAAGTTGTAATTTTTCGGCATAGCGGATATCGGCAACACATCCAACATCGTGCATCCCTAAAACATGATCACAGATTATGGACAGAAGGCACCATCTGTCTCTGTATCTGACACTGAGTATAAATGAGCCGTAAAACTTGAGATACACACACACACACATACACACACACACACACAGCACAAAGCACAGCATGCAGCATCAGACTAATCGATATGTTGATCCTTACTTTGTAGCCTACATGACAAAGCCTGTGGAGCTAGACTGACTTACACACACACGCACATACACACACAGAGTCATTCACTAATCTAGATTAGCTTCGTGGTTCAGTTCAAAAGCTGCAGCACTTAAAATGATAATGAAGAGGAACTTATTTTAAGAATAGAATATAACTGTGTCCCAGTTTAGTAAAAATCGCGTTGTGCGAATGATCAAACGAGTAAAGAGAAGACGGAGATAAAGAAAAGAAGAAACAAAATCAACAGAGGTACTTCAGATGTTGTTCTCTAAGAGAATTATAAGACTGGTGTCTCCATAGCAATCACTCAGATCTGAGTCTATCACCAAATAACATATGATGTGTTCTCTCCACCCCTCGCCTCTGATATATTGGTCAGAGCTTTCTGGAGACTTATTATGTGTGGGTTTGTCATCTCTTTTATCTTCTCTATCTGCTGAAGGAGGCTTTAGATACCAAGTTCTGAATCTCCCCTCTGATTCATTCACTCTTTTCCTCTCACTTTTACACACATTTAGTCTACTTTGCTGCAGCCTTTCTTTAGTAAGCGTCCAATCACTGACTGCTTGAAAATGTCACAAACACATGTGTAAGAAAACAAGGTCAGGAAAAAAACCCACCGTGACCCACATCTTCAGATTTTCCCCCCTTTTAGCGGGAACGTTTTCCTGACACATTGCCTCGATTGTCCCCAACATGTATGAAAAGCATCAAGGCAGCGACTCGTCTAGGTGTGCGAGTGTGTATGTAGGTTGGCCTGAATGCCTTGACATTTCGTTGAATAGCTGCGGCTAGTTGCCATGACGACGCTGACTGAAATGAACACAATACACGCATGTGTTTGTGAGAGTGTGTCTCAATGCCGTTTGGGTCTAATTGACTGAAAACAGTGGCTTGTTCTATTCAACCGACTGCAGTGCTGTAAAATGACTGATAATGTGTAGCACCACAGACGTATAAAGTCAATTCCGGGCATTTTGTGCTTTATGTTTGCTGCTGTAACATCTCTGTGAACAAGAACCTGTTTGCTGAGAAGCATTTACTGTATGGCCTAAACTTGAAAACTCAAGTCACATTTTCTGAAGCTAACATTGATAAAATGATAAACATGTTGTGTGTTTGAAATCTAAAGTACTTATTTATCATACGTGGCTGCACTGAGATACTTTATATCAAATAGCTAAATAAATTTAACAGGTTACAGATTAGTTACCCTGTTACTGTAACTACCTTCATAACTCATCAATGTACTTATTACATTTGATTATTTTTCTAGCACATATTTTAAACTTGAAAGTACAGTTGAAAAGTCCTAAAAACAGTGTATGAAAGTTACACTCAAGTTTACCCCGATTGCTTCATCTGTGTTTCAGAGCAACAGAATTAATGTTATACTCAACATATGAGTCTTTATATAAAAAAAGAATATATTCGGATGTAGGCTAATCCCTTTTTAATAGCCAACATTTTGATTCGTACCTGTAATTTACTGACATATTTTTCTCCTGTATCTATATATCTATAATGGATTACAGTTGGGGTTGTGTGATAGTGACGCACAAGTCAGGGATTTTAAAACCCGCGCCGACCCAGCCCGTTATGAGAGTCATTTCGCCCTGCCTGACCTGTAATCAAATGTGTTAATCAATGACCCAAAACTGACCCATACACCTGACCATAGCTATTGACCCTCCAACTGTTGGCTCTAGTGTGTGTCATTTCCAGGAAATGACATTAAATGTGTTTTCTGTTTTAAAAAGGACAAATGTAGGAAGACAGCAACTACTCAAATGAGCACGCAGCTATCAAGGTACAGTGGTTTGTTAACATGATGCTACAGATATGAATACTCTAAGGATTCAGTGTGGACAGAGGCTTGCTCGCATGCTGTTTAGACACAGTGTTAGGGCTACATATTCTCAGCTAGAAATATTTTTTTTACCAGACCTACCTTACTTATGTTCAGAGAGATTTAAACATGTCAGAATCTAACAGATGATAGTGGAAAGCCAAAGCGCAGCAGCACTGATTATAAAGCTGCTTGCTGTGTGAGTGAGTGAGACGGAGACTGAGAAAGAGAAGGTGGAAGGTGAGCGATAGCACAGTGTTTCTTTATATTATTAATAACTTACTCAGAGCACTGCTTTGTCTGAAACCCACATTATTTTCCAACAAGCTTACCTAAACCGCAAGTCAACCTGCAGGCAACGTGGGATATGGGTCGACACGTGCATCACTACTCGGTGGTATCAAGGTATACTGAGTTATTCAGAAATCCAGAAGGTATGATATTAAATACTGCCAAAAATACCGATACTCCTGTGTCTTTTGAACTGTTACGGAAATGCTATACTGAGGTGATGTAGTGTACAGCACACGCCACCAGAGGTCAGCTTTATTGGCGGAAGGAGTAGATGAGCTAGGAAAGATGGCAACTGCAAGTGGTGGGGAAAACGTTACAAGACTAGTCTTAAAGAAAGATGCCTCTGACCCTGTTTGGGAGTATTGTCACATAAAATTTTATCTTGGTTGTAGTTTGATTGATCAAATTTTGTTCAACACATCATTTCCATGTCATAGGGCTGTGACAATAACCGCAAAAAAAAAAAAGCTGATTCATCATGGCGGTGGATCTGGTTCCTAAGCCAAATGGTATTCATTTATTTATTTATTTATTTATTTTATTTAAAAGGGACAATGCACATGTTAAAAGAATGTATCGCCATACCACGGTGATCCGTCACTCTGTCACCGCTGTGAGAAAAAATACATACCGTCACAGCCCTACCATGTAGCCCACAGATGCGTTGCATTTTAGGCTAGACAATGACATATATGCTCTAATAACTTCGATCACCAGCAGCTCAGCTTTTACTTTTTTTTCTGGGTATGAAGGTATAAAGACTATTAAAACTGCCTAAACATGTTTTTTTCTTTAAGTTCTACTGTATGTTTATTTAATTTATTTATTTATTCATTTATTTTTCTCCATTATTTTTTTTATATTGTATTACCTTTACTTACTGTTCCTTCTCCTTTTATGATTTGTAATTCCATTACTACTACATATCATTTCTTAAAATGTGAATAAAAGAGATACTCCCTAACACTGCTAATAGCCAAACAGTTTAGCTAGCTTAGCTCTTTCAAAAGATGACAAAATTTGCCAAATTAAATTCAGAGGTGGTCTTAAATTAACAATTTAAGAAGCTATTTCTTGCCAGTTGAGGCAAGGCAAGCTGTTTCTCTCTTGTTTCAGTCTTTACTCAAGGCTCAAGGTATTAACACTAGAATCAGGAAACAGATAGTGTGGCTCTGTACGAAGTTGTCTGTCCTGGACAAACAACTGTTTATCTGTCCGCCCATGCAACTCTGTACTGTACCTTTCCCCTGGTCTCTCAGCTGCTCCGGGCAGTTCACCAAAGGAACATTTACAGCATCTCACTCCCACAACCACAGCCTGTAATTTTTACATTTCTGTTTGTTGGCCTATATGGATTAAACAAACAAGATACATGGTTACAGGGCTGTGGAGGTGCAGGTAGGAATACATTTTGACTTTGGACAGAGCCAGGCTAGTTGTTTCCCCTGCTTCCACTCATTATGCTAAGCCACTGTAATTACCTGCTGTCATGATCTGCCCTGATCTCATCTTGAAGCCATGTTTTCTCCTTTGTTTAAAGGGAAATTTCGGTTTATTTCGACCTGTCTCCTATCGTCCTAAATTTGTTTCAAGTGAGTGGCTGAGCTCCTCAACACACACACCCCCACACAACACGGATTAAAGTCAATATACAGCAGAGACAACATGGTGGAAATAAAGTGATGTATCAATATTCTCATCTGAATCTCAGCAAGAAATTAAATGAGCAACACAAAGTGTCTCACTTTGACATGAGAGACCAGGATGCTAATTCCAGTCTACACATTTTTGTCTCCCACAACAGTCAACATCAATTTCTAAGTAGCAGTTCTACGTTCTACAAACCTTACACAATTTTTCCTCAAAAGTTAGATGAGAAGATTAATTCTACTCTCACATCTGAGAGTGGTATTAATCTTCCGCAAGAAACAAAATGTTGAAATATTCCTTTGAGATTATACAGCAAAAATTACTTGATTATGGTTAGAAAACAATCATTCTGATTAAAAGAAATAAACATTGACTGTTGGTCCTGTATGAGACAGCGAGGATGCAAACAGAAATTACTGGTGTCAAAATCAGACTCAAGTAAAACACTATTTTATATACAGTGTGATGGAGCCAAATAGAGGTGTTGTTTTCTGACAGTTTAAAATAAAATAACTGTGTCTACAAATATAAATTATATAATTAAAGAGTATTTTTTTTTCTCAGTGATTATTAAATGTGAGAAAGAAAAGGTGTGTTTGAACACAATATAGCCTTTTTCCTTTAATGACCCTTTTCTTTTTTCAGTAAACTGCTGACTCCTGACTAAGTGACATATTTTGGGCGTCGCATCGCGGTCATTAGGCATTGCCGTGGCAAGGAGAGAAGACAGAAGAGAAGATGGCGCTGGTGTCGAAGAAGAACGTGACGTCACCTATTTCGGAATATTTCGGGTTTAAACCAGATGCTAAAGGCGAGCCCTTTCTCCTGACATTGCGACATTGTGTTGTTTGGTTTGTTCACCGCTCCACGACATGCGCGTTAAGGCCCGAACATACTACAACGTCCACCCGTACCAAAAGCGGATGTCCGCAAGCCCTGTGCGCACAAAACTCAGATTTTACGACCGCTCGGACACCGCTCCGCACACCAGTGACTGCTCAGCATGTATGTTTCACATTGACGCGCAAGAATTGTGGGTAATGTAGTGTGTTTCACAGACATTTTTACAGGAAACTACAACGCGGATGGCTTACCCACCAGTTATGTTAATCGACAAACAACAGAAGATGGCAGCAGTGGTGATAGATGAAGCAATCCGAGTGACATCGGGAAGAAGGAACACGAGAAGCTCAAATAATACCAAGGGCTGAAAGAGGAGCTAGAAAAGATGTGGGGAGTAAAGGCAACAGTGGTGCCAGTAGGGATTGAAGCACTGAGGGCTCTGACCCCCAAACTGAGAGAGTGGGTCTAGCAGATATCAGGACCAACATCTGAGGTCTCTGTCCAGAAGAGTGCAGTCCTAGGAACGGTTAAGATACTGTGCAGAACCCTCAAACTCCCAGGACTCTGGTACAGGACCCGAGCTAGAGGAAGACACACCACAGGACCCCCAGGTTGGGAACCAGTGCCATATAGGCTGTTGTTCCAGGAGTCTATGTTCGACACTCAGAGCCTTACAGCTGGTAGTAGATTCAATCTGACAACCCACTTCTCTCTGGTCCGCCTGTTTTAACCTGCCTGACGTCATACTGCCATCACCTCAGATTGCCCCTGCAATGTAATGAAGACTAAACAAATATCTATCGAGCACCAGAGAAGCTGTTAGTCGCTGTAGTGTAAACAGATTAACGAGCTGTTGGCTTGTAAATAATTACACATACTTATTGTGAAGGGCACCACAGCTCACCACTTGAGATGTGTTACGATTTTTGCCATAAGAGGTTTGGAAAGTGTGAGGCTTGACACCAACAGCTACAGTGAATATACGATTTGACCCTGGATGTGAGTGCGTGGGTCGCAGAGGTCATGTGTGTGTGATTGACGGTATGTAATTGTGGAGACACTGCATCAGTGTACGCCGTCATGTTGAAATATTGCCTCTGGATGTGTGGAGTGTGTGTGTGTCTGTGTGTGCAGTTCAGGACTTCTGTCTTTACAAGGACCGAATAAGTTCACTGTGAATATAAGAAAAATCTGAGGACATTATTGTTACTACTTATTAGTAAGTCTAACTTTAAAGTTGCTGCAAGGTATGCCTGACCTCACCGCCCACATAGTGTAGTCTGACTCTAATAAGCACCAAGAATCAGCCGCTTATACAGAGTTGTGAATGGTTGCAAGGCTTAAAAGAGGCTCTATACTGCACGACATGACCGTACTGCTGATTTAATTGCAGCTGCTGAGGTGTTATCAGAGATGCGACGATGTACAAACATTCCCATGTGACAGCAGGATGGTTTGATGTCTCTTGTGACCTGTTCCGTCTCATCTCCAATGCTCCTGATGTTGTTTTTGTAGATTAGGGCCAAGGAAGTCAGTTGTTTCCTCTAAATCAAAGACAGGCTGCTCGTTAAACCAGAATGTCTTGTTTTCTATTTCCACACGTGGTAATTACAGAAGATGCATGGTTGTAGAGCAAGCACCAGGAGCACTGCTAAGCTGTCAGGCCGTCACAAGTTGCCCATCCACCTGTTTTTATTTGCATTTTCATTTGTGCATGAGAGAAGCTGAGCAAAAATGCCCAAAATTAAAAAAACATTTCGAAATATGACGATTACAAATTTACGTTTGAGGGAGGTGGAAAAGTTGGTATATCAATAAAGGGTAAATGCAATCCTAAGTGCAACGGAGAGAGATTGAGCGAACGGATGATGATGAACCATGATTGCATAAGCCTCTGTCAGATCTGTCCGTCATCCCTGGATGGCTTTTACTGCACTTATGTATGTCCATTGGGCTGCTGCCAGAACTCCTCCAAGAGCTTATAGCTGTGATATTATTTGTTTAAAACAGTGATTCCCAACTGTCATAACTGTGTTTGGCCATGTCGTCATGCTAGTTTGCTGCCTCTGTTAAGTAGTCTGTCTGTTATTCACTTACTCTGGGAATAGGACTAGCTTTGTGCCAGAAATTCACTATACTTCAAAATAATGCATGTACAGTATTTCAAAAACTTGACACATGTGCAAGTCACTAACAATCCTTTCAGAATGGACCCGCAATCCACTTTTGGACCACGACCTACCAGTTGGGAACCACTGGTTTAAAACTCTCTTTTTGCATTGTCCAGTCTTTCTAGTATACATCAGGCTGTTCTCACGCAATGTTTGTGAGTTTACCTACAAAAAGTACCAGTGACCAATACGCTGACGGAAGTTGTATAAAAAGCGAAAGTCGGCATAAGGAGACAGGATGAAGTGGTGGATGGGTCAAACAAACACAGGACTTCCCCCTTGGAGACCTGTGTAGGGTAGGGGAAGATAGGCTAGGATGGGATGTCATGGGATGGGATAGGAATGACTTAATTAATACCTGAGGGGGTTGGCCACCATAAAAAAAGATAGACAGAATCCACACATTAGCTAACACAAGGCATAGCTAACATAATTCCATTGCAACAATTAGCAGGACAGTCAAAAACCAATACCGACACAAAAGTGCAATATGCCAAAGTACTACCATGTAAACAATTTGTAGATAATAACAGCAATATTAATTTCTGTGTGTACTAAATTAATAGACACAATGTATAAATAGATGGTAAGAAATGACAGCATTGTTCGTTACAAAGCCTAACTGCTGCAGGACCAAATTAATCCTGAACCTTTCAATGAAGCCGATTGCTCCTGCTGCTCCTTTTAACGATACTGTGCATGGGATGGTCGTCCCATGACATGACAAAATACTACGGAGTTTCCTTCTGGTTATCTGCTCTGTTACGGTCTCCAGAGAATCTGGAGTCAGGCCAATTACAGTTTTTTATTGATCCCCCCCCCCCCCCCCCCCCCCCCCCCCCCCGCCCCCCCATATATATATATATAAAATGTGACTTTAAGGATGCAATTTTACGTTATGTACGCAACGACACCATTAGTAGGGTGCTCATTTGTAAGATATCATAGGAACCATATGATGTTGTGATGTTGTAAACATCCATTGTTTTCCATTCTTTGAGGACTGACTGGCGCTTTTTGAATCAAATGATCTTGTTATACCCTCTTCTTCTACTGCTTATCTCAGTGGATCAACTCCCAATATTCACGCAACAGTAGTGGAAGGAAAAGCGCATACATTTGCCTTTTGCAGATTTGCTGAAAATTGGGTCTGACATTTGGATAAAACAGTTGTTACTGAAGGACATGTGATGTACGCTGGCCAAAAATGCAATTTCCTGTACACAATTATTGCAGAATAAAACAACTATGATACTATGGACCAATGTAATTTGAAAAGTTATGTTTTAGTACCATGCCCAACATCGATTTACAGCGCACCTGTCTTTTTCCTTGAATTTCTCTCTTTCTGTCCCCTCTCCCTTTATTTTTCTCTCCCTATATGTCTCCTTTTCTTCCCGTCTTTCTGTCTTTCACACTCTTAGACTCCATCATTAACCTCCCACACTACCAGTGGGTGCTTTGTGGAGTTCTCTGTGTAATTATAGTCATTAGTCTGGGTAATATCTAGGCACACAGACATAGACACACACACACATGCCCACACACACACACACATCTCCCACATGTGACACACAGGGGATCCAAGAGCTTTTCACACATGCTGAATTGTTAGAGTAGACTTTTCAAACCGAGAAGATTAAAGACTTAATGAACCTTTATTGTTGCAGCGGAGGATTATTGAGCACATGTATATTCAATTCTTAATCTAACTGCACATTTGCGTTCACAAAAAGCTATTTCCTTCATGGTTTGCTTTGTTCAGATCAACTAAAGTGCAGTTTAAAAGGTGCTGTATGAGGTCAGCAGCCACAAAGTGAGGAACAGTGAGAGGTTTTTTTTTTACTGCTTTGATAATTTGCCTGCGGTGTTAGACTTCATCTTCATTAACAAAACATTTCCTTCAAATGATTTGGCATATTTCCCGTAACATCCAACAGCTACTATGTTCAAAGCCATGAATTATTTGTTTCATTAACCTCCAATCATAAAACAAAGGAGACATTGGTAGGATAATGAGATAGCACAGAACTCTGATGCTGATCTCTTGGATGCCAGTAACTGGAACAACACCAGACCAGCATTGCTCTGCAAAAGCATCACTGATCAAACACATATCAGGTGAATTTTCCCTGGACATTAGAGCTAAAAGCTTTCGTTGACAGTGAATTAAAGATGCTTTAATCAATATTTGTGTATCAACAAGGCATCAAATGACTATGTGCACTGCAAAAGGAGTCACTAGCAGGAGGCAAGTGGGAAAACAGCAGTGTTATGTTTTGTTATTGTCGATCAAGATTGTGCAACTTGTATAGGCATCCGTATGTGGCATCAAAGCAATATGGTTCCACATTAACGCAATCTGTCTTCCCTCACACACTATATCTTACCACAGGGAATTAACGACAAACTGGTGAACAAAGTGGAGCATTTGGAAGCTAAAGAGACAGATATTTCCATCAGAAGTTGGTAGAGGCCAAAAAATGGATCTTAAGCTGTAGTGAATTTTGGACCGTTATTCATCAGATGGCCAGTACCACGACCTTAGATGAATGTTTATTTTGCTCCGTATCTGCTTTGTGTAAAAAGGCAACTATTTGCTAACAGGTTCACCATAATAACTTAAAGCTGATGGATGATATGTCAGCTTGGCTCCATTGCCCAAAGAATTCCTGTGGGAAGTAGGAGGGCATTACGCAAAAATAAATAAATACATCCATCCATCCATCCATTTCATCCACTTATCCGGGGCCGGGTCAGGAACCCAAGGTATTCCCAGGCCAGATGATCCCTCCCACGTGTTCTGGGTCTACCCGGGGGCCTCCTACCTCCTATAAATGCATTTAACTAAATGTAACATTTTCCACTCTGCGCCATCTGACTACTGACTAAATGAGATTGGGATTTGGCTATGTGTTATGTTCCTCTTCTTGTGATTTTGAGTCTGGTCTGTAGATCTGAATAATCGCTTTCATGTCTTGATTGGCAAATTAAATCTGTGAATATTCTCAGTCATCCAGGTCATGATAAATCGGCAATGACCGTGATTACAACCTAAAAAGTTCCATTTTTGCCATTCTTGCTGCAGCTGCCATGGGTTCAATTCCAGCTTGTGGCCATTTGCTGCGTGTCATCTTATTTCCCTCATCCCGTTTCACACTTTATCTGTTTTGTCAAATAAAGGCAAAAGCCAAAAATGCCATAAAGGGGCCGAAAAGATTAAATGCGCAACTTCGGGTTTATACAAAAACAAATTTGAGTTTTATTTGCTCATTTCCAACCTAGACAGGATATACGAACATCCAAAAAGTATAGGGCCACTGTGACACATCTTATTACTGTGCTGCCACAGTGTTCTGCCTTCTTTTATAGCACCCCTGCTCAGACTACCTTCCCGTGGCTATGCCCTCATGTGGCCAAATAATTGGTTATTGCAGGTGTAAGTCATTTTTAAAGCTAAAATATTTACTGGTTCTAATTTCTGTGATGTGATTATTTGCTCATTTTCTTAAATGAACTCTCAAACAAACCAAGCAATTTGAAAATGTTACTTTGGGCTGTGGCAAATTGATTTTCCCTTGCCTGACATTTTACATGTAATAATGAAAATAATCGTTAGTCGCAGCCCTAATTGATGTAAACGTTGATCATGTTTGCAGGTACAGCAAATACCAATTTCTTCCAACATTTATGATGAGATAGCTACTGTTGGGTGAACGCAGCACACATGACTGGTATCTGAAAAATATACCAGAATGTGTAATTCCTGCCAAAGATGGAAGTGATGTGTAACCATTCAGCCACCAGCTTGCTGTCAATCATGGCCCATGTGTGGAGGTGGGCAGCTCCACCAGCAGCCAGAGCATCTGCTGGTGGGCGTGGCCTCTGCGCCCTGAAAATGTTTCTGTCTGATCAGACCATAACAGCGTTGGGTGGAATCTCATTTTAGCCCACTGTTGCTCTTTCTGTGAGATGCTCTGAAATGAGCATCGGTTAAAAGCCTGAAAGGAAAAGTAAACGTCCAATTCATCTTTCCTTGTCCACATGTAAACGCTGCAGTTCCTTTTTTTACTGGGCTGCATATTATTCTGGGATTGTGCTTGAACCACAGTTGACTTTTTGGAGACCATTCCAAAAAAGGCCAGTGTAGGGCATGTGAAAGTAAATATTATGGTGCACATAAAGATTTGTCGGATATTATGGGACCAACTGGGTATATCTGGTATGTTTGTGTTTCTATAGAAAGAATTGTTTTGACAGAGCTCTCAGTTTTTAGCCTGCCTGATAACTTATAGTCTTTGAGAGCTGTAAAAGCACTATATAAATAAAATGTTATTATAGTTAATCAGAAAGAGAGAGATATAAATAGAGACGGCGACAGAGAGAAAAACAGAGAAACAGACTGAGAGAGAAAAAGTGAAAAGAAACTTCTACATGAGTCGACTTTGGCCTTTACTCGCTCCCGAGAAACAAGATGCAGCTGGCAGCATGCGTTCTCGTCCCTCCCTCCCCCCACCTGCTCGGCTTGCTCCGTTATTTGAATTCCTCCAATGTGACAAGAAATGGAGCTAGCTGAAAGAGAGGGACCAAGGCCATGAGGCACACAACGCCCACCAGGCATTTCTTGTGTGGCATTCAGTGTTCGCAGCAGTCAATTCAGTATTTGCAAAAGGGTACAAAAAGCCTGCCAAGAGTAGGTCTAAACATCAGCTGACTCTGCGTATAATTTATGATTATTGCATAAATCAAAACATTCCTTTGCCTTAATGACTCAATCATTAAGAAAACATCTCACATTCAGACAGTTTTGCAAAAGCCTGTTTATACTCAATGAGACTTTGTGAATAAACACAATCTTAAAAAAAAAATGTCATATTCAGAGTGGAACCAAAAGACATTCTAATGTTTTATTTGATTCAGCTTATCGTAACAAGCCAGTTAAGGGACACTTTATCAGCAATAACTGCTGTAATGCAGAATTCCATCAAGGCTGTTTACTCAGTCTGAATTCAATGAATGTAAACTGGCATGTCTCACAAATCAGAGTTAGGGAGCGATCACACGGAGATGAAACGCTAGAAACGCGACGCCAGTAAAACTATTGTTTTCCTATGATACGGCGCGTCTGACTGGCATTTTTAGACGGGCGTTTTTCTGGCGTCTTTTTAGACGCGCGTTTTGGTAGATGCTTCTTTTTAGAAGTTAAAATATTTTCAACGTTTTGAGCGTCAGGCGCCAGTAGCTAGTGCGCTTCTAGTGTTTCAAGCGTCTTTGAAGCGTCTCATTTCTGTGTGATCACCCCCTTTGAGTTAAAAACATGCTCACTTATACAAACCCCATGGACATGAAGTTATTTAAAAATGCTGTTGGTAAATGCAGTCCAGTCACCAGAGGTAAATGTGGCATTGTACATTTCTGCAAACAACAAATCGTGACATTTGTACATTTCATACATATCACATCAACATTTCTGAAGCAATGTAGTTCAGACTACATGTTTATGAGCTGACTTCCTCTTCGGGAGAAGGAGGGGATGGTGGAGAGCGTCACAGCTATACCCAACAGATGTCATGCTGCAGACCAGTGTTTATGACCAACAAAGAACAAAACCAGTTGTTTTTAAGCAGGACATTGGCCGCATTTCCAGCCATGATTGTGCCACCAAAACCAGGTGTTTTGAGCCAAAACATGATGGTGTCTGTGCCTTAACCTAACCACACATTACCCACAGTGTTATTTAAATGTAGTTTCAACATATCGGCTACGTAATAATGTACAAAAGCTACATACCTGTAGTTTGCATAAACAAACAATGTCAATATTTATTCTCTCAATTGGATGGGAACGGGGCTGAAAATTAACTTTTTGGCTCGCCTGCCAAGGGAACTGGTAGATGAAAAAAATCCACTAGCCAAGCATATTTTTTACCAGTCAAAATAATGAATTGCCTTTTTCTGTCACATATACATTTGTTTCAGTACTTTTCATTGAGATAATACAGCATTGAGTTGAATACAAGCTTAAAGGAGAGGCCAGAGTGAAATCTGAAGCAAAATTAGTTTAATATTATCAAGTTTTGAGCTCAAAATTACATTTGCACTTTGCACTTCAAACATTTCTACTTCAAACATAACACAGATGTTCTCCAGCTTCATCGTTTACCGATGACAAAGAAGTTGTTTAGTTTTTTGTAGAGTAGACGAGGTTGTGCTACTTCAATGCGAACATTTCCCAAAATCCATCATTTCTGGATGATGATTCACTGTTAAATGTGCAGTTTGTATTGTGTCTAAAACTTTATATTTTTGCAGGTATTATCTGTGTTCCTGTAATCATTGAAAGACTGATTAAAAGGGAAGGTAACCCCAAAATCAAAACTATTTTTTTTTCTTTCATTTGTAATGCTATTTATCAATCTAGGTTGTTTTGGTGTTAATTGGAGAGTGCTGGAGATATCAGCCATAAAGATATCTGCCTTCTCTCTAGCATAATAGAACTAAATGGCTGCTTGTGGTGCTCACTGAACTACACCCATCAACTGCATCACCGCGCAGGAGGAAGGGTGCATCGACTCATGGACGAGAGGCTTGTGCTTGTGACAGCTCAAGATGTGGATATTAATGGCGTCCTCCTTGGCTGAGCTGAAACGTTAACTAGCTCAGTGGGTCTACGTGAGCTAGCAGTAGATGCACGCTTCCTTCTGCGCAGTGATACAGTTGGCAGATGTAGTCCAGCAGAAAAAAATAGTTCCTTTATGAAACTGCTCACAACAAGGTCTATGGATTGTCTTGAGTAACCAGGGCATGACTTCTGTAAAGAGACATTGCTGTTGAGATTTTCCTTCTTTTTTTTAACACTTTAACCGCCACAAGCCAAGTGTCACCTAGTTCCATTATATAGGAGAGAAGGCAGACATCTCTACAGCTGATATCTCTAACTCTGCAACTTAAACTAAAACTATGTGCACTGATAAACAGCACTACAGGTAAGAGGGAATAAAATGTACTTTTGATGTTTGGGGTGAACTGTCTCTTTAAAAAAATTGGTGTAAGGCTGTAATACTAGCACAAGAACAGTCGCCCCATTCACAAAAAAATAAATAGACACTGCTAGAATCAATGTGAAATAACGCCAACGAAACGCTGCCGGCTGGTACAATGATAGTTAAGTGGGTAAATCTTGTTTTTTCACTGACAACATGAGGTAGACCCGTGATACAAAGAGTAAAATTCATATTCTATATATATCCTATTCCTGAGGATATGTTGTCATGGAAACATCCTGTAATGAAATAATCTGATTGGTGTGAACTGAGAAACACAAACGTCTCTATGTGTGACACAACACAGACACACAGACACACAAACACACACACATACACAATGCATTTACTCCACAATGAGCGGGGCCTGGGAAGGTCCAGGTCTCCAGATAACAAGATAAGGAATAATATTGGATTTCAGCAGGCAGACAAGGATTGTCCACAGAGACAATCCCATTTTCAGCCAAGGGGATGTGAGCAGCGATGTGTGTGTGTGTGTGTGTGTGTGTGTGTGTGTGTGTGTGTGTGTGTGTGTGTGTGCGTGCGCACCTTTCTGTGCTCTTTACCAAGGAATAGATCCACTACTTCCTTGGCCAGATACTCACGACGGCGGCCACTTAAATCCTGACACATTTACGCCGGGACACTGTGTGGACGGTGTGAGATATTGCTGTGTCAAACGGCTTCACTCCACAATGTGAACCTGTTATATCTTCTGGGCAGAGGAGAGTGTTTTTCTGTTTCCAGTGCTTTTATTTTGGCTAATGGAACTTTGCTGTTGTCACCCCTGACTTTTCACGATACATTTTTTTTAGTAAAATATCTTGACAGCTATTGGACAGACTGTCATGACATCTGGTACAGATATTCATGGTTTTAAAACAACAAACCTCTGGTCAATAAATACATTGTTTTATGACCAAATGCCTCCAAAGCTAGTGATGTTCTAATCAGTCACACTGGTGGAGCTGCAGTGAAGGTCACTAAAAAACAATCTGTGTTGTTTGTTTGTCTTAAACTGTGGTCTACGGTCAATAGGGGTGGGCGATATGGCCCTAAAATTATATTTCAGGGTATTATTGTGATATTCTTGATATTCTGGACCTTTATGCTCTGCCATTTCTCCTCTAATCATCACACTGTAACCTGTGACAGGCTGTTATGATACCAGAACTATTGCACACTCACATACATGTAGTTTTTTGCTCAGACGCTGTGCTGCTGCCAGAGGAGCTGCTGAATGAGTTCCCTCTGAGCGGTAAGCCACTAAAAGAGTCTGAGAAGTCTGGGCCGTTCATAAAACATTGAGGTCGCCGCAGTTTATTCCTCACTACTGAAGCTGCTCCTCTTTTAGGAACCACTGCGGAATTGGTGACAGTTACGCTTTCAGTCATGCTTGTTGTTGCTGTGGGTAACAGTATGATGTCAATGTCAACAAGTGTAAATATTGTGAGTATCACAATATGAATTTTCCATATGATATTAAAACTTATACCAGTATCATCGTGAATGAAATGATATGGCACATCCCTTCCTCCCAATGACAAACTCAACTCATATGATACCTCACTTTAGTAACGCTGACATGTATGAAATGTATAATGCCTTCTTCTGGCGACTGAGCTGTGTTTTTCATTAGAGGCAAGCACACATCTCTTCTGGTTTATTTCATTGGAAAGTCTGGTGTCTGGTAAACTTCATTGGGAAATAAACCAGACTGGAAAACTCCTTCCAAGGCTTTGCATCATGTTGAGCTAAACACATCACCGGAGCCAAGTGCACTGACACCAAAGAGCCACATCGGGACTGTTAAAAAACAAACCTTTTAATAAACTGTGTCGTTTTTGGTAACGGGAAGTTTTTGCTGTTTGTGTCCCACAGGTACTTTCATCTCAGCGTTCACGGTGCTGTGTGGAGCTCGCAGCGAGCTGATCTCAGAGCGAGGTGTTTGTTGTGTGTTCTGGCTCAACGTGGCAGCAGCCCTCATCCAGATACTGACAGCTGTTATCATGGTTGGATGGATCATGAGCATCTTCTGGGGAATGGACATGGTCATCCTGGCAAGTCAGTACTTGTCTCGCTGTGTTTACCTTTCCGTCTGACAGTCTTCTCTCCAGTTCTTTTTTTTTATTTTTAGTCTTGTCTCCTTTTCTTTTGTTTGTCTGTCTCGCACATGTGACATGCAGACGTAGGAGTTCATCCGTGCATTATAAAAACTGCAACAGTGCATGACAAGCGCACATGGAAGAGGAGTGTATATGATTAAGGACTGAGTCCCATGTGTCACTGTAAACACTGACTTATTGGTCTCACTGTTAAGAAGCAGAAAAATAACTTTGTCAGACTTCTTTATAATGCGCAGCGTGTTAGTCTGGATCTTTAACCTCATGTTGTCTCAGTCAGTGATTAAAACTGGATTTTCAGCTCTTACAGAGAAAACTCTGCTGGGTTCAGTCTGTTTACAGCACAGTTTCACTCACAGATAACCGAGCCTACTACCTGCCTGTCAAACAGCAAACAAACCATAAACTTTCTCAAGACAGCGTCAATCTGAGTGGAGTCCTGCAGGGATCAACCGATGCTCGCTCTGCCTGCATGATGCTGCTGCGGTTCAGCGGCTAACAAGCAGAGCTAGTGGCTAACAGCCTCCGCTGTAACCAACAAACAGACCAAAAAAATCCATTCATCAGTCCCACCATCCACAGTCGGACACACACGACTGCTTATTTACTGTCAAATTACAGCTCAAAACTCACTCAGTGTAAATGCTTTGCAGGGGAAACATCCTGGCACCGACTATTAACTGGCTTTTGCCAACCTGTTGGTGCTCCAATCTCACACTGCTTACGGTCTGATAGCCCGCCACTAGTCATGTCTCGTCACGCCAATGAAAAACAAACATTCATCCTGGCATACTTTTAAAAATCTATTTTTAGTTCATCAACACCTTATCTTAGCCTTAGAAAAAGATCATTGATAAACATTATTCTTCTTTACCTCAACTTATCAGAGTGCAAATGGGAGAAGTTAACCCTCAGGCAGGAAGCTGATTTCTGGCAGAAATCTAATGCGGAAATGCCAAAAACAGTTAATCAAATGACCACTTGAGGCTGGCTCCAAAACAGAGTCAATCTCCATAGATCCCCATGTGCAAACGCCCAACAGAAATAAACAAAAAATGGTTTTGGTATCTTTAGCTTATTTCAACAATCATGACAACTGTGCAGGGCTTACACACAATTAAGGGCGGGGCCGAAATGCCGAACTCGATATTTCTGCTCATTGGTTCAGTAAACCAGAGTTATGTTACTGCGTGTTTATTTGATCATGTAATATATCTGACTTAAAGCGAGGTCAGCTCATGGCGGGGATGCTCTCAGTGACAGGCTGTCTGCAGGGCGTCGCTACAGTCTGTGAGTCAGATCCAACCCTCGCTCCTCCAACACTCCAACCTCTCATCCAAAGTTGGTCAC
This sequence comes from Epinephelus cyanopodus, assembly GCA_026686955.1. NCBI lineage: Eukaryota > Metazoa > Chordata > Actinopteri > Perciformes > Serranidae > Epinephelus > Epinephelus cyanopodus. The sequence continues at coordinate 10,193,951 of CM048925.1, read as the reverse complement.
TTCTGGCTACAAAAAAACCAAACAGATGGCGACAGCTGAAATGCCAAAATCGAGGCTTCAAAATGGCAGTCCACAAACCAATGGGTGAGGTTGCGGAAAATGTCCAGTATTTTTTTTTTTCCTTAACCTAACCGAAACAGGGCTCTCTGAAGGCAAGCGTTTCCCAACAGCTGTCAGAGCCGGTGATCCAGAACAAGGTTTATCTAACCTTAGAAACCAATTATCAGCTGTTTGATAACACAGTCAAGCCGAAGGGTCATATTTTATATTACCATTTACAAGCAGAGGTTTGTGTGTTTAACCAGTCTAAGGTGAGCAGGTACGCTTCAGCTGTAGGCGAGCGCCAGGTGGAGATAAAGGTAGAACTACGCATACCCAATGAGGCAAAGGTGTAGAGGCATTTTAAGGCATGAAGGGATTTTTTTCATGTAAAAACACTTCTAAATATGTAATTCTGCTGAACAGAGATGAGGTTTGGGGAGTTAAATCAATGCCCAGAGAGGAACTTTAAAGATTTATGTCTTCGGTGGGAACCAACAGGCTTGAGTTTGAGTGCCACAGACAGGTTAGAGAGCACTGAGAGACTATGAGTATTTTATTTCTCCCTCATTTAAAACTAGTTTATATAATGTGTTGTCCAAATATCTAAAATGTATAGAATCCCTTATAAATGGTCACACGCAATGGCCAAGCTAAAAGCCAGACACCATTCATTTTGGGACAGTCTGTCCTTGAAAACACTCAAGACAAAAAAATAACATAATGCCAGCCTTGTTGTAGCACCTCTGCACGACATTCATGGTTTTATATTTTTCTCGCTGAAATGTCAGACAGAAACAAGGAAAGAAAAAGGAAAGAAAGAATGACAAGACAGAATAAAGACAGAAAAAACAGAGGTAGATACAAAGAGCAGAGATGGGAGAGGTTGGGTGTAGTGTGTTCTCCTCAGGCATTGATGCATGAACAAGTGCACACACACACAAACACACACACACACACACGAGTCACCATTCTCCCTCTGTGCCAAGGCAGCCTTTGAATTACCACAGCACTCTCCCCTTTGTGTGTACGAGTGTGCATTTGTGATGTAATTGCTGCCTGCTCGTGCAACCCAATGCGTGTTGGTACATACATGCCTGCGAGATTCTGTGTGTTTATGTGTGTGAGGTACAGTAATTGTGTGTGTGGGAGTGAGCGGCCCCCCCACGGTGCGTTTTTGTTCACTGCGCCCCACTGTTTTTCAGGCCCCCAGGCACACGTCTCCTTATTCAATTGTTGCTGCTCAAAATCCATACCCCTGTTAGCGCTCGCAGCCAGCCGCATATTGAATATTTATATCGAATATGAAAACGATTTCCCAGTTAGCACTGAAGGCCTGGCTCAATTCATGCATGCTGTTGCCTCTAAGATCAATTATTATTCAACTATTCATCACCACAATACACATTTTTGTAGCTTTGGGATGCTCTTATTCAGCCATTCCCTCTTTTCTCCTCTGTGCAATGAATCACTCTGATAATGCGGCATATTTATTTGCTTCTCCTTCGCTTTCTGATGAGCCTGTGTGATCATCGCTCTTTCCATACCTCCATCTCCACTCTGTCTTTCTTGAACCCCACTCCCTCTCTTCTCTTGCTCCTATCTATCTAATGATCATGGTATTATCTTCCTCCCACTGATCGCCTTCCTTCTGCCTCTCTCTATCTAATGATTGTTCCTATTTGATCTTGCTCCCTCTTCTTCTCTTTCTCACATTATTCCTCCCACTCTCTGCCCACCTCCCCATCTCACTCTCGTCTCAGTTTGTTGTTTTTTTTGCATCCCCGTCTCCATATTTCTGCTCATCGATCCAGTAAACCAGGGTTATGTTACTGTTTGTGTGTTCATTTGATCATGTAATGTATCTGAGTTAAAGTGAGGTCAGCTCCTGTTCAAAGGTTTTCTGTTTCTCTTGAAAGTAACAAGACTGCTCTGCAGGGATTTCTCTTTTTGTCCAAAAAGCCTCTTTTGTGTTGCTTCAGTAGAGTCAACTTCTGTGTGATAATACTTGAAAAGTATTAAACAGCTCACTAACTGTCTCTCTTGTCTCTTCTCTCCTCCCTCTGTTCTCCTTCCTCACGAACTGAAGTTTCTGATGGTAGGTGTTTCTATTTTTCCTTACTCACTAACATGCATGGATTACTCAATGGATTACTCTATTACCAGGCACAGACCCCGGAGCCCAAAGTGTCAGGGGGCTCCGTGGCCTTCATTTGCAAAATGTCACTCAAATTAACTAGGAAGAGACTCAAAAAGACATTAAGAGATGCAAAGGTACTGCAAAGAGACACAATATAACTACAAAAAAACGGCAAAACAACCACGAAGAGACACAAGACTACTACAAGGAGACACAAAATGACCACAAAAGACATGCAAGGAACTGCAGGGAGAACAAAATAAATACAACAATTGGCATAACAACCACAAAGAGTCACAAAATAACTTACAAAGCAAAACAAGGCTACCAAAAAAAGACACAAAATTACCTCAAAGACACTCAAAAATACCTCAATAAGACAGATATTTATCTCAAAGAGACCCAAACTACAACAAAAAAAAAAACCAGAAGAACCGCGAGGAGACACAAAGAGACATAAAACAACCAAAGAAAGACAAAATTACCTCTAAAGAAACACAAAAGTACCTAAATAAGTCAGAAAATTACCTTAAAAAGACCTAAACTACTTCAAAAGGAAACACAACCACGAGGAGACACAGAGACACAAATTGACTACAGAGACATATAATGACAAAAAAGGACAAAATTATCTTAAAGAAACACAAAAGTACCTCAATAAGACAGAAAATGACCTTAAAAAGACCTAAACTACTTCAAAAGAAGACAAAACAACCAATGAGGAGACCCAAAGAGAAACAAATTGACTCCAGACACCAAAACAAACAAACAAAAAAACTCGAAGAGGCACAAAAGGCCCTCAATAAGACAGAAAATTACGTTAGAGACCCAAACTACAACCAAAAGACACAAAACAACCCCAAGGAGACACAAATTGACTACAATGGGACATAAAACCCAAAAAAGACAAAATTACCTCAGAGACACAAAAGTACCTCAATTAGACAGAAATTTACCTTTAAAGAGACCCACACTACCACAAAGAGGCACAAAACAAGCACAATGAGACACAAAGAGACACAAATTACCTCAAAGACACACAAAAGTACCTCAGTAAGACAAAAAAATACCTCAAAGACCCACACTATTACAAAAAGAAACAATTTAACCGAGAGGAGACACAAAGAGACACAAGAAGAGACACAGAAACACAAACCTACCACAAAAAAAGACAAAATTACCACAAAGAGACACAAAACTACCTCAATAAGACAAAAAATTACTGAAAGAAACCCAAACTACTACAGAAAAAAACACAAAATCACGAGGAGAAAGAAACGAGGAGACACAAAACGACAAACAGATGTGTAATGACTACAAAGAGACACAAAACCACCACAACATCCGTGTGTCTGCTCCTGTGTTGGAGAGGTGGTGTGCTCCTTTGTGTACCGATATCACAAACAATCCCGCAGCGAGATGATAAAATCATAGAGTTATGTGTACAGAGGCACGTCTCAGAAAATAAGAAGAGTCAGCTTTACTAAATTTAACATTGCTGACAAATAAGCCAAAACAAATAATCACATTTCCCAGGCTTGGAAATACTTAGAAAAACATTCATTCAGAACTTTCTCATGATCTTTGAGCTTGGTCATCATTTAATTATGTTTGGTATCTTCACAAAAATCTCAGGAGCTTAAGCATTAAAGTTCATTCTTGACCTTTGAAATAGTTTTCTTACTTCGTCAGTGGACAGAGTCGCTGAATTGTCATGGAGGTGGCTCTCATGGCGCATTAGCACTCTAAAGACTTCTCATGTGTGTTTGTTTCACAAGTTGAGTATCAAAAGGTCATTTGTGACCCTGAAAATAGATTCAGCTTTTTACAGAGCCTCCATCTCACTAGCTGTGTTTGAAATCACAGGCTAAAATATCCATATAAGTATGACGTAAATTTGAGTATGTATAGCGCCTACTCTGCAGAGTATGTGGATTTTATGTACGTAAGATGCACAAAAATGTTGTAATTTTTTCAAGGAGTGCAGTTGGTTAGAGTGTGCACTCCATGCTCGCACCGACAGCTTGACAAACCATCACAAAAGGGTGGGGCTTAGTGAAAGGTAAGTTTTGATATTTTTTTCCTGCAAGACAGTACTTTTTAGATAACCAATAAGTTTTTTTGGTAATGGAATATTGGCAACGGCATCACTCTGTAGGCAGTATACCCTCCTGAGACCCTCTGTCCTTATGAATCCACATTTTGGGTTTACCTGACCTTATACTACATTCTGCTTAACTTAGACCTGTTGTCCTTGTTTGTGGACACTTTTTTGTGCCAACTAGTGGTGGTAAAAGCACAATACACTAATCCATGTAAAAACAAGATGGCAGCCATCTCTGCCAAGTCAGTCTGCAGCCGATCCTGACACAAAGGTGGACAAGGTCCAAAACCTTAGTTTGATATGGCAACAAATTTGACCAATGTTAGCAACAGTAATAAGATAAGACACTGTTAATTAGGAAGTTCTTCTTTGAGGACACTGGGACTTTATTGTCGTCTCGTTTGAGGACATTAGGACTTAATTATTATTGACAATTAGAGATGTACCAATACCACTTTTTCCTTCCCGATACCGATTCCGATCCCTGAACCTTAGGTATCTGCCGATACCGAGAACCGTTCGGATACCAGTGCGTTAAAAAAAAATGGTTGGGATATGAATTGTTGTATGTCTCAATTCTTAAAACTCTATGTAAAATATTGAGAAATAAATGCATAATAGTAGAATGAATGCCATATAACGTTTTTTTAATTATTATTATCCAGTGCAGCCACACAATTTGGTAAAAAAAGACATTTTAAAGGCTACGGTAGAATGCTTTTTAAACACCGTTTCGTTCGACTGTAACTTGCGTATGCTTAATGGCATTACGTGGTATCGGATTGGTCATAGGCTGTACTCGCCGATACCCAATACCACATTTCAGGCAGTATCTGAGGCATTTCCGATACTGGTATCGGTATCGGTACAACTCTATTGACAATGTTTAGTTTTTTATCTTTATCAGGTCCTACTGATCCCAAATAGCTAGGAGAAATTAAAAATGCTTACCAAACAAAAGTTCTGGTCTTGGGAGGATACAGTAAATACAGATTAAGGACGCATTCAAACTGGCTCTGTTTGGTCCGCTTTAAACGAACCCTGGTCCGCTTCCCCGGATAGTTCAGTTCGTTTGGAGTGGTGTGAACGCTCATTCGAACTCTGGTTCAGCCCAAACGAGCAAACCCTGGTCCGCTTGAAAACTGGGGGTCTCAGTTCACTTGCAAGTGAACCCTGGTGCGGTTCGCTTACAGTGGGAAATGCAAACGGACTATCCGGCGAACCAAAGAGAGAAAATGAACCAAAGAGTGATGTAGAGCGCAGTACATTTTGGGCAGAAAAAAAAAGAAAAGCCAACAGTGTGAACTGGGTGAAGCAGAGGTAAAAAAGAAAAAGTTAGAAAATGTCTCCTGAGCAGACGTTGAGTAGTGAGGAGGTGCAGGCCGTCACTGATACACATTTGGTGTTGCTCCATTGTTTTTGTGGTGACGGCTAAAGGGAATGGATTTTCACTTTCGGTACTGGCCTAAGTATGTAGTATATTAGCATCTAATTTCTGCAAACGACAGTCTTGACCAGCAGTTGGTATTTGTTTAATTGCTCTGTCTAATGATGAAGACCATGTGATGTAGTTGAAAGCTGCTGATTCAAATTTTTAAGTATTCAAACAGATAATAATAATAATAATAATAATAATAACAATGATAACAACAACAACTATTGATAAGAAATGTTGTGTTTCCTGAACAGCCAAATAAAGTAATGTTTGGTTGTTTTTAAAACATGTATAATAAAGAGGCCTAAAAGACATGTTCAATAAAATTTCCTCCTCACAAAATGTTTGCAAAAACTGATTCTGGAACAATTTCAAACTTAAAGAGTTTACCTGTTACATGTTTGCTTGGTAGCATTATTCTTCTTCCCCCCTTTGTTGCCACATCTCTCAGTTTCTTGGTGTGCGTCCGCCAACAACTGAACAACTGTTGATCAGTGGCACAGTGTGAAACAATCAGCGGGATGGTGTATCACTAAACATGAGAGCACGCGTGCCCTCATGCGAGTGGATGTGATACTAACAAAACAGGGATCCAGTCTTAAAAAACATTGCTCCATTGTACTACTAGTAGTCAAAAACTCAACAGGGTACCTTTAAAAATGCATTTGTTCTTGGGAATAGAAATGATGTGGGTGTAGAGCTGTCCACTTAGCCAAGACTCATGTTCATACCAGGTCTAAACAGGCTCAAAGTTTCCAGTCTATTTAAAAGCACAATAAAAGGCAGACTGGTTTTATTTCCCTGGTATTGAAGAAGCTGGGTTAATGGCTTGCCAGACGATACTTGATAAATCATTAGGTCTTAATGGTCCAGCTGAGCTCCTTTTTGGTTGTTGCTTTCATTTCTCTCAATTAAATGAAATGGAGAAAGGCAATTATTGTCAAAAGTTCAAAATAAATGTTTAGTAATTACATGTAGCACTTTAAACCCCCCTTAGCTGGGGCCACAAAACCAGATAATAGGTTTCACAATTATTTCTATTTCAAGCATTCAGAAGTCTCTCTCTCTCTTCTCTTGCCCAGGCTACAGAGACCAGGGGCTTCCTCAGGACGTCTGAGAGAGGTCGCTCTCCTGTTTGATGGATCACACGGACAGTTTGACCTCTTTACCCTCTCTGATGCCTGATGGTGACCTTTAGCTTTGTGATGACCTGCCGTTGCCTGTATTTCAAACGCCGGCCCACAGAGAGAAGCAGAGACGTGAAAATAAATTTGGCACATGGGAAACAAAGGAAGGAAAGAATCAGCTGACTGCTTCTGATTGCACGCTGCTGATTGGCTGAGCCCACTTCTACATTTAATTTAAAGGAACAAGACAAGGAAAGAGAGACTAAAGCTGTACAGTCACAAGGAAACAATGTGTTTGTATTTTGTTGAGTGGGTAACAGTGATTTTTGAATTCTGTCTTTTGATATTTTTTATTTCACGCATTTGAAAAAAAAAAGTTAATATGTAAAAAAACTTGTAGAGCAGACTACATGTTATCCACATGACAGGATGAAGGAAATGAAGGAAGGCCAATGTGTTGGCATAACCGAGGAAATTTAGATGCTGAGTTGTGAGCTTTTTTTTGCGTATTTTTGGCTTGTGAATTTTGACAAATGAAAAAATGAAGGAAAAAAATCAAACAAAAACATTGACGTTATGTGGCGCATAACAGTTTTTCCAGAACCAGCGTAACCAGAGTTTTCACTGCCTCTAAACTGGCTGCCCTGTGCAGCGGCCAATCTGCTTAAAGAAGTTAATTTCAGTGTTAGGTGTCACTGGGTTTATCGTCCCACGGCCTGTTTCAAAGACTGACTTTAGCATTAGCCTCCAGTGGGATTTAGTGGCCTTTCCATTGTGTGGTTCCATCTCTATTTGTTCAGTAATATTGTGTTCACAGCCAGTACAAAATCATGCTGATTTGCCACTTAATCTGACAATCGCTGAGCATAAAATCAAAAATTACTAGTGATGAATGTAGAGCAAACATGTCTTCCACTGGAACATGTCATCCAACGACCCAATAGACAGAAAAAAGGTTTGCATTGTACATTTCTGCTAACCGCAGTTCAGTCAGATAACTCACGTTGGGAGGGTGTGTTTGCAGTTGACACATGGGGAGTGACGTATGACTTGTGTGTATGAATCAGTGCAGCTCGAGTTAACTAGCTTGCAGGCGTCACTCCATACATGTTAAATTCAATACGTTTCAAATGTTAAATTTGTACTTTTCATATGTAGCAGATATGTTGAAACTTTTCAAACTATATGCTGTGACAATAATGCGCTTACTGTGTGGTTAGGTTGAAGCACAAAAAACACTTTGTTAGGTTTAGGAATTAATTGTGTTTTTGCTTAAAATGTCCAGTTTGGTCATCACAAACACGGCTGGAATGTGTTTGTCATTTTTGTCACATCAAACATGCCTGGAAAATGTCTTAACATGTCGTTTAAAAAATATCCACTTAAATCACAACAAATACGTCTGGAAATATACTAGAATGTCATTTAAAAAAATACCCAGTTCTGTCGCGACAAACACAACAGGAAATATCCCAACATGTTGTTGAAAAATACCCACTTTTGTAGCATCAAACATGCCTGGAAAAATGTCCAGGCAAGTGTCGTTCAAAAAATATCCAGCTTTCCAACAAACACAGCTGGAAATGTCCTGATGTGTTGTTAAAAAGCAGTTGGTTTTGTTCCATTAAACACGCTAGAAATGTCCTAATGTATCATTTTAAAATAGCCGGTTTTGTCGCGACAAACACAACTGGAAATATCCAAACGTGCCATTTAAAAGATCTCAAGCTTTGTTGCGACAAACACAGCTGGAAATATCCCAACGTGTTGATGAAAAATACCGACCTTTGTCACAAAAAACACGCCTGGAAAATGTCCCCAAAATGTCATTTAAAAAATATCCAGCTTTCCGACAACCACAGCTGGACATATTCTGATGTTTACTTAAAAAATACCCAGTTTTGTCACAACAAACACGCCTGGAAATGTCGCGACATGTCATTTTAAAATAGCCTGTTTTGTTTGTTGGTCTTTAACAGTGGTCTGCAGCTTGACAGCTGTCTCGCCCAGGTGTTGCTCCATCCACCACCTCCTCCACCTAATGAGAAACTCAGCCATATACATATAATCTGAACTACATCACTTGAGAAATGTTGAACTGACACGTATGAAAAGTACAAATTCAACATATCTGTGGTTTGCAGAAATGTACAATGCTGAGATCTTATTCTTACGACTGGCTCTGATACCTAATATTCAGTTTAGTGGGTTTGAATGCTAATTATGTTGGAGGAATAATTTGCGATCAGCCTATAGTTATTGCAGCTACAGAATTTTACTTTCCAGGCAATGTTTTAGTTTAATAGCAAACACATCTTTAACACAATGAGTCTCACTGCTGGTCACAAGATGTGTGTCATCCTAAAATGGCACTGCTGTGTGGAAAATGACTCATGCCTCCTGATAATTGTTTGATTTGAATTTTCATACTGCTTAAACGTGTAAAACAGTATCAGCAGAGGGATATTAAACCTTATCTAATTAACAATATGCCACTCTGGAAAACCATAGTTAGCACCCTGTCTGTCACATCATGACAAAGACACAGTTACAGTGATGTCATTTAGGTTTGTGACTTTTTTTGAATAGCTTTTTTTTGACTTGTTCGTTAAGGATCATTCATCATTCACAGAACAGATTAGATGAATATTAAAACCATAAAGATTTTAGGTTGTTGAATTCACCGTTTTTTGTGTACACTGTGTATATATTAACGTGTGGGTGTTTGTGTGTGACTGGTAGTGTGCAATACTGGAAGTGGGGATTGGAGAATATAACTATGTGGGAAGGTGTGCAGGTTGTAAGTAAATATGAACAATTCTATCGTGTACAAGACTCAATCGAAAGGTTGTATAATTTATCACAGCTTGCCTTGGAACTGTCGATCCAAACAAAGCCTTTCCCATGATGCCACACTGGCTTTCTCACGCGCTGTACTACTGGCTCACTTCCCTGAAAATTTTCCAAGAGTATCAAAAGTCAAAGAGCCTTAAACAAAGAGAATTAAACCAGTTTAGCCTCAGACGCAACACTGAGAGAAAGTGGTGCACTTCGAAATCAGTGCAGGTGTGTTTGCAGTAAGTGGTGGGTGATAAATTCAGTTACTGCTGAACAAATCGAACAGGCCCAAAATGGCACTGTTAGACAAAATACTTACGGTACATCTCAAAAACAGAGATACAGATTTTTACCTCTTGTGTAATAAGGGGTAGATTAAGTAAATCCCATGCAGCATTTCTGGAGTAAAGTGGAGATACATTACAGTGAAATAATGATAGTGGTTGTGCCTCTACAGAAATCAAACTCCATGTGCATAACACACAATGTTCATTTGATTTTCTACCTGTTGTGTTTCTCTGTTTTGTTTTAAATATCCCTGTAGGTTTTATTTATCCTCATTATCTTTGCCAAATGCCTTTTTTAAGAGTATTGCTGTATTTTGGATGACAACATTGTTTTTGACTGTGTATGTGTTGTACACTGTGTGTGTGTGTGTGTGTGTGTGTGTGACAGATGATGAGGATGATGTCTGTAACTGTGACAATATTTTATGCCTTACCAATGAAAAGTGTTCTCCCAGAAGTGTTTCTGTAGCAGTGATGCTGGAGTTTTTTTGCTTTGTTGAGGTTTGGGTGCAATTTATAGATCTGAAATAACTGTTATTTGGACACTTTATTATAATGATGGTGGTGTCGTGCTAGCTTTTTGATTGTAGGATAAACATACTGCCATGTACAGTTTTCTGCATGCAACGCTTTGGTGTTGAGTCACTGTATAGATTAACACAAACACAGACTAACTTTTGCTATTTTGAGATTGTAGCTTCATTCTGTGACTTTATTTCAAGTTGTTTGAGGTGACTGATAAAAAAAAGCAATTAAAAAAGTTTTGGTTCTAATGGCTCAGTGCTTGTGACTGAATTGTGCATTTTTAATTTAACGTGAATCAGCATTTTGAGGGATTCATGAGCAGACTGTTCACCCTGTGAAACTGAGAAATTGTGGAGTCACTGTTTTTCAAAGCAAAGTCTTGGACTCGCCCGTATCTTTGTGGGATTAATATGTGCAAATTTTGTAAATATATGATGTGTCAATTCACATCAGACTCATGAATAAACATTCCCTTCTGAATGTGGCTACTGAGCTCACTATACACCATGCATCAAAGCTGCCAAAGCTGTGTATCTGGCATTTACCATGTTTCATTTTGCTACAAAATTTGCTCTGAATTCACTTTTTGGCAGTTTGTCCCTTTAACTAATTTCTCATTCAAAGTATACAGACTGTGTGTCAGTGAGTATGGACAGCTGTCTGTCCACCAGTTTGGTTTAACACTGAAATATCTTAACGACTACTGAATGGACTGCTGTGGTCCCCAAAGCAAAGCACAAATTCACAATAGCTGCAACCATGTACAACATGCACGCCTCTATTGCCATGTCCTCTTTTAGCCGATTAGTATGAACACAAACACACACCTTCATACACACACATACACCTGACCTCCATGCCAACTTCAGCCTCCTAGAGAAAAACTGTAGCTGCCAAAGGATAGTGAAAGTTACATGGATCGATCAACCAACCAACAAACCGGCAGAGCAAACTATAGAGCTGCTGGTCGAAGCTAAAAGTCATAATAACTTTGGTGATTCCTTTATTTCTAATCTAGCATCACCATGATGTTGACATCTGTGTCTCAATAACCACTGACATTTGATTCAGACATTCATGTCCACCTCCGGATGAACTGTAAGAACTTTGGTGATCCCTTAGTTTAGCTTGTTCAGCCTATTAAGAGATTTAGGCTGCTAAACTGAATTATTAGGCCATGTTAAAAAACTTTAAACTTTAATGCCTACATTTTAACCCTTGCCAAAATTTCAAATGTGCCAAGTTCAACTTTTTTAAAAAACACTCAAGTTGTTGTTATTGACTTTTTTACCAAAATGAAACAAATCCAATATATCCACATAAACCTCTTGGTTACATGTAGCCTTTGGTAACCACACTGCACCAGAGGGCTCTGATGGGAGCTAACATACGCTAAATAGTGCTTTGAAAAGGGGTAAAAGCGCAGTATGAATAGGAACTGCCTCTTGTATTTCACGTCATCTTGCATTTTTTTTTTTAAATTGACCAGTTAGTTACCGATTAATGTGTGTTGGGTTATTGAAAGCAATATGAACTTAAGCTGATATCCCTACATGTTTTATTAATCTATGAAAATATAATAATTTTTATTAAAATAATAATGTTTACTTTTTCTCAAAAAAATGTGTGAACAAGCGACATTGCAAATATAAAGGCCCTGACATACCAAGCTGACGGTTGGCAGTTGGTCAAAGTTGGGCCATTGGTGAGTGTTTGCCGCCCTCATTGATGCGGCGTGTCCCACACAGTTGGCCTTCATTGGCACTAGTTAGCCTCTTTTCCTCCAATTCAGCATGTTGAATTGGCATCGGCATAAGCATAAGAAATGTAAACAAAGAGCTGAAGTTGAGCGGGAGTGAGGTCACAACAAACTTGCTGTGTGAGGTAAGATTATTTTCTTTAGCAGAAATGTTTTGTGATGGTTTGCATTATTGTTCACAGGCACACAGTAAATATGGTTTGTTCTGTCGTTAATATGCTAACTGGCTAATTAGCATCAAGACGGTCTGCTGGTTTCCCTTTTTGAATGACAATTACAGACAACCGCCATCTGCTGATATGGAGGAGTACGTCCTCTCACACTGGCACAGAACACACGCGCTAGTTGGCCGAGACACGGCAACGAGAGGCAACACTGGGGGGCCTTTGTTGCCAGCAGCTCTCCGACGTCAGTTTAGTGTGTCAAGTGTTCAAGTTCAGGCTGCAATTTTAGCAATAATTTTTTAAATTATATTTCTTAAAAGTCTAGAACAAGGTGTCCCGACCAACCAGGGAAGGCCTAATTTTGGGAAGATGCACTCCTTGTACATTAAACAGACAACTGTATCTGTTCAGTGTTGCATTTTTGAAAATATTGTTCAAGTAGTCTGTGAGTGGTGGAGGGTTATTTCATGTCATTACAAAACTGTCCAAACTGACCCCGCTCTCCCCTACATATTTAAAGTATCTCTTCAGTTGACCCTACACCACCGAAAAGGAGTTCATATGGTATACTGCCTTACTCACTCTATCTTTGTTCACTCATTCCTGTAAAGGGAATTTATTTCCATGAGATTTTGTGAGAAAGGTTGGTCATGAGAAAAGGATGTATCAAAAATAGAGAGCAGTGGTAAAGAGGACACCCCAGTGATCACCGGATGAATGTGGGAAAAAATTGCATTTAACCTTTCAAGTGAAACTGGCATATCTACACAATATCACAGTTCAGCTGAGTTCCACCTTCTTCAGGTTTCTCACAGTTAGGAGGTGAGTTTATCAGATTTAGCTTAAAGGCTCAGAGGAGCACTTCTTGAGTACTCCACACTAAAACCATATAAATTCAGTTTCCATGGCAATTATGAGAATAGTCTCATTAACCATCTGCACAGAGATGCTGGTGATGTGGATAAAAAAGATGTAAATCACACTGAGAAAACTGCTAAAGTGAGTGATGTGAGCGTGTCTGCCTTTAAGGCTTGTGCCCAGACTTGCTGACTGTCCTCTCTCGCCAAATAAGGTTTCTCACTGCGTGCTCTCTCGGACCAGATAGACAACTAGGAGCACAGCATCCCCTTTAACACTCCCACCATCCTCTCTGTAGCGTAAACACGACCAGAGTTGAGTTGTTTCCATCTCAGCTCAGTAAGTCGCGATGTCATAACACATTCAGGTCATCAAGATGTAACACAGCGACAACGCTGGCTAGAAAGCCTTTTCCAACGGGGACCAAAACTCTGCTCAACATCCCAGCGTCATTAGAGGATTCAAATCACAATATATTTAAATTAAATTGACCTTTAAGCTATCTCGGATCCTGAGCTCGTGGTTTAGATACTCTGAGGGCAGTCAGTGTTTCTCAGAAATCTGGCTGGGAGTCAAATGTGGTTTCTAGAAAACAGTTTTAGAACATGTATTCTGGGAAAACAGCAGATGGCATTTGACTGGAATCAATCTCTCGGCGCGCCTATGTTTCCATGAGAATATTAAATCCCGCAGTGAAAAATATACTTCATTAATGCTCTAGATTATGACAGTGGCAGCCGCAAAATGAGAGCAATATGTTTGATTAGCTTCTCCAGCCTCAAATACGTAGTTCTACCCTGAAGTGTTTCAAGCACACGTGACGTCATTAGGCTCTAGTGGCCTAGACTCACTGCCATCAATATTGTAAGTGTATGTGCACCTAATGACCACTGTTGCTTTGTGCAATAATTCCTCACTCTAATTTCTCCAACCTCTCACAGGATACTGTCTAATAAAGCAGAAATTACACTCTTACAGCCGGCTTCACATCATTATCTGACTGGCTTTAGGCTGGTTAGGGTTTGTTCTTTAATTGGGATGATGTCTGTATTTCAGCAGCTGATGGAGCTTCTACGTGACCTGTGTCACTGAATGGAAACACAACAGCGCCACATGGTGGACACTGACATGAATCACAAACAGGCTGCGAGTTCAACACTAAAACACTACAGTTCAGAGTAATTGCTCCAAGTGTGAAAATAGGACAGATCATAGCAGAGAAGGTGACTCGGAGAGGAAAAGAGAGTGTGTGTCTACGTGTCAATCTAAATGCAATTCACTTTCCTGTGAGCATGATTCATTTGCCAGAATATTTACATGCACATATTTTGTGGATGTTTCTGTGTGTGTGTGTGTGTGTGTGTGTGTGTGTGTGTGTGTGTTCTCTTTTCCCAGGCTCTCTGCCAGTTTCCCCATAGCTGGCCAAGGCATTGCTAAATAAGGAAGACATACTCTCTCTCTCTCCCTACTGAGCTTACTCTCTGTTTTTATCTCTTCTAAATACACATTACAACCTCTTGACCCACAGTGCAGGGTACATGAGCAAAATCTGGACTATATTTTAGATTGAGATCTATGTTTTTTTTAACTGTATGTTTATTTGGAGAGCTGCAGTCCTTTTAAATAGACTGAAAGCATTAAAGGGTAACTAGTATTCTTAACCAGGACCCTGTTTTCACATATTCTTGTGTCTAAGTGACTAATGATAACAAAAAATTTATTGGTCCAGTACTGAGCGAGAACAACAGGCAAATGTGCACCATCAATTCACGTCCACTAAAAGTGCTTGCCTTAGCCACTGACAGTTTCAGACTACTTAAACTGTCTGTTTTAACTTACTGTGAGGAGACCGCGAGACTCCACACCCACCGACTGATCAGCTGATACACTCTGTTAACCTCACATTAGCAGACTGAGAGTGTTGTACACAGTGAAGTCTGACTGCCCTTTGCTGGACAAACTATGCAATTATACTATTAAGGCTCGGACATACTTTCCGAATTGAACTTGGGCAGACAGCGGCAGTCACACGGATGCACATGCGGTTGTAATCATAGTACAAGTGAGGGTTGCGTCAGCCCCCAGCACTAAATGGGAAGGCTGCGAACATTGGGTGAAAATGACACTAAGAAGAGTGGAGTGTGGAACAAGAAATCAGAGCATGCGCAGTAGGTGCACTTCCTATGCATACAATCCGTGCAGTCACAAAAATGGGCTGCACACCGACGTCCAGACCCTGGCGGACATGGATTTACGTCACACATTACAAATTGAACCTTTGAGACACACAGATGTGGAAACTATGAAGAGGCCCTTATTAAATCACCTCAAGCATTATATGTTCTGTAAAAAAAAATATTTTCATATCAGCACATACTGAAAAACACATACGTCGATACCAATATATCGGTGATATAGCGTTTTTCTTGAGTTCAATCAGTTTTAAGTTGACATTTTATCTTTGTTAGGCCTCCCTTCTCTTTGGTTTACTTAACGAGTACACAAGTTTTGAGCTGAACACGACCTATTTGCATTACCAATTCCACACAGAATAAATGGAAAATAATAAAATCTTTAACAGAATCAAGAAACAAAACCCAATTTTTACAGATATGATCAAGAATCTCAAATTTCACAACTCTCTGTGGAATCAGTCTTTTTTGTTACATCCTTTACAAACCGAAATGAGTTCCACTGCACACTGCAGCAAAATATTTTAAGTTTAGTCCTACCATTATTCAGGTGTGAATCAGTGTCCTTATCCTTGTAGTGTAGGTTGGTCCTGCGGAAGTAGACGTCTTTCCAACATTTCTCATACAGGTGGCTCCATCTTCAGGTGTGAAAACACCAAAGGATCCTCAAAGCTAAATCCTGACCTGGTATGTAACAGAGCATTATACATACGTATGTTTTAGTCTTACAGATTCCATGATGAATAAAGTGCCTGAGGAGGAGCAGCATCTCAATACATGTAAATGGTAAATCAACCCTGCATTCATGTAATGTCATAATAATCAGGAAAATGAGTTCCCGACTGGAAAATTCACATTAACGCCCCCCAAGTCGGAACAACAACCTGGAAAGTGGAACATGAGTTGCAGAGTTGACACAGCCCCAAGGAACAGCACTGGGTTATGAAGCCATTCTTACAGAGCAGCCAAAAATGGAATTACACATCTGGGTCCATAACATGATGCCACGGGGCCCAAAAAGACTTTTTCCCATAGACTTACATTGTGAGAGAGGCATCTGTAAATCAGTGGATACATTTTTCTGAGTATCACAAACCCTGCAAAATGACTCATTTTACTATCAAGGTTTTATCCATTGGGTCCTATAACATTTCAGAGGTCTAAAAAAGCCACACAATTTAATCATTTTATCACCATTCAACTTAAAGGAGTGCTAAACCTGAAGTTAGTCGTTCGGTGACCTAAGTTAACCACTACATCACACTTGGCAGCGCTCAGCAGGTGTTAAGTCCTTAGTGCACTTGCTCACGGGCCCCACAATATATCTGGGTAATTTTCAGGCTCCCAGGAACCCTGCTCAACCTTGCAGCCAATTTTTCTCAGCAGCCACTCGCAGCGTTGCCGAGATAAATCTCCTGCGGCTCAAAAAGCACCTTCTCTGTAGGCCACCATTATAAAAGAGACACCTGTAAAACTCTTGACGGGACACCTTGAACTGCAAAGAAGGTCAAGTATGACTCTTTCTATTGTGAAATTTTGATCCATGGAGGGTTTGTATTTGTAAACCCTTCCTGGAGCCAAGACAAAGCAATCTAAAAGTCTGTGACACCATCACAATATAAAGCCTATGAGCCAAGCGGAAACTTGCCAATGGTATAAACAATACTGCACATGTTCAGTTAAGCCTGGAATCAAGAACCTTTTTTGGCACGATCTTGGTATCATTATACACCTCAGGTAATTTCATGCTGCGTAAATTGAGCTTTTCTGGCTTTACATGTCCAGACTCTGACACTGTATCCCGGTCTCTTTATACATCCATGGAGTTGACGTCATATGTGCAGAAACATGGTGAACTAAAGCAATTCTTCGGTTGCTGGCGATAAACTTTTTATTAATTCATAGTCTGCTTGTCAGTTTTTTGCTCACATATAATTTGTAATGTGGTATGTTAGTGTTCACGTAGAGTGACCGACATAGGTTATTATTCATCAGGTAAGCAATATTTTAGAACTTTTACAGGAGGGTGGTATGGTAACAAGTCTCAGAAAAATCACTTTGTAAAATTAAGCTTTAAAGTGTTTCAATTTCAACTTGAAGCTTGTGAAAACAGCAAAGTCGGAAGCACAACTTCCGGACATGGAAAAATCGGACAATCCCGGAATGCAACAAACAACCACATTCTAAAATGGCGGCCGCTCACCTCAATTTACTAACAAAGCTAACGTTAAACTTGACCGTGTCTGTTGCACATAGCTTCTAAATATGCTTTACATTAAGGCAAAAAAGTCAAAATATAATATATATAATATATAATCGAATTTGCACTGTTACATGTTCCGCTTGTAAAACAAAGAAATAGCATGCTAATTAAGTTAATGCAGGGAAAATAGTTTTTAACTCACCGAATCCTCGTTAGAAACTTGAACAAAGAACAGAATCCAGCATATAGACAGCAGGTGAACACAAAATCCTCAAACAATGATAAAAATAAAACCTTTAACTTGCTTCTTTCCTATTTTCCTTCTCGCTTCCTGTTTGTCACCAGCACGCGGCGCTACAGGTAGTGACTGCATTTCTTAAAGGGACAGTACACAAAGTAACAACATATTGATTATTTGTTTAACCTTTCATTTGTGAAAGTTTATATTTCATTGTTTAATGCATTTTAGAACAATGTGTAATGTTAATGTTAATGGTAATAGGCCTTTAATTGCAACATTATATAGTTTGTTTTTTTTTGTTTCCATAAAATAATAGCTACTGTGAAGATATTCTTTCAGCTTCAAACGGCTTCCTCTGCAACAGTTTTCTCTCTTTTGTATTTTTCTGAAACCCAGCAGCAGCCGCAGACATTTTCATTCCAGGTTTCTCAGCTGTTTCCTTACTGGTTTCTGCTGTTTCTTCTGCTGCCAAGATGCACTGGCAGCTCCTGTGATGCAGCTGTAACATCCACTCAGTAATGGTCTACATGGAGTGACCCAGGAATGAGTCCTGACACCCTCGTCTCAAAGTCAGTGGGTGTTTTGAATGGGTCTTTTTTTTTCGTTGGATGCCTTGAATTAGGTCTGTGGTTAACAAAGCTTAAGAGGCTTTAACATTCTGTTCTGGGACATAAAATTTGAAACTAGGTGTCTTAAAAAAGGCAGTTAACAAGTGAGCTAAATGAGACTACAGAACGTCACACCAAACACGGCTTTACAGTCTTGTGAAGTCTTGTACACAGCTGTTCCAGTCTTGCTGTGGTGACTAAATTAGGTCATGTAGTTCGTTTATAGCCTAACATTAGCTTTTTACTCATGACAATTGCATTTATGCTTCAAAAATCATGACAGCAGTGTTCATTTATGAAGATAATCTTGCTTAACGTAATAAGTATGTGAATTTTCAGTTGCACACATTGTTTAATTTTTGCAATAATCCAAAAATCTCATTGGCTTTTTGATAAGGGAACCAGGGTGACACTAACTTCCACGTGAGCCTGCAAAAAAAATAGTCATCCCTGCAACACTCTATTGACTTAGGTTACATATGTGTTCCCTTGTGCCGTTTTCAGCCATGCCTCCAAATCTAGCTGTAAATGTGAATGGTGAGACTGGCACATACGCATACTTCGCAAAATGGCAAAGCTGCACCGCTTTTAGAGGGACAGAAAACAAAAGGTCTTTGTTTATCATGTGACACTTGTTGTTGCCATTTGTCACTGAAACAAAGTATGAAAATAGGGTCCAAGCTGAAAAATACAGAAGTTCAGATCACACACACAAAACCACACAGAGCCACATGACAAGTATAGATCAAACATTTACTCTTTCCATACACAACTTTCAGTTTGATTAGAAATCTTCAATCATCTTTTCACCGAGTCTTGATATGAAATATAAAGTCGAGAAGCTAAAAGCCATCATCTGGAAACTACAGGCACCTTGTTTTTTTTGTTTTTTTTCTTTTCATCAGTTTTTCTGCTTCACACCAGAGACCATAATAACTGTATTCACACAGCAGAGTTGAGAGAAGTTTCACAGTTGCACACCAGCCAGGTGACGGAGGATTTCACACCCACGGAGGCATGGAGAGATTACAGACTTGTGGAAAACTAGGTGAGCCCATGAGCCGAGCGTGTGCGCTATCAGGATGAGCTCCATCCATCCCGGCAGCTCATTAACATTCATGACTAAACACAGGTAGACGTGGGCTGTGCTCTGTCGTTCTGTCAGACCTCTTGCAGTAAGCAACATGAATCTATATGGTTTCATTTCTATACGTTGCAACAGTTCAAGAGATAACATGTAATCAACTGGAATTCATGAGCTAAATCTGCTGAAGACAAATTATCAGATAGGACACAAAGAACAAAAAATCTGCAAGAACAGATATAAAGATTTCATCCCCAAAGACTGAGTAAAACCATGCTTTAAAGAAACAGTGTGCAAGACTTAGGGGGATTTAGTGGTACCAGCTGTAAAGGTCTGCAGATTACAACCAATTTAAACTTCTCCCGGTTAGTATTCCTTTGGTGTGCGTTGTTCAGGAGGTTTGTCACAGGAGCCAAATTATCCGCAGTGGCCTCTTTCTCTCCCAAATAAACAGACGCAGTGATTTTAACAGGTAAAAACACTGAATAAAGCAGTTTTACATTTTAAAAAAATCTGTTTTTCCGACACTGTTCGGCACATCAAAGATTGGTGCTCACGTTTTTTCTTCGACAACTCAAGATCTAGATATTCAGGAGGTTTTTACCAGGAGCCAAATTATCCACAGAGGTCTCTTCCTCTCCAGAACAAAAAGATGCAGTGATTTAAACCGGTAAAAACGCTGAATAAAGCAGTTTTACATTAGAAAAATATGATTTTCCAACAGTGTTTGGCATGTCGAAGACAAGCCGCAAGCCCAGCACTTGCAAATGTGTGCTTAACTTTTTTCCCGGATAACTAAAGATGCAGACGTTCAGGTTTTCACTGGGAGCCAAATTTTACGCAGATGTCTCTTCCTCTCCGAAACAAACAGACACAGTGATTTACACCAGTAAAAACACTGAATAAAGCAGTTTAACGTAAAAAAAAAAAAATAGTGCTTATAGACTAAACAAAACCTATATTCCATTTCTGCTAATATATCCCCCTGAATCCGACACACTGGACCTTTAACCCGAGGTTCACTGACATATATAGATCCTGAATGTCATGTTAATGTTCATCTGAAACAGACTGACAGTTTGAATCAATGTTCTGCCCACAGAAAGCCTCCCTTAAAAGCTAAAAGCTATCAACAGCAACTGAAATCTTTATGTCTACACTGACAGAGACACATACATGAGTTCAAATTTAGCCCTCCTTGTGTGTGAATGCTGACAAATTCCAGTTTGTCACATTTTCTATAAATGGGTAAATTATCCCGAACTTGATCGCTTGGCAACATCTCAAAAAACAATTTTGTTCTTATCAAAACTTCAACATGTATTCTGCTGTCTACATTTAGACCAAGCCTTATTATTCATATCCAGACAAGCTAATCAAACTTCCCAGACGTGTTGGTCCTGGCCAATTCTGTGACTCATACTGCCTCTGTATTGTACTGACCCCATCTATTATGTGACTGTAGGTTTACATAAAGAGTTTAGTCCTCGTCTTGAGTACAATCATTGTTTGATGTTTTCACCTGTGATGTTTCTGACAGATTGCAAACTGATTTCTCAAAAGTCCAACAAAACACAGCAAAGCAAAACACATGAAAATGCAAGAATCATCTTGAAAGCAATGAAATTCCAACTTTTTTTTACATTCATTTTACACATTAACTACTAACGCAAGGCTGTTCGTCTCTCTCCCTCCATCCTCCTCAGTCTTTTCAGTCTGTCCTCTCAGGGCCATATATAGAGTTTTGTCTTAAAGTACTCCAGATGTTGCTGCTGCCTCTCAAACAAAGACATGATGGCTGAAAATAAGCGCCTCTCAATTGTAGCCGGGTACCTAAAATGGGAAACATATGCTGGTGCTTGATAACCAGTTACTAGCTGGTAACACGGCCTCCACTTTGCAGTTGTGCGTCCTCACACCACGATCTCGCTGCTGACTTGCACTTGCCGTCCGTTGGCCCCAGGATCCGTCCATCAAATCGCCTGACACTTGGGATGAGCTTAGGCTGACTGAGAGGGTGGCGTGCGTCCTTCCCAGTACTTCTGATATGCCGTTTGGAACATGTCCTTACACCGCAGCTTTGCATCGAGCCGAGAGCAGATGAGAAATGAGCCTCCCATCTTACGGTGGAGCGAGTACGTCTCCTCGGGAGGCGGGGTGAGCCGGTGTTTGAGCATCACGGGGATGAGGTTGTGGATTCTCTCGGTGGTGGACTGGGAGCCAAATTCAAATTCCTCTGTGGAGGCAAAGGCCTCGCCGAGGATCATCACCGCGTCCACATGGGCATTTATCATTGCCTGGATACAGGGAGAGGAAAACACATTCTGACCAGTCTGCACAGTCAAATAGGTCTGGTTTAAAAAAGGAGTAAAGGAGAATATTTTCACTTCTTTACCTTGCTGAATTAACTTAATCAGTTCCCTATTTATGCTCTCGTCAAAGCCACCAGACTCCATTAAGAAAAACAGCAATTTTAGCTTGCTGAACACAGAAGCTGCTGGTCTACCGCTGCCTCACACAGTTAGTTTGTTTGTGTTATTATGTGACTTTTGGGGAGTCTGAGCTAACCGTCTTCAACATTTAAGTCACACAATAACACAAACAAACTAACTAACTGAGGCAGCTGTAGACCAGCAGCTCCTGTGTTCAGCAAGCTAAAATTACTCTTTTTCTCAATGGAGTCTGGCAACAAAATTGTTTTAGTTCCTCTTTAGAAATCGCTGTCGCAGCAAGGTAAAGCAGTGAAAATATTCTCAATATGGTGTACACTGTTATTGATTTTACAGGTACTCCTGCCCCCATCCACAGCACTGCATTGCTTAGCTTCCATGGCAGTACTCCTGTCTGCTTCTCCAAACAAACCAAGACATTTACTATCGGTAATACACTGACTAAGGAGAAGTACCTCATACAACCCACTTCAAAAGATAACAACTAACTACCTTTCATGACAGATAAAACAATTTCCAAATCCATATCTCTAGTTGGATGATTGTGTCAGTTTCACAACAACCACTGATGTTTTGTTTTAGTTTCTGTCACCGCTACATCCTGTGTCTCTTGGTACAGCTGTACCAGTGTACGTGTGGAGTAGACAGACAAATAAAAAGATATTTACCTTGGACTCATACCCAGTCAGGAACTTCATCTCGATAGATTTTTTCAGCACTCCCTCTCTGTCTCCTTCAGCAGCTGAACGGATTATCTACAATCACAAACAGGTGATGACTGTTACCACCATCACTTCAATGTCTCTCTCTCCATCTCTCAGGCATGTTTTAATATCTCATGCATGGCAAAAAAAATCTTATAACTGAGGTGTGTTTCTTCAAGAATTCACTTACAAATAAACCACAGCAGGTACACTCTTCCACTGTTTTTGGCAGTGTGCTCAAATAAAAGAGTTCTGGGAAGCAGTGTGACACAGTATCCATCATATTATCCATAAAAATACCTCTAGACTCAAAGCTTTTTATACTTGGTTTATATCCAGCCAATCATAACAGCAGACAGAGAAAACACATTTTTTTAAAGAAATGGGCCTGTTATTGTCTGAAAGAGTTATTGCTCTTTCTCGGAAGAAAGTCAGTAGGCCGGGTATGGGGAAATGGATTTCTGAACTATCGACAACTCTGCTCCTGGAAAAAATTACATATGCTATCAGGGGTAATCAATCACTCATTTCTACAACATTGCACTAACATGATACTCAACCTGTAACCTTTTATTTCATTTTATATTTTTATTTTATTTTTTAATTAAATTAATCTAATTTAATTTAATACGATTAAATTTTATTCATTTTTTTATATTATTTTATTTTTTATTTATATACTTTAGCTGTGGGGTTGGATTACATATGTGTTAAATCTTCAGCGGCTGTAACAAGATTTTGTTTAGGTGTCCTTTTTTTGCATGTTTGTAGATGTATATATACACATACTGGTACATGTGAATGTGTATGTCTTTGTTTATTGTTGTTAAAATCAATAAAGACGCTGTTGGAATTTAAAAAAACAGTACAATTTTGATTTTGTTTCCACTTCAGGTTTCAAAATGTCTTTTCTGCAACAAATCAAAACATAAACAAAAACAATAGGGGTGATCAAAAATACGGCACTGTTGGAAATCAAAGTTAAAAAAAAGTAAGAATGAGGTTCACTGATTTTACCTCTATGTAGACATCTGTGAAACTCTGATCGAATCCTCTCGTGGCTCCAAAGTCCAGCAGCGCCACCTGAAGAGACACAATCCAGTGATGACGTATAATTTTCATTACTCTCAAATCTCACTGTCAATGCCGTATTAATGCACTTATTATCAATCATCGTAGATGTAACTATAGTAACAGTGGTATTCAGGCTGTGGACAGACTCACCCTGTGTGTCTGTGGATCATAGAAGAAGTTGGACCAGTTGGGGTCAGTCTGCATGTACCTGAACTCAAACAGCTCTCTGAGGCACAACATCAGGATGTTCTCACAGATCTGAAACAGACACAAACATGAGGATGTAAGAAAAGCTGGGATTTATGGGAGGAAATGAAAGGAGAGGGGTGGGGATAAAACCAGAGACAGGTGGCGGCAGAAAGAGTTCCCAGTTCTGCCACCAGAGATGCCTCCACTTTGTATTTACTGATCAGAAAGAAACTAGTTCTGTCTAACTCAAACACACATACATACACACATACACCCCCTGAACACATTAACTTAACTTTCCACTCAAGATGAACACACACATTAGTCAGCTAAACATCTAATGATCCCTTCATCTGTCTAGTTTGTCAGCTGTACCTCGTTCTTCAGCTCCTGTGTGAGGTTCTCAGCCTGGTCAAGGGGAAACCCTGAGACGAGCTCAGTGGTCAGGACACTACCACCGGACAGCTCGTCTATCACCTCTGGCACATAGAAGAACGGATGGTCCTTCAGTAGCTCTCTGAGTGAGACAGATGAACAGATACAAAGACATAAATCAGGTTGGCAGGTAGTCTGTAAATCTATATTCATCTATATTCTGACCTTAAACCAAAGAGTGTAATATGAATCTCTGTAATGCTATGTGTTCCATAACATAGAGACAGCACATTACGGTCACCGCAGCGATGGTGTTAAGAGTCATATCAAGCCATAACTTAAGCTCCAATGTGGGTCAGGGTGCAGTTGGCCCTAGAATTAAAGGCTAACTCCAGTACTTTTCAGCCTGGACCCTATTTTTTTTTTTTTTTACATGTTTTTGTGTTTCATTTCTGAGCGCTGATGAAATATAAATACATGTACAAAGTATAAAACTGTTAGAAATTAACAACTGGTGCGTAAAAAATAGGCTATTTTACCATGTTTTTGAGTGACTAATGGGGACAACATTTTTTTAAATTGGCCCGGTATTGAGAGAGAGGGCTCCTGGAATCTAAGGCCCAGACACACCAAACTGTCTTCAGAAAACTAGCGGCGACAAAGGCCCACTGCTGCGTCTCTTGACGTCGCCATGTCTCAGCCAAAAAAGTTGCACGCGAACACACCACAGACTAACCAGCATGTACGTTCTTGCCCTGCATGAGAGGAAGTAACTCTCCACACCAGCAGATGGTTTTAGTCTGTCATCGTCATTCAAATAGGGATGATGCTAGTTAGCCAGTTAGCACATTAGCAACACACCCAATGTTGAAAGAACAAAGCATTTACGTGCGCAAGTGAACAACAACACAAATCATCACGAAACATTCTGCTCAGGAGCTCAATGGCTAAAGATAGATAATCTTACCTAATGCAACAAGTTTGTTTGGTCTCACTCCCTCTTAACTTAAGCTGTTTGTTTACTTTCCTCACCCCCATTTCTCTTCTCATGAGCTCATCTGAACTGCCAATCAGAGTGATATTATTTACCAACGGGCTCTGCCGTCACCAAAGCTGATTCAACATGCTGAAGCGGCCAAAAGAAAAGTTGACGGGGCCAATGAAGGACAACAGCCTGGCAGTGACTAAGGACCAACTGTCAGCTTGGTGTGTCAGGGCCCTGACAGCAAAAATACAGGGGACACAGGTGCAGTGGCTTCCAAACACTCCATAACCAAGTGCATTATCACTTGGTCACGTAGCTGCCATGCCATATGTTAGACATATGCTACATAACACTCACCTGAACTTCTTTGCACACTGGGCTTCTCTAACATAATCGCACTCCAGTGCCAGCTCTCTGCTCATCACGTCTATCAGGTGCTCTGGAAACAGACCTAAAGAGAGACAAAGACAATGAGGGCAGCTGTGCACGTGTGCGCTGCTCGTGTATTAATGAGAAGGTGAGCGTGATTGTGTTTGCGTTTGAATGTGTACCTTCGGGCAGGGCATTGCTCATATTCAGCACCGTCATCAAGTTGTTGACGTCACTGTTGATACTCTGAGCCACACCAGGGTACTGGGTACAAACAGAGGAAGACACGTCTTACTTTAATGTGCTCATAAAATTAGGGAGGGTCATTAACTCTTCTGTAGTCGCCTTAATCGTAATCACACTTTACGCATAACATAATGACTGTTTTTTAATGCCTCTGATTTTTACACTCATCTGTGTTCTGTGAACAAAGTCAGTAAACAGACCACAGAGGTCAGATTATGTGTGGTTTCTCTCTGACCGCATGTTTGAGAAAAACAGGGAGGATAAACAAATGTGACACACTCTCCAGTTACAGTGTTTCTCTTAATAACATGAGACTGTCGTGTACACACGTTCATAGTGTACCTGTATTTTCATGGCCACCTCCCTGCCGTCCTTCATCCTTGCCAGGTGAACTTGGCCGATGGACGCGGCTGCGAACGGACGGTCCTCGAACGACTCCAGCTTGTCTCTCCAGTTAGGACCCAAGTCACTGTTGAGTGCTTTCTACAGAGGGACACACGCAGTTGATAATTACATCATCAGTTAAACTACACCTTATCCAATTATATTCCCCAGTTAAAGAAAAAGAAAAGTCCCTTACTGTCATTTGTTTGATCGGCATGAAGTCAGCGCTCTGTCTTACACGCTCAAAGATCTTGGCGAGTTGAGGGTTGATGAATGCGTCATCTGAAATACAGAAACACACCTGTTTTTGTCTAAACTGGACAGAAATGTTGGTCTGGTATGTAGGTGCAGGCTGGCAGATCGCAAGTTTTTAATCCAGGTGTGGTCATTGCTTTTAGATGCCTATAAAACTCTTATACATGACATAATGCACTCCTTAACTAGAGGTTCATAGCTTTCAAAAAAACAATATAATCAACAAAACTGATGGGCTAAAATGTCATTATTCAGCTGAGCTTTGTTAACCCAGACATGACAGTGTAAGCCAGAAAATTGTATGTGGTCAAGTGAAATCACAAAAGCCCCGTTTCCACCAAACACTTTCAGCCTGGTAATTTTGGAACCAACAGTAACCCTTTAGACATGGTAGCTAGAGCCTAGTGTTTCCACCACAAACAGCACTGTGGGCTGGGGTTGTTGTCACTCACTGTATTTCCTCCTGCGTCAGTCTGCACCTCATTTATCGTCCACAGAACGAGGCTGCACGCCAACATTTTCAGAACAAAATAGAACAGGCTGCAGTGAGAGTCTCTCTCCATGGGATATTTAAAAATAGCAGGTTTGTGCATTTAGTCCTTCTCAGGCAAGCTCAGGGGTTTAGTGTTGCTGCAGCTCACAGGAACGACAATCTGCAGCCCTTTTTTTTTTTCTGAGTGAGGAATATATACAATTCACATAACCCCGTCAAAATGAATATATATAAACACTTAAAGATCTACTCATTACTAAAAGTGTATGTCATATGAAAACTAAAGTGATGGTCAAAGTTGTCACAGTGATATTTAAAGTGTGTTGATGGATTCACGTCTTCATCTCATGCATTGAGTAACATTACAAGTAAACGTTCCACCTTAAAGTCGCCAACAGTCGGCTCAGTGAATTAAGTTATTTTCTCTCCGACTCCAGCTGCTGCAAGACTTAACAAAACATGCTGTAATTTTACTGCTACAGTTTACTAATAAAACTCTCCACAGTATGAACAGTGGTTACATGAGCCTCAAAACCAGCCACAACTCAGCCCTGAGCAGAGTGACCGTCCTCTACTGACCAATCAGACTGCAGTGTTCACAGCTCCACCTTTTAGTACCAGATCTGTGTGCTAGCTACCCCAATAAAGGGGGGACCAAAAAAATTGGGACAGTAAGAAACGGCTCCACTGAACTGAACTGAACTGCTCGGTGAAACAGGGCTAAAGATTCCAGGTTTAATTATAGTCAATAATACTTTATTGCATTAAAAGCTTATTCTGGCAGCTACAAATATTAACTTGGCTGATAGTGCTGATCATATAAATAATCAGCACTATAAACTCAATTATCAGTTTTAAAATAACTTCAATCCCCTCAAGGTTGACACTATTTTGGAGCGGGGCTAAAGGGCACAATGGTTGGACGCACAATCATCCGGCCACAACTGAGTTCCTGCCCTGACGGATAAATGTCAGCAGTGCACAAAGGCCACTGTGGTGACTTTCATCATCCAGATATACTTGACTCCAGCCATGTTTTAGTTTCTTCTATTATTCTTTCAACCTTGTTCATTCTCTGTCGGTAGAGCTGGGACTTGAGTGTGTGTGTCTAGCCACGGTAGATTACTGTGACCTTTTTATCCATTTTAGATTTGAGAATCAACTTGTTGCCACCTTGGCGACAGAGTAAAGCTGTGCCAGTTCTGCAAATAACCACACTCATGTACACAAGGTCAGTCCAGTGTGCTGAGTCCTGGTTAGCACACACTGGGCTGCCAGTGTCCTTTTCTCACCTATTACAATTTTTGGGATTTATCACACTCACTCCGCGTAACTGTCTGTGTAAAGTGCACACTAATATGTTATAAGCTCAGTATGTGAATGCCAAAGAGCAAGGGTCAGCAGCCAAGGTCAGGCAGCAGGGGCAACAGAGACAAACAAAATTAATGATGTGTTTAGTGCTGTTACATGATCCAGGCGAACTCTGTGCCAGAATGTTTACGGCCACCGGCCTTCCGCTCTTGAACTTTGTCTGGTGAATGTGTGCCAAACACAAGCTAATATTAACCTACATTACGGCTGATTCTCAGCTGCTGCTATCTGCGTGTTTGTGTGTGAGAAAGGGTCGATATCAAAGCACTGACAAAGCATACAGGAAGGCATCTACAGCTCTCCAAAACACCACTTCATCTGTACCGAGTCAGATGTCTGATAGAGATGCTACAGTGAGGACATTTTCCCCAGTTGATCGTCTCATTAGGGGAACACCGTATCATCGGTCACACTTTAGTATCAGCCAGTATTCGCCTTGTTGACTGCTATCAGCAAATAAGATTACATTCACTAACGGCAGCGGCCGATGTTTCACGGTTGTGTCACATCAGTTTTGCCCAGGCTAAAAGCAGGACTACGAACTCTCGGCGTCTGGTCATCCTGGAGACAACAGAAAACATGTTTGGGACAGGGAGATCTTTCCAGGAAGACAGGATGCAGTACACTCACTTTCTGTGCACCAGGGGACGCACTCTATTGTTTCCCTGATAATGCTGCCTTGTGAACAACAAATCCCTGTTGACATCAGCAGGAGAGCTGGTTAACGTTAGCTATTATCAGCTGATGGCCTGAATTAACAGCTAACACAGGCTGTGTCAAGTTAAATTATGATGCATTTAAGCTCTCCTCTGTAAAAATGAGCATTGGTCGAAGGTAAGTTATAACATTCCATGATGTGTTCTAATGTAAATCTGTAAAATGTAGTTTTTGGTGAGAAACTTTAATAAATACAGTTGTTTGAAGGAGAAATTGTGCTCATTCAAAGTTAGTGTAATGTTTTGAGGAAGATATTTTGTTTCCTTGGCAGAAAAAGGGGGAATAAATACAACAAAACAAAATAAACAACAAAAACAACATCGGAATCAGTATTGGCCAAAATTGTTATTTTAAACATCAGCAATGGCCCAGAATTTTGCAATCAATGCATCGCTAATTACAACTTTTACTTAATTTTACACAAAAATAGTGCTGTAGCACGTCACTGCTGATGCAACCCAACATTTCCTCCTGCTGCAGCTTCACTTTAAAAGCATTTGACTGGCGACACATGAGTCAACTTTTATTATATAGTCGTCACAGGAAATGCAATGCGTGTCAGTGAGATTAGCACCACGTCTATCAATCATCAGTAATGCATCTATAAAACAAGACAAGTCATTTTTGGCATTTGTTGACAGCGGATCAGTTTGAAAGGGAGCAGGGAGTAATGGAAGAAGACAAGCTGCACACCTCCAACTTCTTAGCGATGTAACCAACTCCTTTCACTTTATTAGCATTTTCAGGTTCCCTATTAGCATCAGGTTTAAATCCAAAATACTGCCAAAAAGCTGAATTTGTTTTTTGACACCAAATTCTCCTGTGTGTCAACTCAACCATATGAGTGAAATCTGACTTCTGCTACTCAGTCAAAACGATGGTGGGGGTGTAATGTAATCAGGGTATACCCAAACACTGGGCAACATTAGACCCTAAAAATAATGGCTGTAGCTGCTGTGATGTCCCCACTGATTTGTGGACTCCTATTTTAAAGTGTCATGTTTGGCATTTTGGCCGTCGGCATCTTGCTTTTTTGGGCAAAACAGCCTGTCACTCAAAGCCACCACGTCCTTCATTTGGAGTAACTTCAAGCCTTAATAAAATGTAAGTGGGTGAGTTATTTCAAATTCAACTTCATAGAGTTGTCATGACTTGGGAAATTAGCTAAAGGGGCCCAAACTGTTTTTGTACCAGGCTGTAAACATGTTATTTCCACTATAAAGCTGGCCATTTTAACATGTGCATCTATGAGGTTTGATTGGCTTCTGGAGCCGGCCTTGTCACTTCCATATGGGCTTCACTATTCAGCCCTGGAGGTTGCCGCTTGCATTAACACTGGTAACACCGATTTCTGCGGCATGCTTCATGTATGTACAGTATGTTTGTCACACACCTTGAATGCTGAGCATCTGTCCCAGTTTTAATGCAGCTCCTCTCACTTTACACAGGTTCTGACGATGCGTTCGGCGTTGGCCTCGTTCAGGAAGGGGCTGGAGTCCAGAACACCTTTTTTAGAGTCAGCTGCAAAAGAACAAAACAGACAGGATGTTGGTTCCTGTTGCGCACAATGCCTCCTCTGACAGCCTGTCTCAACACTGAAATCATACTTGAGAGCTAAAGTTTTATCTACATCTGTAGCTATGTAACTTTTTTTGTTTTATGAACTGGTGATTTGAAATGATCAATCTCAATATCAATAGCTAAGGTTCAAGTTTATATAAAATACGTGCATGTGTGTACGGCCTTGCCTTAGTAGATGTGTGTGTCTGTGTGTATATGTGTCAGTAGGTCGTCAGGTAGTGTGTTTTAGTGTGTCTGGAGCTGCCTTCAGAGGCTTTAGCAGAGATTTACCACACACACACACACACTCACTTGTGTTGAGTTCGTCCCTGCTGGGATTAACGCACACTCACACAAATACTCAGAAACAGATGCACAAATGCTACAGATTTACGCCCGTACGCTGCTTCAGCTTAGCTCTGTTTTGGGATTAGCAGGCTCGCTGTGCAGAGCAAGAATGTCTGTTTAGCTTGCAGGTTGGTGTGGGAGGTGGCCTGATTGCTAACAGCGCTCTGTTGACATACACAACGTGTGCAGCGTGTACCAACATGCAAGAAGGATGGGCAGTGAATGATGCTAGCTTTTACAGTGGTGCTATTCATCAGGAAGGCGGCTGCAAAGTCTCATAATAAACAGAAACAGAAAAACCGGTCCTTGCAGGCAAAAAACTCGGCCAAGACGTGGCCTACTTTATTTACTTTGCTCATTTTTCTGCCTACACAAAGCCATGGCACAACGCATTCAGAACCATGCAGCATGACGACGGTGAAACTGGCCTTGTGCAGTCCTAGACAGGATTAACCTGCTATAAGACTTCAAAATTTCAAAATTTCAACAGAGAATTCAAACAACT
This sequence comes from Epinephelus cyanopodus, assembly GCA_026686955.1. Classification (NCBI taxonomy): domain Eukaryota; kingdom Metazoa; phylum Chordata; class Actinopteri; order Perciformes; family Serranidae; genus Epinephelus; species Epinephelus cyanopodus. The sequence goes on along the minus strand of CM048925.1, from coordinate 10,162,322 downwards.
GAATCTCATAAATACCTGAACATCGATGCAAATGCAATCACAGCCTTTTTATGTGCAGCTGTGTGGTAAAGAAAAGGTTAGCCGTGGAAGCTGTGCAAGCGTGGGTGTGTTAGTCTCGTTACCTGCCGCACCATTATGTCTCATGGTCTTCTTGGCAACTTCCGCAAGTGCTCCGATCCCCAAACCTACAGCTAGACCTGGCAGAAATACAAAGACAGCAACAACAACACAATTAACGTGGAGTGGCACAAAGGGTAAATTCGGTATTGATGGATGATGATGAAACTACTCTGAATATGTCACATAAAACACTTTAAAAGTAACACCAGAATGTTTCTGCAGCTGAAGTTATGGCTGGAAAGGTAGCCTAGAGAAAGACTGATGAGGTCTATCTGACCGTAGTGTTGCTTTAGAATAACGGGAGCTGATTAACAGGGTGTGGATTATTGGTTTTACTGATAAAATATTATCTGTTTATCCTCGTTCTCATCACATAGGTGTCTCATGTTATTTTGAGCTGCAGCGATGGAATCAGGTGTAAAAGTAGCAGCACTTTCAATGGTCATTGCAAACTTTGGGTAAGTTCAAATAGTGCTAAAATCATGTATTTAGTGTGTAAACGATCTCTCCGTTTGTTAGAGGCTCTGTTTTAAAACTGTGGAAATAGAGCCCTAGAGCAATAAAATGATTCTACTGACCTAAAATAATACATAGAGTACACTTTTTTACCTCAGCCTCCAGGCATACAGTAACAATCTCACATGTCAGAGAGCATAAAAAGGTTGTAAATCAAGACATAAAAGCACATAGTCATACAGTGACTCTGTAAAAACATCCCTTTGGTGAGTGTATAAACAGTCAGGTGTTTTCCAAATAGCATGACACAGAGCCAAATAAAACATAAGCAGATAAACACATTCATTAACTCGGCAGTGTGCAATGACAGAACTTGAACAGCTGCATTGCTAATTCAACAGAGCACGTGGAAATAACATCCATCATTTAATCATATCAACAATTAAGCTCTTAAAAATACTTAATCCTCTGTAAAGGTTAGACGGCGAGTTTGGCAGATAATGAAAAGAATAAAGAGCGAGTGCGTTCGGGGCTGTTTGTGCACGAGTTCTCCCCAGCCTGGTCTCTCTCTTACATAACTCAGCATTACATAATCAGTTAGTCAGCGGTCTCTGAAGCGACAAATCTAAAATCCAACGGTAGATGGACAAATCAGGACACAGCGTGCTCCAGTGTCCTGTGTCCAAGCTGGCTGAGCGTTTCTTCATGGGTCAACTACATGTCAGCACCTCTATTGTTGGAGACGGTTCTGACCAGTGGGAATGAGGATGTGCGTCACACTTTGTGAGAAAACGTGTTGAGTTTTTTACTACATAAGAGTGTGTGTTAGTGTGTGTAACCTGATACAGTATTATCTGATTCTTTCTGTGTGTGTACAGACTGACCACTGTTCACCAATTGCAAGCTCTGAAACATGATTTCCTGCTCTTTCATTTGATTTCAGGAGAACAAAGACGAGAAAAGCTCAAATAAACAGTCCCTGTTCCTCACAGAAAGTATTTATATGCGTGCCAACAGTGAGACATCAAAGCAAGGTTGCTAAAATTGCTGTTGCCAGGAAACATGTCGACATATTTAGAATACTTTTCTGCTTTTTCCTCTCACCTAGACCTGCATTCGTTATCTCCACACAAGGCTGTGAATAACACAAGATCAGCCGAGATAAAACGTGTGTAACTTTGTCAACAACTGCTGCAGGAAGGTGAAGGACAGACAGAGGCCACGTTCCTCCGCCCCTCCCTCCGTATCTGACACCTTCTAAATGTTACCACTGTCAACATGCTGAATCAACTCTGCTCTGCCCTCTGCGTCTCAGGCCTTGTTTACACCTGGTCCTGACATGCGTCCTGGGTGATCGGATCACAAGTGGAAAGCTGTAAGTACGTCAGTTCACACCTGCTATTAGAACACATCTCCACACACGTCCTGAGTGAGCACTTGTGATTAGATCTTATGTCTCTGCTCTACATGCAAATAAACACATGCATCATTTTCCTTTGCGAAGACCAGATGTGTTGCTGTTTTCAACAGGTGGGAGGCAGGATGCACTTCCTGTGCCTAGTCTGCTGGCAGTAAAGAGAGAGGAAGAAGAAGAGGTGGAGCTCCCAGGAAGAAGAAGTGAAGAAGAAAAGAGTAAAGAAAAAAGCAGACTCCCTCTGAATAGGCTGCTGGAAATCAAAAGAAAACGTGCATTTCCCATGAAGAAGAGGAAGAAAAAGAGAAGGACAAAGAAAGAGAAAAACAAGACTTCCCGTGCATAGTCCTCTGGAAATTAAAAGAAGAGGAAGTAGTGCATTGACCATGGAGAAGAAGAGGAAAAAAGAAAAAAAAAAGAAGAAGAAGTAGGAAAAAGTAGAAGAAGACTTCCTGTGCATAGTCTGCTGGAAATTAACACAAGAGGAAGGAGAAGAACTGCATTTCCCATGAAGAAGACAGGAACAAAGAAGAAAGAGGAAGAAGAAGAAGAAAATGAAAAAGACGAGGAAGACTTCTGGTGCAAAGAAGAAAAAGCAGAAGACTTGCTGTGAATAGTCTGCTGAAAATTAAGAGGAAGAAGAAGAAAAAGGAGAAGAACAAGAACAAGAACAAAAACAAGATGACAACAACCTCCCGTGCACTTCCCATGCCTTGTCTGCTGGAAATTAAAAGGAAGAGGAAGAAGAATTGCATTTCCCATGAAGAACGGAAAGACCAAGAACAAGAGCAAGAAGAAAGGGAAGAAAGAAGGGCTGAATCCAAATGTCCAGACTTCACCCCACTTGCATGCTGGCGGACTTTGCGGGCCTGTTCAAAGGAAGTCTGAGAGTGCTGTCCAAATCCACAATTCATCACATCCTTAAGGGGCCTCAAGTGGACTTTCTGCAGACTTCTTGGGGTGCAGACTTCACTGATCTAATAACCCACAATAATTCATTGCCATACCCACATGACAGTGTTTTTTTCAACTGCCAAATAAAACAGTTATTGTTAGTTAGGCCTCTTAAAATGCTACTTGAATCGTGTCAGCCAGAAATCATATTCAACCACATCATGATACAGAGATATGTATAAGTACAGGCTGTAGAAGGACTGACAGTGTATTTCATTATTGCAGCCTATCAGGCTGTGCCGTGAACTAGGCAAAAAAAAATGTCTGGAAACAACAAAAGAAGGTTTGTAATGTAAGTAATGTTCAGTTTATTGAGTTACAGCCCTTCCTTTTTAGAAACATTTCTGTTTTTGAACACATGTAGCCTGTATGTTGTATAGAGATGCATTAATACATTTCTGTTCAGTCACAAAAAAAGGCTAGATGTGGGATTCTTAATTGTGGGACATTTGGATTCAGCCAAGAAGAAGAGGAAGAAGTAGATGATTAAGAAAAGGAAGAAGTTTGCAAAGAAACTGGCACACAAGCAAAATCAAATCGATATAGACGGGGTCTTGTTCTTTAATTTTGGTGGCTTCTTCTTGTTTTTTCACACTTTAAAATGATGTCGTTCATACCTAACTGAGTACATACTGACACAGATCTTTAAATGTAGCCCAGGACATGAGTGTACGCACTGCTGAAAGAATATGGCCATATACGGCCCAGACCACCTCCAAATGTGTTTTGAGCAGTTGAAACTCAATACGTATAGAAGATGCATTGGGTGCATTCACACCTCTATGTAGAGCTGTCCATCACAGAGGATGCACATTTGTACCAGGCGTAAACAGGGTCTCATTGTATGTGGCTTACGTAACTCCCATTTGTTTGGTATGAGCTGCGGCTGAACTCTGCTGGTGCATTATTTGTGTTGGCAGTTCTGTCCGACCCATCTGAGTCTCTGCTCGAGGTTCACTCTTGTACACAGTTCATGTTTACCCTCACTCTGAGTTTTTAGCTTCTCTGCACATCTTTACACCACCTGTTAACGTATCCATCATCCGTCTGAAACCAAGCTACGAGCTGCTGACTTGCAAGCTCTGATGTGTCATGTTAAACCAGGTCTCGAGTTAGTTGGGAGATTTTTAAATGTGCCTGTGTGCATATGTGTGTTTTAGCTTTTGAATAGGCTTATCGCTGGGAGCACATCCTGTTTAGATATGACTTTAAAACACTTGCATCTCTGCACCTGCCAACATGTCAATATTACATTCAATATTTATCAGCAGTGGCTGGCGTATAACTTAAACCAAAAATAAGCACAAAATGCACGCCATGTACAGTGAGACCAACTTTTCACTTTGCTTACAACTGCTACTATTCTAGATTTTGTTGTTCTCGTTTTTCTCTCACTCGTTTTTGGATATACCGAGCTGGCTGCAGTCATTTTTGTGTTTCAATATGTCCCAGCTAATAGGCTTAGAGAGCGGGCAACGTGGTCAAACAGAAGATTAACCAACACACAATCTGCAGCGCACACTCACACAGACTTCGTTACAACTGCTTCTGCGCTCTCTCAGTCTGTAGATGATTATGAGGAAGTGTTTTTATTTTGAAAGCAACACATGTCCAACAATAAGGGCATGATACGGTTGGCCTAATTTCAAGAGGTTGTTGTTTAAGAGCAGGTCCAGGACTCGGGCACTTGACAAAACACACATTGTGGCTACATTCCTCTATGTTGTGTTTCATTTTCCTTCTAACGCTGTGTTGTTTTGTGATCACTGGCATGTAAATATATCTGTGCCTACTGCATTTACATTCAGTGGTGGCCTCTTGACATTAGTATCTATATAGACTTTGAGACAGACATGTGCTGCTGACACAACACCCACTGCCCTGAACCCTGTGACCCCGGCTTACTGAGGGGGTGGTAGGGTATAGTTGAACTAGATTACACGGTTAGGTTTCCAGAACTTCACCAACAACTTAATGTCACGTGACAAGCATGACCTATTTTTTCAAACTGTGAGAACATCTTGCAGCTAACTAACCTGAGGGAACCTACGTGATGTTTGATTTTCTCTTGCGTTCTGTATTGATTTCAGAGTCGGTCCCATGAGGTCTCTTCTGCTCAGTATACTAGAATGATTGTCTTATCAACTTCTGTTGAGAAACTGCACAGACTAAACTATATATCTGCAGAAAAAGATTTGCACGCACACACACATACCTACAGACACAGTCAAACAAACAGCCAATGAATCAGCCAACACTCAGACAGTGTAACAAAGAGCTGTATTACTGTACCTCCGAAGTTGGCCAATCTGCCGAGCCGAGTCACCGGCACTTTCCTCTCTCTGGCTCTCTCACTCAACTAAAGAAGAGACCAGGAAAGAAAACTTATTAAAATGTCAGTTTGTATTAAAAGGTACAAGTTTACTGAGGCTGAGACACTTTTCTATCATGCCATACATCATTTTTTTTAACCACATAAAATGTACAACACAGTTATAGTTCATCGATTAGCTCAGCCCCTCCTGGACCTGCTTTCACTCTCAGTTTATCAGACCAAAAATGAGACATGGATTAGCCCACGCACCCTGTGGTTCCTCCCCTTCACTCCCCGCTACTGGGAGGCAGCAGCTCCTGTCAGCAGTCAGCTGTAGCAACTCAAATTCAGCCAAAGCAAATCCCAGTGCCAGGGGTCACAGTGAGCTGTGTAACAGCAGCAACAGAAAGTTTGCTGATCTGTCAGGAAGGGCAGGCCGGGATCAGAAGCCCAGCACTGGGGTTTGTACTGGCTGAATTCGAGTTGCTGCAGATTGAAGGTCCTTGTCTTTGGACTGTCTGATTTTTTCCTTATTTTTCTTAAAACCGATATGATGTCACCCTACTCATAGACTACCAAAATAAAAGCTGTAATTTCTTCCTCCTCACATAGACTAAAACGAAGCAATATAATTCAGGGTTCCCACACCTTCGTAAACATGAAATTCAAGGACTTTTCATGGACTTCCCAGGCCAAATTCCCCAAAAATCAAGGACCCAACCCAGCATAGTTTGAGACAAGGATCAATGTTAATTGCTGTTACAACAAAGAGGATTTATAATGAGAAGTAGCAGGCTTTACAGAAGCTGACAGAAAAAGAGAGAGAAGCTTGAATGTGTGAATGTGTGATACAGTGAAGGCAAAAATATGCCGTCCCATGCCTTCTCAAACACAGCACGGCAAGACAATATAATGTGTAAATTGAGGGTTAGAGACCGATCATTTCCATTCTTTCACAAAATAAACAAATTCAAGCACTTTCAATGACCCAAGTCTATTTATGTCTACAGTATTTTCAAAAACTTAAAAGGCTTTTTCCCCCTAAAATTTGCAAACTTTCAAGGATTTCAACATCTCGTGGGAGATTTTTGGGCTTTTCTGCCTTTGTTAATAGGATAGATAGTCTGGAAAGGTTGGCGAGAGAGAGGGAGGACAGCACACAGCAAGAGGCTACAGGTCGGCATTGAACCCAGACCACTGCAAATGACTCAGGCTACATTAGGTGCATACTCTGCCAGGTGAGCCAGAGGTCGCCCCGCTGCCTCGGATTCTAAGCCTATTTCAGTGAGCATTCAGCGTTAACCACAGAATCTATTTTTGATGGTGCATGTGTGTGTGTGTGTGTGTGGGTGAGTGTAATTCGAGGGCGGGCATTCAAAGCAGCGCTGAAGGTATGTCTCCATGAGCTGCTCTTTTCTTGCTCTCTCTGCCCAGTTATTACAAGCTAACAAACAGCAGCGGCAAACATTCAACACTGAGCTGCTAAACTGTCCCAACATTCTCACACTGACACCGAAATGGCTTGATTCTGTCGTTAAACCCGTTAATCACCTTTGGGTAATGTTAGCTGTGTGATGGTAACACTCAGCCCTGTCGGTGTATGTGTTTGACTGAGGGGCCGAGCAAATCAATACGCTGCATGCGGCTCTACAATTAACTGAGATTTTACTCGTTTTAAATAGTCAAATTTACGGTCAAGCTGCGGCGAGGGACTGCCTAATGTTTACACTAATGTCCATGTGTGTTTTTGCTAGGAATTTAAAGTGAGAAAGAGGAATTACCATCTGTTTGTGTGACTTGAACTGAGCCTTCTTCTCCTGCCTTGCCTTCTCGATGTCTTCAGCCGTCAGCCCTCCGACTGATGACGGGTCCTGGTGGTAGCTCCTGAGCTGACTGACCTGATGCTGACAGTATAGCTGTCCCCACAAATGCCTGTTCAATCTGTGGTTGTAGAAATGTCTGCCACACCCAAAACAAAAGTGATTACCTTTATCCTCTTAACAGCAGTGTAAGCATGTACACGGGAGACTGCAATTGAGCGACATACTATTTATACCTGGCATCTTGGTGGAAAGATCTAGTCTGTCCACTAAACTGTTTGCTGGGATCGTTGTATCCCTCAAACAATGACTGTTTTCCACTGGCTCCAGCTGCTGCGCTGTGATGGGCTGCGGCATCATCACTACCTCCTGTGTGATCGGCTGTAAAGTCCACACCTTCCTTCCTGAACTCTGAAGCTGTGAATGTGCTGTCATCCTGTGGAAAATCAAATTCGGAGGAAGAGGTCTGCTGCTGGCCGGACAGCTCCTGGACAGACAGGTACATGGAGACAAAATTAAATCATACTCATAGTGTTCTTTTGATACTAAATGCGAGATACAGTTCTTTATCAAAGCTAAACTACGCAGCTAATTTTCACAGAGGTAAAACATACACATACACACCTGCATTTTCATTATGGCTGCAGACAGGCCTTGCTCAGCAGCTGATTGGACACTTTGGACTGCAGCACCAACTCCTTGGACACCTGGGTTATAGATAACAAAAAATGCTTTATTATCAGTTCTTTCCACTTCTTAACATTTTCCATCACTGGGTTCATTTTTTTGGGAGAACTGTGCAGATAATTCGGCTCACGTTAAAAACCTCCTGAACATCTGGATCTTAAAGTGTCAAGAGAAAAAAGGTGGTTACACATTAGCAGGTGCTACGCCAGTTTTATTCAGTGTTTTTACCGGTATTAATCACTGGGTCTGTTTGTTTTGGAGAGAGGGAGACCTTCACAGATCATTTGGCTCATGGTCAAAACCTCCTGAACGTCCGGATCAGAAATAAGCTGTGCAAACACTGAGTTATCAGCGAAGGTAGATGAGCACACATTAGAACGGTCTGTCTGCAACGTGCGAAACTACATATACTGCATAACAGCACTGCAGATAATTCAGCTACCAGTAAAAACAGTCTAACAGTAATGCAAGCCACAGATTAATGTATTGTATTGGAGTTAGCAGGTTAGCTACATTTTCAAAAACTAAACACTTAACTTAACATGAGCATGTTAGAGATACTTTGTGGTTTCAATTTTGTGTTCTTGGACGTTAGTCTGGGGCGCTGTCAGCCATTAGGTATGCTAGCCGCTCCCCCCGCCGATCTCTGCAAGGGATGTGAGGACTCTCAAACTGTGTGTGTATAAAGATGGACGACATGTCTCCACTAACCCCCACCATACACAGGTGAAGCTAAAATATCCTAAACTAAACAGGTATGTTGATCTTACCTGCTCCACTGCGCAGGGTGCTGCCCTGAGTCTCTGCAACGGCCTGGCTCAACTTGGCCAAGCCTCGCATCAGTAACATCATATCACCTGCCATGATGGACTAGAGACGGAGACAGAAAGGAGGACAGGAGGATAAGAACCGTTAGATAAGCTACTGTACATCTCCCAAACACAGAGAGCGTGGTAACAAGAAGATACATACTATCCATCAACAATGCAGACAGAAATAATAACTTGCCAGTGAAGGTGAAAGACAAAGACATGCCGACAGACAACAAGGCAGATGGAGACATAAATAAAACCTGTCGTCAAAACACATACAGCTGCCAAACAGACACACTCACAAACACACACAGCTGTCACATCAACTTTAATACTTTGTCTAAAAATACTTGTGACCTCCAATCTCTGTGTGAGCGCCACACACACACACACACACACACACACACACACACACACACAAGAAAAGGAAAGAAGCATGCTGTGTATGCAAGTGTGCTGTGCAGCTATGTGCACATGGTTCCAGGACTGGATGTGAAAATGTCACTGGAAACTAGGAGGGAGGAGCTGCGGAGTCGCTAGCTGTGGCCTGTTCCAGCTATTTCTGTGCATGAGTGAATGTGGGTGCACGTTTGGTTCATGTACAAGGTTTGCCGTCACCTCTTCCCGTTTCTCTTTGCAACTGATAGGCCTGTGAGATTGAATTCTATTAAAAGACCCATCTCAAATATGCCACCATTTCTTTCCAGGAATTAATCCGGTATGTCTTTTAATAAGTAAAACAGTTGACACATTTACACATTAAGCTTAAACTGTGGTGCGATAACACTTGTGAACATCTGTCAGGGACACAGGACACAAGTAAAAGTACAATTCACGGCTATCTAAACAACAGAGCTCCCACTGCATTCCTGTCTCTGTCGCAATCTGCGGTATTCCCGAGTGCGTTTGTGAGAGTGTCACAGGTGCTTTTCTAAGGGTGTGACGACATGCTTCAACACAGCTCAGATGGGATTTGGGCCAATGGAAAAAGCTGTTGCAGAGAGCGTCGGAGCAGTATGTGAGTGTGTGTGGCGCTACACACACACATGCACACTCTGAGTCAGTAAGTGGGTCAGTTTTCCTGCTTCAGGGCTGCTCTGTGTTTTTTAGACAGTGGACTGAAGACCAGGGGTGGGCATACTTAATGATACAAAAGCCAAGAAATAGAAACAGAAATGCATTTTTTAGAGAGATTACAAGCACAGATTTGTATATTTGGACGATGATTTGCATTTCTTATGTTTATTATTGTCCTATTCGTATCTAAGTGTTTCTTTTAACATTAATTTTTCCTATAATGATTACAATTATTACACTTCAGCTTTGTACAATGAGAAACTGCAGGCCATCAAATGATATTTAACTGTATTTAAATGTGCTTCTTTTGAATACGTTGTGTTCAATCCCTCAAGTCGAACAGTACTCTTAAAAATCTCCAGGTCATCGGAATATTTTGCAAACATTTTTGATGACGATGCCAAACTGCTGTCCGAAGTTAGTGTTGGTTATTATAACATTCATGTTGACAACAACCCAGGAAAGCAGCAATAAAGACTGTTATATTCCAACTTTATTACCTTGAATTGTCTTATAATATTATAATATATAATATTTAGAAAGAAATAACAGATTTTGCTTTACCCTGATTTTAAGCTGTAGTACTAAGTACTTTAAGCTGACTATGGTCCCACAAAAACAGTCAGCAAGTGCATCTAACTAATTAAAGGTATACTTCACCCACAAAGTAGTCGTGTGTATGAATTTTTCACCTTGTGTTATGTTAAATTTGTTAAGAAAACTTAACGCATGCCTCCACAGTGAGCGAAGAATCCAAAAATGGGAGAAAATTCTTGCTGAGTTCCTTTAACCACAGCAAAACAAACTCTCCGTACAGTGGAATCCAAGTCTCAGTTATCCAGCAGTATGGTCAGTTCTTCTCAAACACATGCATTTTCACAGAAAACTTTGCCTTTAAAACCCTTCTCTGCAGAAAGCAGCGCGCCTGGGCATGAACACGCACTTGAACTCCTTAATGGAATACGCGAGTGGAGTTCAAACACATGCACTTGCCCCGGGGCTACTACATGAGACTTGGTTTATACTGCACAAGTTGTGGCAGAGTTCATAAACGGGTGTTTTGATATCGTTGTCATGGTTGTACAGTTGTTAAACACAGCCCGCCTTTCACTTCAATTCTTTAAGAATTTTCTAAGTTTTTGGATTCTTCGTTCATTGTGGAGGCAAGCATGAAAAACAAAGCTTTCCTCATGAATTTAATGAGGTAAGTGAAATATTCCTTTAATGACTGTATGAGCCATTTGTTTCTCCAGTTAATCAGACATTGTTATCTTTGGACCTAAAGAGGAACGAGTACTTTGCAAACACACAGACTAACAGCAGGCATCGGCACGTTTGAAATACAATAATAACAATAATAACAGATAACAGATTGTACTTTGTACTTCACTGTCATAACAGTTTTCACAGCACTAAGCTGAGTCAACCAGCATGATCCTGCATGATCTTCTAGTGGGCCGGGAATGTAAGTAGGAAGTTTGTACTGACACAAAGCAGCACACAGAGCCGCAGTATGCAAAGGCCAATGTTCATGGAAAATATTTAATCTTGTGCTGCAGGCACGGCTACAACAACAACATACTTAAAATGTAATACATACTTTAATCAGTGTTGATTTCTGCGGGATTCAGAACTGTAAACACTGTCAAATCAGCCAAACTTGCAAATCGCATACTATTGGGAAGAAGTTACGGTTTATTGCTAAATGTGATCGATTGAGCAACTTCCCATTTGTCAGCATGGGCGTGTTGCCACTCTGGGTGTTTACAATCTGCTTTCTTCCTCTTCATTAATACTAACAAGTTTAACTATAGAGGAGAACACTTTACACATATTAAAACCTGAATCAAATCAAAGCACAGAGAGGAGAGGAAAACTAAAGGTCAGTTTTGAGCAGGGGTGAGAGCTCACTTCAAATAAAGCACACACCGTATTGTGTGGCTAATACACACACGCACCTAAGCCTCAGTTGCTGTCTGGGCTCCTTGTTGTCCCTCCACAAGCTGTTGACTCACTGCTATGAAAATAGCCGGGAAGCCTGAGTGTGCGTCTATATCTGAGTACACCTCATGGACTTACTGACAGCGTCCCGTCAGTGCCCTTCACCGCTGATCCTCTGAGCCAGAAGTGGGGAAATATTTCCCCAATTACAGCGCAGTGGTGATCCATCACAGCGTCAGCGTCATCACCAGTAAGAGGGTAAACGTGAGGAAAACCATGTTTCCTGCGAGAGTGTAACTCAGTGGAGAATGAGTGTGTCTTATTAAGTGCTGTATCATGGGAAAATGAACTTGGAGGATCCTTCCTCAGGATGAGAGGTGAAACGTCTTCAAGAAACTCTACCAGTTGCATACATATAGCACTTAGGATTACCATGCCCTGAATAAATGACCAACAGTGTGTCTTATTTGAAAAAAAAACCCAGGTAAAAACAATTCTTGTGATTAAAACGTGTACTTATACATGTAAGTTAGGGATACAGGATACATCAGTGGCCTTCAGTGACTAAGTAAAACTATTATTTATCAAGTAATATCATTAAACAAAACTGACATATCACATACATTCAAGAAGGGACGGCAGACGAGACACACCCAAACCAATGCAACTGGGCTGGACAGCCTCAAAAAAAGTTTCACCGGCTGATATCAATGCAAAAAAAGTCAATTTATTTAGGACATCCGTGCACATAAAGTCAGCTGAACCTTGTTGTGGCTGTCCAGCCCAGTTGCATTGCAGTGTGGGTGTCTCCTCGGCCGTCCTTTATTGCTTGTCCGTTGCACCGACACACCCAAGTACAGTAAACTTTTTTGTTGCCGCAGCCCCAAGATATCACATATGCTCCTCATACTGTGCAGCCCTTATTGTTCCAGTAACAGAATTTCTTTTGATAACTGTGTCTGATGACGTGAAGCGTTAATAACTGATTATTTTATGACTATTTTGACAGTTATCACATCAGTATCAGCCACAACATAGTGGCAATTATCAGTAAATTGCTTGATCAATACTGGATTTATGAGGCTAATATTAATATTTGAGAGCTCTAAAAAAAAAATCCAATAACAATAGCTTATCTCACATTACTTTTATAACCATCACATAATAACAAACCTTTTTGATAAAGAGCCAATAAATGTGGTTGTTTGTTTGTTAAACTGACATTTTATAGTTAAAAATCTTTTCACCCTAGAATACTGTGCATATATACACACTATGTAAACATACACTGTTTGTAAACATTTTATTAATATTTGAACATTTTAGCAATGTTTCAAGTGAGTAACTGAAGTTAAATCAAAATATTAAATTTAATATTCAGTTTCCACGTGTACTTGGAGTTAGTTTAGTGATCAATAACAACTACTCGACTTCTGTAACTTCTTTAAAACACCTTCATATCCTCCAGTTTCACTTCACTTTATGAAAGCTGAGCCACATACTTTCTCCAAACTAACAACGGAGCCCCATTTCAAATCTGCGATCACAGACTTCCTCGTGGGTGTGTTGCACGAGACTGCAAAAACAAACGCCATGCTCTTAGCTGGGAGTTATTATAACAAACATCAGAGCTGCTTTAAACTACTGAGATTGCAAAGAGAGAGAGCAGGTTTGAACATGTTTCAGATGCTTAGGCGAGTAACTGTGGTCGGTAAAGTTTGCAGAAGTGGCAGAGCAGTCATGGAGGCGGGTCGCAGTAACGGTGGAAGAGATCATATCATACTAGCTGCAAAAACATACTTCAATAAGCACATTTAAAAGCTAATGCGTGCTCATGTATGGTTGCATGACAGATACTCACCAGCTGCTGTCGTCTCTTGCCTCTGCACCGAGGTCAACCGTAGTCGCGTCGCTCTGTGTTCAATATAAATGCATGTAAAAGCGCGTGTATGTGGTTTGAGAGCAGCAGGAGTCGCAGGTTGTGTGTTGCATGCACCCTCCTCCTCCTCTTCCTCCTGCTGCTGTTGCTGCTGCTGGCAGAGTCTAATCCAGTCTGTCTCTCTCTCTCCGCCACGAGGTCAAGCCTTATTTACTTCACTCGGGGCAGCCAGAGCCCTGCAAAGACGCAACCCAAACACAACTGACCTGCACACACAAGGCCTCAAGTGCAGGTTCAAGACAAAGCAGATGTGCGTGTGTCATCAACACTGTCTGATACCTGCCACTTTGCTCTCTGAGGTCATTAAATCTACCTCAAATCAAATCTGACGTCATTTCACCAGCACAAGCAGGCAGCACACTTTATCTCCACAAGCAGACACGCGCTGCTTAACTTTATCTCTACATGGCTCTGCTCTGTCCCCGCCCTCCCTCCTCATGCTGTGCTCCTATTGGTCCGTGCTGCCTGTTGACAGGAGGTGGGGACTGAAACTCGGCCTCTCATTGGCTCATCACACAGGAAAAACAAACCGCTGCGTCCCCAGAGCCTGACACCATGTTATTGCGAGGAAAATCCAGTTTTATATTGGACACACTGCCAACAAGAAGAAAACACAGATTTAAGCACAAACAAAACACACGTGGCAACCTTGAAAATAACTGAACCTCTGCTGTGAAGCTGGCCTCTGCTGCCATCTGCTGTTGAAGCAATGCGACAACACCCCAGCACTGCCCTGTTTGTTATTGCTGGTTAATTACAAGCTGTTTCATGTTCCCAGAATAAACTTTCAGCATATTGTAATTTAAGTGTAAAGAGAGGAAACTAACATGAGACATCTGCATCTACTCTTGGCTTCGCTTTCAGGCTTCGTAAAATAAAGCAGGGGTGGAGAGGTCTGCTTTAACATTATTAGACCCTTGGGAGATAACTGTGGGAACTTGACTCTCGCAGCTGCAAAAATAAAAATACCTTTTAAAAGAGTTCCCAAAATAATGTACATTTATTCGAGCCGGACTACATGAAGTGTTTATTATTATCTCAGAGAGCTGTGTTCTCGTCAGGGCGGAAGTATCTACTCACTGTTTAAGCTGCTCCTGAAACCTCTCAGCCTTCACAAGCGCATCAACATCAGGTGTGAAAAGTCACCTAGTGGGCCGGATGGGACCCTTTGGCAGGCCGTATGTTTGACACCCCTGAAATAAAGCTTGTGATGGGAGACTGATGCTTGCTCCAGGATGAGGGAGCTGCTGCCCTGGCGCTAAGAAAGCCTTCACACTTCATCAATCCTGACACATTCAGAGTGGGTGAACCTAACTTGACTACAGCCTGGGGCTTGCTGGTCCTGCCTGTGGGTTTAGCCTTGAGTTTGAATACAACACAATCTTAAACTGTGAAAACAGGTTACATGTTCCAACCAATATATAACCCAGGGCTAGTAGAAGTGCGGTGTGAATTGTATTGCCCTGGACTTATGGGGGTAAGTTAGCCCAGGGTCAACTCATAGACCTGGGCTAAGAGAGTGCAGCGTGAAAAGCCTATATTTCAGTGAGAGAGTGTTTCTTTTGGCTGTTTTACAAATGCAGATGCACATTCATTCATGTTCTATAAAAATTATAGATAAAATAATAACATAAAAATTTGACAATGAAATTGAGATAAATCATTACTGTGCTTTAAAATGAAGCATTAATAGTTATGCAATTATAATAACAACTGTAATAAAACATATATATAGCCAAAATTCATTTACCCAGAAAATTTAGTTCCTGACTGTCTCTCTGCAGTGTCATTACAGTGACAGCAGAGTGCGCCACAGATCCACACACAGCTCTTGCCAAACTGCCTGGAGCCTGGACAATGCTAACTTTTCACATAATGGATCCAAACTAAGGGAATAAATAATGATCCCACACTGTGAGGCTCCAAGATACAACCTGACTTTGTCATGTGGGGTCATAGCAAATGCGAAGAGTATTGTGTGTAGGATATTTTAGTCACGACACGTATTTCAATAATGCTAACATAGCTTTAAATTTGTACATTAGGAGCTGCATGTTAAAAAAGACCCTTATGGGTTCACCTTCCCTGCCACCCTCCATGAAATAAATCACATCTCTGCTGTGTTTCCCTCAGTCACAACTTCTCCTAAATCATGTCCTTTCTTTCCCACCAGCTCCGGATGCTGCTGCTGTTGTGGCCAGGTGTGATTTGAATGGCAAATGACCCCCATGCAAATAAGCAATTAATGTGGACAAGAAGCAGCGTGGGGTCAGTGTGGGCTCTCAGGTCAGGACGAGACGTTGTGTCCTTGTGGACTAAAGACACTACTAAGACACACTAAAGACATATTCCTACATAGTTTAGTAGTGATTGCTCACTTGACTAATAGTTAGATATTTCTTGGACATTTGACAGATGCTCAGAGCTCAATGATAAGATCTCAGGAGTTCACAGAGTCACACATGGAGGCTGGATTTTCACCAAATACACACTTCTTTAAAGGAACAATCCAAATAAATACACAAGCCTGCAAAACCAGAACAATATAATACCTACTAACAAACAACCCTAAGTGCACACTGGGGAGCATAAGCAAGAGCTAAGATGGTTGGTCTTAAAGGAATAGTTTAACATTTTGGGAAAGGTGATAGCACATTCATACCTGTCTGTTCAAAATGAAGCTGCGGCCAAGAGCTGGTTAGCTTAGCTTAGCATAAAGACTGGAAACAGTAAAACAGTTAGCCTCTGTCTAAGGGTAGCGAAATCTGCCTGTCCATAACCCAAAAAATGACAAATAAAAGTGGAAACAGACAACTTTTCCCCCTGGATTGCTTTTCATTTTCCTCAGTACCTAGAAACTACCAACAACCTGCTAACTTAAAAGTTACTTCAGTTGTTCCAGCGTCCGATACTCTTTTATAATCCAGGATAGCCACCGACAGATATTGAAGAACACAAAAGCACGATCCTCTTTCTGTTGTGGTTGCGCAGTAGTTTACATACTTCCTTTGTGCTGTAAATCAAACCTTCATTTTCCCGGGAGATCATACCTGGTGCCAGACAGAATCCACGTCCCCAGGAAGTGCGCCGGACTTTGAGGTCAATTTTCGTAGTGGGCAAACAATGGAATTATATCATTAAGTGATGCCCTGCAGTCCAAAAGATTTTTCCCGTTGACTTACATGGCGAAAGAGACATTTATAAATCAGAGGATACATTTTTTTGAATGTCATAGCGACATAATAACTTGTTTCACTATGAGAATTTGATCCATTCGGTGCGATAACATTTGGAAAGATGAGATGAGCTGCACGATTGAATCCTTTTACCCACATTCAAGTTGGCAGAGCCCCGAACAGGAAGTAGCCACCTTGGCTGGCAGAAGTCTCCAGCGCGCCTGCTCTACTGGCTGCACAGGATGAAAGCGATGCCGATCACTTGGGTAATTTTATACACAGCAGGTGAACTTGTGCCCCTGAGCGACAACTTCCTCAAACGCTATGTCCAGTTCCCTTTATGCATCTATGACAGCTATGTGACCTACCCACCAGATACATGATCCACCGGCTATACCTACATGACAGACCACGATGAGCCTCATTCGTCTCTTGGTCCAGAAGTGGCAGCCCTTAAGAAAATGCTAAGCTAGCCTTTAGTTTGCTATGAAGTTTTAGGGTTATAAGAGAGGTAGTTAGGGTTACGGACAGGAATATATCTATCTACCTCTTTAGCAAATTCTCGAGTCGAACACCGCTACATTTGGCCTCATATTTGCTCACTGCAATGTCGCATTGTAGCAAGGTTCAAATGACCGTCATGTTAGTGGTTTCATCTCGTACTTGTGATGAGTGGTTTGTAGGAGCATGTCATGTCGGCCAGTGCTGCCAACGTGGCAACTTGCTGCAAGATTTAGCAACTTCTCAGACCTTCTTATCATTTCTAAAAACTGACAGACACATTTGACATTACTATATTGTATAATATATAGTATTATATTGTAGTTAACTCCCATGCATGCTGATCAGAGTAACTGCAGTCTATGGCTCTTCCACCATCAGCACGAGGTGTCTCCCCCGCTCTACTCATCCGCCAATATGAGAGAAGACACCACTCGAAGTGGGCGTTTAGCTGTAGTGAGTTTTTATGGGTATATTGACATTCTTGCTCTTATGATTGGAAGAACGGAGTAGTGCATGACAGTACAAGCACCACAGCTATCATGGATTGAAATGTTCAGTTGGGGATTCTTCTATTGAATCAGATTCAGCAAAGTTTTAATAATTCCATTAATGCACAAAGATGTCAAATGTCAAATGAGAGTGTGACATTTTCTGGCGACTTTTGGAGCTGATGCCAGCTACCTCCATTTGAAAAGAGTCGGCAACACTATGCTGATGATGTCATTATTCTGTCGCCATTACATTGCGCAATCAGCAATTACTTCATAATGATAAGGCAAGATGTCTATTCCCACTTTAACACATCATATCTTGAGTGTTTAACTAAGGAACTTGTTTTTCCCCATTTCCAGTCGTTACGCTAAACTAAGCTAAGCTAAGCTAAGCTAACCAGCTGCTGCCAAAAGCTTCATGTTTTGCATACATGAAAGGGGTATCAATCTTCTCATGCGACTCTCGGCTAAAAAGCGAATGAGCGTTTCCCAAAATGATGAACTACTTCTTTAAGAAGGCACTGCATGGAATTATAATCAGTCTCTTTCTTCGTCTACTGTCACTGCAAACATCAACTGAAAACCATGGCATTTTACATAGTAGAGTGGGACCTACATACCATTTACCTTTAATTCATCAAGAACCTGTTACATTATGAGACATATTTTTCTCCCTTATCTGCCTGACCAGTTTCTAAATTAATGTTTGCATTCCCCATTGAAATAAATGGGTATCATTATCTTAACTTCATCAATCTTTTCTATAGCCAATGTTTAGCTGGACTTTCTCTCTTATTGTAACACATGCTTGAAAACAAAACAACAGCCCAAAATGCAAAATGTCACAGTATCCCATGAGCTAAAAAAACAAAAACATAATATAATGTTATAAATAAAAACAGACTGAAATACAAATTAAGCCCAAACTTCAAGAGGATAATAAACATGCACCCAAGACTACATACAGAAACCGACAGTTAAGACTAGGAGAAGAGTTCATCGTAACATTTAAAGTAAGAACGTATTTTCAGTTGTCTGACTTGGCTTTGTAATGTCAAGGCACTGTATAGCTTAAATAAGATTGTTCATGGCTGTAAGTGTTCCACAGGGTTTGAGTACACTAAAAATAACGTTACAAAAACTACATCAAACATAATAAACTCTATTGTACACTGTGAACAATCCCAACAAAAGTGTGAGAAGGGTGAGACGTGTTTGGCCAGGGAAGTCCTCCAGACGCCATGTTGGCTGCAAATATGTTACATGTAAAACAATGCCCTCCATAACATACTGAATCTACTGTGAGATGTACATTTTAGCTCCACATAATTGCCAGTTATTGCCAGATTATTGTGGAACAAACATGGCTGCCACTGAAAACCTCACTGACCAACCTGCAGTATCTAACGTCTAAGTGTGACAAGTTAAAAACAGAAGTTAAAAACAGCTTAAAAGACTAGTTTTGTTTTTCACTGTAAAACACACTCAACTGTACAATCTCTAACGGACTGAAATGTAATCAAGTGCAGATTTTGTTTTAAAAGAAATGGGCAGTGTGTTGAAGTTGTGGCGAAAGAAAAAATCTAATAAAATTGAGTTCAGATACGCTGAGGAAAAATAAAATCTACCTCTGACTGAATGGAGATTAATCTAAGTTACGTTGTATAAAAGTCATGAGAGCTGAGGTGCATTAAGGTCAAATATGGAAGTTTAGAAATTAGAATTTAGAAAAATCAGTCTTTTTTGCTACAACCACCAGGGGGCAGCAAAGTCAGACATGTTCAAATTCCTCACAGTGGCTTTATATTATAATTCTGGTGACATTTTCTTCCTGAATCTTTTTTTACTATCAACAAATCCCACAAAAAGACCAAAAGCAATAATCAACTGACCCTTTAACTTTTGTCTGTATCAAAAGGCTGGTGAAGCTTATTCCTCTGTGCCGTGGTGCTCCATCTTTGTCCAAAAACACAGTTGGGTTTCCATTCAAATGCAATAAATGGATGGAAACATGCCTATTGTAGCACTGGGTGACATATTCATTCATTGCAATGAACATGGGCACTGTTGGGTTTTGTATTTTAGTTGATCCCACACATTCACCAGCACATCAAAATGTGTATTAATCCGCAGCTGAAAATAGTTCCCAACAAATGCACTATGTCTACGTTTGAGATAGGTTTGCTAAAACTGCAGTGTACAGCAGTTTCAGAAAATGATTTAGTCTTTTTTTAAAAATTAAACCACATATCTTGTGATGCATTTTCACATCTGACAAGGAGGTCATGTGTTTGGCTCAGTTTACGGAAAAACTGCGGGTCAAGGAAGAACCCACTGAAATTTAAAAGGAGATTCAATTCACGGGGCAGATTCACAAATTATTCTTCAGTTTGCAATATACAACATTCATAGTCTGGGCCGGGATAGGACACAGCTCTCATCTCGGACATCACAGGCAAACATGGAATATGGCTGGGCTTGGCAGGGCAGTGCTGACAACAGTTACGGTGCTGACAGAGCTATCACTGTTAATGAGGGTTAGCTTCCATGTCACCAGGGCGACATGGAAGGGGAGGGAATGGAGGGTGGGCGTTATGCCTTTAAGATGAGGCCGTCCCAATGTACAGTGGTGGGATGGCCTCATTATCAGCAGTGCTAACAGCCTTGTTGCTAACAGCATCAGTGCTAACAACAGCAACAGTGCTGACAGAGCTAACACTCTTATCATATGGCGGACTGAGCACTGTTCTCCCGTGCATGCTGGCGACAATAAGCTGGCCATTGAGGCTTATTAATTATTTCATTTTTTCTTAAAATCTAACTTTAATTCTAAATGTATTAGTCGAAATTATTATTAAGAAGCATTATTAAGAATTTCATAGAATGGTGTTACTGTTCATATGACAATAAACTTCTCGAATCTAGAATCTAATAGTTTGCTGCTGAATAAATGTTCTGAATGCTGTATATTGCACCTTCAACATTGTGAGATGGGGCATCTGGTCTTGACAGAGGATTGCGCTCTCTGAGTGCCATTTTGTTTTAAAAAAATAATAAATTCAAAAATATTATGTCTTCAGCAGGATCTGGTGGGCTTGGGGCTGAGAGCCACAGACAGGCTGGGCAGATATTGGAAGACAAACACATTGTTTTCTGTCTTTTTGCAGGATTTGTTTACAATAAATAAAGTATAAAAATATCACCAGCCTCAGCCTTCAATTTGAATTACATTTTTTTTTTTGCTTTTAAAGAGAATTCCTTTAGTAAAAATGTTGTCTTGCAGGTAAAATGCATTTTAAAAAAGAACCTTTTTCACAGCAGACATTTCGACATCCTCGCAGAAAAAACACAGTTGTACCAAATAACATTAAAGGTACTGTTAATGCTGGTTTACAGGGACGGCTTACTGAGACACTTAATGGAACTGAGCCATCTTTAATGTTTTAAGTTAAAATGTTTGCTGTGAAAAGGCCGATTGGTTTTGAGGGTTTAAGGATCACATCAAAAGTTCTAAGGATGGGAAAGAGCAAGATCCTGAAATCCACTGGACACGAACAGGAAGGTTGCATCTATGAATGGATTTGGCCACGCATTGTTACGGGATGATGTGGTGTCTAGCATGACGACAAACGTCTGTGAAGGAATCCTTGAGGAAGTCCAAAGTGTTCCCGAGAGACAGGAAGAATGAATGGAAGTGGTTGTTGTGTGTCCAAATGTTCACTTGGATTTTTTTTTTTCAAACCCTCAGACTTCAAGTCTCGGAGTTCACCATGGATAAAATGATGTCCACCAAACTATCGAGTCCACAAAGGTAACCGTCTTCTCTGTTGCCCTCCACCCACGCTGCTCGGTGGGTTAGCTCTTGTCCTTCAGGAAGAGGTGTGGTTTTCCCAAAGTCGATCATCCAGACTTTGGCCCGTCCTTTACTGTCGTGAACAAATAACAAGGAGCTGCCAATCACCTGCAGAGACACAGCGAGACAATGGGATGAATAAGAAAACAGGAAAGGAACGACTAAAACAGTTTTCTTTCTTTGCTTTTTACTCAACGTTATGTGTTAGTTTGTGTCTCTCAAAAATATGATCTCACTTCCTGTTTTGTTACACCAACTACTTACATTTACGTCTGCTGGTGTGTTTGTGTGTGTAAGTGTGAAACTAAATGTGTGCATGTGTGGTCAGGGCAGCTGCTGTCCAGTTTCCATGACAAGAGCTGTTATGTTTGTGTGTGTGCACTGGTGTGTCTGCTCGAGTGATTTAGTGCCACTAGATTACACTTAATTACAAAATCAATAAATAACTATTTGAACCTACAGTGACGCAAAACACGTTTACGAGGACTGAATCTAATTAACCAGTTTAAAGGACGTGCAACACGATGTTTAGTGAATATGTCTCAAGACAGTCGACCGCAGATGGAGATTCACACCTCCTGAACTGATACCAACCTGACATCATAAAGCATTTGCAGTAATGCACAAACATGTAACCTCTTTCAGATCCAAATATACATCTGTAGTCTTCTTAAATATTGTGAGAATCCTCACACATTGGAGATTTGGCTGTAATTTATGGGAAACTTGATCAGTTTGAATTTACGCAGGAATTATGAGACCTAAACATGTGTCTTATCATTTTGTGTACTCACAAACAAAACTGAAAATAATCTGTCTGTCTGCACATGGTTCGCAACATGGAGGTGGCTGAGCTGGCAACAAGCAGCTAACGGTGCTAACAGCAGCAACAGTGCTAACAGAGCTAAAGGTGCTCACCTGAGAGAGGCTCATACGGTGCACCTGCTATTATCAGCAGTAACCGCCCATAACCACCATATAGGAAGCTCAAAATACAACATGCCCAGAGGGAGCGTGACTTCATTCTCCATCAGGACGCCATTATATACACTGCTATATTAATGCTCTGAACGACGTATACAGAACCTTTAATAAACGAACACTGTGTACCGGGCACGTCCAACAGTTCATAGGGCCCGGGATAGACACAAAACACGTTGGAGGGACTACATATCTCATCTGGCCTGGGAACGCCTCAGGGTCCCCCAGGAGGAGCTGGAAAGCGTTGCTGGGGAGAGGGATGTCTGGGGTGCTTTGCTTGGCGTGCTGCCCCCACGACCCAGCCCCGGATAAGTAGATAAAAATGGATGGATATAAATAATCAGCCCCCGCTAACTTGGCTTGTTTCGGTGAATGTTGCTGTCAATGAACCCAGTTCATACTTTCAAACTCTACATGCAGAACCAGTGAGTTGGGTACAGCCATACGCTTTTTTTTCTTTGATAAACAAGCTCTATTTAGATGTTTTTATACACTTTGGCACCTTATCAACTTTAAAAGTACAAAAAATAACCAGTTTATTTTCATTGTGAATTAGAAAATGGTCGGCGGACTCTTGAGGAAAGTGGAGTTCCACTGTACATGATATTACATACATGCACACACATTTTCACATAATTTCTTTGTGAACAAGGTTTCATTTTTGCCTTTTTGGGTAAATGTATACATGACAGTCTGTGAGTTGCACCGCATGAGCAGCAGTCCATCGTTACCTCGTGGGTTTTGAAGAACGGGGAGATCTCCAGAGTGTCTCTGACTTCCTTCAGCCTGTTTAGATAGCCGTTCTGGAATAAAATAAAAATGCAAGCTTTTATTTTCTATTCACCAAATTCTGTTGTCTGTATCAGAGCTGGGCTGCTGACAGAGCCATGTGATGTATCCTCAGCAGTCTGATATACAGTGTTGCTTTTATATTTTTTACAATCAAAACGTGTGTTGGATTAATTTCAAAATGAAATGCCTGTCTTGATATATTTTAATTAAAAAAAAAAAAAATCAAACATTTAACACATTCACAAGCATACACGTGTACATGTGACACAATACATGTGTCAGTGCTGTCAGATACTAATAGTGTGAGCGTGTTTGTGGGTTTGTGTGTGTGTGTTGAGAGGCCCAGGGAGTTCCCAAGGACTTCCCTTTTCTTCTGGCCGAGGAAGCTTAAGGTCGCACTGTTTATGTGTGCATCTGCTTGTACATATGTGTGAGTGTTCTTAAAACAGCGCAGAACAGTTCAACTTGAAAGTCCTCGTGTGTTTTTTTGTCCCATACAGAGGTCAAGGCCGTTGACACACACACACACACAAACACACACACATAAGCTGCAAACACACACAAACCGCAAACACACTCACCAGTATGTCCTTATTTCCTTTGACAAAGTCATGGAAGGCTGCAGTGACTTGTTCTCTTGTCTTTGTTTTCTTAAAATCCCTGTTCACTGTCCCGTCTTCCTTCTGCAGAGGAGAGGAGAGGAGAGGAGAGGAGAGGAGAGTAGAGGAGAGAACTGACTTTACATTAGAGTTCACCCTTGGGTTTATTTCTCCTGGCAGCGTAACACAAATTTGAATTTCAGGAATAATTAAGATTTAAATAACTGTTTCCTTTCTCCGTCCTCATAAACTACAACTTCCAGGCTCCTTTTAGACATGGGAGGGACGGGAGCATGGCAAAGGACGGGAAGGGAGGAAGGAGAGGATGGATGAGAAAAGCAGAACAAACAATGCGGGGAGGAAAGGAAGGACGGAGCCAGCGTTATTTTTAGAGATTTAGCCGGGAATTAAAGCAGGGAAGGGTCTCTGACTGTTTTACTGACCTGAGTCACAGACAGGAACACTTTGTCTAATCGTACTAACTCGTCATTCCTGTGGCCACTTCCCGAATTCTGATATGGGAACTAACAATCAGCAATTATTGTCAGTTCATTTATTCACCATTTAATCTGGACATTTTCAGGAAATATTGAAGAATGGTTTCCCAGAGTTGATTATTTTGTCTTGTTATTCAGGTTTAAAAAATGACTCTATCAACTAATTAATCAAAAGAGTTGGTGATTAACTTTTTATTGAGCAACTGATGATTAATCATATATATTAGCCTCAGGGCATGAAGTGACCTGCAGTTCTGACTTTGCCAACACATCAAGCTAGACTAGGCCATTTAAGTGGACTACTGTCCTTGTCCTAGTATAGACGCACAGGAGGGGAACTGATTTATTGACCGAAGTATGTATGACTCTGCTACGAAAGGTGGCGACATGCCCTTTAGGCTAGTTAGTATGGGACCTTTTTCCAGTTGACCTATATCACAGACCAAACAATCAACAAACAAGTTAGCTACGGTTAGCTAGCAGCTAACAACTGGTACCATTGTGGACAACTTTACAGCTCTGTACATTTGGTCCATCCAAAAATGCACAGCTCTGGATGTAGATTTCTCCATGTTGTCAGCTTCATCTTCTTCTGTTACGCATTTAATGCTTTCGACTTCCAGGTCAAAGCCCGGGGTGGACACTGTGGAACATGTGCTGGTCCAATTCATTGTATACATGCAGAATAATTCGACTCCAATTTGGGTGTGTTGTCCCACTTTGAGTATTTCGATTTGGTATGATATCAGTCGTAGCAACATGTTTACCTGTATTTGAAAAGTCTGGTTTTATTTGGACTATTAAAATAAATCGATTTTCTCTGATGTCATGGAGCCTGGCTTTGAAGAAAGCTGAATACGTTTTACTTTTCAGTCAGTTCCCTGTCACGGATAGGGCTGTCTGTTTGGGAAGTATTGAACATACAACTGAATAAATGAGACTTGGATTATACTGCAGGAGTTGTGTGACAGTTTGCCGTTGTTAAATGTGGACCGTTATGGCTTCAATTAATTAAAAAAAAATTCCTCAGCATTTGGATTCTTCGCTCACTGTGGAGGCATGTGAGAAAAACAAAGTGTTCTTCATGAATTCAAAGTAACACAGGGTCAGTAACTGATATACAAATTATCATTTTGGGGGTGAAGTATTCCTTTCAACATTGATTTTACTCTCCACCTCTGGTTATAGCAAAGTGGAAGCACAAGGAAGCAGAGGAACAGTAGTCGTAGTAGTAGCAGTACTGGAGCTGCAGCATTAATATCAGTCGTGCACATACAGTAGTGGGAACAGTACGGTAGATTAGCATCAGACGCAGTACCAGCAGGGAGAGCCAACCGGTCGGTTGGTTCAGAATAATAGAAATAAATGAGCTGTTTTTATTCTGCTGGCTGCCAGGCAACAAGATACTGTTTAGAGACAAAACTATTTTTCCCTTTATGGTTCAAGTCTTAGTACGACTCTCTCTCATGCTTTCACACACGCACACACACACACACACACACACAAAACATACCTAATTACCACATGCTTTCCACATACATAAGAGCTTATACAATCTATATAATACACAGTTAAACACATGCACATGTACAAGAACAGAGGGTGAACTGCAGATGAACCACATGACCTGCACATCCATACTTTATATTAACACACACACACACACACACACACACACACACACACACATCTGTGTTTCTGGGAATAACCCTTAGTGTCATGGCAACAGACCACCGGGAGGCCGTGAATGTCCTTATATAGCCACAACCCTCAAATAAAGACGGCAGAGAGATTTGTGTGTGTGTGTGTGTGTGTGCGTGTATACAATGTCAATGCCAGATGCCAGGGCATATAGAGCTGCCACGGACAGGCCTCGTGTGCGACAAAGGACCTCATGCACAAACATATACTTCAGAGGAAGTTTCCTTTCAAAACAGGAAGTTAGATCATGCCCTTGAAGGGGACACACACACACACACACACACACACACACACACACACACACACACACACACAGAATACTGGAAGAAAGGAGGGAAGGAAGGGCACACACACACACACATTCACACATACACACACCTTCCTCTCTGTGACTCTTACCTTGACTCCCTCTATCCTAAACCCCAGGGTGGCTGTTGAGCTGATGGTCTCCCTCCACTGCATGTATCTGGGTTTGGTCACTGCTTTCTGGAGGTTTTCCTCTGGCGTCGGCGCGTCAGGATCGACCTCGATCATTTTCTGATACATGTCGGGTCTCGGGGAGGGTTTCTTACGAGCCTTGGTCAGCTCTTCCTCCAGGTAGGTCCTGGAGGGTGAGAAAAAAAAGAACAGGTGGTGGGCGGTGAGGAAGACAGAGAGGAAGAAAGGGTGGGTGACAGACATGAGCACAGAGAGGTAGGAGGAAGAGAAGAGAAGGTGAAAGCTAAGGTGTGAAGAAGACGTCCCTTTCCAAACAGTATGACACAGCTGTTATGTGTTAAGGTCTAGGAACAGGCGACATCGATGAAAAGAAGTCTGGCTGGGTAAGAAACGTGAGCAGTGAGACGGGTTTTAAAGCCAGATTCTTTTGGAGGAGAAATGAAGCTAAATGGTAAAATCATTTCACAAAAACATCCATCACAGTCTGAAATCTAACTTCCTGGTTCAACTTTGACTTAAACCACAATTTTTGTGTGCACTGAGAAATTTTTAGCAGGACTGCTCACACTTTGGTCTTTAACTCCTGATAGAGATTTACCGGTTTAAATCACCAGGGTAGTTTGTTTAGGAGAAGAAGAGACCTCTGCGGATAATTCGACTCCTGCTACAAACCTCCTGAATGTCTGGATCTTAAATTATCAGAGAAAGTCGAATTACTGCCTTATGGTGTAACCAGTCAAGCTGCAGCTACAGTTTATATCCATGTCTGTCCACTTTTAATCACCTGGTCTGTTAGTATTGTAGAGGAAGAGATCTCTACGAATAATTCGGCTCCTGGTAGAAACCTCCTGAATAATGAACACTCAAGGAATTCTAACCAGGAGTTCACAGCCAGCGCACGGGAGACCTTTAAGATGGTTGTAATCTGCAATCCCCACCACTAGGTGCCTCTAAATCCTGCACACTGCTCCTTTAAATACACCTTTAACTTTCCATAATCTTTCCAGATTAAAGAAACAAGGAAATTTAGATTAATATCATATCATATGTCTGCTCACCTCACTCCCATCTTGCAGTCCATCACACACGGGAAATCAAACTCAGCCAGCAGATCCTCCATCTGGTTATATTTCTGGCCGTCCTTCTCTACGTCTCCATGGTAACCAGGGACATACGGACGTAGTACGTCCCTCATCAGGAGGGACAAACAGCGCTGCTCACAATCACAGTGTTTCTAAAGGATATCAACAAGTTATTGCCAGTCTATACTCTTACACACTGACTCAGAGTAAACACTCTGTAAACCACAGCAACTTTCTGTGCAGTAACTAAGAAGGTGTGAAAGACTGTCTTACTTTTAATATACGGCCGTTGGCTCCTGCCTTGAAGCTTCCTGTAAAAAGACACAATTTTACTGTGAAGCAGTTGCAGTTGTTTATATACAGTAACTAGGAATAGCTTCGCTTCGGTTCGTCAGAGTTAAAATGAGGTGAGAAGTTCAAACCAACAATTGTGGTTTGTCACATTTGTTTGTCAGTAAATCATCTTCACACAAGTGAACTGGTTTAATGGTAAATTCTGTTTTATTCAACCTGGACCCTATTTTCCCTTGTTTGTGTTTAAGTGACCAATGTTTTTAAACTGGTCCAGTATTGACCGAGACCACTAAGTGCAGTGTAATGACTCGGAACACTGGAAAGACAAACCAAGACATGTTTTAAGAGTTTTATTTTGTTTTGTCAACTTTGAATGAAACGTGTTTTATGATGATAAAATTATTGTTTATTTGAATGGAGTCTGGTGGGTTTGGCGATAGAGATTTGGGGGCTGTTTCTGGTTCAACAAAAAAGCTCTCACTTTCCAACAAAGAGGTCTGTGTCTGTAGCGATCCTTCTCATAATGTTGACAGACGTTCTCTCAAAGTTACCATTTAAGTGAGGAAGAGCTGCAGGCTCTTAATTTTATGCGGCTGAGCCTCCAACCCTGAAGACACCTATTCAAAAGAGGCACCACCTGATGTTTCCAAATCCCGTTGCTAACCATCCTCACACACACATCCCCTCAGGGCCCTGACCTTTAAGCTGCAACAAAGACAGACTAATGTGGCAACTCACATTTTCTTTAAAAAAAACAACAACACAACTTGTGTGTGTGTGTGTGTGTGTGTGTTATGAGCCTGGACATGTTAGTCTTATGAATGATGCTATTTGTGTGCACATACCTGCATGTCCAGCCAGTTGTATCCAGGGATATTTCTTCTTGAAGGACATGACAAACGGCGACCAGTGGACCATGTTTTTGATCTTCTTCCAAGACTTGTGCTACAAACACAACATCAGTGATTATTCAGAGTGTTGTTTCATTTACAATGTAGTTTTGTAGCAGGAAATTAATAACTGTATGCTGTGTCACTCTGCAAAACCCCAGTCAGCTGTGGAGGTTTCTGTGAAGTGCTGTAAAGTTTAGTTGATTCAAAACACAAATTAAACACACATTAAATACACATTAAACACACATTAAATACACGTTAAACACACATTAAACACATTATACACACATTAAACACACATTAAACACACATTAAACATGGCTTAATAGAGACCGTTTCAAACACAAGTGCACAAATCAGCTTCACTATAACTCGCAGCATTCACAGACAAACACTTTATCTGGACACATTTTCCCCACAAATACAACATGCTAATGTTATTAGCACAAGCCTATGGCATTTTACATTGTATAAATTAGCCTAGTGGCTAGCAGACTTTTCCTCTACTCATATGAAGCCAGGGACAACGGCAACATTTAATAAAGGCAACGTTAAAAAATTTGGCTCCATTACAACTCACAAGGTTCACTGGCAAAACAGCTGTCTCATACTAAAAACATTTTCCAAGCAAATACAACATGCTAACGTTATTAGCACAAGCCTATGGGATTTTACATTGTACAAATTAGCCTAGCAACGAGCGGAGATTTCCTCTGCTCATATGAAGCCAGGATAAATCAAAAACAAGACTTAAAATGCTATTTTGGTGGAGGCTTCTTCTTCTTATCTGTGAAATTAAAGTTAATAAAAGCTTTGTTTCCACTGAGGGAAATGGTTTCAGCTTACAGAAATAGACAGAAGGTCTGCGCCGCCACGACATGTAGTTACATTTCTGTAGTTACAGGCTGCCTTGTTTATTTCAGAAGATATTTATGACCATTGGTCAAAGATTTACCATCCATAAACAACTGAAGTCCATTCAAATTGTTGTCAGTAGGGCTGGGTGTTAAAAACTGTGATACCAATACAAATACCAGTGCCCTTAAAGTGATACTAATACAGAGTACTTAGTTTCTGATACCTGTTCTTCTGCTTCATTCGATCCTCATCACGTGATAGAAGCATTCATTTGTATAAAATGCCGCCTCCATTTTACATGAATGCATTTTCAAAGTGTCTACATTATCAAAACATAAATAACCATACAAACTTCACCAGCACTTATACCGTGCTTGACTCCACCACACATTAGAGGTGTGGGTTGTGGCTGCTGTGGCAGTGAGCCAATTACACATGCCACTAATGCTTGCAGTGAATAGCTGCGAGCAAAGTCATACCAATACCTATATTTTCTAGACCTGGGTACAGAAAGGATCGAATACAGGTATTGTTCCACTGGAGAAGTTTTAGTACTACTTGGTACTGGGTTATTTCAGCTGATATCTTCAAGTACCGACAGCTAACCCCTGTGTGTTTTCTGGGTATGTAAACTGTCTCTCGACCCTTTTGAAGACATGATATATGATGATGGTATGACGCACAGTTCAAAAACTTCCTTAAAATATGGATTTAAGGTGAATATACTTAATGCTGAATCCCTCAGCTGACAGTGAGCAGTCAGCTTAAAATCCTCCAGGAAACCGAGCACTGACAGTTTAAGTTCTCTTCTAATACTTTCGGCTTATCCAGTACTTCATCACTGTTTCATTTAACGGCCATGAGCAAAACCCGTCTTTAAAATATGCGCGCGCACACACCCACCCACACACACACACACACACACACACACACACACACACACACACACACACACACACACAATGAGGGGCATCCCTGACCCCGGGGGGAGCTCTCTTCAGTCTCTCTCGGTCTGCTTCTCCCACACTCTCTTTTTATTTTCTTTTGCTGTTTTCGAACATTTTAACTAAACTCTGGAGGATCAAGTCGGGGTTTCCCCTGGTAACACACACACACACACACACACACACACACACACACACACACAGTCTCTCCAAGGGCTCTCCCTGTCCCTGGCAGGGAAACACTGAACTGCGGGACTCCTGCCACACACACAAACAAGCACACACAAACTCATTGACAAACAGGGACACATGCTGTCTCTGACACAGGCACACACACACACACACACACACACACACACACACACACACAGACCCACACACAGCAAGTTGTTTTCAATATCAACAGTTTTCATCTCAGTGACTTCAGACTGATTCGAGTCTTGTTCTCACTCCCTCCAGCTCTGCAGTCCAGTTCTCTGTCTCTGTGATGGAGAGACTTTTCCTTCCACACAGAAATATTAATAATTGACTGTTAAACTAAAAGTACTGTCTGTTCCCTGTTATGTTTACAGGACAAGTGCGTGACAAGTCTTAAAAAATACAGTGTGAAATATCGAAATGAGCAAAAACACCAGCCAAAACTTTCTTTTCTTTATTCTCCTAAATTCTCCTGTTAGTAGATTTGAATTTATTATCTTGCTGCATGTTGCAACACCTCCGATAAGCTACAGTTTATCACTCTTTTTGAGTAAAATATTCAAACCAAAGACACAGTTTTTTATGCCTGCTGCATTACATCAGATGGAAAAACTCCAGATGTCTTGTTCTGTGGGTTTAAACAATGCTTGGCTGTGCAGCGTTGTGAGCTACGGCTGGATCTAGCAGCACTAAAAAATGAGGAAAACTGAAATGTTCTGTTTCTACTTAAAGACACACAACACTTTCCTAATAGATTTTCGTATGTGTGAATCAAGTTGACATTATCACAGACGTAAAATCCACCTTTAAATGATCACATCTGGTCAGTGAGTGCATCTTCAGTAATATAATATTTATACTGAAATCCCCTGTCCTACACAGGTGCAAATTATCTGTTAATGGTGTGATCTCACACACAGACAATTTCCTCTGGTCTGCAAATACCAGGAGAAATAATATTATGTCTACAAATAACCAAGAGAAGAAGAGAGATGAGAGGAGAGGAAAAAAGAGGAGGAGGAGGAGAGGACGGATAAGATAAGAGAGGAGAGGACCATAGAAGGCGATATATAACCCATGTCACATAATCTGGACCTGATGAAAATACATCATCTGATAGCATGACTATCTATGGTTAGAGGCACACACACACACAAACACACACCTTCAGACACACACTTTCTCATCGCTCTCCCTCGCACTCTGTCTCTGTCCGAAGGAGTGAGGAGTCACATGAAGGGTTTTTCTCTGCACCACTGGCGGAGAGTGTAACACACACACACGTGTACAGATCACATGGTGGAAACTGACCGCAGGGCAGGTCAGCTGAGATGGGTCTCAGAGGGAGCTTGAACCTGGGATGTCATGAGGATTTCGGTATGTGCCCTTTGAAAACTTCAGTATTTCTAGAAGTCTCTTGAAAGGATCTTGCTTAATCTTATTTTAAAACGGAAACGCTGATTCAATACGGTTTAAAATAAGACGACGGTGGCCTGGAGGTGAAAGGGGACATCCAGCAGAAGCCGTACTGGGAATCTTCCCGTGTCAATAACTGCGGTTACGAGGATAATATTTCTTCAATCCAGTTAGAGATTCCAACTCAATTGTTTCCATGGACATAGGGTTGCAGTGATATACTGGTTCCAAGGTATGTCGTGACATCAAAATTGACGGTTATCATACCGTGTGATGTGGGTGCTACGCTGGACCGTTGTGGTGAAGAGAGAGCTGAGCCAGAAGGCAAAGCTTTCAATTTACTGGTCCATCTACGTCCCAACCCTCACCTATGGTCATGAGCTCTGGGTAGTGACCGAAAGAATGAAATCGCAGATACAAGCGGTGGAAATGAGTTTCTCCGTGGGGTGTCTGGGCTCAGCCTTAGAGACAGGGTGAGGAGCTCGGACATCTGGATGGAGCTCGGAGTAGAGCAGCTGCTCCTTCGCGTCAAAAGGGGTCAGTTGAGGTGGTTAGAGCATCTGATCAAGATGCCTCTTGGGCGCCTCCTGTTAGAGGTGTTCCGGACGCGTCCCACTGATAGGAGGCCCCGGGGCAGACCCAGAACATGCTGGAGGGATTACATGTCTCATCTGACCTGGGAACACCTTGGAGTCCATCAGGAGGAGCTGGAAAGCGTTGCAGGGGAGAGGGACATCTGGGGTGTTTTGCTTGGCCTGCTGCCCCTGCGACCCTACATGGATGCTAAATAAACCAATCCAATAAGATGTGCCTCTACATACCCTAAAGCATTTATTCAGAATAGAACTTCTTGACTTGTGTAAAGTGGTTTAGCCCGCTATGAAGCATCTAACCTGCCAGAAATATAACAGAAGAAAGTTTTTTCCCCAACTTTATTGACGAAATTCAATTCATTCAATACATAAAGTAAGAAGGGGAAGCAGTGGTTCCACCTGGTCATTTAATTTATAAAAATACGTAACACAAGTGTAACCCATCTTATGTTATGTTGCTACAAATTACAGATGTCCTATACACATCTCACATGCGGACTATTAGCAGATTCAACAATTTACCAATGTTCCTGATAAACAATTATTATGCACAGGGACTCTACAAATCAGCCTGTGGCAACAATGCTGCATAGGGCTACGGTTTCAAAATCAAAAAGCACTCACATGTGCTGCGGGTTTGGTTCCAACCCACAGCCCTTTGCTGCCTGTCATTCCCCCTCTCACTCCCCCTTTCACGCTAAGTTGTCATATCAAATACAGGCAAAAAGCCCCCAAAAAAAAGATTCATGAACCATTCTCCATCGAAATCAGCTAGGCAGGCGTGTAGTAACAATTGTTGCGGCCTGTCTTTTGCAGTGCACGAACCCCCTACATTTCTAATTTTACAAATAAACCTGCATTTATGTGGTGTTGCAATAATCAGAAAAAATAGCTCTCCACTGAAAAAATTCACATAAGGTCAGGCCAACTCAAATTCAGCAAAAATGTTGGTACACAACTTGCCCAGTTAAGTTCATATTACACAGAAACATGGCAGACTAAAGTAAATGTTCTGCTGATGTTTTTTGTGCCAATATTTTCCTGCTGAATGGACTATCCTGGGTTTACACATTCTCAACCCAACTCAACTTTTTCTTTTTCTTTAGATCGGGCTGGATCTGACCGGTTTCTTCTGCTACAAGAGGAATTTATATTCTGATTGGGCAATTATTAGTGCAATATTAGGGTCGACGTAAACACACCTAATGTGCACTGTAAGCTTTCCCTGAATAAGTAAGTAAAATTGTCATGAGTACAGTTTGCCCTCCTCACTGTCAACGGATCCACATTTTCATCAATGGACAGATTTCAGCCACTTTTTCTTGCTTCTAGTTACAGAAAATACAAAACTGATTAGGCTTTTCAGGCCATCCAAAAGGCACAGATAAGTCAAAGTGAACGGTATTTCCCTTTTCATTTTTTCCCACCATCTTTAGCCAGTTAACAAGAGTGCAGGAGTATCAGGCTACAGCTTGGTAAGTAGCCAGGCTCTGCACTTTCTCTGTCAACTCAGACTGTCATCCATCTCCCATGTTGCCCACTTACAGCTGGTGTGTGTGTGTGTGTGTGTGTGTGTGTGTGTGTGTGTGTGTGTGTGTGTGTGTGTGTGTATGTGTGTGTGTGTGAGCTGTGCAGGGCGACAGAGAGGGAGAAAAGAGAAAGTCTGGACTGTCTCAAGTGTGAGTAATAACAGACGTTGTCACAGTATGTAGATTTAGGAGCTTAAGACATTAAAATGCAATCAAAGGGAGGAGAGGAGAAGTTTTGTTTGTGTGCAATAAAAAAATAAAATCACTGCAAGGATTATTATCACTCAATAAAATCCAACATTAGAGCTGTCAAACATCCCTAAACAAAGACTAAATCCTGGGATAAAAAGCATTCTGTGAACCTGGAATCAAACACTGGCTGTATGGGTGACAGTACCTGACGGTGGCTGGTGCGGAGGTGGATGATGGTAATGAGAAAGATGGCTCCGACTGACACAACAACACTCCACACTGAACACAGCCATGCAGACCACATCGTGGCCACTGTCAAGACCGATGATGTGTCCAGCTCTCCTGCAGCGTGCCCAAACTATCTGCCTTTAAAAACCAAGCACCTCGGGCTCCTCATTCTACGCCCCACAAGATTTACACGCACGTGTGTGTGTGTGTGTGTGTGTGTGTGTGCAGGGATAAACAATTGTGCATCATTTGATTGGCAAAACAGAGGACAAACATAATCTGGGCATGCAAATCTCCACACAGGTCACAGCATTTGAAAGACACAGACGGAGCTAAGTGTGTGTGAGTGGGTGTGTAAGTGTGAATGCACACTAAGTGTTGGGTAAATGTAGAGGCTGCGAGAATAAAAGCAAACCATTTGTACACGTTTTTCTGCTTATATATGTTTGACTATGCACGTATGTTTGTGTGTAAACCTGTGTGTTTTTGCCTTGAGCAGGACTCCGTGTTGGTGTGTGTGTGCGTGTGTGAGAAACAGAATGATTGTGACAGAAGTTACAACACGAGCCGAAATAGATAAAAGGAAACTGAGCTGATAAAGCTACTACGATGCACGTCAGCCTCTCACATCTGACTTTTCATAAAGTAAAGACGAGCCACACACACGATTACGGCTCAACTTTCTCTACAGAGACTCTCGGCTTGTGGAACAATAATTTCGCAGCTGCCAGATCGCCTTTTGTGAGCCTGTGAAAATAAAATTTGCATAAATGTGTCTAAATGTGTGACATGTAGATAACAAATGCTCATGCAAAGTCAAGTTTGTAAAGTTTGTTCACAGGGAAGATTTTGCAGTTGTAGAAACTTTTAAAGGATGAATAAATTAGTTGGTTTATTTTGGCACAAATTATTTCAGCAGTGAGGTCTCACAAAAGATTGAAGACAAAAAGGCAATTTATAAATATCCGAGTACAGATTCAAAGCAGGAAATCATGTGTGCATATCAGCAATCAAGAACTTTTGACCCTGCCTTTGGAGCCGAATCCAGCGAGACAATGAGAGCATGTCAAAGGGTAACTTCAGTGTTTTGAACCTGGACCCTATTTCCTCATGTTTTTGTGTCTAAGTGACTGATGAGAGAAACAGTTTTTTAGAAATGATGCAGCAACTGCAATGTCACCACTTTGGCATTAGTGCGTTCACTACAAGTGTTTTTTTTTTTTTTGCCACTAACAGGCTCAAATTGTTATTATAAGTATCTGACAATCTTGTAGGAAGGATCCCTACACACGTTGACCTTTCTGTTCAAGAGTGTTTAATTAGAAACCGCCCCAAAAGTGTTTTCACAATACCCACCAGACTCCATTTAAATATATGTTGGAACAGTGGAAAGATGAACCAAGATGGCCTCTGTGAGGTTTATTTAATTTCTGTTGACTTTGAATAAAATGTGCTTTATGATGATAAAATTACTGTTTATTTAAATGGAGTCTGGTGGGTCTGGCGATAGCAACTTTGGGGCTGTTTCTGTTTAAACAAAAAGCATCTTACTCTCTAACAAAAAGGTCTTTCTCTGTAGGGATCCTTTCCATAATGTTGTCAGACACTTATAATAACAATTTAAGCGTGTTAGTGGACATACATTGACATTGCACAAATGCCCTGAGTGGTTATATCACAGCCTGTTTTCCCACTGCCAGACCCCATTGAAATTAACAGTAATTTTAGCATGTATAAAGCCATCTTAATTTTACATCTAACTGAGTCTTCTTTTTATTTTGAAAAAATCTCTGCACACCTGAGCATGTGACAGGTGCGTCGGAGGAGGTGCAATATTTAAGACAAAGAGAAGAGCTCCCCCACACTGTCTCACTTATTGCTGAATTTATTTTATTTAACATAACATTTCAGTCCTTCATACCATCAGGCATAAGGATCAAAATGAAAATAAAAATTTCAGCAATAAATGAGAAATTTAAATTCAGATTCAAACAACTTTATAAATCCCACCAGGGGTAATTTGTTTGAACAGTATGTGCCTTTTACTATAACATAACATACAGTAACACATAGACACATAAATAAATGAGTAATAAAATAAAAAAACAGAAAAAAAAAATGTCAGGGAGTTCAGTGGAAAAAAGGGAATCTATAAATAATAAATGTTAATGGACAGATTATCATAGAAGAGATAAAAAACAATAAAAAATTTTAAAAAATAATAAAATAAAATTACAATAAATAAAATTCAAAAATAAAATAAAGAAATAAAAAAATAAAAACTATAAAAACAAAAATTTACAGAGAATTTAAAAAGACGAATAGCAGAAGGAATAAAAGATTCTGAATACTGGTTACGACTGCAACAAAGAAAAATTCGCCTGCAAGAAATTGTCCAGTAGAAGCTAAAATAGTTGTGGCTTTCTGGAGAATATGTTGATTGCAAAAACCGGTCCCGTCTTAAATCATAATCTTAAAGCAGATTTTTAACAATGTTATTCACAATGCTATTAACAGTGCGGGACCTCTTTTCTCTATCCCCACTTCTTCACATTCATTATTTATTTCATATGTCTGTTTCAGGTGTGCTTACTTGCATCTAATTTTGTTTTATCTTCACACCATCTACACAGCATTAGCATAGCTGCAACTTCCATGGTAGCGCATGCGTTTTGCAGCACATTGCGTTTCCACATGGAATGAAATGTGGCAGATGTAGAACCTTTTGCTTGCTTTACTTAAATCAGCAAACAAAACAATTCAAGACCTCCCTCAAAGTCTCTTTTTTTTCTGACTCACTGGTGTCCGGCGGTTTCCATGTCTCTCCTATCTCTGTCCCCAGACCAGCTGGAAGCCAGGAGGGGAGCAGGAAAACAGTAAAGTTTCCATTGAGAGAGGAGAGAGAGAGAGAGAGAGAGAGAGAGAGAGAGAGAGAGAGAGAGGAAACAGTAAGAGAAGGAACTTCTTGCAGACAGGAAGTGGGGGGGTTGCCGCTTGCCTCAGCGACAGTATTTTCCACATCCGCCGCTGACTACAAACAAAAGAAAGAAAGAAAAAAAAAAGAGGCCTTGCCCTCTGTAAACAACAGAAAGAGCACGGAGGAAAAAAGAAGCACTGAGGCAAAGAGTTTCTTTTGGCCCCCTTGATTATTATCTTCTCTAAGCATCATGGTTTTCAACATCTGCAGATACATTTTATCGTGCACTTTGCACAAGACAAGTTATTTCAGAAACTATCACTTGGAGGGGCGTTGCCGCAATCAATATGCACAGATAAAGATGTTTTTCTTTCCACTAATGGTAAAATAGGGCAACCAGATATCACTCATTTGCATGCACGGAGTAATGACACGAGGCGGAGTGGTGAGAATGGTTTAAAAAAAAACTTGGGGCAAAGGGTGACTCTGGGTTACAAATATGTAAAAGAAGCAGGGGAAACACTGATGCATGCTGATGTTTTCAACGGAGGAGCGCTGAGGAAACAACAAGCCTGATATCGCTCACCACAAGGTCCCCTTGCAGATACAAATATTGCAACTGTCTGAGTCTGCAAAGTTTAGACTTGTGAGGCGCACACACACACGCAGACAAAATTACGCTGCAGGGAGCACGACGCAGGCTAAACAACGTGCAAAAGATGCTTGGAGAGTGCATGATAGATTTCTTAGCAACAAGGCCAGCCAGTGGAAAAACAGCTTTGCAGAAGTGTCGGCTAAA
This sequence comes from Epinephelus cyanopodus, assembly GCA_026686955.1. NCBI lineage: Eukaryota > Metazoa > Chordata > Actinopteri > Perciformes > Serranidae > Epinephelus > Epinephelus cyanopodus. The sequence continues at coordinate 10,123,813 of CM048925.1, read as the reverse complement.
GGCGAGAAAAGGGACAGCTAGAGGAAAAAAGGGGTTAGATGTTTGTGATGTGGCCGTTCAGTTATGTTGTAACTAAATACTGTAGACTGATAAGCGAGAGTTGTTTCCAAATTGAGGTCGCTATGGAACATTAAAGAGCATATCAGAGTTTAGATCTCGCCGCAACTCTGAGAGCACTCTAAATTAAATTAACTGAATTGTTTTGGGGTTTCTTCTCTTGCTCACTAGCAAGCAGGATCTGGCTACATAAACATGGTCATCTTGAAGTGGAAACAAAGAAGTTCTGAACTCTGCAAAATGGTTTTTTTTTTTTTTGGGCGCTGCCGCTTTCACACGACGAAGGGATCGCCCTCTTTTTTCCATTAGAGCCCAGCAAACAATCACATTAATATCTGGGTTTCAACAAAGGTTGTCCCCCCCCCCCCTTCTGCCTAGAAGTGTTGAATTTACAGCTCAGAGCAACTTAATACAGCATAGTCTCTTGCTTTTGTTCGATATCTAGCGTCGGCAAAAACTGTTGCTGCACATTTCTGATCCATCCTTAGTGTAGGTAGCACGCATTAGCTTGGAGAGCTAACTTTTGTCATGCTGACACCCTGAATCGTCCAATTTTATTCATGTAGCACTTTTCATATAAACAGAATGCACAAGTTTGACACATAACATACGCCTCAGCAGCATTTTGTAAACAATAACAATGGCATAACATGCTAACTACAATCATTCATCGCCCCTGTTATATGGTGGTTGATCTCGTCCTTTTTCTCTGAGTTAGCTGCTAACTGCTATCAGCTACTCCCGCAGTGGATCTCACACATAACACATTATGAAAACATCACATCCGTGCCACCCATGATTCCGTCCAACCTGCTGTCCTGTTTATACAGACATCGCTTTAGCTCGGTTACTACATCCGATGCTGGCTTAAAAGGGAGACAACTCTGTCCCCCCATTCCACAACTCGACCTTTTCTACAGAACGGCGAAACAGAGCAACAGCGTGACATTCGCACCTTGGGGAAGCTGTGTAAAAGGGGCTTAACTCTCAAACTCTATATGCAAAGATGGAACGATTAGTCAAATATTGAATAGCCAAATCTGATTTAACAGTCATAAATCTGAGTCTGGTCCAGCCCCTGTTTCAATTATACATGCCAACACGCTGACCTTTAAGCATTAACGCACAGTAATAAACAAATGTAGTATAGGTGAATGTCGGAAAAATGGGAGATCGTACTCAGTGCCTGGAGTGGGCAGAACTACACAGTGAAAGCAAAGCTCACAGGGAATCAATCTGAAACCTGCTGGTGTCATAACTGTAAACCTATTACACCGTACAATCAGCCTTTACTTCATAATGGTAGGTTAAAGCAATATGAGCGCTTTAATATGCAACTTTTAAATCATACTTAAAAGAGGCACAGACATTAGCCAAAAAGTCTATTAATAAAGCCATGACACTCGGTCTGCAAGGCGTACTTTACATCCCTTTTTCTGCACAAACACTTGTATTCATGTATTCAGCAGGGTTTCCCCAGTGCGTCTCTGACAACTCTGAAACCATGTGAAACCACACTTCACTTCTGCACTGGATCCCAGACTCAATACTCTTTCACCCAAAATGTCAGCTTCACTAACTGCAGGCCGACCCGACTCCTCCGTGGACGAGGGGTGGGGGGGCATGAACACACACACATGCACGCCCTCTCACACAGAAACACCAAATGAAGAATTGACCGGTGTTTCCCCTCTCACAGTAAACCAAGTAGGCACTCTGCAACACACACACGCACACACAAGAGTTGGACACACACCCATAAACTTACAGACTCTCTGCCACACACACACACATACAGCTGTGAGAGGGAAACTCGGTTTGACGTCACAGGGTTGCTAGGCGACCGGCCGCCGTGGTAGAGAAGATTTTCCACTGCAGTGCAAACACAGTGTGTGTGTGCGTGTGTGTGTGTGTGTGTGTGTGTGTGTATGTGTGTGTGCTGATATTTTGTGCCGACCCACTTGAGTTACAGTTCAGGACATAAAAATGAGTTTTCGTTGAGTCCACCGCAGAAACTCTTTTTTTGGTATTAGAGATAAGCTCAGACTCACGGCTGGATAAACAAGTGCAGGTGAAGATTAACGTTCGGGTCAGTGTGTGGCCGCGTTTCAAACGGTCATGAAAAAAGGGATGTGAGTCAGTGTGACATTAGTTACAGTAGAGAAAGTGTGTGTCTGTGTGTATACAGTGTTATGTTGTTCTGAAGAATTCAACTATGCAGTGTGTGAAGAGGGTGTGTCGCTGTTAGCGTACAGTAAGGGAGCGTGTCATTCACAGTAAGGGTGCAGTCTGCATTCCAAAAGACAAATCTGTTTATACAGTGGATGCTTATTCTGAAGGAGCATAGGTGCATCGAGATGTGTCAAAAACTGTGATGCATCTCAAGCTTTAGTTACAGTGCAGACAGCACGAGGAACACCACACCTTCTGCATCATTTATAGTGACTCCTGCCCCACTTCCGTTCTACTGTAGCTTCTGCTCCGCTAGCTTTCTGTCATCAATCTTTGTGAAAAGTTGAAACATGATTGTGGGGTTTTCTTTGCAGGTTTAAGAGCAGCTCCCACTCAGTTCTGACCACAAATTTATATATAAATACCAATCAAAACTGTCGTTGTAGAGTAAAACAAAGTATGTTGCAACATTTAATTAATCTACTGATCTTATAGACCAGGGGTGTCAAACTCACTTTAGTTCGTGGGCACATGCCGCCACATTTAATCTCAAATAAAATAAAACCATCGCACAATAACCTTTAAGCCATCAGCTCCAATGTTTTCCCTTTTTTGTGTAAAGAATTACAAGAGCAGTGTTAGAAGTTATGTGTTTAAAAAAAACATATTCGAGTACTCAGATTACTTCTTTGCTCCAACAAGTAATGTAACGCGTTAGTTTTGCATTTAAAGTTATCAGTTGTTTAAATTCACAAATAATAAATCTGTTATTTATAAAATATTACCACATTTCCCTGTTTCTTTTGTTGCCATTAACTGCATTAATGAGCCTGTATTTTATTGTTTTATAGAGGTCAGCTGTGCCTATATGTCTGCTGTCAGACAGGGGCAAATTTTGTCATTTTATTTTGCTGAATCAATGGTCTTCCTCTGGAGAACGAACTCAGCAGGCAGAGATGGGAAAACAGCAGTAGAGTCAACATATTTTCACATCTAACTCAGTGAATTAAAGGTTTATTTTAACTGAACCAAAGCTGATGATTGCTGGAACGGTGTCTAACCAAGTTTGCTTAGTCACTTTTGGTGAGTTTTATTTTGTTTCTGATTAATAAAGAAAATAGATGTAAAGATATTTCCTTTTTTGACATTTCAGTACATTCACAGGTTCATTAAGCGTTGTGCCCTCTGGACAATATAACCAACAACTGCTAGGCACTGCAAATACGGTTTCATTTTGGGTATTGCAAAAGAACTCTAACGTGTTACTTCTCTAATTAGGTAAAAGCTGTAACCTAACAAGTTACTTGTTACTACACTGTTTGAGAGGCAGGAGCATGGAAATGTTGATCATTTAGGTAATGAAAAAAAAATAGCTGGAGACTGAAGGAGAACTACGCCCATTTTTAAAAGTTATAGATGTTATTCCTATGGTCTAAGACGGTCCAAAAATATTAACAAACATAAGAAACTCTCCCAAACCCAAAAACAAGAGTGCTAAATCTCAAAGTTGTAATGTAATATTGTATAAAGTGTGGAGCTGCTCCACAGGCAATGAATGGTAAAAGATGTTATAGGTGATACTGAAAGCACCCAGGGAAATTTTCCGAGTATATGGGTACATTTTCTGTTTCAGAACTGAGAATTCTTAAAGGTCATTTGGATATAATAAAGAAAACAAACCACCAATAGGTCAACAAAGTCATTCACTCTCTCCATTTATTGTCTATAGAGCAGCTCCAGACTTCCAGACATCACAAATTTGAGACTTTTCTGGTTTCTGGCTTAAAAGAGAATACTTTTGTTCCCAAATACTGATTTAACTTTTCCTTACCATTGAAATAACATATTGAAGTTCCTAATTTAGACTGTGTTCCCCTTCAATCTTAATCTGTCAATAATGATTGACATTGACTAATTGTTGAACTAATGAAAAGAGGTAATTCAGTTATTAGGAAATACACCTGTACATTGAGTCGGGCCAGCTTCTGTTTACACACATAACCTTCAGTTGTAATGCCATCTGACCAGCTGTTTTGAGGATATGATCATTTTGTAGTCAAATACTGAATATCTTATTACCAAAGTCAATTTCCAAGTGTTTTGCATTTCCATGTATCTCTCTGAGGTTTCATCTGAGGCTGTTTAGTTTAAAACTACTCTGATGGGTGTGCAGCTGATGCTTAAAGGTAAAAAACAAGATGCTGCTGGCAGATCCGTCTCCTTTCATTCCCCAGATCTCAACTGAAATTTTGTACAAGTAACAAAACCCACAGATGCCAATCTTTTGCAGGTGTCCTTTCGCTGCCAATTTACTCAAACAAGGAAAACACACTGGCAGTATGTGCCTTCTAACCTTGGAGAGATGCCCGACAGTCAAAAGATCAGCCAAGCAGCGTCTATATAAGGCTCTGTTCAGATTCCAGCCTCTACCAGTTAAGCGTGCACTCTCTTCAGAAAACGAGTTGATGTATCCAAAGCTGATGACTGAAGCTTAATAGATATGTTTACACAAAAAATGAAGATGTCATGCTTACTTGGGAGAATCACACAAAGGGGCATTCAATAATTAAACCACTGAATGGAGGGTGAACTCAGTTGTCAGGGTCAAAAACGCGGAGCTCTTTAATCCAAGATGTAAACCTATAACTGTGATGAATGTCTTCAGCACAGAGCACTAATCTTATCTTTATATTTTTCACCAAGCATGCATCCATCTTTCTCTGCACCCTTGGCGTGTATACACCAGAGCTATACATCTTTGCATTTCCCAGAACATGTTTAACTGTCCCAGAGTTTGAATAATGTCCTCAAAGTGTTGTGCTCAATGTTAAATGCCAAATAAAGTCAGCTCACTCCTGCAATAAATAGCCATGAGAAAAAGAGACATGGTTCCCTTCATGTCAAGACGACATGGGTAAAATGCAGTAAACATTGTACAACTTTTCCTCTCACGCTCTCTTTCTTTTGTCTCTGCCAGTCTCACTCTGTTCTTCCTCTCTCGGTATCACTCCTCTTCTCTCTGTCCCTCTCCTCTTTCCTACACACCTCCCACACACGCTTTATGTGTTTCTGCACATTCGCACTCCTGCATACATACATCCTTAAAACTACGGATCAGGAGCTGCGACAGGCTGCAGACAAGAACAAGAATAGCCCGCATGTTTGACATCTCTGTGCTGCTGCGGGGGGGAAACCCAGACTTTTACTAGCAGCTATGAAGCGTCGTCCTTGAGTCAGTTGCCTGCTAACCTCCAACTGGGGCTTCTGCCTCTTTCTTTGACTGGATTAAGCAAAAAACAATGACCGGAAATATGCAAACAGCAATACAAACAGTATTCAAATCCATCAGCCAAATCCATTTAAACAAATGCTTTGTAATCCATGTCACCTGGGACAACAAGGACATTGGTTTAGGGAGGGGTCATTCGATTAAATATGCAAGAAAACTGCACAACAACAAGAATATTTAAAAAAAAAAATTCTGTTGCTGCTGCCTCTGATAATGAAAGCAAACATGGAAAAAAACTTGTATGGAAACATGTAGATGTATTGATTGCAGGGTGATAAGTATTCAAATGCTTGTATGATTAGTCTTGTACACTCACATGGGGGACACCGCTTTGTGTTCAAGATAATATACAACACCATATACAACTGCTTAAAGATCCCATATAGTGAAAAGTCAGATTTCCATGTCTTCTTAAAAATAAAACAGGTATAGGTGTTATATAAATACTGGAAAAGTATCAAAATGCTCAGTCCACAAAGAAATGCACAAAGTTCGTATTTATAAACTGTGCCTTTAAACGAGCTGTTAGGATTTCTGTGACTTTGTGATGTCACAACTATACTATACAGATAGAATCACAATATTTATTTATAATATTTATAATACTGACTCCCTTTCTATTTTCAAATCCTGGCAGAAAACAGACCTTTTCAAACTAGTATATTCGGTCTGACACACATATTGAGACTTGCAATGATAACAACTTCACAATGATGACTTTATACCTCATATTTATGATTACGATTTCTGTCATTTTATTAAATTAATTTTACTGTACATTACGGAATTGTTTAATTTTAGTGTTATCACTGTTTTACCAAGCTGTTTTCCAATGGGGAATTGAAGCTGTTATATTCAGGCCACCAGACACATTTACTCAGTGTTCTGCTGCATGTACAGCAGCATCCATTGGTTAGTGTGTCAGGTACACCAAAGCAAATATTGAAATGTAGCGTACCCTTACACTAACATTGATTTTTAAGTGGCTAAAACAAGCCTTTGCTGTGGCCTCTGTCCACAGTAGTACATGGCTTAGCTTCGGGGCCGGTAGATTTGGTTTATCAAGGATGATAGCATAGCAACACACAGTACACAAAATCATCACAGCATAAATGTCAGATAGGTCGGACCACAATACTTAACTATATATTTTTATCTTTCAGGCTTAAAATTACAAACAGTAATCAAGAAGTTTTACATTTACATTTACATCTCTGCAAATGTAATCATCTCCCACTTTTCTACCCGGCAGTAATTGCTGTTGTTAGCTTGACATCACGGTGACTTGGTCTACACAAACCATTTGAAACATGAACATAAAAGGGTGTTTTTGTATTTCTTGTTGATATGTTTTGCAGTGTATGTGAATGACATCAGCTGAAAGGAAGCACACATGGACCCAAGCTGTTGCCTTGCAATGAAATTACAGTGAAGTGGCCAATGAAGATAGACAATTTGTGTTTCAGACAAATGACAGGTGTATTCAGGCAGATAGCATGAGAAAAAATGTGTTTTTCAACATTAAAGTGTTTAAACATGTTCTAGTAGAAGCCCAGAATACAACTATGAAGCTGGAATAAGCATTAGATGGGACCTTCAAGACACAAAGTCAAAAAGAGCTCCTAAAAAGGGAAACTTAAGGGACTGGCAGTGACACATTGTTTAAGAAACCCTGGTAAAATCAGTTATACAATCCTTCGTTAAATCGTGTTTCAAAGCAGAAGTGAAATGGCCCCGCGAACTCATCCTGGCTACAAATAAAAACACATCCACCCACCCACCTACACACACACACAGACCCAAACAGGCCTCAGCCTCCTCTTTGAACGGCATCCAAAATGCAGGCAAAGCCTAAGTGTGTGTGACTGGCAAATTCTCTTGCTTTTCCTTTTTCTATCACCCGTGCTCTTTCTCTCTCTCTCTCTCTCACACACACACACCCTCACATTACCCACACTAAATACACCCCTACACACACACACAAATACAGGTCGGGGCACAGAGCTAGCTTTGTTACTGTGAATGTCAACCATTACTCAGGCAGAGAGCTCCGGCCAATTTGACAGAGGAGCACCCAGCAACATGCACAGGCACATTCAAACACACACACACACACACACACACACACTCTGAGGCACAACAGAGACCCACATCGAGACAAACTCTTTCCCAGATCTGGCCAGATTAGTTGCAAAATGACCAGTTCTGCACCAGTTAGGTTTTCAGTATACATGACCTTTGTCACACTCCTCAGATTATTGAAAACTATCAAACCATATCCTGCCGAGAAAAATGGTCAAAACCAAACTACACATTGCACCAACTGAAAACTATGATCTAATAAATTTAATTGATGCAGTGAATAGGAAACAAGAATGATGCATTATTTCCACTGCATGGTTCGGCTTGACTCAACTCATTATTAGCACCAGTACTTGATTTTGTTTTCTACTGCAGATTCTGTGCGGCGTTTATATGCTCTCCAGGTTCTCCGGCTTCCTCCCACAGTCCAAAGACATGCAGGTTAGCTAATAGATGACTTTCAATTGTCCGTAGGTGTGAATGTGAGCGTGAGCGCTTGTCTGTCTCTATGTGTCAGCCCTGTGATAGTCTGGCAACCTGTACGGGGTGTACCCTGCCTCTCACTCACAGTCAGCTGGGATAGGCTCCAGCTCTATGTAGGCGGGATTCTTAGCTGACTGTCACAGTCAACTGCCAATTCAACATCGTCCATCAACATTAGGCCGAGAGACAACAGTTGAAAATTTGCTTTTTGACTACTGGCTCACTAGGAACCTCAGTGGAGGTTATTCCAAAAAAGTAGCAGGTACCATCCACAACATTTGCCAATGAAAAACCAAAAAAGAACAAGTCAAGTTGAGCAGAACTGTGCCATACCATACTGTGGACACGCAGCATAAGATTCTATAGAGATGCTAGCTTCGCTGTGAGTCTGCACTTAGGCCAGATTATTCTTTGAGCTAAATGCTAACACCAGCGTGCTAACATGCCTACAGTGACAACATGCTGATGTTCATGAAGTACCATGTTTATCATCTTTTGTAATCATGTACCATTTGTTAAATGTTGCTGTTGTCCCTGGTTTTAAATAAGAGGAGAAAAAGATCATTAGCCACTAGGCTAATTTACACAATGTAAAAATACCATAGGCTTGTGCTAATAACATTAGCATGTTGTATTTGTGAGGAAAATGTGTCCAGATAGCGTGTGACAAGTGAAGCTGATTTGTGTACTTGTGTTTGAAACTGTCTCTATTAAGCCATGTTTAATGTGTGTTTAATGTGTGTTTTGAATCAACTAAACTTTACAGCACTTCGCAGAAAACCCACCGCCCACTAGTGTTTTGGAGGTGTAACTGCAGAGTGACACAGACACACCACACAAGTATAAATACTCACAATGGCGTAGGCTATGGCGTAAGCTCTGCTGCATAACTATAAATCCTGCTTTAGTTTAGCATGTTAGCATGCTAACGTTGGCTAATTAGTACTGTGCTGATTTTTGTGCTCATCTCCAACAATGAAATCTATGTAGTAGATGTTGAGGTATTTCAAAAGTTAAGTAAAATGTTTGCCCATCTGGTGGCGCAAGAGAAAAAGTCAGAGAATCACTTAAGTCAGTAAATTCCTCCTCAGGAGAACATGAATGTCTACAGAAAACTTCAGGTAATCCATCAGATAGTTGTTGAAATAATTCAGTCTAGAAAAAAGTGGTGGGCCTTCCAAAAGACCAACAATGCCATTGTCACATGGCAAAGACATTTGGTGTATTCGTGTAAAGTGACAATTTGTAAAATTCTCAGATATTCCTTTACTGGATAATCTATCTCTCTGACTTCCCCCATGTGAGTAATGTTTGGCAATCCCATGCAGTTTCCAAAGGTCATCGCCACTCGAAACTACAAAAGGTCTACAGAATTACAAGTAGGTTGTGGATACATGCACACACAAGCAGATACGCCCTCACTTGGCTCTACTTACCGCTCTCTGTTGAGACGTGAGGACTGCAGGGTTGAGAAGCTGATCTCCTTTCTCTGTGTCACTGGAAATATCCTCCTCCGACTCTTCCCAAGATGAGGAGAACCCAGCCGAGGAGGCAGAGGAGGACGACAGCTTCCTGAGGGAGCGGTTGGAGTTTGGCCCCGGGATAGGGCTAGAACTGGGGCTAGGGTGGCAGCCTAGTCCCTGGTCTGAGCCGGGGACTTCAGAAGTTTGAGGCTGGCTTTCAAAACCATGGTCAGTTACTATGACTGCAGGGATGGAGGGAGGGATGGAGGGCGAGTGGTTGGAGGTGTGATCAGTGATGTCCTGTAAGCACGGGGCGCTCTCATTGTTTTGTGCCCGAGGTAAAGCATCTGTCTCTGGGTTAACCTCTGACCTGTTTACCTCCGTCAGCATCTCAGGACAAGACCAGTCTGCTGTCTCATCTCTCACATCCCTCTGTGTCCGTTGTCTTTCATCTCCCAACATTTGTTTGTTTTCTACCTCCCTTCTGTCTTTTTCTCTCAGTCTTTCTCCCTCTTTTTTCTCTCCATCTGTTGTTGCATCTGGGTTTAATGTCTCAAGGGAACCCTGAGCAACAAACGGTCCATCTAAACAGGGAGTTTGCATTATTTCCGTATGCCGACCATTTTGACCAATGAGTGTCTTGTCTGTGTTTGTTTTAGTATCACTGTCCTCATCATCTTTCTTTCCTCTTTCTCTCCTTTCTTCTTCCATTGTGTCCTCCTCCCTTTCTCTTCCATTTTGGACAACACAGGGAACTTTACTTTCTTGCGGGTGGGTCATTGGGCATTCAAGGCCTGCGTTTTGTTGGCTGGGAGAGGACGGGGTTTGGCTAGTCGCTCGTCTTGGAGACCGAGGGCTGCGTTGGAGCTCAGTGTTAAGCACTTGGGCACGAATTCCGGATATGTGGGCCTCGAAAATTCCCACTTTTCCCCTGACCTGGAAGAGACAGAGAAAATGAGAGTCTAAATGCAGCTACAGTTTGGTTTCTCTGGTCTAACTGAAAACACGTTGGGTGCATTTGTTCTTATTTGGGTTATGTGCTTATCATTTCACAGGTGCACTAGTGACAGATTAACCGATGAGACAAAAAAAGAGCAACTCATCATCATAGTGTACAACCAATACTGAGAAAATGAAAAAGAAATGAGCTCCTAGAGTTTTCCCATATTTGGCATTAAACAGACTAAACTGAAAAATGAGTTGGCAGGCTACACATTTAATGTGTGACTGTCTGCAGTCTGCAGTACAAATGTGGGTTGACTCTCAACTAAATACAATAAAGAGTACAAACATGGAACTAAAATTAAACAAATAAACTGCTTATGTAAAATCTTACTCAAATTTATGGAGATAGCACAGCATTGCATTACACTATACTATTTATCAATCACCAGAATAACATTCTAAGCAGTTTGTATTTATACTAAATCCTGAAGATTACATTTGGGTCTATCATTAGTTTAACAAATGTATACTCAGACCAAGGGTGAAGACTGTCAGTCATCCAGGTCATGGTAATCTTAAGTGCTATATCATAGGCAGCTGGACTTGCTTGAGGCTTGCTTACTTGCGTCAAGCGAGTCCAGCTGCCTACGATATAGCACTTAAGATTACCATGACCTGGATGACTGACAATCTTCACCAACATGTTGCTCAACACTCTGGGAAGAATACCCTTCGACTGGTACAGGAATCCTTAAGCAAGTCCAGTTGACTACAATATAGCACTTAAGATTCAGTCCAAGGGAAAAACGAAAGTTTAGGCATGATGGATGATGATAGTAGGAAAATCTAGCTGGAAATGAATTGGAGGAAGTATGAAACATTCTTTAAGACAAAATATAAAATCAAAGCAGTAACCTCCGAGGCTGAACAATGAAGCTAATGCACAGACTGTATAATATTATGGACGTACCTACCATGACATCACCCATTGGTTTGTGGACACTCGTTCTAATTCCTCAAGTTTGGAATTACGACTATCTTGGTTTGTCAGTTGCTATAAATGCTTAAATTAGCTAAAGAGACCAAAACCCATTTTTTAGTACCAGGCTGTAAACAACTCAGGCAGGTCTATGTGGACTGACCCTATTTTTTAGCCAGCCTCTAGTGGCCATTAGAGGAACTGCAGTTTTGGCATTTTTGCATTGGCTTCACTACTCAGCCTGGGAGGTTGCAGCTTGTTAAAATGCTCAAATTATCAGCAGGAATAAACATGTTTGCAGCCTGGTAGAAAAAAAAGTTTCAGTCTCTATAGCTAATTTCCTCGTTCATGACAGCTGCAAAGGGGGTGAATTTTTATTTAACTCGCTATTTACATTTTAAAGTTCCACATAACTAAGGGCAGACTGCTTTGAGTGAAATTTGTCCAAAAAGAGAGTGTACTCGGCTTCTCAGTCAGATCTAGATCCCCTCACTCCTCCACACCTGGCTTCAAAAATTCAAGATGGCGACAACCAAAATGCCAAACTGGTGGCTTCATAACAGGAGTCCACATGCCAATGGGTGACTTTATGGTAGCTATGACCATGATTTTTATATAGTCCATGTTTTTTATCGTAGAAACACAAAAAAAAAAAAGAACAAGCACTATAGCTGTGACCACATAGGCACATGCATCCATGTGTTCATGCATTTACACACACACAACCTAACAAACATCTGTTACAGGTCACAGAGATGGGAAGATGTAGCGAAGAAGACAGAAATGATACAGAGGAAGACACAGATAAAGTTAAATAGAAAAATAAGAGAGGCACATGTAACATCACCTCAACGTTCTGCAGCTCTCTGTGTATCTGCAGCAGCTGCGCCTGGCGTCTCCTGTCCTCTCGCCTCTCTCCTCCTCCCGTCTCTCCTCCCCTCTCCTCCTGCCCTTCTCCTTCCCCTCTCTCCTCACAGCCGGGAGAGCTCAGTCGTCGGACCCGCTGGCCCACATTGACTCCCAAGAGCTCCGGGCTTCGTGGGGAGGGGGAGCGAGCACGAGGGGTGGGGCTGGGGGAGAGCGAGGACGAAGAGGGGAAGACAAAGGTTCGACCCAGGGCTCGGGGGCTCGTCTAGGAGGGGAGACACACAAGACGGGATTAGGGGTGCTCCAAAAGGGGCTCATTCCTATCAACTTATGTTAAAGCAAAACCTAACCCCCCCAAATGACCATTTGTAAATCAGTCACTCACTTTGTGTTGTGTTGAATTCATAAAGAAAACAGCATGCCTCCACGAATGAAGAATCCAAAAACAAGTAAAATACTTGATGAATTGAAGTCCCGGTCAATCGCGTTTAACCACAGTAGAATCATACACACGCAGTATAGTCCAAGTCTTATTTTTCCAGTTGTATGTTCCATATATCGCAAACAGACAGCCCTGAACTAAAAGTGAAACTTGATCTATGCTCTCTTCAAAGCCAGACTCCACTGAGAAAACAGTAAATTTTATCTTCCTGAACACAGGAGCTGCTGGTCCATCGCTGCCTTGATCAGTTCGTTTTTTTGTGTCATTGTGTGACTTTGGTGTTGAAAAGGGTTCATTCAGATTCACCGAAGTCACACAATAACACAAACAAAAAAACTGATCCAGGCAGTGACAGACCAGCAGCTCCCCTGTGTTCAGTGAGGTAGAATTATTGTTTTTGTCAGTGGAGTCTGGCTTTGAAGAGAAAATAGATAAGTTTCACTTTTAGTCAGTTCCCCATCAGAAGGCGTTGTCTGCTTGGGAAGTACTGAGTATATGACTGGATAAATGAGACTACAACTATACTGCATGACCTGTGTGAGGGTTTGTTTTAATACAGTTTTGCTGTTATTTAACGTGGACCCCAATGACTTCAGTTCATCAAGAACATTCTCTGTTTTTGGATTCTTCATTCACCGCACAGGCATGTGAGAAAAACAAAGTTTTCTTCACAAGTTCAGCATAACACCGGATGAGTAACTGATATACAAATTATCATTTCTTGGGTGAACTATTCCTTTAATACTGCCGGGTTTGGGTTTTTTTTTCGTATTTTATCAAGTTATTGAAGTGTTTTTACCTTAGGGCTGGTTGGGCTGTAGAGACCTCCGCCTGGTGCTCCCCCACCAAGTAACTGACAGTAGGTGCTCCGATCTGGGACCGGCAGCACGGGTCGACCAACTGGACTGGTTCTAGTTCGAGAGGTGGTACTAGAGGAGCCTTGCTGGGTGTGAAACTGGTTACTGCTGCAAGGAGAGGAGAAGAGAGGAGATAAGACGAGAGAAGAGGAAAGGAGAGGTTGGTTTGTGTGTTTCCAGGCTTTCACAGTAATACAACATTTTGTTTCCTCTTTACAGAAACAAATACACACAAAAATATCATAATGTTAGTCGGTTATATGTTAAAAACTTTAAATAATGTTAGTATCACCCAACAAAACAACATATCTAAGCATTAGGATTGGAAAGTGATTATATACAGTATTTGAACCATTAACATGTTGGGCAGCAGGGCAGCTTAAAAATTGTTCTGTAATGTGATTTAAATAAAAAGTTATCTTCCCCGTCCAGTCTAACAGGTTCTCAGCTGACCAAACATGTTTGAAGTATGCATTTCCTCTACAACTCTCCAAGAAAGTGGTGCAGTCTTTACACATAAAAGCCAAAGTAAGGCACACACTGTAAAAAACAGAACACACCTGTTCATGACTCCAAGGCCGTTCAGGTTCAGGGCAGAGGCTGCCATCCCCGCCGCGGCCAGGCCAGGGGCTTTGAGTGCTGGGTACACATCTGACAATCTCCCCTGAAGCTGCAGGGAGGTCTGGAGAACGGCTTTCAGTGTTTCCTCTGCATTCAGTCAGCAGCCCCACTCTGCTGGAGAATCTGCCCCGGCCACTGCAAAATAAGAAAGTCGAGAAAGTTCATTTTGCTGTGTCTAACCTCTCCACGTGCTAACACGGGTGACTATCAAAATGAAAAACATTCTTTTCAAAGAGAAAACTAAATAACAGCCCTTTTTCAAAAAGGACAGACACTGGAAAATCAATTTTCCGTTCCTGGAAAGCCATCCCTAACTGCGTCATGGACAAAGAAGATTATTCATGTAGTCCTGTGGTTAACTCAAAATAAAAGATATCATTGTTCCTACTGGGATTAAAAGAGAGAAAGTGAAAGGAGGACAGACAGACAGAGAAAGAGATGGAGATTAATATTGGAAGTAAATTAAGAAGGGACGTGTTTCACTCACTGGAAATAATTTGCCTTTTCTCCTGTTAGTGTTTCATAGAAGCCGAGATTTTTACAATGCTTATTTGAATCAAATAGCTGTTTTACTACATTAGTACAACCCTCCTCTCCAACTAAGCCGCACCAGTAAACCTCTTGTACATATTTAACCGTATGAACCTTTTCATGCTCTTGTTTCCCTCATCTTTGTTCTAAAAGGAGCCGAAACATAAAGTTCAGCCCGACCAAACTGTGACAACACTTTTGCTCCACTCGATCCTGCAGCGCCACACTGTTTGTTTGAAATCTGCTTCGGTCTAAAAATAAAGTAACTTGAAGGTAACATTCTTTCGAGGAGAAAATGAGGGAGGCACATGGAAAAGGGCAAAAAAGATGGAGATACAGAGAAACATGCCGAGAGGGAGAATGAGAAAGGGCAGGAGGTAAAGAAAGAGGGAGGCAAATACAGATAAAAAGTAGCAGCAGAGTGAAACACAGACGGAGAAGGAAAGGTAGAGAGTGGGGCAAAACATGGAGAAAAGACAACGGCCCCTCGAAGCAGATAAAGATGTGCAGAGTCACTGAATGAGCACTTCTCCGTTTACACTTCCCAAGCAAAAGTTGCGATCTATACAAACTTTAAGGGAGAAACTTTGACCCATTTTTTGACCCATGCTTGAGAACTTTTGGATACGGGAAACTGGTGAGGCAGATGGTGAGGTGGAAGCCTGATTGTACAAATTGTTGAATTTTTTTTAGCACACGCTAGTTTTGGCATTTGTCCATACGTACATTTCTAGTATGGATCCTACACAGTGTTTTACAAATGAGAGTCCAGGTCTATTTGTTCTGGAGAGGAAGAGACCACTTCCAAACGTCTCGATCTTAAGTTATCGAAGAAAAAAGGCGAGCGCACATTAGCAGGTTCTGGGCTAGCAGCACATCTACGACGAGCCGGACAGCGTCAGAGAGTCACTGATTTGTAATGTGAAACTGCTTTATTCAGTGGTTTTACTGGTTTGAGTCACCTAATCTGTTTATTTGGAGAGGAAGAGAAGGATATTTCGGCTCCTGGTAAAAACCTCCTGAAGAATAAACACTGAAGGAATTCTAACCAGGAGTTCACACTTGGCACATGGGAGAGGTCTTAGCTCGCAATCTGTGATCCACACGCCTAAATGCCACTCAGGAAAGGTAAAAGAGCAGTCAAAATAATCTGACTGTTTCTTAGGTGCATCAGATTTACAATCTTGTTAAGTTTGAATCCACACTGCAGGACACACTACAGTTACAAGTGTGGAACATGCAGACCATAAGCTCTCCTCAAACTGATATAAAAGTTCCACATTCCCTTAAAAACATCCGCAGAAAACAAATGAAGATTTCTTTCTTCTTCTCTTCAGTGGCCATATGTTGTATATATGGACACCTATGCACACCTAAAACATCAATTCACAGTTATGATGTTACATAAATCAACAATGCACAGGCAGTTTAGTTATATAAATGCAGTTTCAGCCTTGATCGGTTTTCAGATATAGAGTGCACTTTGAGTCCGAGAGAAGGCCGGCTTCAAAAAGTGGCCTTGAGACTTGTCTCAAGCACTACAATACTACAATGATCTCAAATCAGATACTTGCAGAATGAAATTCAATTCAAAATCATCTGTGCACCACCAAGCAGCTCAGAGTGCTTTACATATAAACAAAACGGCAAATATTTGCAAATAAACAGAGACATCCAGCAAACATGCAGACATAGAAAAACAAACATAATGTTCAAGAACGGTGTGGTCACTGAAGAGAATGCTTGAGTAAAAAGGAAGTTCCTTAGGTTGGTTAACAGAACACAGTGTTCACAATCAGAGGGCAAACTGATCCATTTTTTAAGTGCATTAGATGGACACACACGGGCTCCATTCACTACCAACGGTGGATAGAACCTCATTTCAAGCAATACACATGAGTAAAAAGGTAATGTTCGAGGCATACTCCTTTTTTAAAACTGTACTTCTGCTCTTCATGAAAGTATATTTTGTGATCCACTTGTTATTTCACTGCATTTGCCATTTGTACCTTCAGATTGAGGGAAAAGATTGTATGAGGAGCACCTCCACTGCAGAGGTTTTCAGCTATAAACACTGATCCTGTTAGGGAGCCTATCCCAGCTGACACTGGGCGAGAGGCAGGTCACCAGACTATCACAGGGCTGACACACCGAGACAGACAACAATTCACACTCACATTCACACCTATGGACAATTTAGAGTCACCAATTAACCTGCATGTCTTTGGACTGTGGGAGGAAGCTGGAGGAAACCCACACTGACACGGGGAGAACATGCAAACTCCACACAAAAGCGCTCCCCCACCCTGGGTTCAAATCAGGAACCCTCTTGCTGTGAGGCAACAATGCTAACCACTGCACCACCATGCCGCAACCCTATGTACTAAAATATAAAAAAGACAACAGTTTCATTCTGAAGTGCACGCTATGCCTCTTGAAAATCCCTCTTCTAATGTCCAGAAGCACACTGTCATTGCACATACTGTAGGAGAAAACTGAATGTAATGTTATGATAAATAGGAGAAACATGGAGAGGAAGAGATGCAGAGTGGGAGATATTTCTATTGTATAGGTTTGACTGACCTACATGCTCCATTAAATAAAAAGTGTTATCAATTTTTATCATCAAGCGCAGTTTTTTTGCATTATTTTGTACAGGCCTGCACCACCTATGAATAATGAAACAGAAAGCGACTTGTACTCAGTAATTTATTGACCACGTACGTTTTTGCTTTTACTTGAGCAGGTTTCTCGAATGATTATTTTCACTTTTACTTGAGTATTTTTACGGCAGGAACTGTTCTTTCACATGAGTACACGTTTAAGACTTTCAGCACGCGCTTCGCAACACAGCCAAAGACATTTATCGCTAATGGTTTAAGTGCTTTATGTGGTTAGGTTCACATTCTAAACAAGAGCAACAGGTTGTAGTATCGAGTCCTGTCAGTGACAACTGAAATAAGCTATGCAAATAAGCTTCTCTCTGCGTGAGATGCCAACTGGTGCTTGATGTTTAGCAAGCACCATTTGCAGAAACGTCCAGTTTCCCAATGCTGGATTGAGTTTCAGCTTAGACAGACCAAAAATGTTTTTCAGCTTTGAAAACAGCAGTGATGTCCAGTACCTTGTATTTGATTCTCTGGGATGAGTGATGATCCGGAGTTGGCTGGCTGCTTTGTATAACATGTGAGATAAGCACCAGCAAGACAGTCATTACTGGTGTGCAGAGCTGTGAATAACAAGTCTGGACTGCAGGCAAATCATCCTCATGAAATTTAAAATGCCAAGTGATCATCTCACACAGGAATGGATGAAAAATTAGAGTAACCATCGAGTCATTTTTCCTCTCAGTAAAACATGCCAGTACGCTGGCAGTGCACTGAGACGTGTGCTGCAGAGTACAGACACACTTTGTATATTGTTTCACACCATGTTATCACTTCTGTCCTGCAGAGCTGCCAGCAAAACTAAACTCAAGCTCCAACATCTAGAAAACAAATCCTTTTCGGTTCATTTCTGGGGCTCATTCAAGCATACCGGCATTCTTATCATGTGCTGAGCTGCCAAAACTGCCCTGGGATGTGTTTTGATTCCAGATAAGTTAAGACATCAGGTCGTGAACTACGGGGTAAACATGGGGTTTCCTTGTTGGGGAGTGACGCAGTTCGAGTGAGGCAGGAAACAAACTTAATGGCTTGTCTCTCGGGTAGTTTACTAACCACCAGTGCAGCTTTTTTTCACACTGTATAATCACTTCTATCTATCCGCTAATGTTCTCTAAGCTTCAGTGAAAACAGCACGATTCAGGCAGAGAGCAGAAAAAGAGGGAGGAAGGAGACACAGTGCAGGACAGAGACCGAGGGAGCTGTGTGAGAGACAGAGGAGCGAGGAGGGAAAGAGAGGTGTTTACAGGCTATTTTGGTTTAGCTGTCTGTTCTGAATCCTTCATGCAGAAGTAGTGGATTTACTTTCAGTGAAACGGCTCAGTTGTTGTAATGAAGCAGCACAGGGCAGCGGGAAACATTTTCACACCGTTGAGCATGGTTAGCTGCATCCAAAGACTTTTTTTTCTTCTCTCGCTGCACTAGACAACAGCTCCGGCTCGACTTGTCTGAATTTAGAGCTCGCAAAAATGTCCAGTTCTCCCACAGGGACCATCAAAGTTTCATCGCATATGAAAGTATGAAAAAGTACAACAAAGAACATTTTAAACCCTCGGCTGATTCGACTCTTAGCTGTGGTTTATAGAGCATTTTCTCCACAAAGAGAAAAGGCCTTGAAGCTACAGTTGGTAAAAACCTAAAACAGTAGCATGCTTGAGGAAGTATTCAGATCTTTTTCTTAAGTAAAAGTACATATACAACACTGTGAAAACACTATTACAACTAAAAATCCTGCACTGAAAATGTGACTTAAGTAAAAGTAAGTAAGTATGATCAGGAATATCGACTTTAAGTATTAAAAGTAAAAGTAACTTGATAAAACAAGCAGCCAAAACACCCTAAAACCAGAAAAAAAAAATAATTAAATGTTCTTCAAAAGTAATTGTCAAATAATTTTCTGTCAGTCCGCTAACTGATTAATGTGTGCCCACCATCTGGTGATGGTGCTAAAGCAAACCCCCTTTAGCACTGTTAGCAGTGTCGTTGTTAGTTAGCACGGCTACCAGTGGTAATGCATGATGGAGACTGGAGGATGGCAACAGTGTCCCGGTGGCGGGATGGCGTTACCAGCAGCTGTACCCTCTGAATTTGCTTTGCAGCTAACTATCCATAGATCTAATAATAATTAGATTCGGGACACCAAGATGGCACCTACACGTAGGCCAAAAAAGTTTCTACCTTCCGGGTCTAGTTCCATGGTGTGTGACCCACTGAATATGTGTGAATAAACCACCATAGCTCAAATTCAGAACATAAAGTTATATTTGACCTTGTTTGCACTTTGAGGTTTCCTGTCAACAGTTTTATAGACCTCTTTTTTATAATGGTGGTCTATTGGGAAAGTGGTTTTTGAGCAGCAGGGGATTTTTTTTTTGTTGCTGCAATACTGCAAGTGGCCACTAGGAAAACTTGCTGCAAAGCTGAGCTGCTTTCTGGGGGCCTGAGAGATGCGCAGAGCAGCCAAGGCTAATGTTAGACATTCTCGGAACCCATCGACGGTATTTGGCGTCTGACTTCCAGCACGGCGACACAGCCTCTGGGGGCAGACCCCTGATTTTTTGGCATTCCGGTTTGATTTGGGTGGAGGTCGGCGGAAGTCAGCAAACCAGAACACGGCACCGGGAGGCGGAAGTAAATCTGCATGCCCGCAGAGGCCCGCAGCCATTAAACCACAGAAGAAGAAGGAGCCGTGTTTACGAATAGGATTTAAGAAACAGGCTAAATGACATGATGTTGCACATTCTTGTACAGTAGGTGGTGGTATGCACCTGGAAGTTGTTTGCGGTCCGCCAATAAATGGAGAGAAGAAGAGCCGTGTTTACAGAGAGTGTTCTTTGAGTAAGCGGTACGCAACGGGCATTGCTGCACACATAACAGTTTTACCAGATGTATCTATAAGGTCTTTGTTGTCATGTTGTCATACTTTCGATGTCATGGCGGATAAAGAAGGAGCACCATCTAAAAGAAGAAGAACAGGAGAAGGCTACATGGGACAGTGATAGGGCTCGAGCCCAAACTAGTGTAAACCTCAGTTGGGCATTCGCCAAGTGGAGAAAGCTGAGAGATTTGAAAGGTTTTAAAACTGATCCCGAGTTGGCCCTTTTCCTAATCGACAGGTATGTAATTTTTGTTTTTATTTAGAGAATATACCGCAACTTGTTAGACATTGTTTCACTTCAATATATGACGACATGGAAGTTATAAGCAAGATAAATGTAACGTTAGCTGTTGTGAACCACTTTTGTCTATTAACGTTACAACAAACGCCACAAACTTAGAGCTACACCAGAACATTTATGATTTTCCTCGCACTTTCCCAAACAAATGCATGTGGTAATTGCCAGTTGCAGTCAAGAATTTAGACACCATGGTGTTTTTAGACACCAGGCTGTGGGTGTCATACCGCTTCGACCAAAGGGGGCACTATAATCAACGAAAACGTAAAGTTCCGCACAGCTGCTTTAATAGAGTGGTGCAGGTGCCCTAAAACCCAGAAATGAGCATTTTTTTGTGCTTGTGGTTCCCTTGTCTCAAGGTCAATGGATTTTTGGTTCGGTGCCTTAAGAGATTTTCACGTTTTGTTCTATGACATAAAATATGTCAGTAAATACCCCACTCATGAATTTTGAAGCTTTCACATTTCCTAAAAAAGAACGTTGCTAAAAGAGACAACAGAGCGTCATCATGCCAAATACGGATTTACAGTCTTGTTGGTGACATCACACAACTGTGGTGTGGTTGGATTGTGACTGTATCTACGCTTCAAAAGTCTTAAAAGTGATGTTCACTTATGAACATTATCTTGCCCTGTGACAAATGTTTGTTTGCCACAGAACTTATTTTCGGCAATAACCCAAAATCAAATGGAAAAATCCAGTTTGCTTTTCGATGAGGGAACCAGGGCGACACTATCGTCCATGTTGGCCTACAATTAAACGTAATCCCTGCACCTTTCTGGGTGTCGGTCAATCCAAAGCAAAATTAACCAAAACTGCCATCGATATACATGAGACAGATTGTCTGTGAACAAATCATGCTCGTCTGCCTCCTTCACCTCATAGTGCATCTCAGGAAAACAACCCATCAATGCAGAGGAGCCTCTAACGCAGCTGTCAATCACAGCTTGTGACCTGTGGTCAAACTGTCAAACCAGGCAGCGCTGATCAAATATGAAACAAGATTCTGTTACTGCATTGCCTATTTCCCTCCTCATATGTTTTCATAAACATATTTCTGTGTAATATTAGCCGTTAAATTAGAAAGTTGTGGGTGGGCTTTGTTTTAGCTCAACTGTTTTTAACATGGTGGTCGGGTCACAGACTTTCTCATCTGCAAATGCCATCAGAGGCACTAAAAGGAGGAGGAGGAGGAACATACTTTCATAGAGGACGTCCACTGTGCTCTAACCAGCTTAAAAACAAATGCAGGGAGAAAACATTCAGCAAAAAGCAGAACCACATTGCATATTTTGTCTCCTCCATCCCACTCTGACACCCACATGTCTCCATCTCCCTCACAGTTAATACTGTCCAAACAGACGCATGTGTCAGCACAGTATCCATGATGTTGACACTCCAAACATTTTAAGATATATTAGTGCTAATTAACAACAGACATGAAGCAAGATGATGAAGCAAACCGCAGCTCTGACCATGACTCCGTACTGATAATTCAAAATAAATAAATCTAAAATTTAAACAGCAAACACTGGTTGTGTTGTTTCTGATATAACAGCACATGTAAATGCTGTCTGTGTTTGAGCGCAGCCTAATGTCAGGTTGAGTGGGACTGCATGAGTATACAAACTGTCCACTCGCCCACACAAGTGGGCATTAAACCTACGTACAGTACGCTCGGAGCAACTCAGCTGAGAAAAAGTTTCAAAGATGCTGATACTGATCGTTTCTTAACATTTACATAAGCAGATGGCGGGGCAATATGACAGCATAACACAAAGAGATGATTTTTATTTTGTCTGCCATCAGATAAGTTGCCATACTGTTTACAGAGACTCTCAAAGTGGGGTCAGTGACACTCTTCAAGGAGGTCTGGGAGAAGTTTTCAGATTTGTTAGTTTAAATTATCTAATGTAAAATATTTCTTATTTCCCCAAAAGGCTTCATAGCTTGACAAGTTTCAATTTTTAAATCTTAAACAGCTCATAGATTACGTTCTAATTTAACAAATTGTACATTGTTTAAAATGACTAATACATTTTATTTTGCCTGTATATGAATAAAACAATCTGAGGCACTTTCATTTTAAGTACAAAAGCTCTACTGATGTGGATTTTTATCTATAATCAGAGCGCCTCAGATGATTTTCAGACTCCCAGCCTGTATCAGACTGTCATGTTCTGAAATGCATTTCACATTAGCCCTTTTTTTCTTGACATACCGTCTATATTTTCTTTAGATACAGTGCTACTGGCAGGTAATTTAACCGATGTTAATGGCATTGTTTTATGAATATTCTGTGCTGAGGAGGTGCAAATATTTCAACACGTCTAATGTCTATCAAATACATTTAGCTCGTCTTGTTCAGACAGCAGAGGTGTTAAAAAAAGGTAACTTCCTCCAAGGGACAGTTATGAGGTCCCCAGTGTATTCTTTATCTTGTGAGCGGTCATTCATTTTATATCTCTGTATTAGTGTATTAGATCATTGTGGGCAAAGTTATACATCAATCAGCAGGATTAATTTATGATAATATTAATTTTTGAATAATTTTTTTGCACAAATGTGATGTAACTTTGTCAGCCAAAAACATACATTCGGAGGTATTTTTTTATCGCTATCTGCTCAATGGAATGTCTGGAAACTTTACTATATCACAATCAATACTGCAATGTTAAATTAACATACCACCACCGCCCAGCTGCTAGCAGATGGGATACTTAAAGCAGAGAACCACAGTTAAAGGTTACTGGTTCGCAGTAGGTAAAGAGCCTCAGGTGGGCTGCAACTAATGATTACTTTCATTGTCAATTTTTTTTTTGGATTAATTGCTAAGTTGTTTGGTCTATAAAATGTCAGAAAATTGTGAAAAATGTCAATCAGTGATTCCCACAGCCCAAGATGATGTCCTCAGATGTCTTGTTTTGTCCACAACCCAGAGGAAAAAACACAAAATATTCACATTTAAGAAATAGGTTATCAAATTAATTGGTGATTAATTCAATATCTGACAACTAATCATTTAATCATTGCAGCTCTACTTGAGGGGGGCCTATACAAAATTAGAAACAACTAGAGCATCAACAATTAGTCAATTGACAGAAATTATTAATTGAAATATTGTTTTTTATCTATTTATTTTTAAATTAACAGCTGCATCTTTTTCAATGGGAGGCTTTGATGTCAACGTTAATTGAAATATCTCTGTGTCCTGAAGGAAATAAGATGGTGTTTTAAAAAATGTGCTGACCATGTGTCACTATTATATCTGACATTTTATAAGCCAAATACTGCATTAATCAATGCAAAATAATCATTAGTTGCAGCCCCAGAAATAAACCGCAGTCAAATTTGATGCATGCGGTTGGTTCCTATGGCAGGACCCATTTTGGATGTGGTTGCAAGCTGGTAAAATAACTAATAGATTAAACCCAGAGTCTGACAAATGTGTGCTGCAGCTGTCTTTTCATGAGACAAGTAAAAAAATGTTGGATGTCGATATTTAATAATAACTTTTGTAATATACAGTTTAACTGTAAGGTGTTTCAATGATCCGGCTTTGATAAGTGGCTTCAATTAAGGATTCAGGTGCCATTAAATCCAGTCTAACTCCACCTTTATCTATGTAATACGGTGGCTAAAAAGTAGTGTACAGCATTATTTAGTGTTGGATATCACTGGAAAGTAATTTGAAAAAGAGTATATCTGTAATCACAAAACTGAAGACCCAGTAAGACTAAACACTCTTTTAAGCTCTAATTATATACTTTTAATTAAGAATAAGCATAAAATTGTTTTAAAACTACTCAGATAGTTTGATTTTCTCCTCTATCCATTCACTGAATACATGACTAGGCCTATAATTGTGTCAGCCTTCACTGTCCCCTCTCATCTGCACCACAGGTGTTGGTATTAAAGTGTAATAACCTGAATAATGTGCTGAGAGCTGACAGCAGCAGGCCCTGTGTTATCTTACCGTCCTCTCCAAGGCTGCTCCGGGACACTTTTATTGGTGTGGCTGATACTACAGACAGATACCAGCAGCTATAAACCGAGGATGACTCCTCTTCTTCTTCTTCTTCTTCACACAAAGACACGGCTCTCTGTGCAGCAGCAGTCAAAACTTCTCTACTCCTTCTGTGTTGTTTTTGGTTTCTTCCACAGACGAGCTTGTTCGACGCTGCCGCCGGTCTTCACCTTTTCACCCCCACAAAAAAATCCTCCTCCACAGAAGAAGAAGATTTCAAAAATGTCTTTCTCCTCTACAGATGTTTTGTGTGTGGATATTTGAGGGAGACTTCAGAGGGTTTGGTACCGAGCGGTGAATCCTCCTGTGACAGTGAAGCTCTCAGTCCACAGAGTTAGTTTGTGTTGTCATGCCGCCGCCGCTGCTGCTGCTGCTGCTGCTGCTCGGCTCCTCTCAGCTCGTAGTAAAGCGCTGTTTGTCTGCGAGTCTGAAGCCGGAAGCGACACCAAGAAGAAGAAGAAGAAGAAGACTGCCTCTTCTCTCTCTCTCTCTCTCTCTCTCTCTCTCGTGCTCTCCAGTCTGAACACGCACGTGCAGCGCGGGGAAGCCCTCATAAGTTATGCGTGCACGAGCGCGCGAGGTAAGTCAATAAGAAGGAACAAGTCAGCTGGTAAAGTGAAATGTTTCATCAGCTGCTCATGAACATGAACACCTTAAGTTAAGACTTTCCTTGAAGTCCTGGTTAAAGTTTCCTCGATATTAACAAAGGTTGCACAAAACACCTTATGTTAAGATTTTTCTTAAAGTCCTGGTTAAGTTTTCCTCAAGATAACAAAGGTTGTGCAAAACACCGAAATAAAATCAGTTGCCCAAAACACCAAGATAAAAATGGTTGCACAAAACACCAAGATAAAATCGGTTGCACAAAATACCTCAAGTGAAGATTTTTCTTAAAGTCCTGGTTAAAGTTTCCTCGATATTAACAAAGGTTGCACAAAACACCTTATGTTAAGATTTTTCTTAAAGTCCTGGTTAAAGTTTCCTCGATATTAACAAAGGTTGCACAAAACACCTTATGTTAAGATTTTTCTTAAAGTCCTGGTTAAGTTTTCCACAAGATAACAAAGGTTGTGCAAAACACCGAGATAAAATCAGCTGCGCAAAATACCAAGATAAAAAATGGTTGCACAAAACACTTCATGTTAAGATTTTCCTTAAAGTCCAAGTTAAGGTTTCCTCAAGATAAAGGTTGCGCAAAACACCGAAATAAAATCAGTTGCCCAAAACACCAAGATAAAATCGATTGCGCAAAAGACCTCAAGTGAAGATTTTTCTTAAAGTCCTGGTTAAAGTTTCCTCAATATTAACAAAGGTTGCACAAAACACCTTATGTTAAGATTTTTCTTAAAGTCCTGGTTAAGTTTTCCACAAGATAACAAAGGTTGTGCAAAACACCGAGATAAAATCGGTTGCACAAAATACCTCAAGTGAAGATTTTTCTTAAAGTCCTGGTTAATGTTTCCTCAAGACAACAAAGGTTGCACAAAACACTAAGATATAATTGGTTGCAAAAACCACCTTACGTTAAGATTTTCCTTAATGTCCGGGTTAATGTTTCCTCAAGATAACATCGGTAGCACAAAAGACTTGAAGTTAACATTATCCTTAAAGTCCAAGTTAAGGTTTCCTCAAGACAACACTAGTAGCACAAAAGACCTTGTGTAAAGATTTTCCTTAAAGTCTTAGTTTTGGTTTCCTCAAGATAACAAAGGTTGCACAAAACTATTTAGGTTAAGATTTTCCTTAAAGCCCTAGTTTAGGGCTAGAAAATTGGTTGCACAAAATATCTTTAAGTTAAGAGTTACCTTAAAGTCATAGTTAAGGTTTCCTCAAGATAACAAAGGTTGCACAATACTCCAAGATAAAATGGGATGCACAAAATGCCTTAAGTTAAGATTTTACTTAAAGGCCTAGTTACAGGTTCCTCAAGATAAAATTGGTTGCACAAAACACCTTAAGTTAATATTTTTCTTAAGGTCTTACTTAAGAACAAAACACCTTGAGTTAAGGTTTTCTTTAAAGTCATTGTTAAGATTTTCTCAAGATAACATTGGTTGCACAAAACACCTTAAGTTAAGATTTCCTTAAAGTCTTACTTAAGAACAAAACATCTTGAGTAAAGGTTTTCCTTAAAGTCCTGGTTAAGGTTTCCTCAAGACAACTTCAGTGGCACAAAAGACCATTAAGATTCATTTTAGTCCTCGTTAAAGACTAGAAAATTAGCTGCACAAAATACCCCTAAGTTAAGATTTCCCTTAAAGTCCTAATTAAGGTTTCCTCAAAATAAAACCAGTTGCAGTCTTCTCTACTTACTTAATGGGATAGTTCACCCCAAAATCAAAAATAGGCCTATATAGTTTTCTCATGTTGTGCTCTTTGTGAGCTAGAAGTTTGTCTTTTCTTGGTTAGGTTTAGGAAAAAGATCATGATTTGGGTTTGGGATGTTAGATTTTACTGCTGTAGGCCTAAATGTACTGTTTATATACTGATGGGTAGTTTTACATACATGCATCTGTTCTATAAGACTATCTTATGTTTGTAATGTCACTGTCCTGTGACGATGCATTTTCCAGCTGATGGAAGAGCTTTTTTTAAGAGTTTATTTAGTTGAAGAGCCCATGAAGGAACACTTCATGCTTCAGTTTATCAAAAACATTTAACATCAACACATCTGGAGATAATTGGTTTTGACTGGACAAGAAGGGGGTGCAAACCGTGATGTGAAAATTAACTACAGCTGTCAGGCAAATGTAATGGAGTAAGAAGTAAATATTTACCTTTTGCGGAGACGTATCAAGTAGCATAAAATGGAAATCCTTAAGTCAAGTACAAGTGGCCTACCTTGAATTGGAGGAACGGGTTTTCCCTCTTTCATCTGTTAATCCAGTAGATACTTGTTATATTGATTTTTTTTGGTGACAATGTAGCTTCCAAACCAGAAAATGAAATAGAAAACACTTTAAAACACAGCTACAAATCAGTTTCCCTTAAAGATACAAAGCAGGGCAGAGTTGAACTGTAATGGTGTGTTTGTGTCCACATGGCTGTGAGTTAGTACTCATTGTTTGTATGGCAGTATAAAATACGGCTCCATATTGTTTGGGAAGGCCAAATAAAAGGACATTGACCTCACAGAGGTCCTGGTGCACCATCAGATCACTCAGCAGGGCAGGTTATAGCTTTGTCCGGGCTGTTTTTATCAGGGGTGGAGACATGTTGACCACAGGTGTGGATCAGGTCGGATCAGGTCATCTGACTCATGAAACACTTCGAGGAAGAACACACCTCTTTAATTCTGTGTACTGTAGATATGTTTGATACTGACTGGTATAGTACACAGGTCTGCAGCAGATATTAAAACCCCAGAGTCGAGATCCAATCCTGGTTGTGGAAGTCGCAACAATGGACGAGCTTGTAACCATGGATACTGGAGGATGAGATTCTCTCCTGTGTTTCCACTTGAGACAGGAAACACTCACATCCAGTGTGTCAGAGACGTGAGGGGCAGAGTCTGGGCAACAGGTGGCTGCTGTAGGAAGAATCTGAAGAGGATAAAACTGATACAAAACTAAACTATTAGTGGAAATATCAGCAACGTCACACAATTTTCTTTATCTGCTCAAATAAAAGAAGCTGAAATAAAGTTTTAGGAGAAACTGATTTAAAGATGTCGGTTTAAATGTATTATAAAGTCGTAATAAACAGCTTTATAACCTAACTTCATAACCTAACAGACCCAGACGGAAAAAAGCCGCCCTGATACGGCATAATACAGGACAGTCGCCGTTACAGTTCAACAGTGCTCGACAGCGTCAAGGGTAGAATGAAACTATGGTGGTGAAAGTCCAAGTAGGTTCGGCAGAAGTGGTGGTGGATGGGTTCGACAAACACTGACCTTCACCTCAGAGAGCGGTGTTCACGTCCTGTAAGATTATAAAGCCAAACCCTGTTCTTTTGACCTAAACCCAACCACGTGCGTTATTTGTTGGAGGAAAAAAAACATCAATTTGCGGTGTTGTACCGACATAGTGCTTTTATTTTGAAAGACACTGTATGTAAACAGTAAATATCCTGTGAAAATGGAAGTGTATTTTGAAAGAAGGCCATACATGTAACAGACAGAACTTAGCATGGTGTCCCAGAACGTCAACAACCAACACCAGTTAACCTGCATGTCTTTGCACTGTGGGAGGAAGCTGGAGCACCATTACATTTGCCTGATAGGCCACTTGTACTTGTACTTGACCCGAGTCCCTATGGACTGAGCTACTGCCGCCCCCACTTATGACACAACAGCTGATTTGTACTTGTGTGTTTTAAAGTGTTTTCTATTTCATTTTCTGGTTTGGAAGCTATATTGTCACCAAAAAAATCAATATAACAAGTATCTACTGGATTAACAGCTGGAAAATGCATCGTCACAACACTTTAAAGATTTAATTTCATCACAGTTTCAGTCAGTAACAGGGACGTCTCAGGACAAATGTCGCTGTGTCCTTCAAGCATAACCAGTTACAGTATTTAGCTGTGGTGAGATGAGTTTCCTCTCGACTCTCTTGGTATGAAATACTCAAAATTCCCCACATTTTTCTGGGGAGGCTCCAGACTGACTGTGTGACATTGTGTGAAGTGCAAAAGAATGGACAAAAAGACTAATATCACACATCACACTGGGACAAAACTCAGTGACACTGAGGCTGATGGTTTCTTAATTCTTTTCTGTGATGGATTCAGAGGAGACCGTGGTGCTACAGAGAGGAGCTGCTGCCCTCTAGTGGTCTCCTAGTATTATAGATGATTCTTCTTTACCACAAGACAGGCCTTTTGGAAAATCGAGTTAAAAAGATGTACAAAGAAACTGCAAAAACTGTTTTACAGTTAAAAAAAAGAAAGAAACAGCAGCAACCCATGTTAGAAATAACCTTCCTCAGAGAGCCTTAATGAGATGATTTGTATTTAACACATAACTATTCTTAAAGTGAGGTGAATCTTTTCAGCTCCCGTCCAGTGATGCTCATCAACTATTTAACTTGTCTGCAGTGGTGGAAAGATTATTAAAGTATATTTTCTCCCTCTATCTTCCTTTATCTTCTTCATTTACTCAAGTACTGAACTTAAGTACATTTTGGAGGTACTTGTACTTTAC
Organism: Epinephelus cyanopodus; assembly: GCA_026686955.1. Taxonomy (NCBI): domain Eukaryota; kingdom Metazoa; phylum Chordata; class Actinopteri; order Perciformes; family Serranidae; genus Epinephelus; species Epinephelus cyanopodus. The sequence continues at coordinate 10,094,013 of CM048925.1, read as the reverse complement.
TTGAGTATTTCCGTTTGTACCTCACTAATACAACATGCTTATTCCGAATAATAATACACAAAATATTCAACAAATAAATGTATTATTATAGGTTTTATGAAGACCAGACTTTACTGATCCCCAGAAGTAATAATACACAGCATTCTGAAACAGGCAATACTGCATTATGAATGCTTTTACTTTTGATTAGCAAAAAGGAGAAAATTAAAAACAATAAAATATTTTTTTTAAAGGAACTTTTTTTTAGAGGACAGTGAGGAACAAACAAACAAGAAAATGACAAAAAAGCTTTAAAATTATAATAATTCTGTAACATAATTTAAAAAATATAATAATGATAATTATAAATATAGTTTTCCTTTAGCTTTTTTTCCTAACTTTTTAAAAAATAATTGACTAAATATATAATTTTTTTGCAATTCATGGCACATTTCTTAATCGCTCAATGCCTTTTTCCCCCATGTTTTTGAAAGATAAAATCGCACCAATGTGCTCAGGGTTCAAAGGTTTAAATACTTGCAAAAGGCGTCTAAAAGCAGCACAAGAAAAGTGATGTTGCTGCAGGTTTCAAAGAGTTAAGTAAAAATTTCAATGCATGACTTTTACTTGTACTAGAGTATTTCTCTACTGTGGTATTGCTGCCTTTCCTGGGGGTCTGTGTTCAAAAACAGTCAAACTATATCAAAACATCTCTTTATAAACTTTGTGTTTAAGCTTTCATGAGACACACCTATGTCCGTTTAATCCATCACACGTATGTAAACACATACGCTCTTATTTCTGTCTCATAGAAGGACTTTAAAGACTTCACTCTGAGCTCTGTGTGATTAATACAAGTACACACACACACACACACACAGCACGAGGAGGAAAGTACAGGCGCAGTGACGACAGAAGAACAAGTTTCAGAGTAAACTAACATTTTATTGCCGTGTCCCCTTTGCCACCCGTGGGTGCACCCTGTGAAAAGCTCCCTCTCTCAGCATACTGTATTCTTTATCTTCCTGTCCATCAGGTTGTTTCTGTTTAATAAGATCTGTCTCGTTCTTTCTCTCTTCCTTCGCTGACACCTGATCCTGGAGTCTAGAGTTACAACACACACAAAGACGTGCAGGAGGAAGAGAGAAGCAGAGGAGGAGGAGGAGGGATGGAGCTGGTGGTTGGCACTACATTAAACAAACAGGTGTAAATTGACAGAGAGGTATTTGTTCAGTGTCTTGGTATTTGTTCGACACACGTGAAGATAGAGCGAGGCAGAGCAGTGGAGTCTCACAGGGAAACACTCGAGTCCTGTCGAGCAGCTTGTTCCAGCTGATTATCAACTGGCTGTCAGGTAAAATACAGTTTGGTGTGTGTGTTGTGATGTTGTTTAGTGCATGTGCATGTCCTCAGGCTGGGTGTGTATGTTTGTGCATGTGTCTGTGTATGTATGCATCCTGTACAATAAGATATTTTCCTGATTAGGTTGGCAGGGTTGGCAGGACTATAGTTGGTCCAGTGGGCAATGTTTTGCAGTCCAGATGGCTGTGTCAGGGTAATTCCCCTCACAGAGGAGCTCGTCCACTAATCCTCCAGAGAATCATTGCTAGGTCTCAGGAGGCTGGAAAAGCATACCGAAGGAGCTCTATATTTCTGTCAGTGCTGCCTCATCACTGTGACCTTATCGCTGTTCAAAATGTTATGAAAAATAAAGTGCAAGAGAACCATCACGTCATGGTAAACTCACTGTCCCACAGTCAGGAGACATCAGCGCTCTAGCTTTACTCACACAAACGTGCAAATGGCCACCGGGTTGTCCCTCCTCTCATGTTTTTCAGTATTAATGAAGTGATATTAGCCTCTGGGGCACCCTCTGTTGATTTTATTATGTTTCCAAGCTGAGATAAAGGTCAAGCTGTTCTGTGTGCATCCTCCTCAGCAGGTTGCAATTTAATTTAAAGGCCAGTGAGGCCAAAAGGGTCGTAGACATCAGGAACAGAGGGAGGAGACCTTAATTCACTCAGCCCTGTATTATTTGTGTGATTAAATCTCCCAGTGTGGGCATGTTTCCTTTCTCTCGCCTAACATGAGGATATTATGTCAATAAAATTAGAGTGATTGCCGACTGCTTGCTGTCACGCCAGAGAGGAGATCTGCTGTGTGTTGTGTTTTTCTCTCATGGTGTCTGGATGCTCAGAGTCACAGGTTCACAGGATTCAGTTGTGTCTCTTTCTCCATTATTCTCTGCATCATGTAGGGATCATGTCACTGTACACAAGCAGCTGGTGAAATCAATTTGATCTATGTAATGTCATTGCATGAAATCATAATCCCTCATTACTCCAGCTTGGTTTTCAGCTTATACCAGCTCTGAGGTATGTGACTGTAACAGATGCAGCTCATAAAATAAACATTTTGATGTGCAGAGGGTTCAAAGTAACGCCTGATTTTATTTTTAAGTCCACTGACACACATCCAACCTGCTGCATCATGTGATTCTTTCTGCTTATTATCAAGTTATCCTTTTGTCACAAAACATTTAAACAAGTTTATAATCAATAATCAATCATTCAATCTGATTAGCGTGTCAAAGTTACCACATTTACAACAATATTTGAAATATGTTAAATATAATGTCACAGCTAAATCTAAATGTTAAATCTAAATGTTATATCTAAATGTTAAATCTTGAGTTTATATTGAACATTTAGATTTAACATTTAGATTTAGATTTAACATTTAGATTTAGATTTAGATTTAGATTTAACATTTAACATTTCGGTTGCAAAAACACAAGGGATATGTTTTTTGAGACATCACAAAGAGAATTCCTTGAAACTATATGGCCAAACAATTGAGCAGGTCAGGGTCATTACATTACTGGGTATGTGGCTGGATGAAAAGTTGACTTGGGAGCATCACATTGATAAAGTAAGGGATAAGTGCAAAAGGGTCAACAGTCTCTTAAGATGCCTGTGAGGAAGAGACTGGGGAGCAACCAGAGCATCGCTGTTAAATATATATTGGACTATTATGAGAGCAACACTAGACTACGGGTGTATAGGGTATTTATCAGCAACAGAAAGTCATCTTAAAAAGCTGGATGTACAGCAGGCACAGGGACTGAGGATATGCAGTGGAGCATTTAAATCCTCTCCAGTAGCAGCCATACAAGTGGAAATGGGGGAACAGCCTTTACCGATCAGAGGAATGAAACTTATGTTAGCATTCTGGGTCAGTCTTCAAGGGCATAGCATTTCACACCCTGCTAAAGCCATCCTGGAGGACTGCTGGGAGCATACTGACTCTAATTTTACGAGCTTTGGATGGATGGGGAACATAAAGGCAGAACAAGCAGGGTTAGGTCATTTACGATTAGTCCGACAATCACATATTCACATACTCCTCCGTGGCTATTTGTAGAACCATCAGTAAAATTTGAAATACAGCAACAACTGAAGAAAAGGCGTAAGCAAGTCTTTCCTGGGAGGGTACAAATCACTTAAGTCACACACTGTAAATGCAGACATTCCATTAAGTGGGGCAGAGGGTAAATCACTAACTAAAAAACATGCAGAGAAAGTGTGGCAAGAAGACACACCTATATAATATACAGAAACAGGTTGGGTTGGGAAGAAGGATGGGCAGGAGGGAAGAGGCAGTCATCACACCACTTAGGATAGGGCACACGGGACTGAATAATACACCACATAAAATCAGTAAACACCCTGATGGCAAATGTAATCACTGTCAGTGTGAATCTGTCCAGCATGTTCTGTTGGAGTGTATGAGGAGGAAATGAGAAGGAGAAGGCCAAGATATGTTGAAGTACAGGGAACTAGAGTCAAATAATATACTGAAACATCTAATCATATATATAAAAGATACAAGGCTGATGGAGAGGATTTAATCTCCCCTTTTTTTGTTTTGTTTTGTTTGTTTGTCTGCAAATCTACTGCCCTACACTCCTGTCCTAGGTGGCGGTAATGCACCTTCAAGTTGGTTGCCAACCACCAATAAGCTCCACAGAAGAAGAAGAAGAAGAAGAAGAAGAAGAAGAAGAGAAGAAGCAGAAGAAGAAGAAGAAGAAGAAGAGGAAGAAGCAGAAGATGGTGAAGACGAAGAGAAGACAACAAAACAAACAATACACGCACGAGTAATAGAAAGGACGGTAAGGAAACGAGTCTTTTAATTATTAGAATTAGACAACTTTATTGTCATTTTACATTGTACAACGAAATTCTGTTCGGCACTAGCAGTAATAGCTAGTACTTGCATAGAGGTTGTTTTTTTTGTTTTTGTTTTTTCAATCAACTTTATTGAAGATAATAACAATAGCAACATGGTATGAAACATCAAATGTATCACTGCTCTAATAAAAGAGAAACTTAAGTACATAAAGGTTATTAATTACATAAAAATAAATGAACAGAAAAATGAAATGAGTAAACACAATAGCATTTTCAAATAAACACATTAAACAAAGTACAGATGGTAATTGAAGAGCTTTTTTATTTTGTACATGTAATTGAGCTGCGATGTATTTTTCAAATTCTGCTTTTGACACCAAAAAAAAGAGGTTTTTGTTTTGAGAATTTACTTTTATGGACATGGAATTTGGCAACAAACAAAATCAGGTGTATAAGAAAAAAAGCATTAGTGTTCTTATTATAGTCAAAATATCCAAAGATGATATTATGGTAATATAAAGTGAAATTTGGACAAATGTCACTGACTACAAGAATTCACAAGACAAAAAGAAGTGTGTGATAGTCTCAGGGTGCAAACCACAAAAGGAACAGTTCACATCAATGTCCTGTTTGAGTTTATGTAAGAGCACTTTTGTTGGGTAAAACCTGTGGAGCAGCTTAAAAGACAGATACAAATTTACTCCAACAGAAGGTTGCAGGCGAGGTGGAGACTAGATCTGCCTGAAACAATGACCTGATTTTAGAGTTGGAGCCTTTATAGGTGGAGAAACACATTTTACCTAAAGGAAGTTGAGTTTGGTCTGGGGGTCACAATATTAAAGGCAAAGAGCCTTTAACAGTTCAGAATAACATACAAAGACCAGAAGGAACAGTACTAGCATAGAGTACCAAGCCACTGTGTTTACATGTGCCGTCACCTTCATTATCTTTTAACATGTGTGTTATGTTCTCTAAGATGCAATTCTATGTAATGTATAGAATAATTAGGGGGACGTCTATGTGGGGAATCTCGGCATGCACAAATTACTACCATGGGATGGTGGGTTTAGCTACATTTGTTGTGTAAAAACGAGGGCATGATTGGTATTAACTTAACGTTAGTTGCTCAACATCTGTTGTGCTCACTTTCATCAATGTCTGTGTGTAAACAGTGTTAATGTTGGTCAGAGACTATTACTGCCCTCGCTTGATGTGTTGGTTGATTTAGATGTGTAGTTTGCAGCGGGGTTAATATGTGTTCCTCTGCTTTTTGGTGTGTTGTGGTGTAAAACATCTGTGCACACACTCTGCACACAAGCCATTTTTTCCCAATTTTTGGTTCGCCTGGTCTCTTTGTGTATTAATGTTTGTATAACCTCAACCCTGTACTGCTCAATCAAGTTATATACATCTTTTTTAAAAAATAGTAACGAGAGTGGTCTCATGTCGTATGAGACGTATACATAGCCCCGGGTGTCTGCAAAAAATACATTTGTATTATGTTTTAGTAATGCATCAGAGCACTTAATACACATGCACATGTGGATACATAAATAGCTGTAGTGCCTCCTCCACCATGAGTCCTTTAGATCGGTAAAATATGGTTGATGTTCAGTATGTTTTCCAGACTTCTCCTTTTTTCAGATGCACCCCTCTATTTTGCGTGATGAAGCCAGTCTGGGGCACACAACCCTTTCACCATCCGAGTTTGGGTGTCCTCTTTGCCCCAAATTTAAAACCAAAAATGAGAGCGCGATCCAGAGGCACCTGAAAAACCATACAGAAAATGCAGTTCATTTCCATGGCATGTTGATGAGAAGTATCTGTTTGAGATCATATACTTCTACATGTAACAGTAATGTTTAATGATATTTGTTTGGGACAAAACAAGACATTTTAGGCTGCATCTTGGGATTTGGCAAACAGTGGTTGACATTTTATACCATTTTCTTACATTTTATAGACCAAACAAGTAAATTATTTACTGTTTTTCCATTTTGTTTCTTTGTTTTTTTTCTACTTTTAAGATTGATATGGATATCTGGAATAAAAACTTGTTCACAAAAAAGAGAGAGTCTACTTCTTTATGTTGCCAGTACAATTGTGTAATATTGTGTTTACCTGTATTCCTCAACTATAATATAATACATCTGACAATATGACAGTCTAATTATTATGTTCATTTAATAGTCAGATAGTTACAATTAACCATACTGATGTAAGAGTGTGACATTTGTTGTGTCCATGGTTTTCAGTTTTGAATGACCTGATAGTAATCTGCATGTTACAGCTGTAGGTTATTTAATCTTTGTTAAAATTAAATCAACTAAAATTCATGTGTTTGCTGATTTGCTGCAATTTTGTAGGCTTAACTTGTTGGGGTCATTGTTATTCCAAACAAAACATGATTGCATTGTATAATAGTTGCTGAAGTAATTGTATTATTATTATTAATTTTTATAATATATATATCTTTACCATTGTTGACTGCTTTAAAGTTTGTAAATGCACTGCTAAAATAAATAATATAAAAAAGACAAACTTAAAAATCGACTTCTGGGGGGAAAAGCAAAAAAGGGGGGGAAAAATGACTTCCGTTTGGGACTTCCGGTATGGATTGGATATATGGCGGCGCCCTTGTCCGCCGTGTTGCCTGCAGTTAGTTACTCTTTACATCAGCGAGCAACAAATTGGCGGCAGCGGGAAACAAACCAGAGACTGACTGAAGAGACAGGTCACAGTTATTATCTGTTTCCACATATCTTATGTGCAGTTTAACTGTTTCTATAAACAGAATAATTGATAATGTCCCAGCTGTGTTTCTGTGACAGTTTAACTCATCACACTCTTTGAGGCGCTTATGAAACAAAGAGCTGAAATCTCATCACGGAAATCAGCTTTATTTTCTGGGACTGTAACAATAATGTTTCTCTCTCACACTGAGTGTCAGAATCACAGTTTAACGTTTGTTACTGTAACATAAACGCGTTTTTTTTTGTTAAACTCGTGAACGTTGTGTAAACGCAGATTTTAAGGTTTTGTAACACCGGGCGGTTTCGGACAGTTTTGTAACTCGTCACAGACAAAGACGTTTGAATCTCCCGCAGCTGCCCGGGCGTCACGTGACCGCTGCTCACCACCTGATTGGCTCCGTGTCAGCTTCACTGTTAAAGAGCCAACACGAGCTGTGCTCCTATTGGCCGGCTGCGTTCTAGCGCCAAGATTTCAATAAAAAGGCTCGAGCGGTCAGAAGCCGGTTCAGTGTGTCTGGTCTCCGTCTGTGTCGCCGCTCCGCAACTACCCTGCTGCTGCTGCTGCTTCTCTTTATAACCGACTTTTAATCGGTTAACGTGTCTTTTATTCGTGTGTCCGCGTCAAGGGAGGAAATCAAAATGCTTTCTGCTCGCTCTCCTCTTTCCGTCAAGAATGAAAACAGCGTCATCAGTCAGGTCAACAACATGTCGCTGGACAAAGAAAACACGGTGAGAACTAACTCACACACACACACTCAATGTTTCATGTGTCATTTAACGTCTCATGTCACTTTACGGTCCCAGCACAGTGTGGGACACTTTATCCTCACGGCAGCCATCTTGTCACGGTCCTGTAGTTAATGTGTGTTCAGTCTGATGTCATCAATCAAACGTATTGATCCAGTATCAGAGTCTTGATCCAGTATCAGAGTATTGATCTGTTCACTGAGGAGTTACTGTCGTTGATCTTTCAGCCTCCGAGTCTGAACGCGACCCGGATCTTGGCGTCGAAAACCGCGCGGAAAATCTTCGACGATGCTGCGGTGAGTAAGATCTGCTGAAACCTTCATCATCTTCATCTCACCCTCACATCATCTTCATCTCATAGTAAAGTACAGCATTATTAGTTAGTGTTGATTATTGTGCTCATGTGGCGCCTAAAATATGGTTCTGGCGCCAAACAGACAATCAGCTGTCACTGTTTATCTGCCTTAGGGAGTGATCTTACATTAGAGGAGGAGGCTGGGTTTTGATTTTATTTTCTTTCTTTGACCTTCTCTCCAGCATAAATGAGCCGTTTGAAAGTTAAAAGTTGAAGATGAAACCCTGGAGGTTAATAAGTCTGTTTTTCACTCATGTCAAACAATTCATTTTTGGCCAAATTTTAAAAGTAGAATGAAGTGATTTTGATGAAATGTCACTATTTTAAGCTTAGGTTTGGTTATATGATTTATGTTTTTGCGAGGGAAGCATCTGTCAGACATGATGTGTCCAAGGACCATCAGAAGTTTAAAATTCTAGAAATAAGTTTCTATTTTTTAAGGTTTCTGGCTAAAAGCAGCGGCCACATTTTCTTTCAAAATTGCCTGAAATGTGTAAAGAGAAATCACCAAAAACTTTAGGAGGGAAAAAAATGTATAACGTAATCATGTTTTTATTACAAGATGCAACAATGCAAATTTGTATGTTACCCTTGGACAAAATAAAAAAAAGTCTTTTACTCTCATAAATGTGTTCAGACATTTCAAGTCCTGAACAATTCGGTTGACAGTCGTGTGTTTTGTCTCTCAGCCCAAAGCAGTGAAGAAGAGCAGCAGCAGGGAGAAAGAGGAGGAGCCTCTGCTGAAGGAAAACCCTCGTCGCTTCGTCATCTTCCCCATCGAGTACCACGACATCTGGCAGATGTACAAGAAGGCCGAGGCGTCTTTCTGGACCGCTGAGGAGGTAACCACAGAGACTCCCATCTCTATCTGAGAGCTCTGAGAAATACAGCAGTACTTATGCAGTACCATCATCTCTAATATTATAATCAGCTAATATCTGCTCTAATGAACTGAGGTCCATCACAGATGATGTCACAGCTGATGCCATGTTAACGTGCTGTGTGTGTGTGTGTGTGTGTGTTGTGTGTGTGTGTGTTCAGGTGGATCTGTCGAAGGACCTGCTGCACTGGGAGTCTCTGAAGGACGAGGAGAGGTACTTCATCTCTCACGTGTTGGCTTTCTTCGCCGCCAGCGATGGCATCGTCAACGAGAATCTGGTGAGCTCCGCCCACATGTCACTATAAACAACACAGACACATGACTTAAAGTCACCACCACAAGGCCGTAAAACCATGTTTGGCGTGACGGCGTTCTGTAGTCTCATTTAGCCACTTGTTAGCGGCTGCCATTTTAAAGACGCGTAAAAGCTTCAAAACGGACGGCGGGCGATTTACTGACGTGTTTTATGTTGCTGGACAAAACTTAAGGTCTCAAACTGAGGGAACAGGAAGTGCTAACATGCTAACACGGCAACACATTTCAACATTGTAGGGCTCATTTCTGCAGCACTGCAAGCAAAGCTCTTGAAGTGAAACATCAGCTCTCAGATCAGTTATTGATTCATTATTGATCATCATCACATTAATTAATTTTATTATTGAAAATAACAGGATGTTTATTAATTATTCAGATCAGAAAGTCAAATACAACAAATATGTGAAATTTTTTCACATTTAGCTTCAAATATAAAGATTTTGTTTCTTTTCAGACACGTTTACTGCTGCTGAGCGAAACATTTAAAGCTACACTTTAATTAATAAGCAGTTTCCTATTTGATTATGTGGTCTGAGTGACTGTTCTGTATTCATGAGTGGGAGGCAGTTTAAATAGTTGTAGGAGGGGCATCCGAATTCAAATGGTTGTATTTATTTTACCGCAGATTTTAAAAGAAGACGTTTTGTTTTATTTAATGCCTTAACGGAGCCATTTATCGCTACGAGAAACTTTACAATCTGAAATTATTGTTGGTTTTACATATTTCCAATGGTGATGTCAAGTGTGATGAATGCTTCTGTCAGAAGGAAAAATATGTGAAATAAAAGTAACCAACTAATAACGCAATCAATCAATGATCAATACTTTGAGATGAGCTGATGACTGAGTGTCGTCTCTTTCCCACCAGGTGGAGCGCTTCACACAGGAAGTGCAGGTGACGGAGGCCAGGTGTTTCTATGGTTTCCAGATCGCCATGGAGAACATCCACTCAGAGATGTACAGCCTCCTCATCAACACCTACATCAAGGAGCCCAAAGAGAGGTGATGACCTGGTTACTGGGATCTTACTGGGGTATGTTACTGGTGTCTGTTACTGGTGACTGGTTACTGACGGTGTGTTCAATGACCCACAGAGAATACCTGTTCAACGCCATCGAGACTCTGCCGTGTGTGAAGAAGAAGGCCGACTGGGCGATCAACTGGATCGGCAACAAGAGCGCCAACTACGGTAAACTTGCTCACTTCCTGTTCCTGCTGTCAGCCCTGTTACTGATCTATGTATCATGTATTGATCAGGTATAAGATATTGATCAGGTATTGATGGTGACTCTGTGGTTCCTCAGGTGAGCGTGTGGTGGCCTTCGCCGCTGTGGAGGGAATCTTCTTCTCTGGTTCCTTCGCTGCGATCTTCTGGCTGAAGAAGAGAGGCCTGATGCCCGGCCTGACCTTCTCCAACGAGCTCATCAGCAGAGACGAGGTGATTATAGATTATTGATCAGCAGGAAGCTTCTGTCACTTTAACATCAGATAAATCCAGTTTGATCCAGTTGACGTTTAATTGACAGAAGTAAATCCAGTTTGTGTTACTGATATTACTGGTGTGTGTGACTGGTTTCACTGGGCTGTAACTGGCGTGTGTGACTGGTTTCAGGGTCTGCACTGTGACTTCGCCTGTCTGATGTTCAAACACCTGGTGAACAAACCGTCGGCAGAAACCGTCACCAAGATCATCAAGAACGCCGTGGAGATCGAGCAGGTGGGTCCTCGACATGTCATGGTGTCTCTCTGTCAGTCAGCTGATGGTTGAACTGGTTTTAATGGTGTGTTCTTTGTTGTGTTCTCAGGAGTTCCTGACAGACGCTCTGCCGGTGAAGCTGATCGGGATGAACTGTGACCTGATGAAGCAGTACATCGAGTTTGTAGCTGACAGACTGATGCTGGAGCTCGGCTTCACAAAGGTAACCACATCCCAGTAAAACCACAGCTCCCAGTAGGGCCGGGGGACTACTGATGATGTCACAGCTGCAGGATTTTTATCAGTCGTCTGATCAGAATTATAGTTTAAGTTTTAAATGTTGAGTCTGAGTGTCAGACGTTTGGAGGAGGATCAGGTCTGTGATGATGAGAGGCGCAGGGGTACGGACCTCAGCCAATGATGGGGGCTGAGTGCTGCTGCACACGTTCTGATTGGAGGACAAGTGGTTCACCGACAGAACGACAGCAGCACGAAACAGACGCCTGTCTGAACAGACGGCACCTAAGCACTGAGTGAACTCTGAATGAGCGAGTTCAGACCAAAGATTCATGATGAGACAAAACTGTCATTGAATGATGCAGAGAAAAGTTGCCACAAAATTAGATGTACAGAGAGTTGTTGACTAGAGATGATACGCCGTCTCATCGTGGTCACTTCCTGTCAGCGTTACAGATCAGAAGTACAGTGTTGACGGTAGTTTGTTTCAGCTTGTCTCGTTGTGAATCTTTGGTCTGAACTGGACTTAAATGAACGAGGACCTGTTGGACAGAACAATGTGGTCTCAATGCTTTTAATCGTCCTCTTTAATGCATCTTCAGATAAACGTGCAGAATAAACTGACCTGGGTTCTGTGTTGTGTCTCTGTAGATCTACCGGGCGGAGAACCCCTTCGACTTCATGGAGAACATCTCTCTGGAGGGTAAGACCAACTTCTTTGAGAAGCGTGTGGGCGAGTACCAGAGGATGGGCGTGATGTCCGGCACCACAGACAACACCTTCAGGCTGGACGCTGACTTCTGAGGACAGAGGTGGAAACACAGTCACACTTCACACCGCAGGAGGACGACGGGTTTAACATCACGTTAAAAAAACAACTCTGACAGACTGGCACCAGTGCATGCTGGGAGTGGCATCACATTGACACTTGTACAGAGCCGTTAAATGATGAAATGAGGGTTTTACAGACTGATGCCTGTATTTTGTAAATATTTTTTTAATCTGCATTTTGTGATAAAATGTAAAGATTTATATTTAAATCAGTGTTTTAAGATCAGAGTGGTTTGTTGTTAAATATGTACAGTTAAGTTTTTCCTTATTTAGTTGTAACTTTTGGTTTTGTAATAAAAGTTTGTGCAAACCTGGTCGTAGTTTTGCTTTTTAACATTTTCTTTACAATCCGCTGCTGATAAATGAAGATTAATTTTCATTTTTTGGTAGAAATCATTTCTTTAATTTCTCAGTTGGAATATTTAAAAATAGCAGCTTTGTGCATTTAGTCCTTCTCAGGCAAGCTCAGGGGTTTAGTGTTGCTGCAGCCCACAGGAAGTGAGGATTAGAATATATGACCTTCACATAATCCGCTCCAAATTAAAATATATTTTTAAAGTCATTACTTAAAGTGTCTGTCATATAAAAAGTGATGGTCAAAGTTATACTGAAATTTAAGGTTTGCTGATGGATTGTAACATTACAAGTTATCGTACCACCTTTTTTAAAAGTTGCCGGCAGTCGGCCCAGTGAATGAAGTCATTTGTTTCTCTTACTGATGTATGAACAGAGATTACATAAAAGCAGAGTGACTGTCCGCTATTGACCAATCAGACTGCAGTATTCACAGCTTTACCTTTTAGTACCTGAGGGGTATTCCAGAAAGCGGGTTTAGTGAAAACACGCTGAGGTACATGCTTTGTTACTTGCTCACACCGCCCATTGCCCCGAAAAAGGCGCCTTCTGTATAAACAAAACAAAGTAGGAAGGAGGCATTTTGCCGCACTCCTGATTTTATTTTTATACTGCCAATGCTGAACAAAGACTGATTGGGCTTTCCTGCAAATTTGCACAATTCATATCTTAAAAGAGCTTTCAACAGCCCTTCCAGTTGCGGAAGGCCGCCTCTGTCTTTTTCACCAAAAGGGTTCCACCAATATCTCTACCCTACAAGGCGGAAAATTGGGCACCTTGGATCAACTCGCCATCCGGCTCTGTGTGTCTAAACGCTTGCAGCTTACCAGCAAAATGGCCCAACATTGGTGGAAAAAATATGGCAGTGTAAAAGGGGCTACAAACACATGGTTGTTTTTCTTGAGAGGTCACTGTGTTTGAATAGTTGTTTTTATTGTGGATTTTCTTTTGTATTATATGTTGTATTTGTTGCATTTTAAATGTATTCTGACTGGCTGCTGCCTCAGCCAGGTCTTTTAAAGAGATGTTCAATCCTTATGGGATTCCTGGTTAAATAAAGGTCAAATAAATAACCCCAGACATGAAACTTTGCAGCCCGAGGATGAGGTGGAAGCCGACATGGACTTCAGGACACCCAAGGGGGATCCCTTGGAGGTTTGATGGTGGTGGAAGGAACATGCTAAATTATTTCCTAACCTGGCAGTGACTGAATGTTTGGTACTGGACTGTAGCCTGGCTGGGTTTAATCCTGGGTGTGGGTCGGGTTGCAGGACTTTTAATAACGGGTATGGACCGACGTCACAGTTTAGTATTGTATGAAATCAAAAGAAAACATCATAAGAAAGCATGTCGTTCAAAATCATGAAAAAAAGTCATAGTATTGCATGTCGTCCAAAATCATGAAAAAAAGTCATAGTATAGTATGTCGTTCAAAATCATGAAAACACGTCATAGTACAGCATGTCGTTCAAAATCATGACAAAAAGTCATAGTATAGCATGTCGTTCAAAATCATGAAAACACGTCATAGTATAGCATGTCGTCCAAAATCATGAAAAAAAGTCATAGTATAGTATGTCGTTCAAAATCATGAAAACACGTCATAGTACAGCATGTCGTTCAAAATCATGACAAAAAGTCATAGTATAGCATGTCGTCCAAAATCATGAAAAAATGTCATAGTATAGCATGTCGTTCAAAATCATGGAAAAAAAGTCATAGTATAGCATGTCGTCCAAAATCATGAAAAAAGTCATAGTATAGTATGTCGTCCAAAATCATGGAAAAATGTCATAGTATAGCATATCGTCCAAAATCATGAAAAAAGTCATAGTATACTATGTCGTTCAAAATCATGGAAAAAAGTCATAGTATAGCATGTCGTCCAAAATCATGAAAAAATGTCATAGTATAGTATGTCGTTCAAAATCATGGAAAAAAGTCATAGTATAGTATGTCGTCCAAAATCATGAAAAAAGTCATAGTATACTATGTCGTTCAAAATCATGGAAAAAAGTCATAGTATAGCATGTCGTCCAAAATCATGGAAAAACGTAATAGTATAGCATGTCATTCAAAATCATGAAAACACGTCATAGTATAGCATGTCGTCCAAAATCATGAAAAAAAGTCATAGTATAGTATGTCGTTCAAAATCATGAAAACACGTCATAGTACAGCATGTCGTTCAAAATCATGAAAAAATGTCATAGTATATAGCATGTTGCTCAAAATCATGAAAAATGTCATAGTATAGCATGTCGTCCAAAATCATGAAAAAAAGTCATAGTATAGTATGTCGTCCAAAATCATGGAAAAATGTCATAGTATAGCATGTCGTTCGAAATCATGGAAAAAAGTCATAGTATACTATGTCGTCCAAAATCATGAAAAAAAGTCATAGTATAGCATGTCGTCCAAAATCATGAAAAAATGTCATAGTATAGCATGTCGTTCAAAATCATGGAAAAAAGTCATAGTATAGCATGTCGTCCAAAATCATGAAAAAAGTCATAGTATAGTATGTCGTCCAAAATCATGAAAAAATGTCATAGTATAGCATGTCGTTCAAAATCATGGAAAAAAGTCATAGTATAGCATGTCGTCCAAAATCATGGAAAAAAGTCATAGTATAGTATGTCGTTCAAAATCATGAAAAAATGTCATAGTATAGCATGTCGTTCAAAATCATGAAAAAAAGTCATAGTATAGTATGTCGTTCAAAATCATGAAAACACGTCATAGTACAGCATGTCGTTCAAAATCATGAAAAAATGTCATAGTATAGCATGTTGCTCAAAATCATGAAAAATGTCATAGTATAGCATGTCGTCCAAAATCATGAAAAAAGTCATAGTATAGTATGTCGTCCAAAATCATGGAAAAATGTCATAGTATAGCATGTCGTTCGAAATCATGGAAAAAAGTCATAGTATACTATGTCGTTCAAAATCATGAAAAAAAGTCATAGTATAGCATGTCGTCCAAAATCATGAAAAAATGTCATAGTATAGCATGTCGTTCAAAATCATGGAAAAAAGTCATAGTATAGCATGTCGTCCAAAATCATGAAAAAAGTCATAGTATAGTATGTCGTCCAAAATCATGGAAAAATGTCATAGTATAGCATATCGTCCAAAATCATGAAAAAAGTCATAGTATACTATGTCGTTCAAAATCATGGAAAAAAGTCATAGTATAGTATGTCGTCCAAAATCATGAAAAAATGTCATAGTATAGTATGTCGTTCAAAATCATGAAAAAATGTCATAGTATAGCATGTCGTTCAAAATCATGAAAAAAAGTCATAGTATAGTATGTCGTTCAAAATCATGAAAACACGTCATAGTACAGCATGTCGTTCAAAATCATGAAAAAATGTCATAGTATAGCATGTTGCTCAAAATCATGAAAAATGTCATAGTATAGCATGTCGTCCAAAATCATGAAAAAAAGTCATAGTATAGTATGTCGTCCAAAATCATGGAAAAATGTCATAGTATAGCATGTCGTTCGAAATCATGGAAAAAAGTCATAGTATACTATGTCGTTCAAAATCATGAAAAAAAGTCATAGTATAGCATGTCGTCCAAAATCATGAAAAAATGTCATAGTATAGCATGTCGTTCAAAATCATGGAAAAAAGTCATAGTATAGCATGTCGTCCAAAATCATGAAAAAAGTCATAGTATAGTATGTCGTCCAAAATCATGGAAAAATGTCATAGTATAGCATATCGTCCAAAATCATGAAAAAAGTCATAGTATAGTATGTCGTTCAAAATCATGGAAAAAAGTCATAGTATAGTATGTCGTCCAAAATCATGAAAAAATGTCATAGTATAGTATGTCGTTCAAAATCATGAAAACACGTCATAGTATAGCATGTCGTCCAAAATCATGAAAAAAAGTCATAGTATAGTATGTCATTCAAAATCATGAAAACACGTCATAGTACAGCATGTCGTTCAAAATCATGAAAAAATGTCATAGTATAGCATGTTGCTCAAAATCATGAAAAATGTCATAGTATAGCATGTCGTCCAAAATCATGAAAAAAAGTCATAGTATAGTATGTCGTCCAAAATCATGGAAAAATGTCATAGTATAGCATGTCGTTCAAAATCATGGAAAAAAGTCATAGTACAAGTATGTCGTCCAAAATCATGGAAAAATGTCATAGTATAGCATGTCGTTCAAAATCATGGAAAAAAGTCATAGTACAAGTATGTCGTCCAAAATCATGAAAAAAGTCATAGTATAGTATGTCGTCCAAAATCATGGAAAAATGTCATAGTATAGTATGTCGTTCAAAATCATGGAAAAAAGTCATAGTATAGCATGTCGTTCAAAATCATGAAAAAAAGTCATAGTATAGCATGTCATTCAAAATCATGGAAAAAAGTCATAGTATAGCATGTCATTCAAAATCATGGAAAAAAGTCATAGTATAGTATGTCGTCCAAAATCATGAAAAAAGTCATAGTATAGTATGTCGTCCAAAATCATGGAAAAATGTCATAGTATAGCATGTCGTCCAAAATCATGAAAAAAGTCATAGTATACTATGTCGTTCAAAATCATGGAAAAAAGTCATAGTACAGCATGTCGTCCAAAATCATGGAAAAAAGTCATAGTATAGTATGTCGTCCAAAATCATGAAAAAAAAGTCATAGTACAGTATGTCGTCCAAAATCATGGAAAAAAGTCATAGTACAGTATGTCGTCCAAAATCATGAAAAAAGTCATAGTACAGTATGTCGTCCAAAATCATGGAAAAATGTCATAGTATAGCATGTCGTTCAAAATCATGAAAAAATGTCATAGTATAGCATGTCGTCCAAAATCATGGAAAAAAGTCATAGTATAGCATGTCGTTCAAAATCATGAAAAAATGTCATAGTATAGCATGTCGTTCAAAATCATGGAAAAATGTCATAGTATAGCATGTCGTTCAAAATCATGGAAAAAAGTCATAGTATAGCATGTCGTCCAAAATCATGAAAAAATGTCATAGTATAGTATGTCGTTCAAAATCATGGAAAAAGTCATAGTATAGCATGTCGTCCAAAATCATGGAAAAATGTCATAGTATAGCATGTCGTCCAAAATCATGAAAAAAGTCATAGTATACTATGTCGTTCAAAATCATGAAAAAAGTCATAGTATAGCATGTCGTCCAAAATCATGAAAAAATGTCATAGTATAGTATGTCGTTCAAAATCATGAAAAAAGTCATAGTATAGCATGTCGTCCAAAATCATGAAAAAATGTCATAGTATAGTATGTCGTTCAAAATCATGAAAAAAGTCATAGTATAGCATGTCGTCCAAAATCATGAAAAATGTCATAGTATATTATGTCGTTCAAAATCATGGAAAAAAGTCATAGTATAGCATGTCGTCCAAAATCATGAAAAAATGTCATAGTATACTATGTCGTTCAAAATCATGAAAAAAGTCATAGTATAGCATGTCGTTCAAAATCATGGAAAAAAGTCATAGTATAGCATGTCGTTCAAAATCATGAAAACACGTCATAGAAAAGCATGTTGTTCAAAATCATGAAAAAATGTCATAGTATACTATGTCGTTCAAAATCATGAAAAAAGTCATAGTATAGCATGTCGTTCAAAATCATGAAAAAAGTCATAGTATAGCATGTCGTTCAAAATCATGAAAACACGTCATAGAAAAGCATGTTGTTCAAAATCATGAAAAAAGTCATAGTATAGCATGTCGTCCAAAATCATGGGAAAAAGTCATAGTATAGCATGTCGTTCAAAATCATGAAAACACGTCATAGAATAGCATGTTGTTCAAAATCATGAAAAAAATGTCATAGTATAGTATGTCGTCCAAAATCATAAAAAAACGTAATAGTATAGCATGTCGTTCAAAATCATGAAAAACGTCATAGTATAGCATGTTGTTCAAAATCATGAAAAAATGTCATAGTATGTCGTCCAAAATCATGAAAAAACGTAATAGTATAGCATGTTGTTCAAAATCATGAAAAACGTAATAGTATAGTATGTCGTTCAAAATCATGGAAAAAAGTCATAGTATAGCATGTCGTCCAAAATCATGGAAAAAAAGTCATAGTATAGCATGTCGTTCAAAATCATGAAAAAATGTCATAGTATGTCGTCCAAAATCATGGAAAAAAAGTCATACTATAGCATGTCGTTCAAAATCATGAAAAACGTCATAGTATAGCATGTTGTTCAAAATCATGAAAAACGTAATAGTATAGTATGTCGTTCAAAATCATGGAAAAAAGTCATAGTATAGCATGTTGTTCAAAATCATGAAAAAATGTCATAGTATGTCGTCCAAAATCATGGAAAAAAAGTCATACTATAGCATGTCGTTCAAAATCATGAAAAACGTCATAGTATAGCATGTTGTTCAAAATCATGAAAAAATGTCATAGTATGTCGTCCAAAATCATGAAAAAACGTAATAGTATAGCATGTTGTTCAAAATCATGAAAAACGTAATAGTATAGTATGTCGTTCAAAATCATGGAAAAAAGTCATAGTATAGCATGTCGTCCAAAATCATGGAAAAAAGTCATAGTATAGCATGTCGTCACTATTACACTACATGTTTCATATAGGATGAATGTGTGGAAGACTTTTAAGGAGAATATTATATTCATGCTTTCTGACTGTATTGAACTGTCTTGATTAAGTAAATGCTGTTTATGAGAGTGTGTGTTTAACACTGGAGAAATCAACAGGAGAACATGAGGTGGTCCATGACAGGGTCACATGGATAGTGTATTTTATGTGGTCACAAAGTGCATGAACAGGAACAATTAAAGAAGCACAGACAGCAGATCAGGTAATACTTGGATATGTGTCTCAATAGTAACTTTGTTCAGACTCCTCATACATTTTGAGTTAAAGAAAAAAAAAATCATTTCATTTTCCTTCAGTAAAAGTTTGAGTCAAACATGTTAAAACATTGAAAATGGTTAATGACATGTTAATGATATGTTAATGACATTTTAATGTTCAACGTCCTTTCAGCCTGCAGAACTATAAAACAGCAGTTTGTTCAACCTTCATGTTCGTTAATATCCGACACCATGTATAGCTGTGAAGTAAATATTAAACATTTATTGCTACACATGTTAGAACCTGAATAAAGTCAGCGAGGCCTCAGAGAGTTAAAGGTCAGAATCACAGGATGTTGACGCCCAGCAGTGTGACGTCTCCCAGCACTTCCAGCTGGGTGATGCAGCTCACATCCTGGACTCGGTGTTTGTAGTCCAGCTGGTGGAGCCCATTGACAGCGACCCTGAACTGCTGAGAGTCACACCGGATAATCATCTGCAGAGGAAACATTAATGTAATATTTATTCATATCACACTAATAAAAAACAGAAATTAAAAAGTTCTTTTCGTGGTGAAAGAATGACAGTATCAGATTTATGTCTGTTCATCATCATCCTGAGGAGAGCTGAGGGTTTTATTGGAAACATTTTAGTGTGCAAACAGAAACCAAGGAATCAAAGTGCAGATGTTTGTCTGGTACTGCTGTACCTCAAAGTATTGTCCTGCACTGAAGGGGAAGGAGTCCATTGATTTCTCTTCGGGGCCCCAGCACTCATGGAGGAAGGAGTTTCTGACGAAGACCTGTTTCTTCAGACGAGGGTTCAGATGAAGAGCGATGTCACTGCCGCCGGACACTCGCAGGTTCACAGCGAAACTGACATATAACAGAAAATTAAGACAACATGTTGAAAATATAAAACTCATGGTGCAGCCTGTCAAAAAAACATTACTATGTGGGAAAAAGTCATATTATAACATGTTGTAAAAACTATAAAAAATGTCAGAGTATAAAATGCAAAAAAAAAAAACCTCTTTAGTATAGTATGATTACAAAACAAGTCACAGTGTAGTAATTATTATAAAAATGTTTAAAAAGTCACAGTACAGCATGTGGAAAAAACTGATGTATGATGAAAAAAAATCAGTATAATATGATAAAAAAATAACAGCATGACACAAAAAAAAACTTTTAATAAAAAGTCAGTAGAATATGATGAAAAAAAAAGCCCCTAGTATAGTATGTGGAAAAAAATTTCAACATTCATAGTATTACATGTCAAAACAAACTTTAAAAAGTTGATATAACATAATTACAAAAAGTCAAAGTATGGTATAATCAAAAAACTTTTAAAAAGTTATAGTATAGTACATTTAAAGAGTCAGAGTATAATATAATTACAAAATAGTGATCGTATAGCATGATGAAAAAAGTGTCATATTATAGTACGTAAAACAAAACCCATAAAAGAGTCATAGCATAGTATGTTAAAAGAATTGTTAAAAAATGTCTCAGTATGTTAAGTTTAAAACAAGCCATAATATAGGATGTCTTAACTTTAAATAATATCTTAAATTTTAAAAATGTCATAATATGTGAAAAAAGTCTTTAAAAACCTTTATACAGTACAAACACTTTCATGTCTATGTATGAAGTCTGAAAATATGAAATCAATTTAAAGAGAGCATTGTAAATTTGCTCCAAAACTTTACTGAGAACCCAATTTATTCTAACAGTTCATAAATATCATTGCTACGGTCTGACACCCCAACTCTCTCCAAAATCCAAAAACTAGAGTGTTAGAAACACACGAGTCTGATTCAGAACAGAAATATTCAAATGTCTGGTTCTCATCTGTCAGCTGACATTAAAGTGTAAACCACACAGACGGACAGACAGGTGAGCTCAGGTGTTGTTTACCCCTCTGCGTTGTGATTGGTCTCTCCTTTAATCGTGATAGTGCGTCCAACACTCAGTCCTTTAGCCAGTTCACCTCTGAAGGGAACCCTCTGTAAAACACACGGACAGCAGATCAGAGACACTCAGACGTTTCACCCACTGAAGCAGGTCTCAGATCAGCTGAGGAAGGAAACAATGAAGGAGCGAAGGTAAATAACCACGATTTAAAGACAGTCCATTTTTTAACTGATCTGAAAATGTGACAATCCCCAAAACTGACAACATGCTTCACTATCAGAGCTTAAAATTCTGATTCATGCTCAGATTTTTTACATTTTATTAAAGTTAAATGTTAAAAACAAGTCTGACGTTACATTTATGTAAACAAGTGTCTGCGATTCAATGTACCAAATATAAAAGTTGTGATGAAGATGAGGGAACGAAGGACCAATGGAAGATTTAAGAGAGGAAAGCTTCATTTTAAAACAAAGTTGATTAGATCACTACTCGTTGTTTGGTACTTTTTAATTTAACAAAAGAAAGTTTAATGAGAAGTAACAGATGTCTGATTCAAATATTGTTAATAGCAAGTAAAAAAGTTTGTGGAACCAGAAGAAAGAAGCGTCATCGACCGATAGATTATTACTACTGAAGAAATCTGTTCATGAGAAAAATGGATAATATACACGACTCAAAATGTTGATGTCTGAACACAACAGGTTTTTTTTTGTTCCATTATTTTTGGTTAATGTTGTGAATATTTTGCCAATAAAGATTTAAGTGAAAAACAACTCGTGTTTTCAATTTGGAGCGTCTTTGTGTTTTTGAGATGAGTTAAAGAATGAAAAAAAATAAAGATATTATATTTGGTTACATGACCACACACCCACTTTATAAACCTGAACGTTGACCATCATGCAACAGTGAAACTCACCAAGTTGCCTGAAGAGGAGATTACCGGCTGGAAGTAAACAAACAAAAAAATAATTAAATTCATATTAATAATGTAACATTTTTTATAAAACAAATATGTCCGCTGCAGAACAAAGAAACGCTACAAACACCAAACTTTAAAATTGATGTGTTAATATTCTCTCTCGGAGAACTCTGCTGAACATCTGACTTGTGGTGTGCCGCAGGGCTCAATGTTAGGTTCTCTGTGATTTTCCGTTTACATGCTCCTCATTGTATAAAATATAATATCTAAGATGGCTGCTGGTTAGACGCATTGTGTTGTTCTGCTCTTCCAATCCAGAGGTGTTGGACAACCTAGGTTGAGAAGTTATTTAATTTTATTTTAAACAACAGGCATCATTTTGTAAAAATCAATAACACTGAATCACATCTTAGAAGAGTAACCTGTGGTGTTCCACAAGGTTCTATATTGGGACCTAAGTTATTTATACTTTATTTAAATGATATCTGTACAGTATCGACTATGTTGAAATTTGTAACATTTGCTGATGATACAAATTTGTTGTGTTCAGGTGAGGATATGAAAGAGTTATTAGAAACACTAGAAAGGGAACTGATCATGTTGAAAAAATGGTTTACTGTTAATATGATATCACCAAATGAAAATAAACAAAGTGTATGGTGTTCGGTGGCATTCAGGCTAAGTGTGAATTTCTGGGAGTGATTATAGATCAAAACTGTGTTGGAAGTCAAACATAGAACATATCAAACTGAAATTATCTGAATCTGTTGCTGTTCCTTAAAAAACAAGGGCGCTGTTAAATAAGAAATGTTTGTATTTATTTTATTGTTCACTTGTAATGCCATATTTGACCTATTGTGCTGAAATTTGGGGAAATGCTTACAAAACAAATATAGATCCTATAATTAAACTTACACCTTAACATTTCCAGACACTGTGTATTTAAAAACACTGGAGAAACCTTTTTGAGTTGTCAACAAAAAACATCTTGTCTGTATTCAAACATTTTTTTTAGATTAAGAGAAGGAAATTATAATTTAAGAGGGTTGTTTGTTTATGAAACATGTTCAGTGAGTATCAGTGTGATGGAATGGACTCAGTGCTGCTCTGTGTTGAGTTTTAAAAAGGCCTTAAAAAGTAAAAAGGTCACAATGTAAAAGAATTGTGGATTATAATTTAGAGTATAATGTATTTAATTATTAATTTCTCTGTTTCCTTTCTTTGGTATGATTGATATTCTGTGTTTTCCCTTGGTTAATATAGAACAGACAGATATAAGCCTGTTCCTTTTTCGGCTACTGACTATGAGAAAATTTGTGTGAAAGAATCTTTGTTTTTTCAGATGTATGTAACCGAAATAAAAATCATTCATTCAATATAAATATAATAAACTAGTAATTGAACTAGTAAACATACCCATTGGTAGCTTTGTCATATTCTATCTATGCCAACCCTCAATGCCTATGTGTAGTTTCACATAGATTGACCACGTCAGTGAGTAGAAAAACGTGGGACAGACAGAATGACACACTGACAGAATGAAACACTGACAGTTTCTATGATTAAGTAGAGTATACCATACCATGACTTTTTTTAAAAACAAAAACAAACATTGGGCCACAGGGGGAGCCACAGTGATCGGTTGTATTTTAGCCATTTTTAAGCATTTTTAAGCACCGAGTTTCATGCAGATCGGTCAAACTTCCTAGGAAGAGATCGATTTTCAGTGTTTTTCGAAAAATTCAAAATGGCAGAAAATCTATATAACCGGAAGTTATGGGTTCTTGAGGCATGAGATATGCCCATTCAAAGTTTGCAATTTCAATCGGTTGCTATAGCACCCTCCTAAGGCCAACTGATGTAATATTGCTTCATTCGCATCCTCCCATGACCCTCTACCACTGTGCCAAATTTCACATGGATTGACCAAGTCAGTGAGGAGAAAAACGTGGAACAGACACACCGACAGAAAGAGTTTTCGTCATTATATATTAAGATAAATATCTTAATTTCTCTGCTGATGACAATCATCTGCATTCACACATTATACCTGGCAACAATTTGAGCTTATAAAATATAAAATATTAGAGACAGTAAAAGATTTATAATTCTAGGAAATGAAGGAAAACAAATCGTCACGTTTGGTATTATTGTTTGATAAATGCTGACTCATGTCACCGAACAATTTTCTGTGTATTGATTAATTTATTAATTCATCTGTGACGGCAGACACAGAACAAAGACTCTCCAAAGTTAAACTCTGTGAGAACAAACGTACCGTCTGAAATTTCTGATCCTTCTCTGGTTGTTCCTGATTGGTCAGGCTGGCTGCAGGCAAAACTTCACTCTAAAAACAACAACAACACAAATTTTTATTCATATTCATCACAGGTTTCATCACATGAAGAAATAACCACAAACTTTATTTTTCTATCACAGACATTGTTGGATCAGACTCACAGGACTCGGGAGGATGCCGACAGCCTGAATATTGACCTTTCCAGATATGAACAGAGTGTCGACTCGCTCCAGGTCCACTCTGTGTTTGTACTCCAACACGTGACTGCCGTTCACCGCCACCTGCAGCCGTGAGGGAACAACAAGCAGTACAAATTACAAATAAAACAACACAAAGAAGTCCTGCATTTAAAATCCTATAAAGTAAAAGTACAGAAGTATTCAGAGGTTAAAGGGACAGTTCACCCCAAAATCAAAACTACATATTTTCTGGCTGTTCTGATGTCTGCCTTCTCTCCAAAATAATAACTAGGTGGCGCTCAGCTTGAAACACTCAAAAAATAATGTATTTGAAATACTCAGCATCAACATGCCTTTCCAGAGATAATGACCCCGTTACTCAAGATAATCGACAGACCACGCTGTGAGCAGTTTCATGGAGGAACTATTTTCTATCTACAGAACTAAACCCACCAACCGTCTTACTGCACAGAAGGAAGCGCCTAGATTAATGAATAGCAGGACAGCTAATAGAGTTGGGTCGTATCCAGTTTTGCCGGTCCGGTCGGGTGTATGAGCTGAAAACCAGTTTGATGTTATGTAAACCAGCTGAACCAGCATTTGTAATGCTAACAATGATGCTAAAGGAGGTTTGCAGCCCAAAACTGAGCCACTCACTCACCAGTGAGACCTGAGGGGAGACCAGAGGGTGGGCATAATGTTTCCACAGCAACGCTGTAGGATGGCGTTACGAGCAGGAATTGCCTAATGAGCTGTGCTGGGGTGAGCTCCCACCCAAATGGTGTGTAGTGCACAGCAGCCAAGGTAACCAATAAAGACTGGAACATGGACACTGTGGATGTGTTCAAAAATACTCACTACGGGTGCCGAAGTCACACTGACACAAACTGGACCATTGGGAATTCAGAGCGCTCTCTGAATGTACCGTTTAGTTATTCAGAGCACCACACTCTGATCGCTCTGTCTGAGGAGTCAGAGCAGCAGAGTGCCGAGTGGAGTGAATGTGTGATTAACTTAACCGTTCATTAACTCGTGCAGATTTGGAACGCTCTGTTATCTCAAACAACAGCGCTCTCACTTAATTGTAGAATAAAATCTCCAACAATGATCTGTACAAGAAAACAGGTAGCTGGAGCATCACCATGTAAATCACACACAGACACCTGAGATGGCTAGGATGTGTTGAGAATGGAGCAGGATCGGATCACAAAAGTTGCCTTAAGATGGACGCCACCGGGCAAAAGAAAACCTGGGAGGTCCAAAGCCACTTGGCACAGAACTGTGACACAAGAGCTGGAACAGATCACCCTGTCATGAGGAGAGGCGCAACATGCTGCCAAGGACCAAATACAATGGAGAGAGCTCACTGAAGCCTTACGTCCCATAGGGGATGAAGAGGAGTAAGTAAAACCAAGAAGGATAAAAATGAATAAATGTGACTTTTTGTCTCGAGACTAAGTCTAAATTTCAAAATAGCTGTAAAAAATTAACACTGGTCAGGCTGTTGCGGCAGCTGCCCGGGTTCGACTCCAGCCTGTGGCCCTTTGCTGCATGTTATTCACTCTCTCTCTGCCCTCCAGGCTTAAAAAACAAACAAACTGGTTGGCTTTTAGTTTTCTGTTAAAGGTTTGTTTACATCGCTGATGTGTGGACACACAGCAGGAAAATCTTCCATATCACATAGAACATACCTCTTCATGTTCTGTGTAAGACAATAAATGAGACATGCTGTCCATCAGCGGCTCATCTCTCACCTTGAACTTGTCTTTGAGGACGAGGATGAGGAGCTCGAACGACTCTCCGTGACTGAAAGGGTTCACGTACAGGATCTCCTCTCGGCCCCAGCGCTCCTTCTGCAGCGAGTTGCAGACGATACATGGCGACCTCTTGAACCTCGGGTTGAAGTGAAACGCCACGTCGGCCCTCGGCTTCACGCTGCTGCCACATGTGAAGTCTACCTGGAACCTGTGTGACATCACAGAGGGACGACAGGTGAGTCTTTAACCTGGCCGAGTCTAAAAAGTACAAAAAGTGAACTTGATGTTCTGATGCATCTTTGTTTGGACACAAGCGTTCAAATTAAAATAACTCAAAGTGGCCTGCCAGTTTGTGATGATGTTGTACAGACAGGTGAGGCCTCACCTTTCGGCACCAGATAGCACTGAGCCCTGAATGAGAACCATCTCCCCTGGCAGCAGACCGCCCAGGATCGTCCCAGCGAAGGGAATCGCCTGTTGGGGGACAGAGTCAGTCACATTCACACATCTGGAGACATCTGACAAAAACCAACGAGATGCATGACAGGGAAAATATTTCTGTTTTTAAATCAGTTCATTAATATAATAATCTGCAGATTAATTGATGATGAAAATAAGCTTTAATTGCAGCTTCATCAGAGTTAAATATTGGATACAAGGATTACGAGATATTAGTTCTATGTCTTTTATACTCCACTGGATCTTCCCCTTCTCTTCCCAGCCATGTCTTTTATTACATTTATGTATCTATGTATATAGATCATTGTTCAAGTCTCTAAATGTCAGTGTCCGGAAACGTGGTTTGTGCACTGGCACCAAACTTCATTAGAATTTATGAATATTTTAAAACGTCCTCGTGTTTTCAAATGTTAACCAGCTAAATGACTCAACCATGATCAGTATACAAACTATAAATAACCATAATTTTATTCGGCTGACATGACACACACCTAACTGGTCTCACATGTCCACACATTACCTGTAATTAAGAGTCTGTAAGAAACAGGGCGGAGACGAGCTGAGAAACGAAACCTTCAGCTGCACATTAACTGACATAAAGTTATTCAATGGATGAGACAGAAGCTGAATTACAGCAGAAGAATAGCAGCAAACCTGAACTGAGCATTTTAGACAATTAAAGTCTCGTTGAATATTAATCACTCCGCGAAGCTGATAAACGAATAACTTATAAGTTAGCTGCGATGCTAGCTGACCTGCTCGCTGATAAATGTTTCATAAAAAGTGAATTTAACTGCTGATAGAAAATTAAGAGAATCAACAACAACACATGAACACGAGACAAACACACAGAGCATCTTACCGGGTTTAAAAACGACTGTCTCGGGTTTGACACCGACATGTTTGGAGCGAGCAGCTGCGACGCAAAGCTACTTTGGACTTTTGTTTACTTCCTTTTATGACGTCATCACGGTTCACCATTACAAGGACGAGACAGACACCGGAAACAAACTGGATCACTAATGTTTCATTTAAATAAAAATCATCGTTAAAACACAACAAACATAAGTTCGTTCTTACTTTTATGATGTTTAAATACACTATAAAGCCTTAAATTAAATATACAAAGCAGCTCGTGGACCGATGTGATGACGTAGCTGTCCGCACCTTGCTGACTGCAGAGGTTTGGTGGTCACTTCCGGTCTCATGATTCTCATAATAATTTATCATCCTCTACCTCAAACTCAAAGAATCTGATAAACACGGTGGAAAATGTCAATTCACTAGTTTATATTCATCTAAAATAAATTATTGAATAATATTGCAAATGTTCAACATGTTTGTAAAACAATCTGTATTTTTCAAACATTGTTGATTTATACTTTACCAAAAATATTAATTACTTCTCATTTCATGTTTTCTTTTATGCATTTTGCAATAACTTTTCACCTGACGACCACAAATATGTTTTTTTTTTTGTTAGATTTTATTGGCAAATATATGTTATTTCTACTTTATATTTCAACTTCTGCAGAATTTTATGTCTTAGACTTTTTACAAATATTAAATGAGTCTTGTTGCAGGAGCCTGCAGATACTTCATGACAGTAAATAAAATAAAGCCATTGACAAATAATATTCCAGTTTTTGGAGGCGCCTTTTCAAAATGTTGTTCGTGTCATTTTCAACCACTTCTCCCATGTTGGAGCCGTCAGCTGACACACCAACAGGAGAACATAGATTTTATTGTCTACACAAACAACAGCGTCAGCAACAGGAGGTCAGCTCCGCCCTGGAATAATTTGTAATAATTAAATAATATTTAACTGACCACAGATGCAGTGATGAGGACTGATTCTCCTTTACATCATATTTATTATTACTGGGACTTACATAATATTTGAGCAACTCTCTTGCTCCTGCTTGGTTAAAAAAAACATATGGATTACTCACAGAACAAACAGACTTGTTTACACTAACTTGGTTCCGAGAAAGTAATCATGTGCACACAAAAAACTCACCTTTCAGGACTTTACTGTGTAACTTTTATTTTCAAAGACAACCCTTCGTTTTGTTACTTTAAAAACAGCTATACGTGTCTGCTTCCTAAAGCTCAGTGTGTTTGCTGTTTTCTTTGTCTCAGATCTTAAACTAAATTAATCTGAAGACCAAACAGTGGACTCTACTGTCTGACATTCTACGGACAAAACAACGACTCAAGGAGAATATAATTGATAATATTTTAAACCATTAGTTGAATCCCTACATAATCCTCCTCCTCGAGTTTGATGTTTGTTTCCTGAATTAATGAAGTGTTTTCGAATCCAAATGTAAAAATAAGTCGTGGTTTGTGTCATGTGATTCAGCCAATAAGACAGTGAATAAAGCAACCCCTTATTTATTTCTATTTTTTGTATATCTCCTTGAACCTTCCCAGCTGTGTTTAAACCAACTCTACTGTCTGTCATGTGGTAAAACAGCTGCAGGTTAATTTCTTCTTCTCACTTCAGCTAGAATAATGTGCAGATTAAAGAGGAAGACACGCCTCATATTCATGTTGCTGTGCCCTGCTTGTAAATCCTCTGACCTGGTTCTAATTTATTCAAAGTTCTTTTTAATATTTGTTTGTTAATATATAGTTTATTTCAGGTTCCCAAAATCCTGGAGGAATTAATCCAGTGAAAAAGTCTGTATGCTGGATGTGACGCCACAGCTGGCACCTCTGAAACTCAAACTAACATAATCCGAATGTAAAAATAAGTCGGGATGATAACAATTAGTCAATAAAGAATTTGATCGAACAAGTTTAATTGATACTTCAATGCTGTTGGAGTGTGTGCGTTGTGTTGCTGTGAGCTTTGACTGAGGATAAAAACACATTTGGTATCACAGGTTTTCTTGTGTTGTTTTTTTAAATCTCATTTTTAATCAATTAACTGGTTGAGTCAGAGTGGACGAGCAGTAATGAAACAGATTTGGGGCTTTCACATGAAGTTTTGACTTTTAATACGAAAAGCTAAAACTGTACAAATAAACTAAAACATTAGGTCCATAAAAACAGAAGCAGATTTTATTAAAACAAACTATAAAACCAGGGTTCTGATCCAAACTCCACCAGGTCACTGCTGACTTCATCTCAGTTTATAATTTACACTCAGCAGATAATGACCGTGGTCAGAGGACGGATCCCTGCTGCAGTGCTCCGATTGGCTGAACAGCTCATGTGTCATGTAAACCACCAGTCAGCTGATCCGCCGTCATCCTGAGATAAAAATGTCTGTACATGTAGTTCTGTGGTTTGAGCGTTTCCTTCTGCAGAGACTCAGTGAGAAGCTTCTGGAATGTGTGACTGACTGTCTCCACCTCTGTCCTCAGAAGTCGGCGTCCAGCCTGAAGGTGTTGTCTGTGGTGCCGGACATCACGCCCATCCTCTGGTACTCGCCCACACGCTTCTCAAAGAAGTTGGTCTTTCCCTCCAGAGAGATGTTCTCCATGAAGTCGAAGGGGTTCTCCGCCCGGTAGATCTACAGAGACACAACACAGAACCCAGGTCAGTTTATTCTGCACAAAAAGTGACCACGATGAGACGGTGCATCATCTCTAGTCAACAACTCTCTGTACGTCTAATTTTGTGGCAACTTTTTTCTGCAACGTTCAAAGACAGTTTTGTCATCATGAATCTTTGGTCTGAAATCGCTCACTCAGAGTTCACTCAGTGCTTAGGTGCCGTCTGTTCAGACAGGCGTCTGTTTCGTGCTGCTGTCGTTCTGTCGGTGAACCACTTGTCCTCCAATCAGAACGTGTGCAGCAGCACTCAGCCCCCATCATTGGCTGAGGTCCGTACCCCTGCGCCTCTCATCATCACAGACCTGATCCTCCTCCAAACGTCTAACGCTCAGACTCGACATTTAAAACTTAGACTTTAACTACAATTCTGATCAGACGACTGAGCGGCTGCTAGCCCTGCAGCTGTTACTGGAGTAAAAGCTGACACAGGACAGAAATATTTTAGGGCGCCAGACTGAAAACATCTCATCCAGGATCATAACAGATCCCAGATCAGTGTCAGAATCTGTCTGACTTAATGTAACTGCTCCTGCATCAGCATACAGACTCCAACTGTCGTCTGCATCAGATGACTGAAAACAACCTTTGAGTTCTGGCTGTATTAACAGACATGTGTGACATCATTAGTCGTCCCCTGGCCCTACTGGGAGCTGTGGTTTTACTGGGATGTGGTTACCTTTGTGAAGCCGAGCTCCAGCATCAGTCTGTCGGCTACAAACTCGATGTACTGCTTCATCAGGTCACAGTTCATCCCGATCAGCTTCACCGGCAGAGCGTCCGTCAGGAACTCCTGAGAACACAACAAAGAACACACCATTAAAACCAGTTCAACCATCAGCTGACCGACAGAGAGACACCATGACATGTCGAGGACCCACCTGCTCGATCTCCACGGCGTTCTTGATGATCTTGGTGACGGTTTCTGCCGACGGTTTGTTCACCAGGTGTTTGAACATCAGACAGGCGAAGTCACAGTGCAGACCCTGAAACCAGTAACACACACCAGTTACAGCCCAGTGAAACCAGTCACACACACCAGTAATACCAGTAACACAAACTGGATTTATTTCTGTCAATTAAACGTTAACTGGATCAAACTGGATTTATCTGATGTCAAATTGACAGGATGAAGCTTCCTGCTGATCAATAATCTATAATCACCTCGTCTCTGCTGATGAGCTCGTTGGAGAAGGTCAGGCCGGGCATCAGGCCTCTCTTCTTCAGCCAGAAGATCGCAGCGAAGGAACCAGAGAAGAAGATTCCCTCCACAGCGGCGAAGGCCACCACACGCTCACCTGAGGAACCACAGAGTCACCATCAATACCTGATCAATATCTTATACCTGATCAATACCTGATACATAGATCAGTATCAGAGCTGACTGACAGCAGGAACAGAAGTGAGCAAGTTTACCGTAGTTGGCGCTCTTGTTGCCGATCCAGTTGATCGCCCAGTCGGCCTTCTTCTTCACACACGGCAGAGTCTCGATGGCGTTGAACAGGTATTCTCTGTGGGTCATTGAACACACCGTCAGTAACCAGTCACCAGTAACATACCCCAGTAAGATCCCAGTAACCAGGTCATCACCTCTCTTTGGGCTCCTTGATGTAGGTGTTGATGAGGAGGCTGTACATCTCTGAGTGGATGTTCTCCATGGCGATCTGGAAACCATAGAAACACCTGGCCTCCGTCACCTGCACTTCCTGTGTGAAGCGCTCCACCTGGTGGGAAAGAGATGACACTCAGTCATCAGCTCATCTCAAAGTATTGATCATTGATTGATTGCTGTGACCCATCACATCATAAAATACAGAGACAACGATCTACTGATCCTTTGAGTCTGAAGCTTTGTTCTGATTGAACTGAGATGACACGTCGTGTGCAGTGAACGTCTCAGTGGACGTCTGTCCTAATTTATACTTCTGCGTTGAATCGTCGACATAGAGCCTTCGCTGCAGCCTGAAATGTAACTACACGTCACAGTGACGCAGACACTGTCTCTCTGTAAGCTGACACCATTTCCCTCAGTGGAAACAAAGCTTTTATTTACTTTAATTTCACAGATAAGAAACAGTAAATTGTGACGACAATAAAGCCTCCACACACTCTGATTTATCCTGGCTTAAATATGAACAGAGGAAGTCTCTGCTAGCTGCTAGGCTAATTTATACAATATAAAATGCCATAGGCTTATGCTAATAATGTTAGCATGTTGTAT
This sequence comes from Epinephelus cyanopodus, assembly GCA_026686955.1. NCBI lineage: Eukaryota > Metazoa > Chordata > Actinopteri > Perciformes > Serranidae > Epinephelus > Epinephelus cyanopodus. The sequence continues at coordinate 10,061,521 of CM048925.1, read as the reverse complement.
TTGTGGGGAAAATGTGTCCAGATAAATACGAGTGTATGTTGTCTGTGACTTCTGCGAGTTATAGTGAAGCTGATTTGTGTTTGAAACTGTCTCTAATAAGCCATGTTTAATGTGTGTTTAAAATAAACTGAACTTTACAGCACTTCACAGAAACCTCCACCGCCATCTAGTGTTTTGGAGTGTAATTTCAGATTGACAGACACCACCGCAGACGTAAAAATGCTCACAACGACGAAGGCTTAGGCTATGTCGTGGGGTCTACGTACAACCCTAACCCCCCCGCCAGCTGGTTTGTTTAGGACTGACATCAAATTGTTTCAGTGTTGCCGTAGAAATAATAATTAACTCAGTGATGTGGGCGGAGCTCACCAGATTCTCGTTGACGATGCCGTCGCTGGCGGCGAAGAAAGCCAACACGTGAGAGATGAAGTACCTCTCCTCGTCCTTCAGAGACTCCCAGTGCAGCAGGTCCTTCGACAGATCCACCTGAACACACACACACACACAGCACGTTAACATGACATCATCCAACAGCTGAACACACAGCACACTTAAATGACATCATCCAACAAATGGGAGTGGTCTCCGTGGTTACCTCCTCAGCGGTCCAGAAAGACGCCTCGGCCTTCTTGTACATCTGCCAGATGTCGTGGTACTGGATGGGGAAGATGACGAAGCGACGAGGGTTTTCCTTCAGCAGAGGCTCCTCCTCTTTCTCCCTGCTGCTGCTCTTCTTCACTGCTTTGGGCTGAGAGACAAAACACACGACTGTCAACATCACACAAGATACACACCTGCACACACAGGTTGATACTGATGTTAAGTTTGGCTGGATGCAGTGGAAAGATCTGAACACATTTGTGGGGGAACGCAGAAGAAACATTCCACATTAAAGTAAAAACATTTAGACAATATGAAAATGTGATTTATTGTCTAATTAACAAACAGAAGTAAGTAACTATTATTGATAAGGGAGGAGGGGTGGTGCAAAAAGGTGGAGATATATAAGGTGTTTTCTTTCTGTGTTTATTTTTTCTTTTAAAATTAAGGGTGATTTCTTGTCTTCACCAATGAGGAAGTTTTATAAACTAATAGCTTATTTCAGGTATTTGGAGCTTCAGGGAGATCAGATCAGAAAAGAAAAAACAGGTCACATCCAGCCTCCTCCTCTAATGTAAGATCACTCCCTAAGGCAGATAAACAGTGACAGCTGATTGTCTGTTTGGCGCCAGAACCATATTTTAGGCGCCACATGAGCACAATAATCAACACTAACTAATAATGCTGTACTTTACTATGAGATGAAGATGATGTGAGGGTGAGATGAAGATGATGAAGGTTTCAGCAGATCTTACTCACCGCAGCATCGTCGAAGATTTTCCGCGCGGTTTTCGACGCCAAGATCCGGGTCGCGTTCAGACTCGGAGGCTGAAAGATCAACGACAGTAACTCCTCAGTGAACAGATCAATACTCTGATACTGGATCAAGACTCTGATACTGGATCAATACGTTTGATTGATGACATCAGACTGAAACACACATTAACTACAGGACCGTGACAAGATGGCTGCCATGAGGATAAAGTGTCCCACACTGTGCTGGGACCGTAAAGTGACATGAGACGTTAAATGACACATGAAACATTGAGTGTGTGTGTGTGAGTTAGTTCTCACCGTGTTTTCTTTGTCCAGCGACATGTTGTTGACCTGACTGATGACGCTGTTTTCATTCTTGACGGAAAGAGGAGAGCGAGCAGAAAGCATTTTGATTTCCTCCCTTGACGCGGACACACGAATAAAAGACACGTTAACCGATTAAAAGTCGGTTATAAAGAGAAGCAGCAGCAGCAGCAGGGTAGTTGCGGAGCGGCGACACAGACGGAGACCAGACACACTGAACCGGCTTCTGACCGCTCGAGCCTTTTTATTGAAATCTTGGCGCTAGAACGCAGCCGGCCAATAGGAGCACAGCTCGTGTTGGCTCTTTAACAGTGAAGCTGACACGGAGCCAATCAGGTGGAGAGCAGCGGTCACGTGACGCCCGGGCAGCTGCGGGAGATTCAAACGTCTTTGTCTGTGACGAGTTACAAAACTGTCCGAAACCGCCCGGTGTTACAAAACCTTAAAATCTGCGTTTACACAACGTTCATGAATTTAACAAAAACACGCGTTTATGTTACAGTAACAAACGTTAAACTGTGATTCTGACACTCAGTGTGAGAGAGAAACATTATTGTTACAGTCCCAGAAAATAAAACTGATTTCCGTGATGAGATTTCAGCTCTTTATTGTTTCATAAGCGCCTCAAAGAGTGTGATGAGTTAAACTGTCTGACATCATCCTGTTTTTATTTCAGTATCATAATAAGTATCATAATAAATGTATTAAATACGTGTCGGTGTTTACAGCGTTCATTTCTGGCATTTCTGGGTCGTTTCCCGCTGCCGCCAATTTTTGTTTTGTTAATTGCATCTTGGCGGTGTCCTCGAGACAATTCAGCGCCTAAAATCATTTCAAACACCACGTTATTATAACTCTACATTCAGAGCTGTCGTTTATATTTCCAGGTGTGAGATTTTAACCTAACATGGAAAGATTTATCCTAAAACATGTCACACAACAAAGGAACATATTCCGGGTATTTGGCGCGTTATTAGTCTCAACCACAACGTTATAGTGTTTAAAGTGTAGATTATTGTGTGTGTGTTGTGCTTCTGATTAAATCGAGTTTCAGTCTTTGTGGTTTAATACTCGCCTAATTTTCCCTCGAAACAGGAGAAGCTGACTGATCAGCTGTTTCCGGAACGGAGCGCTCTGATTGGCTGCCTGAGTAGACAACAACACAGCCTGTGAATGTAGGTCAGCAGGTGGAGTCGCCTCCTGTCGGCAGCAACGAGAACTGCGGGTTTATATCTGCCAACACAGGAAACAGAAACATCCCTGTAGCTCAGAGATACACTCTCCACTCACACACACACACACACACACACACACACACACACACACACACACACACACGAGTATGAGTTTGACATCATAATAAAGTTACTGACGGATTCTTTGTGGCTGTCTGCTATTGTTTGGAAATATTTCACCAAATATATCTGTTGTCATATTTCTCTAGTGATACACTAAGGAACATACGGGCTGCCATATTCAGTCTGATCAAATGATGACACACACACCGAGATCTGCACTGATGAAGACTCTATGATGATGATTTCATACCTAGATTGTATAATCTGGATTTTCCCCCCCCCTGTTTATTTTATGAACTCATTACTGATATTACTTATTTGTTTGACTTTATTAACTATGAAAGCATCACTGCTTGATTTAACTGTGTCTTGTCAGGTGTCCTTGAGTGCTTTGAAAGGCACCTATTAATAAAAGCATTGTCATTATTATTAGTATCAGTATATGTATGAATCTATATGAAACATTAAAGAATATCAAATATGTATAATGTGCTGAGTAGGAAATGTAAAGTGAGTCAAAATGTAAAAATATGTCTGTAATGCTACAATATACAACACAATATTACACAAACATAAATGTTAAATATACATTAAAGAGTGCTGTTGGTTAAGAATAAGTTGAGCAGTTGCATAATTGATAATTTTGCTGCTATTGAATTATTGCACCAATTATTGTGCAGTAAAGACAGTGTCACTAAGAATATTACACCTTTGAGTCTCTATTGACAGCTGACAACTGCAGCTCGTCAAGAACGCTGCCAACACCAAGAGAGTGGAGCACATTGCACCAGTGCTTAAGTCACTGCACTGGCTTCCTGTGTGTCAAAGGATAGACTTTAAAATTTTGTTACTTGTATATAAAGCACTAAATGGTCTCGGGCCTAAATACATCTCTGATTTACTTGTATGTTATGAAGCATCCAGACCCCTCAGATCATCTGGAGCAGGTTTACTCAGTGTTCCCAGGATCAAAACCAAACACGGTGAAGCAGCCTTTAGTTTCTATGCTCCCCGCCTGTGGAACAAACTTCCAGAATATCTGAGGTCGGCTGAAACTGTCAGCTCATTTGAATCAGGGCTTAAAACATTACTATTTACTGCAGCTTACCAGTGAACTAGATATGTAACTTATTGTTAAGATAATCTGTAGCTATCGTTTTTATATTTGTCTGCTGTTGCTTTATGTTTGCTTTTTAAATGCATTTTCTGCACCGTCTTTAACTATTTATTGTCTTGCTTTTAGCTTTTGTTTTTAATGATCTATTGTTCCTTTAATGTTTTCTCTTGTAAAGCACATTGAATTGCCTTGTGTATGAATGGTGCTATATAAATAAAATTGCCTTGCCTATTGCACATCTGAAATATGATAAATACAGGAATCATAACAGTAAATTATCATTATTATTATTATATGGATACCCAAAGGGGCTTTACAAAGAACGAAATAAATAAATAAATATTATTATTATTCTGCATAATGATTACTTTTACTTTTCGTGCTTTTGTATAGTTTGATGCTGAGACTTTCAAAATGAACAAACATTTTTGAAACAACCGTATTTCTTGTTTTACTGTTGTCATTTATCTGCGGTGTTTTTAGCATTTTCCCGCCTTTGTTCTGTTGATAGACACTGTGCTGCAGTCCCGTTTCCCGCCTCATGATGTCACTGTTGCCCCGGTTACTCCCGCCTGTTTTTATTTATATATTTAGAGTTTTGATTCATTTTCTTTTGGCTCCTGCTGAATGTCGGTCAGTAAGGCAAGTGGGCGGGGACCTCAGCAGCCAATCACGTGCCCCTCTCACGTTCCCGGCTCGACGTCGGGGCTCCCTGATTGGTCACACCCCCTGAGAGCTGGCTGCTGATTGGATGAGCGCTGTTACCGGGGAGAGGGAGAGCGGTCGGAGCGCGGGTTGTGTAACGCAACACGTGACCGCGCCGCTGTCGTCGAGCAGAAACTTCACATACAGGACGTTAATGTATGTTTATATAAAGACACGCTGCTGACGTCACAGTATTAACCTCCTTCACACTGTTTCCACGGCGCGTGACCTGAATTCACACAAACAGCAGGAGCGGGAAGTTGTTGATTCAACTTTATTGTGTCAGTTATGATCTGTGGACTTTATTATGATACACTGCAGTGTGTCAATATGTTCAGAGGAGGGAGTAAAAGTACTCGGATACTCTATTAAAGTTACAGTAGTGTTGAGTTACTGTGTCACAAGTTAAAGTCCTGCAAAAAATTTTATCATCCAAACAATAATACTGAAAGCACCAAAAGATAAACCCCTCATTATACCGGATGGTATAAATGATATTATTGTATTATTCTAACTGATGTATTAATGTATTGATCAGTTTAATATTGATCAGCTGGTGAAGGTGAAGCTCATTTTGATGATTTTATTTCCTGCTGGTTAGATTCATCTGTGATAAGACATCATCATTTATGACTGATTATGTTTTATATTACTAATCTGAATCTGTAAAGTATCTGTCAAATAAATGTAGATAAATATCTGTGAGCTGTGGAGGAGGATTAAGTTACATGTAACAGAAATACTCGAGTAAAGAACCTTAAAATTACGTGAGAGCAGAACTTGAGTCATTTCCATCGTTCTTTATGACACAGTATTAATAACTGAGTTACAGTTATAGGTGTTATTATCAAGTATCAATTCAGAATGTGTATTTTTATATAAGTTATTGTGTTTACTTTTTTATCAGGTGTGTATTTTCTGTTTTTATGCTGCTTTTTACATCTTTTATTTTATTTTAATCTGCTGTTTTCCCTGCAAAGCGTCTCTGTGTCAGAGTTACAGACCTACACATGGGTGCACTGTGAGACGATAGATATACAAAGGGCTCCACCGCCTCCCCGCAGAGGAGCAGGACACAGACTGTGGTGGTTTGTTGTGTCTTTTTGTAGTTGTTATGTGTCTTATTGTAGTTTTGTGTCTCTGTAAGCTAATTTTGCTTTGATGTGCTTTTATTTTTATCATTTTGAGGTCATTTCAGGTTCTCTGAGGTAAATTTAATGTCATTTTTGTGCATTTTGTGTCACTTTGTAGAAAGTTTGTCTCGTTAAGTTTGTGTCTGCTTAAGGTCACATCAGTGTCTGTCATTTTTGTTCACTGTGTGTCGCTTTTGAGGTGTCTGTGTGTAGCTTGTTTGTTTAATGTAATTATTTGTCATACTGAGGGAATTTTGTGTCTTTTTGGTAATTTTGAGTTACTTTAATTCATTCTGTGTCTCCTTGTGATTGTGTTGCTTGCTGTTGTTGTGTCTTTGCAGTTCCTCAGCATCTCTTTGTCATCTTTTTTGTGTCTTTGTTTCTCATTTCCAGTCTCTTCCTGGTCGTCATGTGTTATTATGACATTTGACACTTTGGGCCCCCAATATTTCCTTCAAGATAAAACTAAATGTGACTGAGATGTGTTGCAGCGTGAGAGAACAAACTTCATGTGTTTTTGTGGTAATGTTTTATTATAAAAGCCATAATCTTCACCATCGCTTACAGGCAAATGTTCAGAAATGGGATTATTCCGATATAAGCCGTTATTATTAAGAATAACATTTAATAACGAGGTATTTTCTTACTGGCTACACTATGGGCCAAATCAAGCTATCAAAAAAAAAAAAAAACCAGCACTTTTTCCTCAACAAAAGTTTATTAAATAATTTTAACGTGTAAAGCAAAGATAGTAGGTAGTATCACAGTGAGGAATACTGTCCACTGACATTTTAAAATATCAATAACTTCGTACTGTCAATAAATGCAGATTGGAATACACGTAACATTCATATAGATATCAATATATTTACAGTATTTACAGTCACAGACAAACAAACAGAAGTCGGCTGATAATAAAAGCACAATACAGAGGCTTTGGCAAAAATAAAACGAGTGCATACATTTTGCTAAACGTGACATTTACACATGAAGTAAACATGATTATACACGGAGAGAGTACAAAAACGAGCAAGATTAAAAAAATCCAGTGCAATGTCAGGTTTTTGTTGGTTTCTGTCCGTGAATGAATAGCAGCCTGTCGCCTTCCTCCTCCTCCTCCTCCTCCTCCTCCTCCTCCTCCTCTTCCTCCTCCGGTGAGTTTGTGGTTGTTGGGAATAAAATGTCCTGAGCAGGGCGGGAAACTCGCTCTGTCCTCTGCTGGCTGCTCCGGCTCCATCTACATGACGCACGCTGTCGTCTTTTTAATTTGACCTTAACATAACTCTGATTGTTTTTGAGCTGAAAAACAAAATGTCTTCATCACTTTAATTTCTTTAATGTGTCTTCACTTTAATCTGATGTCTATGTTTTAAACACAAACTGTGGAGGAAAGTTAAAACACAGTCAGGCTGCAGGAAGAACAGATCAAACTTTACATATGAAGTAAAATGACGCTTCAGTTATCAAACTTTAAAATGTGGCAACTGCTGCGTCAAATTTGGCGACCAGGAGCTGAACACGTCATGTAACTGGAGAAACTGGTGTAAACACTCACACACCTTTAACACCAACATGTAATATCCCACTATGTCACTCAGCGGCTTATCTCACTGGCTGAGGCCGGTCATGGTGTTTAAGATGTTGCTGATATTATCGTTATTATTATTGTTCGACTGTGCTCAGATTAAAATGTATATGGCTGTCTTCATTGGAAGTTGTACAGACATTATGGACGCTGGTGAGAAAATAAACGAGTAATATAATACAGCATTGGTAAAGATTGGGAGGCGTTTTCTGAGTGCACGTCTGAACTATTCAGCCAATTAGCAACCAGTAGTGGTCAAAGTATGGGGGTAAATTCATAGCGCCAAGGTTTCTAAAGTCATGACTAAAACTGGAGCTGATTTGGTGGAAAACGAGCATCAGAGCTTGAATGTGTTTCTCCACAGTAACAGGAGCTTCATGCTGCTGGTGGGATCTGATTAATATTTGTGTCAGATATTCATGATACAACAGTTGGGTTTTCTGGAGTGTAATGAAGTTTTCGGCCTCTCGGGGGCGCTGGTGTGTCTGTATGAACTACAAAGTTTCATCCTACATAGTCCTCCTTGCACCTCGCCAAAATCAAACCTGAAGCAGAAACAGAGGAAACAGCTTAAAGTTTGTGACTCAGAGTTTGTCGTGGTTCGTGTAAACGCAGTCGGAGCTCAGTGACGTCTTCACCAGCAGAGCTGATTGGTAGAAAAGATCCTCCTGATGTGGAGCTGATTGAAACAACCAGATGAACCTGTCGGCGTCTGGTTGGTGTCCCTCCCCTCCCCCCTCCCCCCGGGTCCTGAGTTGGCCCTGTGAGGCTCCTGACTGAGTCTGTTACACCCTGTTTACACCTGGTTAAAATGCGTCCTGGACCATCGCATCACAAGTGGACGGCACTGAAGACGAGTGGAAACGACCACCAAGACGCATCATGACCTGATCACTCAGACCACCTGCTGAGGGGGACCGGGACGTGTTTGACCACGAATCTGTCGTAGTGTAAACCTCAGTGTGCACTGATGTGTCCCTGATAAGGACTGTGTCATCAGTGCAGGATGTGGCGGTTGTTTTGGTGACAGCGTGCCAACGCTGTGCTCTTTTACATGTCTGTGCCGCCAGTCGCACCTGCTGAAAAAAACCCGTCTTGTGACGTCGGCAGTAAGGAAGTGTGGACACCAGTGTTCAGCTGAGACGCAGGACAGACGCAGGTGTGATGGCGGCGTGTCTCTGCCTGCGTTCAGATCACCAGGATGCATTTTAAAGCCGAGTGTAAACAGGGCCTCAGTTGGCAGTAGAGACCAGCATGCTGACAGGAAGTGCGGCGCCTCTGTTTTGGCCCTTGGGCAGGGCCACTTTATTGAGGTCTCGGTTTTCGGCAGGCCACGATGACGCCCTCTTGGTGGTCATGTGTCGCCGGGCGTGTTTGGTCAAGTGGTCGCTGCGCATGAAGCGCCGGTCGCACACGTTGCAGACAAACTTCTTCTCGCCGGTGTGCGTCCGGCGGTGGCGGGACAGCTCGTCGGAGCGGGCAAACTTTTTGTCACAGCCGTCCCAGTGACAGCTGAACGGCTTCTCACCTGCGGAGGAAGAAGACGGACGATTAGTGCACAAAAAAACCCCAGATAATCATGAAATAATGTTCTGCTCCACAGTTTAATTCTTCATCTGTATGATCGTGTTCACACAGATCTGAAATAAGAACCACAACAAAAACATTTATTGTTTTAGCAGCAGAAAGTTCAGACTTGAGTCTGATTTGGTATCTCACCACTGATTTATGTTACCTGACTGTCCAGCTGTACAAAGGAAGTATTTCCTTGTAATAATGCCGGTATTTCGCCGTAACAGCCGTGATAGATCGCTGTTTACATATTCCTGTATATATATCAACCTAAAATAAAAACCATAACAAACAGAACGTTAATTATTCTGCAGTTTCTGTCATCATGTTGTTCCCTCATACTAATGTCACTGCACTCTGTTACATGTGGTGCAAACCCACGCCAAAACATGCCATGGCACCAAAGGAATAAATGGTGAATCATCTGATCATATCTAAAAAAAAAAAAAAATGTACAGACTTAAAATAACTTAGGAAGTGTTTAGAAATATTTTGTTTTTGTTTCTACATTTAAAAAATGTTTTGTGTTTTTTATTTTGTAAAATCTGTTTTAAGTTTTTTAATAAAATTTGAAAAAATGTTTTTTTCTTTTTTGTGACACCATTTCAATACTTTAATCAATTATTATAGTTTATAAAGTTACATAAACATGTAGCTCAGGTTGTACAGATTTTTAGAGATATGAAGAATTTGAAGCTGTGATAATGAAGTGAACAGGAAGTGACATCAGAAGTGACTGAGCATCCTACCTGTATGTGTGCGCAGGTGAGCCTTCAGGTGGGAGCTCTTGAAGTACGTCTTCTTGCAGCCGGGGAAGTTGCAGACATAGTTTCGTCTGCGGGAGAAGTCGGCCTGCGAGGTGCCGCCACTCGCTCCTGTTGGCATGTAAACGGGGGCCGGGGCCAGGGGGAGGAGCTTGGTGTTGCCCAGGGTCATGACAGTCTGCGGGCCCTGCGGCGCCTGGGACACGGACGCCTGGGGGACCACGAACATCACCGTCCCCTGTGGCACGGCGGAGCCCACCAGCAGGGGCTGGGCGAAGCTGGAAGGAGACTGCGGCAGGATGGGCTTGGGCCCCCCCTGAGTCTGCACCTGAACCGGAGCCTGGACGAAGGCGGAGATCATCCCCGTCCGGCTGCTCACTGGGAACACCTGGCAGAGGACTGGCGAGGAGGAGGAGGAAGACAGCGGGGAGGAGTGAGGAGGAGACGCTGAGGAGGGAGGACACGACGGGCTGTCTGGAGTTGGAGGAGCTCCGTCCTTCTCTTCTGGAAGAGTCTCTGGAGTTCCCGGCTGAGGCGGCGTGGAGGTTTCTGTCGGCTGGGTGGTTGTAGGTGGAGGCGGAGGAATGCTGAGGCTGTCGGCGGTGTGGCGGATGACACTGGTGGCCATCGCTCTACTGGGCGGAGCCACACAGGACGACTCTGTCTGAGGTGGAAGTGCTGAGGTCTCTGAGGTGGAGGTGGAGGAGGGTGGAGGGAGGCAGGTGTAGGAGTCAGTGAGGAGGAGGGCGGAGCCAGTGCTAAGGACAGGGCGGGGTAAGACTGGCCTGGAGGCGGGGCTCAGGGTGGAGGTGGTGGTGGTTGTGAGGACAGCGGTGGTGGAGGCCTCGGCGAAGCTCGGACTGTGAGGCGGAGTCATACACTGACGGGGGAAACCACAGAGAAGATGGTCACGACAGACAGGGACGCTGTCATGTTTAAATGATTCAGTTAATTAAAATTAATTAACTGACTTCCAGAAAATTTAGTTTTTCTTTTTATGAAAAATTCTGATTCAAGTTTTTTTGGTTTTTCACTGAAATAAATGGCAGATTTTTCAATAATAAAAAACAAAAATAGAACACAACCACTACTCAAGTTATAATTTATTTTAATTTTCATTTTTCATGAAGCCAATACTTCAATAAATTTGTGATTACAATTCATTTTAAACAACAGTGATAAGAAGAAAGTATTTTTTTTTCATTTAAATTATGATATTATTATACAATTAAAACTCATTTTAAAGCCTCAGATCTTCAGATTGCAGCAGTTAACTTTTATCTTTTCAGATTTAATAAAAGTGTCTCACCAGGGAGGACAGAGCAATCAGGTCTTTCGGGGCGTCCCCTCCCTCCGGGTGGAGATGGATGGAGTCACAGGAGTCAGAGGTGGGGGTCAGCGGGCGGGGCTTGTGCGACCTTTGACCCCAGAAGCTCATGCTGACGAGCGCCTCGGCGGCCTCCAGGTCATGGTACTCGATGCACGGCTTCAGCTCCATGGTGGACACTGTCCGGCTGTCCATACGGTCAACCTGAGAGACACCAGGACGTCAGAGGATGATTAAATTATTTTATTTTAATATTCACACTCAGATATAGGCGAGAATCAGAATTAAGGTTCAAACAAACTGGAATCAAAATGAGCTCAAATGAAAACTAAATCTTTGCAGGATCAAACAAACAGCTGCTGTTTTTGGCACCAACAGGCTTCCATACACCTCCTGTGTTTTATATGTGGTCGTTTTATGATTCAGGAAAAGTTTCCAAAAATAAAAAAGCCGTTAAACTTTTGGTTCTTTCAAACATTTTTTCTGTGTGGTGACGCAGAGAAACTAAACAGAGCCTGAGCTGTGTTGACTCCATGATCTCACTCCTACACGGGTCGGGTTACATGTTTGATTTAATTAACTGGGCGAGGTCAGAAATCTGTGATGGTTTTAAAACGTTAAATATAACCTGCTGCAGCGCGAGGTCGTCACCGACGCTCTGTGAAACAACAGACGAGTCTGAACTCTGAGTCTGTTCACCACAGACAGTAAATATATTCTGTACTTTATATCTGTCTTTGTCTGTCGTCTGGAGTCCAGATACTGGGCGTGATCTGTTATCTGACAGCAGATGACAGAAACATCTGTCTTCTTTTATTCACAGAGTAATTCACAATTGTAAATATAATTTGGGATCCCAAATGTGTCCTCCAGTGAAAAAGTACTGCTCTGTAATGTTGTTTAGTGTCTGTTGTGCTCAGGCAATCAAGTGACTATGACCAGTTAACAACATAAACAAGTGTCTTTTTTTTACATGACTGCACAGCAGGGATGCCAAATGTCTCCTCCTCTAATTTTTTTTTTAAAAGTATGCTGAGATAATCCACTTTATCAACAGCCACATGTGAACAAGCAACCTACATATGAGTTGGGACTCCAAATGTGTTCAACTAAGCTCCCACATTATTTGAAAAATATAGTTTGTTTTATTTGTGTCCAGAAAGTTTGACAGTTAATGACAAAAACAAATGTCCTTTTACAGCAACTTTAAATATGAGAGATGGGATCCCAAATGTCTCTGCTGGACATAAGTCAGACTGGCTCCCAGGTAGACTGTGTAGATGAGCTGCAACAAATTTCAGTTCTTTTGCAGCAATAAAATTTGTCTGACTTGACAACAAACTAAGAGAAGCAGTAGGGATGCAAAATGTTTACTGAGTCGGACATTTGCTGTAACGACTTGATGACTGTGGCCAGCAAGTTGATGTAAACCGCCTACAAATGAACAAGTGTCGTCTGTTTCTGTTTCTTTTGTGTCCAGAAAACCTGAACACTATGTCAGAGATATGAGTTGGGATCCCAAATGGCATTCTGGCTTACTCAACAACAAACTAACAGAAGCAGCAGGGATGCTAAATGTGTACTCCTGTAATGTTATGGTGTATTTTGTTTTGCAGTATCAGATAATCAGTTTTATTAAAGGTCAACAATGTGAAAAAGCAATGTCACATATGAGTTGGGATTCCAAATGTGTTTAGCTGAGTTCCCTGATGATTTGAATAATGATAGTCATTTATGCTCTTTTGTGTCCACAAAACCTGAACGCTATCCAGATGTGAGAGATATGTTGGGATCCCAAATGGCTTTCTGTCTGAAGTGTCAGCAAAAAAGAAAATCTGTTTGCACTCGACTGCAAACTAAGAGAAGCAGCAGGGATCCCAAATGTTTACACTGCTACTGCTGCTGACATTTACTGTAATAGCTGAACATCAATCAGCTGTTTGGGAGGGGAAGCGTCCACCACCCTTCTATAACTACCAGTGATGTCACTGTTTTGCTACTTCCTCCTTCCTCCTGAGCCGTCCTTCCAAAATAAGACTAATAATAATAAAAAGGATCAGATTAAATAGACGGTTCAACGCTCTGTTTAACGCTTCTGAATTTTTAAAGGTTAAGTTAAACATGAAAACTGACGCCATGTCAAAGCAGAAGTACACAGGTGTGTAGTTTGTGTACATGTAGGTGCACAGGTGAACACACAGGTGTGTTTAAAGTGTTTATGTGGAGCCGTGAAGTTTTCTGAGGGCAGCAGGTTTAAATCCCTCCAACTATGCACACGCACGTGCTCGTGTACACGTGAAGAAAGAGCGGGAGAAAAAAGTTTTACTCAAAAATATCTAAAAGATTTTTACTCATTTTACTTTTTACAAAAAAAACATTATTTAATTCATATATGTATATATATATATAAATATATTTAATATAAAATACGTTATAATAAATAAAGGCTGAAAACTAGAAGTAGGTGGAGGTGATGGGGGGACAAAGGGCTCCTGAGTGCTGCGATAAGTTGGTGTCTGGCGAACATTCAGCTGCACCAACAGGAAGGGTGGAGGGAGGGCAAGTGAGGGGCGAGAGACATAAGATATATCGATACAAAGAGAGAGAGAAAGGGAGAGAGAGAGACAGAGAGAGAGAGAGAGATAGACAGAGAGAGAGAGAGAGAGAGATAGACAGAGAGAGAGAGAGAGAGAGAGAGAGAGAGAGAGAGAGAGAGAGAGAGAGAGAGAGAGAGAGAGAGAGAGAGAGAGGGGCCCCGCTGCCCGGGAACCTCCCTGCACCCCCAAACAAGCCCCGCCCACCTCCCTCTCCCTCATTAACATGCACCGACTCACCCCACTGAGAGAGGGAGAGGAAGCTTTGAACAGGAAGTCAACACACACACACACACACACACACACACACACACACACACACACAGAGTACAGAGCTCCGGCGCTGTAATTTCCCACGCATTAGATCACACAAACACATCACAGCAGCAACATGTAAAGAGATCAGGAGATGAAGCACAGACATCATCATCACCATCATCATCATCACCATCATCATCATCACTGGACGGTTTAATTATTGTTTATTAATGATAATAAATGTTTCAATAAAACTCTCTGAATCAGCCTGAATCATCTGAACTGATTTAATGATTCAACTTTTATATTTCTGTGATGTCACTGATCTGATTTTATCTTTTATTTCTGAGGCGTCGTCATTTTGTTTCCTGTGAAGGCTCTTTGTTGTTCTCAGCTGCAGCTTCAGTCTGAATCTGATCAATAAAACATTCATCAGTATCAATACTGATATTTGAGGTGTTATTGACGAGACACTCAGGAGGCAACATGTGATTGTTAGGACCAACACTGATCAGTTATTGGTTCTTTAAAGATCAATATGGGCTGATTTTTTTTTTTTAAATGTTTTCTGTGATATTAAATGTGTTATTAATATTTCAAACTGAACATGAAACTGAGTCATCTTTACTATTTTCTATATTACTCTATAAATATAATAATATTATTATGAATTAAACATGTAGTGTATGCTCAGCATGTTTTCTTTAAAAAAAATGTGTCTTTTTTTTTGTCTTTATTTTTTTTTTTTTGGGGGGTCAAAGACAACATGCCTTCAAAATCATGTTTGATTTTGCTGACATTAGTTTTCTTAAACTAATGTCAGCAATTGTATTTTCTTTAAATAATAAATTAAAAAATTTATCTTTTTCTAAAAACAAAAAACCCAAATTGCACCATTTAACAGTAAGAAAATGATACAGTTGTTTTAGGGGAGTAAATATACAGTGAAGTGTAATATATTGAAATTACTATATAATATTAAGACAAAAAAGTCCCAGCCCAGTTACCTCCCTCTGATAAATAAAGAACAGTCCCTTATCCTATTAAATAAAACTGTTTGTTTTCAAACAAAGTTTTCATTTGGGGACAAAATGTACAGTTGAAAGAAGATAATGTCTGTCATAAATATACATACAGGAAATCACAATAATATCATGACTAAATGATTGCAATAATATTGTACTGAGGCACCTCTGATGATTTTATGTGAATATATACATTATATTTCTAATATACATAAGCAGCTTTGGGGAGGGTAAAAGAAGTCTTTAACTCAGCATGTGACAAAACGTTTAAAATGACAATAATATCGTGACTTAAGTATCGTGACAATATGATGGTTTCTGATGATAAAGTGTATTTAATGTACATAATGAGGTGCAATAATGAGGCGGAGTGAGAGCCGAGCTCAGCTGCAGCCTCCTGACTCATCTCAGACAACAACAAAAGACAAAACAACTCAAATCTGATTTTACTCACCAACAATAAAACAGTAGAATAAAAACCTGCTTCATCTGTAAACTTTATCTAACAGCGATGCAACGCAGTGATGCAACTGTTGTGGATACACAGCAACACACACACACACAGTCAGGAGGAGACACTGGGTTCAGTATGACCTCAGATAAACCAGCCCACAGACACACAACGAGACAAAAACAGTCGGTAACAGGCTCACCTGGAGCCCGGTCACCGCCGCAGCAGCTGACCGGAGACCAGCCGCCGGTGTCACCGACCTGAGCACTTATAATAACTTTATAATGCAACACGAGCCGAGCGGCTGCAGGAGGCTGCAGGCAGCCGGCTGCAGACAGGATGCAGAGACTCACCTGACAGCAGCGCTCCGCCGTGAAGCTGAGCATCAGGAGGAGAAACGGGAGAAACGGCGGAGAGTGTGCGGCCGGTGTGGAGAGAATCACGGGAGTGAGAGCAGGCGGTGATCAGAGCGGAGCCTCCAGCAGCTCGGTCCCGGTGTGTCTCAGTGTGTCCCGGTGTGTCTCTGAGTGAGTCTCAGTGTGTGAGTGTGTGTGTGTCTGCCTTCAGCTGAGAGGAGCCCAAAAAAAAAAAACCAAAAAAAAAACAGAGAAACAAAATTCAGAGCCGTCTGGCGGGTGGTAACACGCAGCCAATCACACGCAAAGGTGTAGCGGCCACCGGCCAATCACAGGCGAGGCGGTGCGTGATCAGTACGTGGCCGCGACGCCATTGGTCCGACGCGGGGTGCGTGGCTGTCGGGGGGCGTGGCCGGGGAGTCAGCGGTGTCAGAGTAAACCCGCTGAACCCGGAACTCGGCCGCGCGCTCGAACTGGGGGAAAGGTTGGGAAGCAGACAGGCGCGAGGCGGGACCGCGACACTCGCGAGGACGCGCGCGAGAGGCATGTAGTGAACAACTGCAGATACAGTGAACATGTCCGGAAATATATCGCTGTATATATAAATATAACAGATGAAACTGTGTCAGGCTTTAATCTCAAACACAGTTATCTTCATTTGTTTAGATCATTTTTATGTTTTATTTCTTTATGTTGATGTGAAAAAATAGAAAATACGAGATATTAATAAAGACATATGTGTTTTAATTTAATTAGCTCTGACATTTAATTAAAAATGTGTTTACAAACATTGTATTTATGATTTTATGGTTAAATGACAGAAAATTTATTCAACCTACAACATATCAGAATATCATGGTCACCCAATAGTGTCATGAACACAATTAACTCTCTCTACATATATATATATATATATATATTATATATATATATATATATATAAATGTGCTCATAAACATAATTATTTTGTTGTATTTCTGCTTTCTTAAGGCTGAAATGACATAAACTCAAACTTCAAACAGCCTATAACCTGTTGTTATGTTATGCTCAACAAAAACATTTATTAAAAATATGTTAATATGAAACTAATTGTTTATATAGTTCATAAACTCAATCATGTTTGTCTTTTTATGATGTGTTTATGGTTTAAATGAGACAATTTGTGCTTTTAACAACTGTACTCATGTTATGCCACAAAATCTAAGATACTAAAAAATATATGAATTAATTTGCTCAATTTTTTATTAAAAAATGTGTTTAAAACATGATTATTTTGATGTTTTTACGGGGTTTTTTTTGTGCAAACTCACATAAACTTGAACTTAGAAACAACATACAACTTAATATAACATCATGGTCTTTCAAAACACAAGATATTAATGATAATGATAATAAAATATGAGACATTAATATGAATGTGTTTTATCTTGATGATTGATGTTTTGTGTCCTGTGCTGAAGGAGCGAGGCTTTATGGGTAAACTTAAAATACATTTGAACTTATATTTGTGTTGTCAGCTGAATCAGCTCGTACAGAAACATGTGAACGTCATGCAGAACACGTGACGAGAATATTGTTTGAACATATGTTGAATCAACAATAATCATCAGCTGCAGCCTGAGTTTTGATTCTTCTCTGTCTATCTGTGTAAACACTGCTGCAGTCTGCTGAACAAGGGCTCATGTAAAATGTAGATGTAAACAGAGGAGTGTGGAGGAGGAGACGGAGGAGACGGAGCTGTGAGAGATATTTTTTCTTTCTTTGCAGATTATGAAGTGTTTTTGTTCGACGTCCTGCAGCAGCAGAGAAGCTGCAGAGGAACAGAAGAGACAGGAGCAGGTCGTCCTGCTGCAGGTCTTTATGTGGACGAGATGTTGCACAGAAAAGTCCACAGGGTTTTTTTTTTGTTAAAGAGTGGGGGGTGGTGTATGATGATTTGTGGTGCGCACGTGCTGCAGCGACTCGGACATGTGCATGTTAAACACTGTTAGAGACACAAAGAGACGAAATAAAGAATCAAGACGAGACAAAGACAGAAACAAAAGCTCAGATCCTGCAGTTCAGAGGCCCTCAACATATTTCCTTATTGTCTTCTTCCTGTACCGCTTTCCTCTCTGCTGAGTCCAACTACCTCCCCCTCCTCCTCCCCCTCCTCCTCCTCCTCACCCCCCTCCCCACTGGGCCGATGAACCCGGGGACTCCTATGCGTCGAGGTTGTAAACAGCCTCTCCAATAAAGAATTCCAGGGCGGGGCTAGAAGGCAGCCGGAGCACCCCCGCCTCCCTTCCTCCCCCATCCTCCCCCATTCCCTCACACTCTCGTGCACACGCCGGCCCAGCACCGGCTCCTTTGTTGTGGCTGCCTGTTAACCCTTTAAGCTGCGGCGAGAGGCTGGAGGTCGAGCCGCACTGCCACCATCATCATCATCACCACCACCATCACTGTGACATGAACAAACAGGGGAGGAGGGGTGAGGGAGGAAGGTGGAGGTGGAGGTGATGGAGGGCTGCGGTCATACGTCACCCTGTCTGAGATAGAGGCAGACAAAGAGCCTGTTTCGTTCCTCGAAGCTGGTTTGTGATGTGATGCTTCTTGTATCAGTGTTTGTTGGACAGAAATGTCCTCACACGGCCGGCCTCACATCACCCCCTCGCCTCAGAGCACCTCATGGCGGTGGCGGCGGCGGCGGCGACGGCCTGGCTCGGCGCGCAGCTCGTACACAAACCAGATAAACAGCCTCATGACTCAAAGTGAATTAGCTCAACATGCTGCTGGTCTGCCGAGAGTAAACTCAGAGAAAACTGGGACAAAAGCAGGAATCTGGCAGCAGGCAGGGGTGACGTGAGTTCATTTTCATTTTCAAGTTCAGCGAGGTTGTGAAATAAAAAAAAGGAAAAAGAAAAACACACACAGGCGGTCCATCCATAAAAAAAAGCGGTTTCCAGGCAGAAAACACTCCCAGACTTGTGCAGGAGGGAAAAAGACGGAGCTCAGCTCAGACAGCTGTTTGCAGGATGAAGTCAGAGAGACGAACCTGCAGCAGAGTTGGATCGTTGACTCAACTCATCAGGAGAGAGACTAAACGTGTCATCACCTCAAGTCTGCAGCACTTTTATCCTCTTTATGCAAAGTTTAACAACCTTTACTTTCGTTACAGCAACTCCAAACCTCTTCCAACGTCACCTTATAAAACTCAACAATGAACCGTGCTGAGTCTCTGAACAACAGCAGAGTATCATCAATGTAAGAGACACACCGAGATGGCGCCACAGAGTCGCCATGCCGTCCCTCCTCCACGCCGCCTTCTCATTTTTACACAGAACCAAACAACAGGAACCTCATGTGGCTCCAGTGTGTGATGTCAGACAGCATGATGACATCACAGAATCAAAAGAGGCGTGACATGTAACACCACAGCGCCTCTAGTGTGACATATAACATACGTGTCAGCAGCTCTTTATAAACAATAACAATGACATCACATGTCAATAACAATCATTTAGCGTTCCTGTTATATGGCGGCTGATCTCATCCTCTGCTCGGAGGGTAAGGAGCTCCTGGACCTCATTGTTTGAGTTAGCTGCTAACTGCTAATAGTTGCTGTTCTCCTTCTTTGAGTTGGCTGCTAACTGCTAAGAGCTGCTGTTCTCCTTCTTTGAGTTGCTTATTGCTAACAGCTGTTGCTCTTCTTCTTTGAGTTAGCCACTAACTTCTAACAGCTGCTGTTCTTCTTCTTTGAGTTAGCCGCTAACTGCTAACAACCGCTGTTCTTCTTCTTTGAGTTAGCCGCTAACTGCTAACAGCTGCTGTTCTTCTTGTCTCTGAAAATGATCTGATAAAAACAGCTTGTTATGTCTTTGTTCCCAAATAATGAACCAACATCACTCAGTTACTCTAATCACAACTATCTGAGGTGATAATTGGCTGGCTGTTGTCATAGAAACGGGGGAGCGGCATGAAGCTCTGTGGGTTAGAACCTTCAACATGAACACGTCTGACAGGACTAAACAGTTCAAGAACCTTTTCACAGCTGAATATTAATCCAGTTTAGACGTAGAGAATAAATGAATAGCTGAGATAACGATCATATTTTGATACAATAACAATAATTGTTTTAAAATGTATCCAGACATATATCGGTGTTTCTGTTTGCAGATTTGCCTGTTATAGAAGACTGGACGAAAGGCCTCGGCCGGCCTGGTCTCACTCCCAGGGTGTCAAAATACTCCGGCATCAATGACTCCAGTAAGCCTTTAACGTCCGTATGAGACACACCAGACTTTCAACCAGCTCTAACATAAACCCCTCTGTGTTGTTATCAGACATTCAGAGTGACGGATGTGGTTTAAAAAGTGAGACACAAGCACAGGACTTTGACTCAGGAGACAAGTGTTTGTGTCCCGGGTCAAAGTAAAAGTCAGTGTTGACTGCTAACTGCTAAAAGCCGCTGTTCCTCTTCTCTGAGTTAGCTGCTAACTGCTAGCAGCTGCTCATCTTCTTCTTTGAGTTAGCTGCTAACTGCTAGCAGCTGCTGTTTTTCTTCTCTGAGTTAGCTGCTAACTGCTAGTAGCTGATATTCTTCTTCGGGTTTGCCGCTAACTGCTACAGCTGTTGTTCTTTTTCATTGAGTTAGCCACAAACTGCTATCAGCTGCTGTTCGTCTTCATTGAGTTAGCCACTAACTGCTAGTAGCTGTTGTTCTTCTTCTTGGAGTTAGCTGTTAACGGCTAAGAGCTTCTTTTTTTTAATCTCCCGCGATGGGTCGCACACATAACACATCATCAAAACGTCACACCTGTGCCAGCAATGATCCCATCCTGCGGGCTGTCCCTTTTACACAGACATTGTTTAGGTGCTGTTACTACCTGTGACGAGACATCTCTGTCCCCTTATTCGGTGATTGTACCTTTTATACAGAACAGCAAGGCGGCATCATGGTGTGAAATTCTTGCTTGGACAAGGCAGTGTACAAGAGGCTAAAGTGAGGACATCTTGAGCAGTGTGGACATTTTTTACAAGAGATGGCATTTTGGTGAGAATGGGGACAATATGGAAAGTGAGGACATTTTATAAAGCAAGGACATATGACACCTTTTCGTAGAAGTTAGAAAACATTTGCAAAGTCAGGACATTTAGGGAAAGTAGGCTAATGGACGATGATTTTGGAATGTCAGGACAGTTTGGGAAAATAGGGAGAGTATTAAACAGTTAGGAGATTTGGGGAATCTGGGGACATTTTCTTAAGTGAGGACACTTTGTAAAACAGAGAGTTTGAAAATAAGGTTAATTTTGAAAAGGCCATTACTGGAAAATGAGGATGTTTTTGAATTCAAGATATTTTGGAAAATCAAGGTCATTTTAGTAAAGTTAGTCTGGTTCTCGTTTCTTTGTAGCTCAGTTTGAGTCAGGACTCGGGTTAGGGGTGAATGCTGTCGTTGGTTTAAATTCGAGTCAGTTTGGATCCTGAAAATAAGAAGTCCAGCAAGTGTTTCTGCTGCTCGTCATCAGTCTGTCAGAATAAGAGCTTCAGTTAAATCACCACAGGATGTAAATACGTCTGAGAAGCAGAAATAAATCCTGCTCTGGTGTGTGTGTGTGTGTGTGTGTGACCCTGCACATTACTGAGAGGTCAAAGGTCGCTCCTCCTTCATGACTTCCAAGAATCAGCCTTCCAGGAATCACAACTGCTACAACACGCCCGCACAGCTCACGTTGAGACTTCGCTGCTGTTAGAAAAATTCATCTGTTTCATGTTTCTGAGATATTAAAGGACGATTCTGCTGTTTTTCTGTTTTAATGTTTAATGTTTTCCCCTCTCATGTTTGGTCCATGACTTTGGTTCCCGAGTTTAGTTCTCAAGTTTAGTTCTTAGGGTTTAGTCCTTACATTCCCAAGTTTAGTCCCTGAGTTTAGTTCCCTTCTCAGGTTTGGTCCATGACTTCCCAAGTTTAGTTCCTGAACTTAGTTCTTAGGGTTTAACCCTTGAGACAAGTTCCCAAGTTTAGTTCCCCTTTCAGATTTAGTCTGTGAGTTTGGTTCACAGGTTTAAGCCCTGAGTTTAGTTCCCAAGTTAAGTTCTTTGGGTTTAGTTCCTAAAGTTCCCAGTTTAGTTCTCAAGTTTAGTCCCCGAGTATAGTTGCCTTTCCAAGTTTAGTCTGTGAGTTTGGTTCACAGGTTTAAGTCCTGAGTTTAGTTCTTTAAGTTTAGTCCTGAGTTTAGTTCTTTAGGTTTAGTTCTTTAAGTTTAGTTCTTTAAGTTTATTTCTGAGTTTAGTTCTTTAGGTTTAATCCTGAGTTTAGTTCTTTAGGTTTAGTTCTTTAATTTTAGTCCTGAGTTTAGTTCTTTAAGTTTAGTCCTGAGTTTAGTTCTTTAGGTTTAATCCTGAGTTTAGTTCTTTAAGTTTAGTTCTGAGTTTAGTTCTTTAGGTTTAGTTCTTTAAGTTTAATCCTGAGTTTAGTTCTTTAGGTTTAGTTCTGAGTTTAGTTCTTTAAGTTTAATCCTGAGTTTAGTTCTTTAGGTTTAGTTCTTTAAGTTTAGTCCTGAGTTTAGTTCTTTAAGTTTATTTCTGAGTTTAGTTCTTTAGGTGTAGTTCTGAGTTTAGTTCTTTAAGTTTATTTCTGAGTTTACTTCTTTAGGTTTAGTTCTTTAGGTTTAGTTCTGAGTTTAGTACTTTAAGTTTAGTCCTGAGTTTAGTTCTTTAAGTTTAGTTCTTTAGGTTTAATCCTGAGTTTAGTTCTTTAAGTTTAGTTCTGAGTTTAGTTCTTTAGGTTTAGTTCTTTAAGTTTAGTCCTGAGTTTAGTTCTTTAAGTTTAGTTCTTTAAGTTTAGTCCTGAGTTTAGTTCTTTAGGTTTAGTTCTTTAAGTTTAGTTTTTTAAGTTTATTTCTGAGTTTAGTTCTTTAGGTGTAGTTCTGAGTTTAGTTCTCTAAGTTTATTTCTGGGTTTAGTTCTTTAGGTTTAGTTCTGAGTTTAGTTCTTTAAGTTTAGTTTTGAGTTTAGTTCTTTAAGTTTAGTTCTTTAGGTTTAGTTCTGAGTTTAGTTCTTGAAGTTTAGTTTTGAGTTTAGTTCTTTAAGTTTAGTCCTGAGTTTAGTTCTTTAGGTTTAATCCTGAGTTTAGTTCTTTAGGTTTAGTTCTTTAATTTTAGTCCTGAGTTTAGTTCTTTAAGTTTAGTCCTGAGTTTAGTTCTTTAGGTTTAATCCTGAGTTTAGTTCTTTAAGTTTAGTTCTGAGTTTAGTCCTTTAGGTTTAGTTCTTTAAGTTTAGTCCTGAGTTTAGTTCTTTAGGTTTAGTTCTTTAAGTTTAATCCTGAGTTTAGTTCTTTAGGTTTAGTTCTGAGTTTAGTTCTTTAAGTTTAATCCTGAGTTTAGTTCTTTAGGTTTAGTTCTGAGTTTAGTTCTTTAAGTTTAATCCTGAGTTTAGTTCTTTAGGTTTAGTTCTTTAAATTTAGTCCTGAGTTTAGTTCTTTAAGTTTATTTCTGAGTTTAGTTCTTTAGGTGTAGTTCTGAGTTTAGTTCTTTAAGTTTATTTCTGAGTTTACTTCTTTAGGTTTAGTTCTGAGTTTAGTATTTTAAGTTTAGTCCTGAGTTTAGTTCTTTAAGTTTAGTTCTTTAGGTTTAATCCTGAGTTTAGTTCTTTAAGTTTAGTTCTTTAGGTTTAGTTCTTTAGGTTTAGTTCTTTATTTAGTTGAGTTTAGTTCTTTAAGTTTAATTGAGTTTAGTTCTTTAGGTTTAGTTCTGAGTTTAGTTCTTTAGGTTTAGTTCTTTAATTTTAGTCCTGAGTTTAGTTCTTTAAGTTTAATCCTGAGTTTAGTTCTTTAAGTTTAGTTCTGAGCTTAGTTCTTTAGGTTTAGTTCTTTAAGTTTAGTCCTGACTTTAGTTCTTTAAGTTTAATCCTGAGTTTAGTTCTTTAAGTTTAGTCCTGAGTTTAGTTCTTTAGGTTTAATCCTGAGTTTAGTTCTTTAAGTTTAGTTCTGAGTTTAGTTCTTTAGGTTTAGTTCTTTAAGTTTAGTCCTGAGTTTAGTTCTTTAAGTTTAGTTCTGAGTTTAGTTCTTTAGGTTTAGTTCTTTAAGTTTAGTCCTGAGTTTGGTTCTTTAAGTTCAGTTCTGAGTTTAGTTCTTTAGGTTTAGTTCTTTAAGTTTAGTTCTTTAGGTTTGGTTCTGAGTTTAGTTCTTTAAGTTTAGTTTTGAGTTTAGTTCTATAAGTTTAGTTCTGAGTTTAGTTCTTTAGGTTTAGTTCTTTAAGTTTAGTTCTTTAAGTTTAGCTCTTTGAGTTTAGTTCTTTGAGTTTAGGCCTTTGAGTTTAGTCCTAATTTTAGTTTCTGGTTGTGTTTGGTTGAGAATCTGTACTCAGCAGCAGCAACTGTGATTTCCCTCCAAAGCAAACAGCAACGACCTCATCGACCAGAGACACACCCACACTGAGTATGTACTGTATATACATGCGTGTGTGTGCGTGTGTGTGTGTGTGTGTGAGGGGGAGGTAGGGGGACGTCCGGGGTGGGTGGGGTCACTGGAATGTAGGTCACACTCCGCCCGCCGTCCAGGACGAGGAGGAGGGTGGTGCGGCAAGCTCTCTGAGTGTTTCCTTCTTTTCTCTCAGTGGAGATGAAAAGTGAGTCCAGTTAATGTTTGGTCCTCATCTCTGTGATCACTGATCTGTGGACCCACACCGCCCCTAAGTGTGTACATGTGTGTGTGTCCACAGCTGGAATACAGTCATATAAACACCTGCTCCACCACATTTTATTCCTCTACATTTATCGAACAGCTGGAGACACTGTCCAGATTCACATCTTAAATTCAACAGACTGTTTGAGCACTGCAACAACTCTGCAGCCATCTTGGGTTGGTCATATTTTCATGTTCTCATTCACCTAAATGTCTTTTACATTTTCTTTGAGATTTGTTTGTACAACCAGCACAAACTCTTCATGAATCACTTCCTGATTGAAGACGTCACCTTTAATGAGGATCATTAGCATTATTCAGGCTGCTTCATAAACTGTCACACACTTAATTCGTACATATCCCACGTAATGACGAGCCAGTAATTTATACACAACCCATGACTTTTTTAAGGCCACCATCACGCGACCGATGTGCTGACAGGAGTAAAGAAGGAGTAAAGAAGGAGGCGGTCTGAGTGCACCAGTTAGGAGGCAGGTTGTGGTGGAGCGGTCACAAAACTCAGGACTTTCCCCCAAAGACGAGCTCACAACCGTGTGAACATTGAGTCATTTTAAAGCACGTCCTCTTAATGTTTCCCTTCCCCGAAGTACTTCACATTAATTATTTTACTACATTAAATATTTTTAATACATTACATTTTACGATATTATTGCATCAATCATTAACTTAATGTTAAGGACCTAACCATCCAACAATAATAAATGTTTTTAAAATTTATGTCTGTGATAAATGCTGTAATGTTGGTGATGTTTTAAGAAAAAAATCACATTTTTTTTAATAAAAACTTCTTAAAAAACATTATTTTTTCTTTAATAATCACATTTTCTTTAAAATCCGCACGTTTTCTTCAAAATTAGTGTTTTCTTTGAAAAATCAGCAGTTCAAATAGACAGAAGAAATTTTTGCTCTAGAGAAAGGATCAGCGCTCAGTGAATAACCTCCTAAGCCCTATGATAAGCTATTATGGCAAGGCTTAACTATACAGACAGTGAGCAGTGATAACTAACACGTCTTTGGGGTCATCAGGTGGGAACCTCCTTTCACCAGTGTTTCATCTAGTTGGTCCCACGACACCTCCAGGAGACATCTGGCGTCCCAGAGTCACTCCCTTAATGCCAGCTCTCACTGCTCCCCGCACTGACCCAACATCTCCTTTACCTTACATTACACATGGCTTTCTCAGCCCAAGCAGCACTGCCACCTTCAACAAACCCAGGCTCTGTTTATGTTGTTTACTTTAAATTCAGCATGTCTTCTTTAAAATCAGTAGATTTTCTTTAAAATCGGCATGTTTTGTTTACACATTAGAATGTTTTCTTCAAAAATCTTAATATTTTCTATTAAATGTATTCTTTAAAAATCAACATGTATTCATTAAAAATCAGCATGTTTTTTTTTTTATAAAATCAGCAAGTTTTCTGTAACGTTAGCATGTTTTCCATAAAATCAGCATGTTTTCTTGAAAAATCAGCATGTTTACTTTAAAATCAGCATGTTTTATAAAAAGTAAAATAATAATAATAAAAAAATCTGCATGTTTTCTTCAAAAATCGGAATATTTTCTATAAAATCAGCATGTTTTCTTTAAAATCAGTGTGTTTTCATTAAAAAGCAGCACATTTTCTTTAAAATCAGATTTTTTTTAATAAAATCAGCATGTTTTTTTTAATAAAAATAAAATCAGCATGTTTTCTTTAAAAATCAGAATGTTTAGTTTAATATCAGTATGTTCACTTTAAAATCAGCATGGTTTCTGGTGTTTTTTAAAAATAAAATCAGAAAATCTGTGTGTTTTCTTAAAAAAATCAGCATGTTTACGTTAAAATCAGCAAGTTTTCTTTAAAACTGGCATGTTTTTTTTAAACAGTACATTTTCTTTGAAAAACCAGCATGCTTTCTTAAAAATCAGCACGTTTTCTTTAACATCTAGCATGTTTTTATTATAAATCATGATTGTGTCAAAATCATCGTGTTTTCTTCAATAATCAGAATATTTCTTTAAAATCGGCCTGTTTGTTTTTAATCAGCCTGTTTTCTTTGAAATCAGAATCTTTTCTATGAAGTCATCATGTTGTCTTTGAAAAATTGGCACATTTTCTTTGAAATCAATCAGCTGTAAAATAAATACAAAACACAGCTATTTAAAGTTGTATGCCCCTCCCCTGAGCCAAAATAAAAAACATATGACCCTCCCCAGCGTTTAAAAAGTTAAAACATTTGACACACCCCCTTTTGGCACCACCTCCTCATAAATAATGAACAGTCCCTAAGGATCAAACACGTCAGCTGACCTGACTGATGAATGACCACTTCCTGTCAGACACAAACAGGAAACAACCTTTTGTAGTGAATTTGTGTTTGTGCCAACTTATTTATGACCCATAATGCCTTGTTGTTTCTTTCACTTAACCGGCATCTGTCAGAGTAACAACACATGTACTTAAACACAAATCTGAGGTTCTTTGACTGTTTCCATGTTCTGCTCCTTTTTTCTACCTCGTCTCTCTCAGAAGGAAATCTGGTGTTTTTTACTGCACATTTGTTACTTCCTGGCCAGTGAAAACCATGTATCTCCACGTGTTGATGTCTGTGATAAACTGAAGGATGAAGTGATCCTTTATGTATTAAAATGTTTAATTTGTCACAAAAAAAGTCCTAAAAAGCCATCAAATTGTATAATGTGTCATTAAAAGTAATAAAAACATAAATGTTTGTGTATTTTTCCCTTGACGTGATGCTGCTCCCTGAAATTAAACTCAAGTTATAAAAACCTTGAAAACATGTGATCTATGATTTTTATTTCAAAATGTTCTAAAATGATCTGTTTAGTTTTAAAGTTTATAAAACGTGTTGGGCTGCAGACGGTTCGGTTGAACAGCTGATTATGGCCCTGACCTTAAATCTGACTCCACAGACACAAACTGCTGTTTAACGTCTGTTTGAAAAGTACTGATTTATTTTTTAAAGTTAAAATAAAAGCTTATTAATATTGAACTATTTAATTTATATTTCCTCAGTAATGTTTGATTTTATTGTCATATTCTTCATCAGTTCATTAACTTATGTCTGATTTTCTTGGAGGTCATGAAATTTTCCCACAAACCACCTTTATATGGAGAAAAAAACATTCATATGTTTATTTCTTTGTTTTCATTTTTATTTTTGCAGTTTTTTGTATATTTGTGTGGTTTTACAGATGTTTTTGTTTTTCTAATTACGGAGTAATTAATTAATAACTAAATAAATAAATAATAACTGTTTAATGTTTGAGATTTGTTGTTTGATGTTTTGAATTTGTTGCCTGATGCTGTTTCTCAAATAAACTGTCTATTTCACACAAGTTAATTTCCCCTCTCACCTGTCGGCCAGGTGTGCATAACATCACTGAAGCAATATACATAAAACCAGCTGACAGGAGATGGAAAATATTTTAAGTAAAAACATGAAATATTTCGAAAAGACTTTTTGGAATTGAATATTTTCTTTTTTTTAATGTTCTTTTGGAAATGTTTAAGAATGTTGTTGCAGCTCATGTTTGTGGCTGAAAGCAGCAGAGAAAAGTTTTTATATTTCCAGATTTGCTTTATTGAATTTTTGTTTCAAACTTTAATGCTCACAAAAGTCCATTTTATTTTTTTATTCACATCATCTATGAACTTTTTACAGTTTTAGTTTGTTTTTGAGAAACATTTTCTCACTAATGTGTAAGAAACTTTGATTTAAAAGTTTTTATGGTGAAATTCACACAACTTTGAGAGAAGAATAATTTAGTTTTGTTTATTTATTCCTCACAGCGACATTAACTTGATCTTTGAGCCTCCAGGATGAACTTTGTTAAAAATATGAGCTTTATTTAAATCAGATTCAGAAACATAAACATTAAAAACGTGATGCTGAGCAGACTTTAAGACTTTTAGCATTTCATTTTAATATTTTCTTTTTAATTTCAATTTGTTTATCAAAAATATGAATTAATAATATGGATAGAAGTGTAAAAAGTCCAAATGATCGCAGTAATGATGGCTCCTGCACACTGATATAAATAAATCTTATTTTGGGATGTCAGTGGTTTCACAGAATTTATTTCTTTACTGAAAACATGAAGTTATTTTGTTTTTTTAACAGATCAGCAGCTGCTGCAGGACGTGGAAATGTTTCTGTTGAATAAATCATTAAAGAAAAGTTTTCTGTTGATTCCAGCTGAGACTTTAATAACAGCACTGATTTAATTTGCTTTAATTCTGGTTAATTATTCTCATTAACTGTTTTACAGATAATATTCAACAGTTTTTCCTCAAGTTTTGATGAAACATTTTCTGTGAAGAATTCAAGTAATTTGAGTTTATGAGTAATTCAGTATTTAAAGGTTCAAACTTGTAATTTAGGAAACAAAAGATATTTAATTTAAACACTTTAAATTATTTATGAAACATTTTGTCTTCATAAATTTCCTCTGACGACAGACTGACAATGTCTTTACTAAATGAATGAAAAACAAAACAAATTTCTCCTTTTAAGGAAATAAATGAAATAATTTTTACCAGCTAAACATCAGGATTTATGTTGAAAAGCAGTAAATTATTTCATCTAAGGAATTTTAATTTGATTTATTTAAAGCTTTCTATTATATCATTATTATAAAAAATACAAAATATCAGAGTCTGTCAGGGTGAAGGACAAATTTCCATCTCGGTTTCTTCAGTAGTATTTAACCTTCAGTAACAGAGACTCATTCAGCATCTGACTTTCAGGTAAGTCACACACTTTAAAGAAACAGAAAAATGAATGATGTGAATAAACTATAAAAACAGAATAATTTGACCCTTAAAACTCGTTGTTATTCTCACATTTAACTCTGAAATATTGAGGAGCAAAAACTCTCACAGAGGAGCAGCCACACAAAAAACTGATTTAAGGTAATCAAAATATTAATTCAAAAGATTTTTTCAAGGTTTTTCTTTCAGGACGTCATTAGATGAAGCTGCGTGACAAATCCGGCTGCTGTAAAGGAATGTTAATCCCATCAGCTCTTTAAATTTTCATCTTTCATTTTTTCTTGTTTCTGCTGAAACATTGTGTCTCAACTCAGAGACATTCTCACGTTCGTCCACGTGTCGTCAGAGATTTTAAAATAGAGATGAGGAGCAGATTCAGGAGCTCAGTGTGAAGTCTGGACGATTACCAGAGATTCTTTTTATCAGCGCTCCGACAGGACGAGTTCCTAAACTGGGAAACTGTTTGTTTTCTGTCAAGGATCTAGAAAAAGATCTGACCTCTGAGTGTTGAACGTGTTCCAGTCTGATGATTCGGTTTGTTTTCAGAATCAGATTAAAAGTTTTGTCATGTCGTCTCTTCTCCGACTGAATCAGCTGATTCCTTCAGCCTGAAAGAAACAAACCAAAAAAAGCCCAACATTCTGAGTGAAGTCTGAACAAACTGTGGCAAATCTGTTAAACTATGAATCATTCGGACAAACCTGAACTGTTTATTCATTCATTAAAGGGACAGTTCAGGTTTTTAAAATGGGGCCATACTATCTACAGTAGATGTCAGTTTAGAGAAGTCTGACACAAAAGCCCTTTTAAAATAGGAATTGTGCAAATTTGCAGGAAAGCCCAATCCGTCTTCTTTTCAGCATTGGCAGTATAAAAACAAAATCGGGGAGTGCAGCAAAATGCCGCCTACCTTCCTTTGTTTATACAGAATGCGCCTTTTTCGGGGCAATGGGGGGCGTGAGCAAGTAACAAAATGTGTAGCTCAGCGTGTGATGTAAACAGTCGACAGGCCAACTTATTCTCTCATAAGTTGGCCCGTCCTTCACTGTCCCCGTCATCTGACAGTTAATGGCCTCTTCGTTTGCGAGGACAAGGAGGGCGCGCAATTTCTTGTCTCCACAGTTGCTCATTACAGTGTCTGTCAGGTTTGTGTTTCCCTCTTGCTACTAGCTGCTTGCTAATTCCTGCTATCAGCTGTTTGTGTTTATTCACCGCCAGTGGGTCGCACATGCAGCGTCATCAACAGCTCCTCCCGTGGCGGAAGGGCGCTTGGTCCTTTTTAAACTAAAAAGGTTCTGCCAATATGCCCTACGAGGCAGAAAATTAGGCGCCTCGGATCAACTCGCCAATCCGGCTCTGTGTGGCTAAACGCTCGCAGCTTGCCGGCAAAGCAGTGCAACATTCGCCAAAAATCTGGCAGTGTAAAAGGGGCTAGAAGCTCAGTGATGTCCTGCTGTGGACAGGTCAGAAACAAAACATATTTTAGACACCAAAAAAAAAATATATATATATCAGTTTAAGTGTTTGTTATATTGACAGTATTTTCACTGCTTTACACCAACATCAGACAACAACACATCCTCACTGCGACCTCGTCACATGTGGATGTTTGGTCATGGACTTTCCACATCCACATATGACGTCCGAGGTACCCTGGGCGTGTTGGTTGTTGACGTTCTGGGACGCCGTGTCAACTTAAGCCTGTTTCATGCATTGTCTGTTTTCAAAATACACTTCTGTTTTCACAGGAAATGTACAGTTTGCATACAGTCTCTGTCACGTATTATGTGTGTGACCCACAGCGAGAGATTTATAAAGTGGCTGTTAGCAGTTAGCAGCTAACTCAAACAGTGAGGTCCAGGAGCTCCTTACCCTCCAAGCAGAGGATGAGATCAGCCGCCATATAACAGGGACGCTAAATGATTGTTATTGACATGTGATGTCATTGTTATTGTTTATAAGACGCTGCTGACACATATGTTATATGTCACACTAGAGTCAGACGCTGCTGTGACACTAACTGATGGAGGCAGCAGTCGACCAGCAGCTCCTGAGTTCAGCATGTTTAAATTACTGGTTTTTATCAATGGAATCTGGCTGTGATTAAAACGAACTTCAGTTCCCTGTTGGAAATGATTGTCTGACAGAAAGGTTAAGCAGTGAAAATATATTTAATACGGTGTAAACTGATAGTGGTTATTTCAGGTGTCTAAAATATGTTTTGTTGTTGACCTGTCCATTGCAGGACGTCACTGAGCTTCTGTCTCAGACTCCAGTCTGCTTCTCTAAACTGAGGACGTGCCGACTGTCGTCTGCTGTAGGTAACAACCTGAACTGTCCCTGTAAAGGACGTCTCTGTCCTCACCTGTCTGTCTCTGTCCTCACCTGTCTGTCTCTGCCCTCACCTGTCTGTCTCTGTCCTCACCTGCCTGTTTCTGTCATCACCTGTCTCTGTCTTCACCTGCCTGTCTCTGCCCTCACCTGTCCGTCTGTCATCACCTGTCTCTGTCTTCACCTGCCTGTCTCTGCCCTCACCTGTCCATCTCTGTCATCACCTCTTACTTCACCTGTCTCTGTCCTCACCTGTCTCTGTCTTCACCTGTCCGTCTCTGTCCTCACCTGTCTGTCTCTGTCCTCACCTGTCTCAGTCTTCACCTGTCCGTCTCTGTCCTCACCTGTCCGTCTCTGTCATCACCTCTGTCTTCAACTGTCTGTCTCTGTCCTCACCTCTGTCTTCACCTGTCTCCGTCTTCACCGGTCTGTCTCCGTCCTCACCTGTCTGATCAGTGTTTGTGGACACAGAAACAAAGATCTTTATATTAATATCAGATCATAAATGTTTTGTTTTATCTGAAAATTACTTTCTGCTCTCTGAAACTCGCCTCTGAAGATTTTCACTGTGACATAAAGTTGAGTTTTCAGACAGTCTTTGTTCTCGGCTGCTGCAGTGACCTCATTTTCCCTCTCGGGGTCGTTTCAGGTGAAACAGTCTGATCTCAGCCGGACCAGGAAACACTCAATAAAATAAAATGAATAAAAATAAAATAAAATAAAGATGAATATGAAGACTTTAAGCTGATGCCAAACACCTTATCATATAAACTGTCACTTTGCATCAGCTTCACTCAGACCAGACGCTGGTATCAGATGAGGACATGATGTTCCTCCGTTACACGCTGCGGCTGTTGCTAGGTTACCTCACAGTGTTTGTACGGTGGCCCTGAAAAGCAAATCACAAAACACAGCAGCATTTCACAAAAGGGCAATTTCATGAAACACAACAGCGATATAAATATCACAACACACATCACCAGAAAACACAAAACACTAATTCACAACACGACTGCAACTTACAAAACACAACAGCAATCCACAAAACAGCAATGTCACAATTGACATCAGCAACTTGTAACACGTCAGCAACTTGTAAAACGTCAGCAACTCACAAAACAAAATGTTAACATTTGTTGAGACTCAAACAGGAAGAGGTCGGTCAGTGTCACAGTGATGCTCGCTGCTGATTGTATGAACTGTGTCAGTCTGTCACACACTGAAGAGAACAAATGAAGTATATAAATATAAAGTGTAAATATAAAGGAAACAACAGTTCAGAGAATCGAACAAACAGAAACAGTTTTCACTTCATATTCTTTCTTCCCCCATGTCGTGTCGTGTCATGTCGTGTCATGTCGTGTCCTCCTGTGAGTATGAACATCACGGACATGTTTCTTGTATTTAAACTCCAGATTTCAGGTGTGTGGAGGCCGGTAGGCGGAGCTTTGAGGGACCTGGAGACAGGTGAGGGTCGACTCCACCAGGTGGAAATGGTCTCATGTCAAATATGATTTTAAAAATCAATTCATTACAGTTATGAAGTTGAGTTTTCAGACAGTCTTTGTCCTCGCTGCTGCAGTGACCTCATTCTGCCTGTCGGAGTCATTTCAGGTGAAACAGTCTGATCTCACACAAAGAGTAAACAACATAAACAAAACAAAGATTAAAACAAACAATAACAACAACATATTAATAAACAGTGATCATGTCTTCATATTAACTGTCACTCCACATCAGCCTCACACAGATGAGACGTTGACATCAGATGAGGACACACTCGTCCCTCCGTTATACGCTGCGGCTGTTGCTAGGTAACTTGAGAGCTTGGGCATGTTGCCATGGCGATACTATAGAGAGCAGCCTTACCTCCCGTCACCTCGGCACAGTGCTGCATTCACATGCGGCTGGTTGATTCCTGTGTCCAGACAGATTTATTTTTACCGTGTCCTCAGATGACTCCTGAAAACCTCGTTTACATTTTCACCTGCTGCGACTTCAGAGCTCAGAAACATTTAGTTCTGAGTGTCAGCGAGACGGAGACACAGAGAGAGACAGAAATATTTCACATGTCTGCATCATTTTACTCACACAAACACATCCTTTACTGCAGCGCTTATACCACACTGTCAATACACTGTATGTACACTCTGATTCAAAATGTAGCTTCATTAAATCACAATAATATCAAAATACAAACATTAAAATGATTTTTTCAAAAAACATTTTAAGGAAAAATATTAACAATAAAAACATTTTTAAAAGAAAATTTAAATTATAAAAATAACTTAAAATTATTTTTTTTACAAAATAAGAATGTTTAAACAAAATTAAATTATCAAAAAACAAAAACAAAAATGTTAATTATTAAAAATATTAGCAATGCATTAAAATATTTTTCCAAAAATGTATTTATTGAAAGAAAAATGTAATTATTAAAAATAAATTAAAAATTATTCAAAGAAATTACAATAATCAAAAGAAAAAGAAGCAAAACTTTATATTTGTGACACTAAATGTTTTTACATGAATAATTCACCCATCAAAACAGTTTTACATCAATTTTCTGTGGACTCATTGATCAACAGATGTGTCTGCTGTATGACCAAAGAGTTTAACTAATAACAAAACATCACACTTTATAAAATCCTCATATGTCTTGTGTATGAAAATCTTAATTTGTACCGTAACTAAAGCTGTTTGATAAATGCAGAGGAGTAAAATTATGTCATGATAGGAAAAGAAAATGAACATGTAAAGTACCTTTAAAGTTGTACTTGAGTAAATGCACTTTGCTGCATCACATCACTGTTGATTCAACAAAGTAATGACAGCTTGAGTTCAGATTTACACGACAACAGATATTATTTATGCATTATAAATATTCTCAGCTGTGGAAACAGGTTTAATGACTGATGTGAGACTGAAGATGATTTCATGTTTTATTTTATGATGATTTAAAGGCTTTGATTAAAAGTTAATTTCTGATGAATTCATGAAGTTTTATTAGCAGAGTTGTTAGTGATGTCACAAGGTCATTAATATATTTCAGTGTCTTGTGTGGGCGTGTCGTCACACAATAATTATATAAACAAACCTCATTAGTGTAACAGTGTGTGTGTGTGTGTGTGTGTACCTGCTGTAGAATCAGTGCAGCTCAGTTTCAGTATGAATGAAGAAACCGCTCCGCTGTGTCTGTCGCCTCCTGCTGCTCACTTCCTGTCTCTGCAGCTCTGATGTTTTCTTTGTCTTCAGCCTGAAAAACAACCTCATCAGAACAATGTTACAGAGACGTCTCCTCACGTTTGTTCCCTCCAAATATTCAGTTCACTGTGACAGCACACAGAGAGACGCAGAACAAGACAAGATTTGTTTTTTCTAGAAAACAGTTCAAACAATAAATCAGATGATAAAACAGATCTTTTTTTTTTTTTTTTTACAGACTGATTTTGAATCTGTTTCAGTTTCAGACTTTTGTAGTCATCGGAAACATTTCTGATCACCATCATGTTTGAACTGCCTGGGTCATTTTATTGGCAAAAAACAAAAACAAACAAACAAAGGCTCATTTTACAGAAACTTCATCTTTGAGCCTTGAACGATCCAATCAGAGAGCAGGACAGACGTCAGCTGACTGTAAGTATCAACACAGGTGTGAAATCAAGACGTGATTAGATCAGTTAAAATGGCCGTGGCTTAGTGAATCTCTCTCTCTCTCTCTCTCTCTCTCTCTCTCTCTCACTCTCTCACTCACCTGTCTCACCTGTGCTGTGAACTCAAGAGTCCCATTAATAAAACAGACCTGAATAACCACAAGCTAATGGTCAGGTGTTGGTTTAAATGACGGGCAGGTAAATCGTCATCTCTACATCACATCTGACCGAGTGAACTGAGTATTAAAAAGTATTTTTACAGGAGAGAAAGGAGACTCTAAAATACAAAAACACTCAAAACCAGGAGATAAATGAGCATTTTAACAGACAGAGGGATCATATCATAATTTGGATGATAATGTCTTTGTGTCAGTAGCTACTTTTACACACGCACATTAATATTTCACTGTTTTTCCAAATATGACAATATTCTGAATTTAATACAGGTCGTGCCAACAGCATGTTCTGTTCAGAGAGTTACTGTTATTGTTGGATAATCGAGGTTTTACATTTCTTGTTTTGTTAACAAAAGTTAAAATATGTCTGAAAATTCACAGTAGAATGAATCCAACATATAATCAGCAAAATAAATCAGCTTATTTGAAACAAACAAAAACATCCTTGTAATTTACAGAACACGTTCACGAACAGACATGTGGTATTTTCACATACTGGCCAAATATTTACGGGCATTATTTTGAGCCATAATGGATCATTTTGTGAGTTTTTTAGCGAGAGACTGCGACACATCATCCACCTCAGAGACAAACAGTGAAAGTGCTGAAGGTGAGGCTAACACACCGTCGCTCCGTAGCTCCAGGCGAACGCCAGAGGGGCTGAAAATATTTAGAGAATTATCTAAAGTACAATTTAGTTTCATACAGAATATGTGTCTCAGCGTGTGTTTCTACTGCAGTCGTGACGCACGGCCACGTGTCTGTCACCTCTGTGGGTTCAACACAAACCAACAGTTCTTCAGACTGTGGTGTAGAGATACGTGTCGAAAAGAAAAGTCCTAATTTCTGGTCAGAAGCAGAAACCCGCCGACTTTTAAACATCATGAAAAACTGATATATATGAGCAAATATCACAACGTCGACCTTTTAAAGAAGATGGCCGAAGAACTGAAAGAGGGTGTCTGTGTTCACACGGTCCAAGAAGTCCACCACTGGTAGGTAAATAATTCTGTTTCTTTGATGCAAAGACACAAAATGACCAGAGAGCCATTCTCCATATTCTGACGTGATAAACGGCATGTTATCAGAGTCTGCACAGCTCAGTAGGAATATTTTCAGACTGATGGTAAAACTGAAATATTTTGTGTGTAAACGTGGTCAGTGTTTCTTTAAGGAACCGACTGCTGCTGAAATCAAACCTTCACACAGCGTCCTTGTTGGCTTCAGTCAGGGTTTGATTTTCACACAGAAGACGACTCTTAGAACTCTGATTGAGTGTTGACACTCTCTGAGTGTCCTTGAACGCACCCAGGTTTAACGTGATGTTAAATTACTAGCGCTCAACAAACAGCTGACGTTACTTGAAGGTTTTTCATCTTGTTTTTCTTCCTCTCGGTGGCGTCCTGCTCTTCGACCTAGCCCTGGTCTCAGTCCTGGTCTTTGTCCTCCTCTTCCTCCTCCTGAGCATTTTGCTGCCAACGACCCGTCTCTCCACCCTCAGCACCTCCTCGTACAGGTACGCCGGCTTCACGTCCAGCATGAAGCAGAAGAGCTGCAGCAACCAGACGAACGTCCGAGGCAGCGTCGCCTCCACCTCCGCGTAATGACTCACACAGTGCCTGTAGAGAGGAAGAGGAAGACGACGTAAGGAGAGGAAGAGTCTCTACCTGCAGGGTCTGAAGCCCTGGGGTCAAAGGTCAAGTGATGTGTAGTTTAAGGTACCGGGGTTTGCAGGCTCTGAGTGCTGGGTGCCAGTACGTAGAGTTGGAGGGAACCAGGACGCCGTGTTTCAGGGTCATAACTCCATCCAGCTTCTTGTGGTGCAGACTGGGACCATCCGCTCCATCCTCGTCCCCCCAGCAGAACCTGAAGCTGGATGGATCGACACGCTCGACACCCGCCGGCCGAGAGGACAGCTTCTCAAAGCAGATCTGCACCTGCTCTGCTATTCCTGCAAACACACAGACACACCAGGTCAAGATGGGACGGACGGTTCATACGGACAAACAAACCGAAAACATGACACTTGAAGCCACAGCTGTCGCCGATGCGGAGCCATAAAAAATAACAGCAGTGACAGAACTCATTAATAATGACCTTTATATCACTGCAGTATCAAAACATATGTTTAACATTAAGACCCAGAACGTCTTATGATCATGTCTCTGTAACACTGACTCTATCCTCCCTTCAGATATTTGTCCCTGTGTCAGACTTTAAAAATCAATGTGACGACTCAGATTCTTACCCTTCCTCTTCATCATGACACATTTCTTGATGCTGTTGGTGTACAGCGGTTTCTTGGCCGTCCACTGTTTCCTGCAGACGAGACAGAGAGAGATCGTGTTTTTAAAAGGTGAATAAATGTCAGACAAATCTTTAAAGCGCCTCATCTATAGACACCCCTTTAATATAAAGTCACCTCACTTTATGAATTCAATGCCTCAAATTTCCTTCATTTAAATGTTAACGTTTGTTTGTTAAACCTGAGCTGATCAAACCTTTAACACTGAAGAGCAGACTGAGAAAGAGAAACTGCATTTAAAGCTTCGGTTTTTAAATCCCTTGAAATCACCAACATAATATTCAGACAAATATTCCTGAGAACGTTTGCAAATGAAAAACTGCAGAAACTCAGAGATGAACATTCTGAAGTTTGTTAACCAGAGATTTGAAAATCACAGTGTTATAATTATTTGACATAAAAGGGAGCAGGTTTACAGAGTGCAGACTGGTCACACAATGTCACGAGTCACCAGAGCAAACTGGTTTTAAACCTGTGAACAGATGTCAGGTGGAGCGATGACCTCAGACTCTGCAGGTGTCGCAGCAGCTCATGTCTCACCTGGCGACGTCGTGTTGTCTCCTCTGCTGAGCTCTGATCAGAACGGCCTGCACCAGTCTGAACCACCTCCGAACATTAAACATGTCTCCTGTCAGAAAACAGTATTTCTTATTTATTATTATTAATTCAGTACGACTGTTCAACTTATTTATGTTCATGTACACAACAATTATACGGGCTGCTACTGTTGTTGTTCACAAACTAAAGAAATGAGATAATTTTTCTTTAGTTTTTACTGAATATTTGAAACTATATCACTGATTTTGTTACAATTCTTCTTAAATTAATAATAAAATTTTCATACTGTCAAGAATATCGTTATCTCAAAAATACCCTGAAATATCCTGATATTATTTTAGCACCATATCGACCAACATACTTGAATGTATGTATTTATTCACCATATATTTATTCAACATATAACGCACTTAACTGTACATATTTCTTATGTTTATTCTTATTCTTGTTCTATTGATATGCATATTGTAGTGAACATTATACCTTTATACATATTTTATACTTCTGAATGTAACTGGTGGGAATTATTAAAATGTATCTGGAACATTAAAACATCAACAGACGTTCACAGACTCTGAACTTTACAGAGAGTTCAGAAATTAAACTTTAGATTTTTCCTTTATTTGAAATCTCTAATTTCACTGAAAAATGTGTCTTTTAAAAAAACTATGTACCATAAAAATGTCTTTGAGGGACAGACTAATATTTGTTATATACATGTTTTTACAACATAAAAATCCTGATCAACTTTTTAAATGGTCACTTTCAGGAGAGCTTTGATATAAACGTGGTAAAGAGTCAAGACTGAAGTTTAATGAACTGAAGATTTTTGAGTTCTCAGACAGTTGAAGCTGCTCGACGTCAGTGAGGTTCAGTATCATTAAAAGGAAATGTTCAAGCAGTATCACACTTTCAATAAAGGTTTGAAACCAAGGAAAGTAAATACTAATTGTATAAACAGATTTTTAGACAAATAAATATGTAGATGATGAGTGCGGGGATGAAGAACTCACCTGTCTCGTCCTGATCAGCTGCTTCGTTGGATAAATCCCTGAAAGACAAAAACAAAAGTGACTCTTTAAATTTAACTTTTAAACTTTTGAACCTTCCTTCTCTGAGTGATCCATCATGTTTCATAAAGTCAGTCTTTTAAATATTTTCTTTTTTATTCTCCAGGCAGGAAACACATTGCAGCTGGTCTTCTTCCTGATTGGCCCTTAAAAGTCACTGAAATCCGTCCAATCAGACGAGTAGAATCTCATCAGGATTATTTAGTGAGTTTTCTCATTTAAATTTAATCTGCTGCTGTGGACATGAAATCAGCTAATCCATAAATATACTGATTAAAAGGATCAGTTCAACTCAAATTACATTTATTATTATTACACAAGGACAAAAAGATGAACATGCACGTAAAAGAACATGATATTAGTACCACCAAACTAAATAATTTATTATCTATAAATATATATTTAAAAAACACTTTTGGTGTTATGTTGAAGTGACTCTTTACCATTCAGTGTGGTCGTCCAGGCCAAAGATGAGCTTCATGGTGACGATGATGATGGCAGCGGTCTGGACATCGTAACGCGGCAGGACGGGACGAGACAGGAGGTCAAACGTGTATAACGTCTGATCCGCCATACCAGCGTGCTCCATCAACCTGCAGACCCATGGGTGGAGCTCGTCTGGAAACAAAGAAAACAAGGATCAAATAATCCACCAATCAGAAGTTATTAGTTAAATAAAGTTTGTATCAACAGCAGGGTTATTAGTGTTGTTACTGGGCAGGTTGTACTGTCAGTGGTACGAATAGTATTAGTTATATTGATAGTATCAGTGGTATCAGTCCTGCTGTTACCGGGCAGATTAGCGTCGGTTAGGTAGCGCACGCTGAGCAGAGCCGGGTGCAGCAGACTCTGACGAGTGATTGGAGGACAAGCAGGAAGCTGCAGGAACAAAATCAGAGTCTGAGCCTCCTTATGCACCGCCCGGTGGGACGGGACGCTCTGTGGAGAAAAACAAGTCCACAATACTTACATTCACTCGGTGGTGTTTTATTTAGCTGACAAACACAGACACATGAAAGTGAAACTCTCTGAGTGGACAGACACCATTGATTTGATTTGTGCACTGGCCCTTTAAATCTATGACTGGTCACAGTACTGATTCAGTGTCAGGAGCTGATTGATTTCTGACCTCTACTCTGAAGATGAGAGCGTCTTTGCCTTCGAGTTTCATCTCGTCAGGAAGTTCCTCGTAGGCGTTCACATACGGGACGTGACCGTCATTTACCAACCTGCACACAAACACACCAACTAAATGTTCCAGAACTTTCCAGGAAAATAATTCACTTTAGACTGTTTACGTTGTTTTTTCCAGCCTAGAAAACAAATCAACATTTATTACAATTTTAATTCTTGGTCTGGTAAATATTTTACAGACTGATTCCAGTAGTTTTGGACTGAATATATCTAGATTTGACTACTTTACAAAAACAAAAACTAAAGTACTTCCATGTTTCCCCACCAGAATTTATACCTGGTGTTCAGACCTTCACGTCAGGAGACAGGCAATACTACTGAGCAGTTACATGACTACAAAAAAATCTGAAACAATCTACAGTTTCAGTTTTTGTTTGAGGGGTCTCGGACTCCTTGAAGTCCTTCTCTACTGCACATCTCACCTGTGGTGTGCCACAGGGCTCGATTTTAGGTCCTCTGTTTTTAGTTTACATGCGTCTTCTCAGCTGTATGAACATACAACACTTGCTGATTATCT
This sequence comes from Epinephelus cyanopodus, assembly GCA_026686955.1. NCBI lineage: Eukaryota > Metazoa > Chordata > Actinopteri > Perciformes > Serranidae > Epinephelus > Epinephelus cyanopodus. The sequence goes on along the minus strand of CM048925.1, from coordinate 10,020,393 downwards.
GAGTTAATAAAATGTGAAATATTACTGCAAATTCTGATCTTATGTCACCAGAACAGGACATGACTTCTGTCTAAAAATCTCTGAACAATATTTAAGAGGTTGTGACCTCCACGTTCAGTGTTTTTATTTGATAAATGTTGACCTATAATGTCAGCGATCACTTTTCTGTATACTGAATTAGTTTCAGTATCTGTTTGAGGGGTCTCGGACTCCATGAAGTCCTTCTCTACTGCACATCTCACTTGTGGTGTGCAACAGGGCTCGATTTTAGGTCCTCTGTTTTTAGTTTACGTGCATCTTCTTGCAGAAAAAAAAAAAAATAAAAAAAAAAAAATAAAAAAAATATATATATATATATATATATATATATAGTTTGTATTGTTGTTTATTTGTTTATGCTGACAACACTCAGCTCTATGAACACAAAACACCTGGTGATGATTTGAGCTCATAATAAAGGAAATATTAAAACAAATTCTCCTCTCACATTACCAGAACAGACGGATTAATCATGTCAGTGATCAATTTTCTTTATATTAACTGATTAATTCTGTAGTTTTAGTATCTGTTTGTGTGGTGTTGGACTTAGTCAAGTCCCTCCCTGTGGCTGAACATCCAGGTGTGTGTCGTTACCTGAGCAGGTCGCTGAGTGTCAGTGGCTCCCCGGATCCAGGTCAGAGCGAGGTGGATCAGAGCCAAAGTCTTCTTCATGGTCATCAGACTGTGGCAACTCCTCTTCATCCGTGCTGACAGGTAGCTGGCGGCGTCCAGTGACCCCGAAAACTGCGACCAATCACTGGAGGTCCCTGTGAAGGTAAAGGAACATTTCACCTACTGAAGGACTGTCGAGCACCTTAACATTGCCACATGTCACTGCAGATCATACAAAGACACGGACTCCATTCAAATTAGACTTGCACTAATTACAATTTTTTGGGCCGATACCAATTTCATTTTTTCAAACCACTTTACAGCAAGATATTGCAATATTTTCTATCTTTCCTTTATTAGAACTTTTTTTTTAAAAGATTATTTCTTGGGCTTTTTGCCTTTAATCAGCAGGACAGAGTGAAATGGGGTGAGAGAGAGAGAGAGTGGGGGTTGACATGCTGCAAAGGGTTGCAAGCCGGAGTCGAACCTGCGACCGCTGCAGCGAGGCATCACCTCTACACATGGGGTGTCGGCACTATCCACTACGCTACCGACGCCCCGTTTATCAGAACATTTTAACCAAGATACAACCAGTTTTTGAATAATCATCTCAAACAAACAAAAACAGTGACACAGGTAAAGAAACATTTTCCTTTTTGCTCAAATATAACTTCAGGTACAGTATTAAAATAAATAAGTAGAAAAGGCATACATAAATAAAAACATGGATAAATAAAATAATATTTCTTGGTGTATAGTATGTGGGTAATTTCTTGAAAAGACAACAAAGTGCGCGCTGCTGATGTTACATGATGTCAATCATGCTATGCGGTGGAAATTTGACCGGCATTTTAAATTGGCATATTTTAGACTGACCGGCCGGTCGCAGGTCACGGCCAATCACATGAAAACCGGTCGTTTTAAAACATTTTTTATTTCATATAGTTCAGATTATAATGAAGATTTCTGACATAAACTGATAGTTGAATTTAATTTCTGAAATTTGTAAAACTTTATTTTGCATTTCTGTTAATCTGATTATTTAAAGGAAAGCTGAAACTTAAAAAAAAAGATTGTTACTCATTTTATTTTGGAAACTCAGAATATTACGTGTTTTTTGTTTGTTTTTTTTACACAGTGGACACAGGATGTTCAAATTTTCATAAAATATTTCCACTGAGTTCATTACACTGATTAATTGACTGATGGGTGAATCTACCTGTGTTGGAGCCGGCAGTACTGGACAGGTTTGTGTCTCCGTCCGTCTCACTGGCCGACATGATGGACATCTCAGCTGCACTGTCTGACTCCGAGTCCGGACGTTGCTGAGGAGAGACAGAGTCAGATAACATTTGAAATCCTTTCAAACAAATTATAAAATCAACTTAACTTCTAAAATCTGTTCAAGTCTGGATTTTTACAGTTTTATATCACAAAAGTTAAAACTAATTTAAAGGGCCAGTGTGTAATATTTGGCATTGTTTATTATGGTTTAGTATGCAGCTTTCTCACACAAGGCATTTGATCTGGTCCACTTGTAAATGCTGCAGTGAGAACACAAACCAACTCTAGGCAATTATACAACTTTGGAACAATATGAGTCCCTGATTCAGACCAATGGAGACGACTCTAGGTCTGAGAGCAGCCTGACAGTCTCCAAAACATGGATGCTTCACACACAGAAGCTCTATTCAATCAGCACAGTTTCAAGATTAGAGTCACCAATTCAGTATCTGACCAAATGTCTCCCCTTCTGTTCCTGAGATATGACGCTGAATTATGGACGTTTGATTCTAATCTGTTCATCCTTCGGTCTAAGTGGACATTTGTGTCAAATTTAAAGAAATTTCCTGGAGGCACTGTTGAGATATTGTGTTCACGAGAATGAGATGGACGGACAGGCGGACAACCGTAAAATGTAATACCTCTGGCCACGTCTATCTATCTTGATAAGACAATAAAATTATATTAATGTGTGTGCACGTTTGTGTAGTTTGTGCCCTTACCACTCTGAAGCTGGAGGTCCGCAGTGGGTTGTGTGTGTATGCCTGTCGACTCCTCTGCAGGTAGATTCTCCACAGCTGACACAAGACTTCATCCTGAAACAGCGATATTAGAATCAGCTCTGACTCTCAGCAGGTACCTTCTTCTTCCTCTGCAGCGTCCATTAAAAACCATGCACCTTGAAACGTGCACTGACTCCCAGTCTGATCAGAGCGTTGGCCTGGTTCCTCAGGATGAACTGGAAACCCTCACAGATCACCCACTGACGCCCACGCTCTGAAAAACACCAACAACAACCAAATCTGTTGCTCAACAGAGTCATGTCACATTTAATAAGTAAAAATAATTCAGCTGCTGAGTTTCATCGTGATCGTCCATCACGTCACGTCAACGATGAAGGTTTCTGTAGATTATTTAATTCATTTAACTTAATTTAAAGTTACGCTGCTTTAAAAATGTGGTTTACGAGGTTGTTTTCAGAGCTGCAACTACTGATGATTTTAAAGATTAAAATAAAATTAAAAATGACAAAAATTATCCATCATAGTTTTTCCAGAGCTAAATGTGAATCCTTTATTTTTTTGTTTCATCTGACCAACAATTAAAAACCCCAAAATTATTCAGTTTTATGTGAAATTACAGAGAAAAAAGATCTTTTTAACTTGAAAAAAATTACATCAAATATTAATTATCTAAATTATTAATAATTAATCATTTCAGCAATGAACCCAAAACACCAAACAGGTGCTTTATTTAACAAAATGATGAAGAAAATTGATCTGCAGCCTTAATTTTTCATTTCTTTTCAGAGCTGAAAAGTCGATTCATCGCTGGACAGAAACATTTTTGGTAATTATTTGGATAACTGATTAATCATTTGAGTCATTTTCAATCAGACACAGTGAATGGATGGACAAACTCACTGACCGGGCCTCTTGGTTCTGGTTCCTTTGCCGATGGTGGAGATCCTGGTGGAACCCGGAGTGAAGTTTGAGTCGACCACCTCTCTGGTCCTCTGAGGACGTTTGGACACATTCACATGTTATTAACATGGACAGAGACACACTAACTCCACATAAGCTGGTACAGAGATGCTGCGCTGCCACCTGCTGACACACAGCAGTACTGCACCCTGAAACTAAAAAAAAAAAAACACACAAAAAAAGTTTGATTTCTGACTTCAACAGTGACTTGTAGCTTCATGTTTGTTTGTTTTTTTAAAATAAATTTATACTTAAATGTTCCTGTAAATGATCATTTGAGAAGTCAGCGCAGGATTTTGAAAGAAAAGTCTTAAACTTTTCTGTAACAGCTCAGAAAGTTAAAATGTTGGAGAGCCATCATCCACACTTTCACACACCTTTTGTTTTTGTCCCAAACTAAACAGTTTCTGTTGATCAGTTTTTAAAACCTGTTCAGATGTTCTGGACGTTCCCACAGAACCTGCACTATCTATAACATCTGCATGATAAACATTCGCTGTTTAACAGTAACTGAGTTCAAAGCTCTTATATTTACTGCTTGTATGTTTTTCTTGGGTTTTTCTTCAACTGTAATTTTATTACTTACTCTTTATTTCTGCACTTGCATTTATCACCAGGGGTCTGAGAGAAACAGCTTTCAGTGCCGTCTTTGTCCTGAACATACGACAGAACTGACAATAAAGTTAACTTTGATAGTGCAGTCCTGTGACACTGACCCCATATTATATACGTATCACTTTTTATTTGTCATGTTTATTTAATTTTGGTAGGTTTTGCTTTCAGCTATTTTTAAGATGTATTATTTTCATAATTTTTATTGTCTGTTTAATACCAATAAACAGATCCAAACTGAATAAAAATGCTGGAGAGCATCAGTGGAGTCTGAAGTTGGTTCAGATCCTGAAAATATCGTCACAAACATTAGTTGAAGCAGTATTTACTGTTTAAATGGGAAAAGGGCGGTTTTATCTTATTATATGCATTTTAATATTCCTCCTCTTTTGGCATAAAGCTTACTATGTGTCTAAAGCTTCATACCGATTTGTAAAATTTAAATAATTAGACCTACACATTATGTACAATAAACATGTCGATCCTTGTGCACAGTGTTATAAAAAATAATAAATATAAAAAGGACAGAGGTTTGATTCTGAGCTGAAGGTGAATTCTCGTTGTGTAATATTTGAATGTAAAGACAAAAACTAACGTCCAAAGAAATGATTGATGTGCATAAATTCAGTAACTTAAGACAGTCCTGAGTAACAAACTAATATCCAGCAGGATTTAGACTGTGACAGACGGTAAATCTCCACAAATGAATGCGCTTCGATACAAGCTTTGACACGGACTGAATGAATGAGGAAATGAAACAGCGTGTAAGAGGGAGGAGACAGAGAAAAACTCAGGGTTTATTGAAGAAAACCTGCCAGCGAGCAGGTTATGTTCACAGACTCTGACTCAGAGTTTGATGTACCTCTCTTTCTGGAACTGAGAACCCAGAGTTTCCCTCGTTTCAGTGTTAACATACTCAGAGTTTTCATTAAACCCGCTTTCTGGAATACCCCTCAGCTGTTGCTGTTGTTGTTGTTTACCTCGATGACGTTGTGACAGGATCTGCAGTAGAAACGTCCCTCATCAGAAACTCCCCAATCCACTGCATGACACACAGCACAGGGCTCCCTGTACCCAGCCTGGAGACACACACACACACACACACACACACACACACACACACACACACACACACAGGTACATCAGTGAGTTGAATTATTTTGGTCTGAACACAGAAAACAATCAAAATTTGTTGTTGTGTTTAAATGTATCAGTGTGTGTTAATGACACCTGACCCTGACATCAAGGTGTTCATTTGAGTCATTAGAGCAAACACTATTATTACAGTTAAACACATGCAGAACTGCACATTAACTATAATAAAATAACCCTACAGTTGTGTCTTTACCTACAAACGACTGGTGGTATTTTCTGCCCTGTTAACAAAACTTCTTTAATTTAATTTTAGAAAAGTAGTGACACATTTCACCAGACTTCATTCAATAACATTAAATATAATCTTTTCCTGTTGATGTAAATTATGAATTAAGCTTAAAATTTCTTTAAAACATTTGTACAGTAGATGCGGTATAAAGCTTTTTATGGCTGAGGGACATTAGTTTAGCTGGAGCCCTCAGCACTGAGCTTGGTGACAACCCGCAATGTTTCTTAATCAAATTACGTTTGTCCGCAGTGAAACATGCGCCGATAGTTAAATTAGTTCGTACACATTACGAGGAATGTGTTTAATTGAATTAAACGTCATTTGAAATTCATCTTGTCCGCGAAATAACACGAACTCGATAATAACTGAATAGACTTTGGTGTGAAGCGACTAGCTAACACAAAGATCGCGCTATTTAGTAGCTAAACGTTTACGACGTCATTAACCGTCTTTATGAGAGTGACAGAAACACGCAGGATAATTTACCGTGTGTTCTTCGTCCATGTTAACTTAAAATAAACAGCAGCTTCAGTTTGTAGCTTTATTTTTAGCCTGCGGTCAGTCCACAGACCCACATGTCCACTTTGTTTGGGCTTCACTTCTTCCTCTTCTTCTTCTTCTTCTACCGTTTCCGGTTAGACTGAACTCTCTCTGCTGCCTCCCACAGTCCATAATATGAACTACAACAACTATCACTGCACTGCAGGCAAATATACTTTACTGTCATTTCATGTATTTAAACTTAATTTAAACTATATTAGTATTATAGTTTAAATGATTTATCACTACAGCTCTATGCGAGAATATGGGTTAAAAATAAATGAAATAAAATAAAATGAAATAAGAGACAAAAACTGTTGAAAAGACATTGAATTTTTTCCCCCAACAAAATCACAGCATGAGGTACATATCTTTATTTTTTTTGCACACTCTACATACTCATCACATATTATATATTCTTAAATATTTCACATACTAGTGTTGCATAATAATACAAATACGACTACTACTAATTTTTATTTATTATTTTTCTTACATACTTCGCACTTGACACCTTCTTTTCCTACGTCTTAACTTCTCTCCACTTTACATCTGAGCAACTGTAACATAAAGACATAAAGTGTTTCTCATTCTGATTTTTCACCCCGAATTTCAAAAGTGCTATTATATTAGAGATTTTTTTTTTTTTAAGTAGAATTTCTGTACAGCAGCCTCATTATACAGACTACACACACAAAAGCATCTACACTGTGTTCACGCACATGAAAACTGTATTCAGAGTCTCCTCAGTATTTTATTCCCTCTTAATATGTTTATTGTATTCAGCAAAGACCAGGGCAAATTCCTAAAAATCTACTAATGAATCATTCTGATGAAAAACAAACTCATAATCTGAACCTCAGTGTTTTAATGCAGACATTTAAGTTCAAAGCCAAAACTGACAAATAAATATTATCTCAGTTTAATAGAATTATCAAAATATTTCTTTGATTTTATGTAATTTCATTGCACTTTTTTAGTAAAATGTTTTATAAATAGTTAATAAGTAAGTTATTATCATTATTAGTTTACTGCAGTTTATTATCAGTACATAAAGTATCGTCTTTGTGGGGTTTTGTTTTTTGAGGCTCTACACTGAGACTTTATTTAATTCTAGTTGATCTATCTGTCTATCTATATAAATAAATAAATGAATAAAATAAAAGTGTCTCAGCAGCAGCACAGACACATTTCCTGCCATGTGCATATGACTATAAAAACAGGAAGTGTGTCACCTCTTCAGTTTAATACCATCAGTCAGAACTGTTGATCCTCCTCCACATTAATCACCACCCTCAGCAAAGTCACTTTTGCATTGTACTTTATTTAAAATCTTATTTATATATAAAATACAATCAGTTATGATGCTGTGTCACTTTAATATCAGACTTTATCCATTATATTAAACATTTAATTCAGACACAGTGAGTTAATGGTGTTTAATGTTAATAAGATCTCAGACTGTAGTTTTCTTTGACTTCCTGCAGTGTGTCTGTTTCGTGTTTTAGTTTCTGGAGCCTGAGTTCACAGTTTCTCGGTGTGTTTGCTGCCCATGTTTCATATCAGTGGTAGTAAAAGCGGATTTGGATGAGATCAGATGTTATAAATAGAGCTGCCAGATGTCTCTCTGTTATTCTCTTACATAAGATGGACGACATGTTTCACTTCTACCTTCTTTACTTTCACTTTATTCTGCAGCTTTCACTCCTCTAACACACAGCACTGTAAAAAATAACATGTCAGGTATTAGCTTTCATATTTATGTTCAGGGTATTTATTTATTTATTTATTTATTTTAAATTCCAGCGTGTTTGACTCTGCAGAGTGTCAAGTTCCACAAAATAAGAGCACAATACGACGACGGATTTTCAAAATAAAGTTTTCTTCTGAAAACTGGTGTTTGCAGGAGGAGTTATGTTCTATAATATCACGAATATAATAACCAAACATCTGGGACTTAAAATGCTGAAAAACATTTCTTAGAATTTTTGGAGAAGATATAATTGGACAGCAAACTGAATAAAATAAACATTAAATCAATTTTATATAACATTTAATAGTTTCTTAAGTGGGGAGATATATCCAATTTTTCCCTTTAAAGTATTTCTTACTAAATTACTTTCCCCTCACATTTTTTCATTCTTTTATTATAAATTATTTTGTGGTTGGGGAGACTCATCTTGGACTTTGTACTTTGTGTTTTTATTTTATTAAAATGTTTTATTTTTTTTCAAATGATGTTTTTTAATTGTTTTAACAAATCTTGTGTATTTCTGTATAGAATTATTAGTTTATGTAGTTATTATGTCATTCAATTATTTCTTATTTTATTCCTTTTTTTAACAGAGATTTTCCTTATCTATGTTTGAGGGGTTGGATGGATCAATCTGGTCTCTTTAATTTAATTTATTAATCAAATTATTTTTAAGTTAATTTTGTGGTTGGGAAGACATGGTGGCAGAACTTTGTGTTTTATTAATATTATGAAATTGTTTTTATTTCTATTTTAACTCTAATTTCAGTTTATGTTTATTCATTAAATATTCTTATTATCTATTTTATTCCGTATTTATTTTGCCTCATATTTTCATGAATACTATTTTATTCCTTTTATAATTTGTTTGAATCTATTTTTCTAGGATTTATTACATTTTATTTATTCATTAATTTATCTACACTATTAAAATGTTCTTTATTAAGATTTGATTTATTTATATATCAAATCTTTATTGCGTTGGTCTTTTATTGTGAAGGCGGAGTGACGTCCTTCCGCCGCTGTCAGCCAGCTTGACCCTGCGGCTCTTCCTGGTTCTTTCGGACTGAAGACGTTTTTTTTTCTCGTGTTTAAACCATTAAAACTTGCGCTGAGCTAAACTCACCCAGCTGTTTGCACAAATGTGTTTTTAATCTGAAACTTTTTTATGTAAAGTGTCGATAAAGTTGTTAAATCTGATGCGTCGAGACTTTTAAACTGAAACAAGCAGCGACGACCTGATTTCATTTCACATCAGTTTCATCAAACATGAAACAACAACTCTTAGTTTTCATCGTTTTTACCGTTTTAACGGAGGCAGCTGTGTCTCCGGCCGCAGACACACCGGAGGAACATCACGGTGAGTGTTTTAATATCTGCAACAAGTTTATGTAAAAGTCTGTTTAACGTCAAAGCAAAAAGCATGAATTCACTTTACAGTCAAAGTTAATACAGAAAGTATGGAAGCTCAAGTCTGACAGAAAAATAACATTTCATGGAAAGTTCAATAAAGTATGTTATATATTACATACTGGTCATATGTCTGATGTTTGAGTATTAAAGTCAGAATCAGGTCAGAGATCAGTGTTTTGATTTCCCAAGTCATAATTATGAAATAATAAGTCCCAGTTATTTATTACAACATAGCTGTGGTACTCACTCTGTAACTGCTGTGTCATATCCCATAATATGTTAAAACTGAGACAGTAAATCAAACTGAGGACGTAATTAATCCATATTTTATGAGATTATTGTAAATTATGTGACAGTATATAAACTATTTGAGGTTTAAAGCACAAATTAGTAGACAGTGAATCAGATGTTTGATTCATTAACTCTTTAAGAAAAACAGTTTTAATGTGATCATAAGTCATCATCTCATTTACAGGATTTGTAATTTAAATTGTGATTTTTGGAGTCAAAATAATGAAATTATAAATCACGTTGTCTTTCAAAGTCATAATCTTGTGAACGGCTGGTCAATCCTGATTTAGGTTTAATATTTAATATTAATGTTTCCATGTTCGCTGAAGCAAAACGCCTGACTTCACTTAACAGTCAAAAGTAAATACAGAATGTATGGAAGCTCAAATTTGCAAAAAAAAAAAAAAAAAAATAAATAATATAAAAGTACAATGAAAAGTTAAATAAAACACTGTTGGTCAGAGATAATATGTCAGATATTTGAAATTTAAAGTCAAAATTAGGAGGTAGTAGGTCAGAATTTTGATTTTCAAGTCATAATAATGAAAAAGAAGAAGTCATAATAGTATTATCATAGTTACTTATTACAATCAGGTGTTGTTACTACCTTACATCCCATAATATGTTAAAACTGAGATAATGTCTAAATCTGTCGGGATAATGAGTCCAGATTTTATGATTTAAGTGAAAATTAAATGAAAATATGTCAAATATTTGAAACTTAAAGTCAGAATAAGGAGACAGTGAGTCAGAGGTATGATTTTATAACTTGTAACTATGAGACAAAAAGTCATAAAGTGACTGTAAGTCATAACCTCTCATCAACAGGATTTAAAATCAAAATTATAAATCATGTTGACCGTCAGAGTCATGATATTGAGAACAGCTGATCAGTCCCACTTTTGGTTTAATGATTTATATGTTAGTAGGTAATTGCAGTTTATGTTACTCATTACTTACTGTATCATATCAAATATTCATTCATTTACAACCTTTATTTAAATCTCAGTTGTAGTTTCCCTTATCTGAAATGATGCGGAGATGCAAAGGAACACAAAGTGAAACAAATTCAAAGAGAACAACACTCGGTGACAAAAACACAGTGTGGAAATTTAAAGATAAGATAAGATAAACCTTTATTGTCTGTCACAAATAACAGAAATTCGTCTTTGGCAAGCTCTGCAATAAAATAGAAAAGGACACACAAAACACAATAGACATTATACAAGATATATGACAAAGCAGTGTATCTGGGTGGGACTTCAGTTGTTATTTTAAACTGTTGAGGGTGGTGATGGCAGTGGGAACAAAAGTTTTTTTGTATGTGTTCTTCCGGGAAAGTGGGACTTTGTACCGGCGACCTGATGGTAGTAGTTGGAAGGATGGGTGCAGGGGGTGGGCGGGGTCCTGTGTGATGGCGGTGGCTTTCCTGGTAACTGCCTGGGTGTAAAGTTCTGTGAGGGGGCTCTGTGGGGATCCAATTATTTTCCCAGCCTGTTTTGTTATGTGGGAAAGTTTTGTTTTTTGTGTGGTTGTGAGTGAATTGTACCAGGATGCCATATTGAAGGTGAGTACAGATTCTATCAGTGATTTGTAAACCATGGTTAGTGTGTCTGTACTGACATTGAAGGACCTGAGCTTCCTCAGCAGGTGGAAACACTGCTAAGCTTTCTTGTTGATGGAGTCCGTATGTGTGTTGAATGATAAGGCTGTGTAAATCTCAGTCCCTAGATATTTAAATGACTCAACCTGTTCCACCAGATATTAAATCAAACTGAGACATTCATCTTAATTTCATGAGATCAGTTAAAATGATGAGAAGCTAAATCAGATTTTTGAAAAGTATTGATAGTAACAGTCAATACTTAAATTACAGTCTTCTCAAAATTGTGTAAGAAATTGTGCAAAGAATTGAAGTTAATAGAGGAAAAGTTAAAGAGGGGTAGGAATATATATTTTTTCTGTTTTTTTTTTTTAATTTATTTTTTCGCTTTTTTTGTTATCACAACATTGTTGTTAAACAAACTTTGGTTCAAAATAAAGTCATTCATTCATATAGTATAGTTTTTTGGTTTTTTTGTTTTTTTGCACAATTAAAACACAAAAAATGGCAAGAACAATAAATAATGAAATACAGTACAGGAGAGGCAAACACCCAGAGGGCTTATTTGAAGTCTCCACCTAATGAAATATTATTTTAAGATACTAAATCAAAAATAAGAGACAGAAAGTCCAAATTGTTTGAGATAAAATTAGATGGTATGAGACAGCTGTTCTGATACTGAAGATTCTAAGACAAAACTATGAGACAGTCATAGTGAGTCACAGTTTTGACTTCCCGTCTCATATTTTCGTTTCTTACAATCTCTTTAGCTTAATATCTCATTTCTTTATCTCAAAACTAAGAGATATTAAATCTAAATTTTGACCTTCTAAGTCATAGTTTTGAGATGAATCAGTATGAGACACAGTCAGAACTCTGAGACGGTAAATAATCATAAAAAATTATACTCAAAGTAAAAAATATTAACTCAAAATTATGAATTTTAAAATCAAAATGATGAAATACTAAGTCAAAAAGCTTGAGTCTAAATTATTATAGTCTAATTTATGAGTTTGTTATTTAAAAAATATTAAATAATATATTAAATAAGTCAAAATTTGGACAAACAATTATATTATTTAATAAAGAGCTTTTAATTAGAAAAAGAGTTTTAAATGTGAAATAGAGAACATTTAATTTGAAAATAAAGAGCTTTTACTTTGAAAATAAAGAGCTCTTAATGTGAAAGAAGAGCAGATGTTTGTGAACCTGTGATTAGCTGATCCAACACATGATGGTCTCTGTGTTCCCTCAGTAGCGTCTCTCAGGTCGATGTTGGATGACTTCGACGTGTTGCCTCTCTCCAGCCTGCAGACTCACTCCGTCCGTCGCCGTGACGTCCAAACTCAGACTCATGTGGAGAAACTGGTCAGCTTCGACGCCCTGCAGAGGTCAGAGGTCACACCTCACACACTTTAATGACTCGGAGAGACTCCTGACGACAGCAGTGTGTGTGTGTGTGTGTGTGTGTGTGTGTGTGTGTGCAGGCAGTTCAAACTCTACCTGAGGACCAACGACCAGCTGTTCACCGAGGACTTCAGAGCCGTGATCGTCGACGAGGACGGACAAGAGCGGAGCTACACTGTCAACAGACACAACTACTTCACCGGACACGTCATCGGTAACGACAAGCTGCCGGAGACCTGCGAGGACAAGTCAGTAAAAATACTTCAACCCTGTTTTTGTTTTCTGCTGCAGGGGAGGAAAACTCACGAGTCCAGGCTCATATCGACGACCACGAATTCTCTGCTCACATTCTAACTGACGAGGCCGAGTACAGCATCGAGGTGAGACAGAGGAACAATATTTCATTTTAATTAGTGTGTCAAGTCTCCATCAGGCGAAACGGGCTGAATATCTACAGACACATTTATTTATTTATTGTTATTAAAATTAAGACTTGGCAGATTCATCTATGGGACGCTGTTAATGTAAAACATATAAAAAAAAATCTTTAACGTTCTGAGGCTGGACTGAGACTGTGGGGAATTATAATGGACATTAATAGACAAATAATCAATAAACTGAAAATAAAAGATTGAAAAATGAAATTATCGACAGACCAAACCCTCCACAGACACGTATCTGATGTGATTCTTCTTCTGTGTTAAGCCTCTGTGGAGGTTCACGTCGGCGCCGCCTGATGGTCGTCTGCTGATCTACCGCTCAGAGGACATCAGGAACCTCAGCCGCCTGCACCAGCCTTCAGTCTGCGGCTACATGACCTCTGACCCCGCCCAACTCCTCCCTGACGGCGTTAAAGCAGCCATGTTGGAGGACGGAGAGGAAGAAGAGGGTCAGTAGATCTATTAAAAAACAAGGCTCCAATGTGGAAAAAAATGCTCTGAAAATTCTCTTGTGGAAAAAAAGATCTTTTTACAGGAGAAAGGAGTTTTAAACAAAAAAAGATTCCAATGTGGAAAAAAGCTTTTCACTTGATGAAAGAGCTTTTCATCTGAAAAAAGAGCTTATCAGTAACGACCCTGTTCTAACACAGAAACATTGTCATTTTTTTTTTAACGACGCTCCATTAGCTAACAGAGCATCATTAGTCAATGTAACAAAACAAATCATGTCAATGTGATTTGATTTCGTAATGAATCTCGTGTCGTGACTGCAGCACTGACTGTGTTCATGTCTTTACCTGTTCAGAGTCCGTGAACAGAAGGAAGCGTCAGGTCCACGACCACAGGAAGAACACCTGTCCTCTGCTGCTGGTGGCCGACCATCGCTTCTTCGAACACATGGGCCGTAAGGAGGAGAGCACCACCCTCAACTATCTGGTCAGTCCACTGTCCATTCATTTAACCTCCGTCACCTCCACACAGAGACGTTCACCAACCCACTGTCCTTTCAGATCGAACTGATAGATCGAGTGGACGACATCTACAGGAACACGTCGTGGGACGAGGAGTTCACAGGTTACGGAGTTCAGATCCAGCAGGTGAGAACACTTCTATTAAAAACATCGTTTTGGCCTGGTGGGACACAAAAAGTTAACGGTGTGTTTCCTGTCAGATCATCATAGAGAAGGTTCCCACTGAGGTGGAGCAAGGGAAAAGTCACTACAACATGAAGGGAAGTCCAGCGAAGGGTCGAGACGTCTGGGATGTCAAGAAGCTGCTGGAGGTAACACCTGACGAACAGACACACCTTACGAGCGGTTTATTAAATTATAAGTTATAGAATTAACAAGATGAAGCAAGTAACCTATAAAAGGTGAAGTCCACAGATTGTTTACGGCTGTTCATTCGTTAAAATAGGGAAAAAAGAAAAAGTTCCTCCAAAGATTACACTTTGGACATTTACTCACAAATTGAATTATTCGAACGTACGCACAAACATTCGCAGACACAGGCCGGTAGTTTGAACTTGAATCCCAACACCTCACAAATAAAGTTTGATTATTTAAACAGACTCAGTTAAACAGTTGCTCACTGTAGTTTTTATCAGACAAACAGGATGCAGTAGTGACTTTGGATGGTAGATATATAACTATATATATTTGATGTCTCCTCTTCCTGGTTTGTGTCTCTGCAGCAGTTCAGTGTTGACATCGCAGAGAAAGCCTCCAATGTCTGCCTGGCTCACCTCTTCACCTATCAGGACTTTGACGAAGGCACTCTGGGTCTGGCCTACGTCGCCCCGTCCAAACCGGACATCCCGGGAGGTCTCTGCTCCAAAGGTGAAGTCCTGCTGTCTCATTAATGTCCTCAAACCGTCCTTGTCTTCAAACACCAGAAATAATGTGAAAGTTTAATTCTGTGTGTTTCTGTTCTGAAGCCTGTCCTCCATCTGCAAACGAACAAAGAGCGATCTACCTCAACACAGGTCTGACCAGCACCAAGAACTACGGGAAGACCATCCTGACTAAGGTGGGCTGGTTCTCTGACAGCTGGTCATACTGAAATGATTTCCTTACTGTTCTTATTGTCTCTGTTCTGTCCACTCGTCCAAGACACTGTCCACATTCAGTGAAGGTTCGGACACGAAAAGCTTAATAAGTTAATAAAATAGAACAAGTGTTAGTGGAAGAACGTTACGGGAAACCTCGGCTGCCTGGCAAGGAAAAACAGTGTTGAAGCACCAAACAATGCGTTTGTGTTCTGTATTTATACTGTTATTTCAAGTCGAAATAATTTTATATGCCAAGTTTTCACAGGAAATGTCCAGTTTCTGCTTGTTAGACGCAGACAGTCTTTTTCAAAATGAATTTATAACATTGGTAAAACACCTCATATATTTTCAGTTCTGTGTGCAACAAAAACACGTGGTTAGGTTCAGAAAAAAGCATCATGGTTTGACTCACACAGGAAGTGAAGTCAACTCTGTTCTGTTCTCTGTGACCCATCCATCACCCCTCCAGCTCTTCTTATAGGGATTTCCAACTCCTTAAATTACGTTGTCACACAGCAGCGTATCACAAAGCCACGAAAGGATGTATATTTTCATTGTCTAATGCTGACATCACTGGCCGAGACTTGAGGTTGGTTACTGCAACAATGAGAATGCCACAGGAAGTAACAGAGTGCTATAACTGCGAGTGGAACAATGTCACAGCAGCTGCTTTTTGCACCAGGAGCATGTTGTTTGAGCCAGATTTTAATTTTCTACAATAAAACAACACAGTGTCGTCCGCAGAGAAGTTTAGTCTGGCTCAACATTCCTGCAAAGCAGCGTAATCCAGCAAGAAGCTGCACCGGCTGATCACAAATCTGCAAGCTCACATTCCTGGTGGATTACTTTGTATCATAAGTGCAATATTTCTACTGTTTACCTCACGATCATCACGTTAAGAGATAGATTAACTGCCACTGTGATGATCCTCCAGAGTATTACTCTGTGCAGTGTTTCAGTGTCTGTTAAACCTTCAGACTGGACTAACCATAACCCTTGATCAGATTTCATTATGTCACCTGAACCTGAAGCAACAACAGCTCCTCGTGTTGTTTTTGGGATGAACTCCTATTAAACATAAAAGTACCTGCCTCAGTAAAGCTGTAAAAGAAAAGTGTTTGACACGTCAGGTACGACATGTATAAATACATCTATCTGAACCATCATCATCATTTTGTGGTAGCATTTGTTAAAAGCAGCTGATTTTAAATTTGTCTTGTCGATCTCAGAAACATGTTGATGTAAGAGATTTTTTTTTTTTTTTTACAGCCACAAACATCTGAACTTTCGAGGATGCAGCGACATTTCTCTGAACAGTTTGTTGTCTCCACAGGAAGCAGACCTGGTGACGACTCACGAGCTCGGCCATAACTTTGGAGCAGAACACGACCCAGACAACATCCGGGACTGCGCCCCCGAGAGGACCAGGGAGGGAAGTACGTCATGTACCCCATCGCCGTTAGCGGAGACCACGTCAACAACAAGGTGCCGACTCATACTACTGAGGTTTATTCACAGGTGGAGGTGTGTTTAACAAAGTCTGTCCTGTGTCCAGATGTTCTCCAACTGCAGTAAACGCTCCATAGTGAAGCGTCTCAGGGCGAAGGCGCCGACCTGCTTCAAGCAGAGGAACATTAACGTGTGCGGTAACTCTCGGGTGGAGCAGGGGGAGGAGTGTGACCCGGGACTGCTGCACATCAACACAGACCGCTGCTGCACCGCCGAGTGCAGGCTGAAAGCTGGAGCTCAGTGCAGGTCAGAGGAACGTCAGCTGCTGCTTTTGAGTCCAAAAAAATAAAACACTTTGTGAAGCAGAATTATTTTATGAAATTCGTCTCCATCATGTGAGACCTTCAGGTCAGGAACCAGGTTCAGATCAGATCCAGGTTCTTCACATCATGATGGAAAACACTCGGTGAAGGTCAAAGTTCACCTGCAGGTTTCTTGTTTCCTTTAAATGACGACTCAGACTTGGTCCTCTCTCTCTGTGTTCAGTGACAGGAACAGTGCGTGCTGTAAAAACTGCAGGTTTGAGTCCGAAGGTGAAGTTTGTCAGGAGCCCATCAACGCCACCTGTAAAGGACACTCATACTGTACAGGTCAGCCCACAGGTCAAAGGTCCCACATGACTGTGTGTTGTTTAGATACTCATAGTGACTGAAGACTTTGTGTTTGACAGGAAAAAGCAGTGAGTGTCCTCCACCGGAAAACGCCTCCGATAAAACCATCTGTCTGGACAGCGGAGAGTGTCTGAACGGAGAGTGTGTTCCCTTCTGTCAGGCCGTCTTAAAGCTGCAGCCCTGCGCCTGCAACGGTACGATACTGACGCGTCACTGCAGTAACAGTACGAATACTGCTCTGTGACAATACTAAACTACAAGTCTACACTACAGGTCCTACACTCAAACATCACTACTGCAAAGTATAATACATTGGTATTATGTTGGTTCCTGAATGCCACGCACTCATTTTAGTTCTTCAGTATCCTGTGCTTATTTTAATTCCTAAATGCCCCACAATCATTTTAGTTCCCAGACACCCTGCACTCTTTATAGTTCCTAAACAATCTGTGCTCATTTTAGTTCCAAGAGCTCCCATGCTTATTTTAGTTCCCAAAGTCCATGCACTCATTTTAGTTCCCAAATGCCCCATGCTCTTTGTAGTTCCCTAAGTCTCCGCGCTCATTTTAGTTTGCAGTGGCCCTGCACTCTTTTTAGTTCCCACACGATCCATGCTCATTTTGGTTCCCAAAGTCCCAGCGCTCATTTTAGTTCACTTAGGCTCTGCAATCATTTTGGTCCCCAAACTCCCCATTACACTCTTTTGTAGTTCCCTAAGTCTCTAGATTAAATCTAATATTTTATACCATTGTCAGATTCATGTGTCGGGTTGACGTGAATAAAAACTGACAGAAGAATGATGGAGGTCAGTCGATCTCTGTCGTGTGCACGTCACCTGGTGGACTCAGGTCTGACGTGTTTAACGTCTCTGTTTCTTCTTCTACATAGAAACCAACTCCTCCTGTAAAGTCTGCTGTCGCAGCAGCAGCGGCGTCTGCGCTCCCTACCAGGACGCAACAGGCAACTTCCTGTTCCTGCGTAAAGGCAAACCCTGTACCGTTGGCTTCTGTGACGGAGCGGTGAGTTTCTTCTCTGTCTCTCCCGTTGACACACAGAGCGTCACATGACGTGTGCGTCACATGACGTGTGCATCACATGACGTGTTGGTGTGGACACTGTCTCTGCAGGGGAAGTGTATGAAGCAGGTTCAGGACGTGGTGGAGCGTCTGTGGGACTTCATCGATAAACTGGACATCAACACGTTCGGGAAGTTCCTGGCTGATAACATCGTGGGGTCGGTGGTGGCGTTCTCGCTGCTCTTCTGGGTCCCTTTCAGCATCCTGGTCCACTGTGTGGTGAGTCTTTATGATCGACCCGCTCGATCCAGATCAGATCTGCATGTATGATGGAGCTTCATGGAGCCGGATTTAAAAATGGTGGTCTGATCAGCAGATGACTTTGATATTTTCTGAGTTGTCTCTTTGTACTTTCAGGACAAGAAACTGGACCAACAGTACGAACAGACGACCAAGTCTCTGTTCTTCCCCAGTGTGAGTAACTCCTGACTGACGAGTCATCCACCTTCAAACTGAGCGTCTGTTTGAGAAATTGTTTCTGTTAATAAAGTTAAACGTTAAAAATAGCATCCTGCTCCTTTAATTTTGGTCCATACTGACTGTTACTGTTGATTTTCCCAGAATGCCGAGCTCCTCAGCAGCCTGGAGTCCGCATCTGTCCGGATCTTCAAACCTCCAACCTTCCCCACCAGCACCTCCTCCGCCGGGCTGCGCTTCCAGTCGTCCAGCCCCCAACAGACCAGCACCCCTCCTGTCCCTGGTTCCGCCCCCGACCCCGCCCTCAGCCACCTTCCTCTGGACAGCCCCCGCATGGCCACCATCCAGGAGGACCCCAGCTTAGACTCGCACCTGGACGAGGACGCACTGGAGGAGGCGTTCGGGCGGCCAGTGGGGTCGACTCAGCGCTCCTTCGAGGACCTGACAGAGAAAAGTGTGACGAGTCGCAACGACAAGGCTCTGATGTTAAGACTGAAGAGACAACATCGGATCGACACCAAAGAGACGCAGTGCTGAGAGGACACACCTGTCCTCACCTGCAGAGACCAGGACACGCAACATGTGGAGTCACTGCTCAGTGTTTTCGTTGTCAGGTCCTCGTGTGACTTTTTTTAACCTGCTCTGTCCCACAGCCCGCCGCACTGCGTCCACTTCAGGGTCCGTCCTCACCGTGGGTTTCAAGTCTGTGTCCACGCTGTCCCTCTGAAGCTGTTACAGTTCGTTTGATTTTTGGTTCTTAGTGACTCTGTGATCTGCAGCTGACATCACGTGACGAAACAAAGTGAAAACAGGTTTTCTACCTGATGTGATGTCATACTGTGACATCATCACCTGACAGTGACATCATTAGCCACCGGTCTTTACTCCACATTCACAGATTTTATTCCCCAACGCCCCATTTAAGCTCCTGAGTGCCCCATACCAGGTAATTTTAGTTCCCAAATGACCCACACTTAGTTTAGTTCCCACATCCCGCTCACTTAAGTTCCCAAATGCCCCACACACATTTTAGTTCCTAGACACCCTGCACTAATTCTAGTTTCCCGATGCCCCACACTCACTTTTTTTTTTTTTCAAAAAACAAAAAGCTTTAAAAATTCAAAGACCAACAGAGCTGCAATTTAACAGAGTTCTGCTGTTTTTTTTTAAGTGAAATGCCAAAGATTTGACGCCTTCAGCTGCTTTTTAATGAACATTTATTACAGTTACATTAAATTTCTGTGTTTTAGAGAGTTTATCTAAAAATCAACAGCTGTGGTTTTAAATTTGTGCTGCTGGAGACAGTCTGTTGGAGAAGTAAAAGTACCTCAAAATTCTACTTCAGTAAATGTATTTATTTACATTTCATCACTGTCCACGAGATACTTTTATTTTTTATTTCTGCACTTAAATCCGACACATCAGATGTTTTAAACCAAACGTTACATTATTTACAGCATTTTGAAACCAACATCTTTCACAGAGCGAACTCGCGGCTGTTATTACGCTTTTATTAAGTGTTGTTTTATTTTGACATCTGAAAGTCAAACTCTTGTTTTTATTTTATAAATGACAATCAGAGCTGTGTGCCTTCTCTTCTTCTGTGGTATTGAAAAATGCACTTCAGTCAGTATTTTTATACATTAGAGATGTGTGTTTAGTGTGTTGTTGTTTACTGTTTGTGTTGTTTACATGCAGACAATCGTGTGCCATATTCTGTTAACACGTCTTTGTTACGTTCACTGAGTATTATACGTTTAAAGACAAACACGTTTGTTTGTTTGTTTATCGTGTGGCTGTGTTTACCCGTCAGTCTGACTGCTGTTTCAAAATAAAATGTTTCAGTTTTTATGTGAGAAAATTTTTCTGAGAAATAAATTTATTGTTCAATAATTCGTAAAAATGTTCTGTGATATTCTGACATTAATAAAATAACAATACACACAAAAGTAAATGAATGTAAATGTTAGTACAAATGAGAAAAAATAATAAAGCAAAGCAGAAATATTAATTTATATTTCTTAAGTAATGTCTACAGAATTTATTATTATTTTTGGTACATTCAGGCCGTTATGAATTACTTCATCGAATGAATAAACTGTCTTGGCTTTGTTGCAGAGCTTTTGATCATCACATGGTTTTCATCAGTAGAGATCAGTCAGTCGTCATGGAGACAACATCCGTTGACAGGCTGATCAGCAGCAGTAATGACCTCCAATTTTTGTGGTATTATATTTTATTATCCTTGATTTATTAAAATTCTGTTTAAAGCTCCAGAATAAAAAGATAATTTTGTCTGTTTTCAAAAATGAAGAATAAACTTTGAGTTTTAAACTGTAGAGCTGAAATCATTAATCAATTAGCCGATCGATTCATAATGAAGATCTAAAATCTACATTTGTTTTGAAACATCGCAGCTGAGGGAAATGTTCATACACTGATAATAAAACTGTTGTTCAAAGAATCAGCTGATAAACACCAGAGTGGACAAACGTTTGTTTATTTTGTTGTGATGTTTGTTTATCAGATACACGGAGTAAAAAAAAGGTGATTGGTCCGTCAGCTGCAGGAGGAGGAGATTCCTTTGGAATCAGATTTTAAACTAAAAGTTCGTCTTCGTTAAAAGAAGAAAAACATCAAAAACATCAGTCCGTCATCAGGTTCCTGTGGACAGCTGGCTGCTGCCCCCTGCTGGTGACATCACACTTAGAAGGCGGGGCTGAGGGCATCGTGGAGCCGGTGGACGGCGACCTCCACCATCTCCCTCAGAGTCTCATCCTCAGTACACGTCACCGTCTGGAGAAAGAGATCAGAGGTGGTTAGAAACACATCAGTGAGCCACACACACCGTCCTGCTGACACAGATACTAACTCTGAGCTCTGAGCTGACAGACAGATGGGACGTCTCACCGTGTTCATATACTCACTCTGGTTTCGGGATCGATGGACGCTGTGACTCCATCCACGGTCACACTGAGGTTTTTACCATCTGTGAAGTTGACGCAGTCGTCTCCGAACATGTCGCTGCAACACAAACGTCAACAGTTGGGACACGTCGCAAACTGTAACCACTGTGATGAGCTCTTGTTCTGAAAATCACTGCATCTCTAATCACACTTCCTTCTTCAGCTGCGGCAGTAAACATTTCTCAACAAACTGTGAAAACAAACTTCAGCTTTCATGACAAACATTTTTAAAACTAAATTTAAATGTAATAAATAAAAAACAAATAAAAACACCCAGATTTGTATCACTGAGTGTCGCAGACCTCTGACATCATGATGTGTTAAAGTAAAGTCAGACATTATTTATCGATCAATCAATAGTTTCCTGTCGTACTAAATCGCTCTCACAGAGGGTGCGTTTGTATTATGACGGGTTGAGTGCCAGACGGGTGGAGCTTCAGAGAGGTAACAGACTTTAAATAAAGAGATTAAACCGACTTTAATTGTTTGGTTGTCGTGCTGTTAGTCAGACTCCGCCCGCCTGGCACTGCAGGCAGAGTAAAACAAATGTCCACCAGCTGAGCGAGGTGAACTTACTGCAGCATGAGCCCGAGTCTCTCCACAAATACGTCCATGTCGAACGCTTCTCTCTTCGAGTCCAGAACTGAAACAAATCAAAACAACATCAGCAGGTTCTTTACATTTAATTCACAAATTAATTTCTATAACACCAGACGGGTCGATCAGCTCCACCTTCACTTCTACTGAACCAAACACAGCTGCTGCTCCCTCAGATATCAGGATGTTCAGATTTGGAATACAAAAGTTCGTGTTGTCCGGAGATCTTTATCCTTTTAAATGTTTAAAGGGAAATTATCATTATAGATGTATTTAATTATTTTTACATTCTAATTAATATTTACCTTATATATAAATATATATTTCTATATTTTTTTCTTTTTTGTTCAGACTTTATGAAACTTGGCACCTACACTCACAAGATGGACCTGATCTAAAGTTATCAAAAGAATTTTGCACGGTCAAAAACATGCGCAAATTATTAACAAACACATTTTGTAGCTAGCTATAAAAATACAAACTGTTCCGTATCTTTGTCAAATTAAAAGCTATCAAAACCAAAGATCCTTAGTTAGTATGTGACTGTGAGGGTGTGAACCGAATTTGGTAAACATCGGCCATTAACATGGAAGTTCTGAAATAGGCCCCGCCCACTTCCACCGCACACTTTCTTCGCGAAGTTGCTACACTTCTAAAACCTACTCTTTCGAAGTCCTACAGATTCTGTTAAAACTGCATGAAACTTGGCACGCAGACTCTCAAGATGGACTTGATCTAAAGTTAGCAAAAGAATTTTGCCCGGTCAAAAAATGTGCGAATTAATAACGACAAAATCTTCTTCCTTGCTAAAATACACATATTGTTGCATATTTTTGTCAGACTAAGTGATATCAACATGAAACATAAGACACTTGTTTCAGACATTGTTCAGAGGCTCGATGCCAAATTTGGCTCAAACTGGCCACTAGTTGACGCCATAAACCCAGAAATATCAGGCACTTCCAGTGCATTTCTGATTAAGATGAATATTGCAGCTCAGACGTTGTGTCCTGAAGCTCGCCCGGAGCCCATCGTCCTTTGGGGCCGACTTTCATGGGCTCTATGGGGCGTGGAGGCCACATTGCGCGGGGAAGCTTGGACCACGTTCATAACTGCTTGCAGTTCTAGGTTTTTTTTAAAATTGTAATTGTCTGTTTTTCTCCATCAGTCGAGGGCAGGTCTGTTCGTATCAGCCTGCAGCTCCTGAAGCATTTCTTATTTTTTCTTTTTTTACTATTGGATTTTATGTTTAATGTTTCAGTTTTATGTGTGCAAGTAAAAACAAAACAAAAAAAACAAACAAACAAAAAAAATAGAGTTCCTTCATTAGAGAGTCTGAGCAGGTTGTTTGTGTACTGACGTTTCTGGGCGTTTGGGTTGGATTGGACCTCCAGGATCACCGTAGTGACGGCGTCAGCGTACATGTCATTGAGTGGGTTGGCGATCCACTGAGGACAAAGACACATAATAAACTCAGTTACGTTAAATACAGACAGGTGGCAAAGATCTAGGTACAAATTGACATCTTTAAAAAGTCTGACCTCCAGCAGCACCATGCCAGCGTCATGAACCAGAGTGATGCTTTTAAAGATCCTGACAGTGATCTTCTCCGTTCCCTCCACCTGCTCTACGTCTCCTAAAATACACACCGAAATACACAAAGTACACAGTCAACACTGCAGGAATTCAACTTTAAACATGTTAGAGTCTGAAACTTACACATAATAAAAATAATAAAAGTCACTTCCTACCTGCGAGGCTGCGCAGCTGACTGACCAGCAGTGAGATGGGGCCGGTGTACGGGATGGCCTGAGTCTGTGTCACTGTGCTCATACACAGATCTGTGTAGTCTGAACAAAGACAGGAGGAAACACACTGAAGAAAACCACAGCAGTGTTTTAAATTTTAAAGGCTAAGTTCGGTTTTTTGACACCTGGGCCTTATTTTTAGGAATAAATACGCTCGTAGACTCACCCAGATGATTTTGGTGGAGCTCGGAGCCGTTTTCGAGCAATTTAGATCCATCCGACGGCGTCTTCTCTCATGCCATAGAAGCGGACGGGGCCAGACATCGAAGCCCCTAAATTAGACATTATCTGCTGCGAAACTCGCTCATTTCACCTACATTTTATAAATGAATGGCCAGTGTTATCACCATGTCCGCTCAACTTCCTTGTTATGGTCATCCGGGGCTTTACAACGATGGGTCACTTTTGGTGACGTCATAGACGTGCGCCGCAGGAGCGCAGTCCAGCCGGCGCTAGGCTAGGCTATACGGCTATACAGCTACTCTTGTGCAACATGACGGAATATTTATCCGATGTAGAAGTGTCTGATGACGACTCTGAGTATGATGGATGCCAGTATCGTTTTGAGCCAGAATACACCAACAAGGAGCTATTTGAAAGGAGGATGCAGAGGGAAAGAGCCGAACAGCTGGCCAGAGAACAAGCGACCACTGCACGTCCACGAACGGGGGCTAACTGGTGTTGTTGTTGTGAACACTGCACGCCACAGACAACAGGAGAGAGCCTTAGCTGCTCAGAGTGGGACTTGAGACCAGAGGAAACACGTATTGATGCCCCCAAAATACGTGTCTCACTACACTGGAAGATTTTTCTGCCATGACAAACCGGGCTGTGGTAGAGACTTTTTTTATGTCCCGAGAGTCAACTGGCAGACGCAGCCGAAGCCAGCAGGACCGAACGGACAACTTTCGATAGAGTAAGTAGCCCATACAAATGCAAAAAGGGTATATTTTCTATGAGTGTTTGCTTTATAAATAAATAACGGTCGAAACAACTGACAATTAGTTTTGGAGAAAGCATATGACTACTTGTAAGTGTGCGCTAACAATGCAGACCCGTGATGATTGCAGCTCGAGTCACAATTTATTGCCTGCAGAGAATAACCATATCATATGCATTGCGAGTTAGTTTTTCAAAAACTAGCATGGACTAGAGTAAATTATATTGCGTTACAGTGCAGTATTCTTTTGCAGGAATGTATTTTTTAGAAGGCTACTCCTGCTCAGACATAGGTCGTGAAGATAGCTATTCATTTTATACAAGGAGCTTTATACGCTGGCCGACGTGCACTGGTTATCGACCAATATTATTACATCTTCAAAAGAAATGCATTACCTCCGCTGCGTCTGTTTTGCCCTCTGAAACAATCGGGATGGCATTCCTCCTGAGGTACTGACGCTGAGCTTCCTGGCCTTTTATCTTTGTCGTCTTCGTAATGAAGTCTTCTGGAGCGAAGTGAGCGCTGCAGACCCGGTGACTCCTCAGGTCTTCCATAGGAATATTCGGGTCCATTTTCAGGACAACAAACCAGATCTTTAGTAACTCCGGGTTTTTCAAGGAAGCCTGTGGAATGTGGAATTTGTCCAACTAGTCATTTTGTTTGGACAAAGTGGAAAAACGCAATGACAAACCATGTTTGTACCCGTGTAGCTCTTAGCCTAGCGCCGGCTGGACTGCGCTCCTGCGGCGCACGTCTATGACGTCACCAAAAGTGACCCATCGTTGTAAAGCCCCGGATGACCATAACAAGGAAGTTGAGCGGACATGGTGATAACACTGGCCATTCATTTATAAAATGTAGGTGAAATGAGCGAGTTTCGCAGCAGATAATGTCTAATTTAGGGGCTTCGATGTTTTGGCCCCGTCCGCTTCTATGGCATGAGAGAAGACGCCGTCGGATGGATCTAAATTGCTCGAAAACGGCTCCGAGCTCCACCAAAATCATCTGGGTGAGTCTACGAGCGTATTTATTCCTAAAAATAAGGCCCAGGTGTCAAAAAACCGAACTTAGCCTTTAAGTCTTGTTTTTTGTTCTGAGTAAATTTCATCGCTTGAGGAAGACCAAGAGACGCTGCTGATAAATCCAGAAAAAGCTAGTGATTAGACAGCTTTATGAAAATCTGTTGTTCCACACTCAGTCTGCACACTGATTTAATTTACAATTACACGTTGCTATTTATTTACAACAGCAGTAAAACAGCTGATCATTAATCTACAAAATATAAATAACTCAGACTCAATATTTAGGATAAGTAAATTAATACATTTTACATCATTAACATTACTTAAAAACATGTAGTATTATGGGGTGTTTGTAGTCTGGATGATGTTGAGTTAGTTTTTGTCTGTCTGTCTGTCTATGGTGTCTGTCAGTGAAATCATTGTAATCTGCAGGTTACAGGAGTTTCCAGTGGCTCATGTCCTCACAATGCTGAAATGTCCTCACTAAGATGGTTTAAAACGTGGTCCTCACTAAGATAAAACAATATAAAAAAAAGTTTAATTTAAGATCAGATCTGCATCTAATGAGCCTTAAAACCAAGTCTGAACATTCACAGTCCTCTGAAGGAGTCAGGACCTGCCAAAATGTCCTCACAATGCCAAAATGTCCTCACAATGCAGAAATGTTCTCACTGTGATGGTTTAAACATCGGTCCTCACAAAGACTGAAGTACAAGCACACACACACACACACACACACACACACACACACACACACAGAGAAGGTGTTACTGACTGGAGAGGTCGGAGGGCGACACGATGTGATAGTTGAAGTTTCTCTTGACGAGGATCCCGGAGACTCTCTGACCCTGGACACACTTCCTGTCAGTCAGAGAGCCCATCACCTGCAGGCAGCAAAGCATGCTGGGAGTTAACAGCGCTGTACAACACAGCTGTATAACCTTGTCGCAGCTGATCGATAAAACTGATCTGACAGAGTGGACTCAGACGAACCTTTGCCAGCTTCTCTCCTCTGAAGGTGAGCGTGACGGCTTCTGTGTTTCGCGGGTTGTGGACTTCAATGTCGACCTCGTCGTTGTCTTCGTACTCGCGGATCAGAGCCGCTTTCAGACGGGCCATCTCGTTCTGCTCGCCGTGGACCAAAATCTGAAGGCACGGAAACAAAACTGACCAGTCTGGAGACACTGTTGTATAAAATTAAGCTTTAAAGGAGTAAAGTGAACAAATTAAAACAACAGTCAGACACCTGCATGTTGGACTTTAAAAGACGGGGATGGGTATCGTTAGGATTTTATAATACTCTTGTAAGTTCTGCTTGTTGAACAGGCGAAGTATAAATAAAGTTTACTGAAGAGGTGTGGTTACCACATGAGGAGGTTTGAGCGCCCTGATGAACTCGCTGGTCTGCTGGTAGTCGGTGTGAGCAGAGAAGGAGATGTAGTCCACAGACATCTTCAGAGGAAGCTTCTGACCCGACATGGTGGAGATCTCATCTGGCTCCGTCATGATGTGCTGAAACACAAACACACGTCTCGTCACACAAGACTTCCTGTTTTGTTTTTGTGTGTTAACCGACAGTTCAGTTCAGTTACAGTTTTGTACTTTGGAGTCATGTCACTACGTGTCATGACATCCCCTTTGATCAAGCTGCTCTGATGTCACAGTGACACTTCAACAAACTGTGGTAGAAAACATGACGAGACATGAAGGAACATTTGATTGGTCTGCGGTCAGAGTCTTTCACTGTCAGCATGTTTAATGTGAGGAGGCTCTGCAGGCTCAGATAAGATGAAGCCCTCCTGTTTTTACATACAAAAAATTGATCAGAAATTATTAAGGGAATCAATAAAGAATCTGACCAATAGACCCTTTTACTGTTAGCAAATAGTGTGAGGTTTCTGGTGGGCGGGGCTTAGCTGAAGGCAAAACAATTCTCCACAGACATTAGCTGGCGCTAGCTAACAAGTTGTGTTGTCTTGTTTTAGACAATGGAGGAAGATGATGTGAGTGGTGCATTCAGAAATACTCATTCTGAGTGTGGGAGCGCACTCTGGCACAAACTGGACCGTTCATAAATTGGGAGCGCTGTCTGAATGTACCATTGGTACAGGTCTCTCATTTTAATGTAGAGCGTCAGACTGAATTTACCAACGCACCATGTCAGGACCGCCAGTGTTACTTGAATAAGTAAACACTGACCAACGGGACCAGACTGGCCGACCCGTATGCTCTCACTCAGTGGATGGATGATGTCACAGGAAGCAAATCTTACAAAGGAGGACGACACTTGTTTGTTTTGCTATCAAAGCTAATATTAGCTAATGTGCTAAAAAGTTAGGTATCAATAAAAACTCCCGTCCTTATGACCGGAGAAAGTCTCTTTGCTCACTTCAGTGTCAGCATCAGTGCGTGGAGCTGAACCCACCTTGGCAAGCGTTCCCTCCACACAGTACCCGGCAATGATGACTCCGTTCCTCCTGTCGGTGCACCAGCTCTCAAACAGCTCTCTGGACAGGCCGCTCTGCATCATACCGGGGGACGCCATCACCACACTGGGGCCGATGTCGTCAAAGTGATCCATGCTCTGAAACACACACAGACAGCGTGAGACAGCCTGCTCAGGATACTGGCGGGGATTGAACCTGTGAGTGCCTCCACTGAGCGCGCTCACTGACCTTGAGGTTGCTGATGTGCTTGAAGACGAAGGGGTTGTTGATGTTGATGGCCTTGCGGATCTTGTCGTTCATGGCGTTGATGTAGGTCTGGTACACCGCCATGCACTTCCTGGCCAGAGACGAGGCGTAGTAGATGGGGATGTCGTGGAGCTCTGGGTGGTTCTGCCAGTACTCATCTTTGTACACACGCACACACAGAGAATACAATCAGTACACATAGGTTTCAGAGATTTTGTTTTGACCACACAAAGAATCATTTACTTTGATTAAAAGTTTGTTCTTGGTCTTGAAATCAGACTCGTCTCTACTGAATGTCTATTGAGTTGCTGTTCTGGAACTGTAGACATTTAAATTTCCATTCTCCTGACCACTCTAAGAGCTGCTGAGTTCAAGGGTAAAAATTCTGTATTTTTTAAGCCTGGACTATTTTACCATGTTATAGCCTGTTTCCATCGAGCAGTTCAGTTCAGTTCAAAATGTGGCGTGCACCTTGTTCTTTGGACGATAAACCAGGTGCAGGCTTCCATCTGTGTACACTGTTTTGAGCCTCCATAGCAGCGTCTGTTTTGTCTATAACGCTCACCATTGTTGTTATTGTTACTCATTTGTTGTGGTGCACCACTTGACAGAAGCTGGACAATAGGGTTATTCCCCCTGTGTTATTCCCCACAACACTCATGTGTTGTTTTTTATTTTAACTAAGAAACTGCTCTTTGACATCACAAAGCCCGTGAAATGGTGGAGTCTATGTTCTGGACTCAAGCGAGTATATATTTGAACTTTAACACAGAGTCGTCTCACCCAGGATGAGCAACAGCTCCTGAGCTCGACCCAGAGCGAAGACGGGGATCAGACAGCGACCCTCCCTGTTCACGATGTCGTGGACCGTGTTACAGAAACGAGCTTCCCTCTCCTCGCGCTTCTCGTGGATGTGAGTCCCGTACGTCGACTCCTGATAGACGGACACACAGGCAGGCAGACAGAGAGACATGTTGGATTTGGATGTAGTGTTTAAATTAAGTTTAAACTGATGATGTTAGGAGTGAATGTCGGCAGCTGCGCTCACAGTGATGAGGATGTCTGGTTTGACGCTGGGGATCTCTGCTGCCATCAGATGTCGATCCTCCTGACGAGAGAAATCTCCTGTGTACAACAGCTACACACACACACACACACACACACACACACACACACCACACAAGAGGACATTAGCACATGTGACGCCACAAAGATATAATATGTAAAATCTGATCTAACAGCTGGGGGGGACTCAGGGACTGAGCAGGACGCACCTTGACTCCGGCGATCTCGATCATGAACATGGCGGCTCCGAGGACGTGGCCGGCGTGGTAACACCAGAACTTGATGCCGGCTACTTCCTTCACCTCGTGGAAGTTGATGGTCTCGATCTTCTCCATACTCTCCTCCAGGTCTGTCTCTGAGTACAGCATGTCGTCTGCCGAGATGTTACTGCAACCAACATCACACCGCTGCTTTACTGCACACTGAAATAGTGTTAAAGTCCTACCTGACTTTGAGACAGTCCTTCCTGACTTTGACACAGTCCTACCTGACTTTGACGTAGTCGGACAGCAGCCAACGGTAGATGGCCTTGGTGGCGTGTGTCATGAAGGTACGTCCTTTAAAGCTGGTCTTCTGTAGGAACCAGGGCAAAGCGCCACAGTGATCCAGGTGGAAGCTGAGAGGGACGAGAGGACAACATTTCTGTTACTAAGCAGCATCCAGGTCCAACACCAACCCTGATCTTCATGGTGTTGCCCCTTAACAATCAAACCTCTGCACCACATCGTCTCATATGTCATCATCATACTGTCGGCAAACAAGTCATCTTCTCTGATGTTAAACCTGGAGTAAGTCTGGGTTTTAATTTTGTTTCTTTATACAACCAAATATCCTCCAGTGTATCATTATCAGAGTTTTTAAACCCTCAAACATCAGTATCAGAATCTGCTGGACTGTCAGACAGTCTGAGAAATGATCATATAAGCTGTTGTCTCAGAGACCTGACAGTGTGTCAGTGTGTGTGTGTGTGTGTGTGTGTGTGTGTGTGTGTTCTCTGGTTTCTATGATGATGAATTATATTTTTTGAACTCACTGGCTGATGAGCAGCAGGTCGATCTCGGCCGGATCGATCAGGTCGATGAACGGCAGAGCATCCATTCCCTCCAGACCAGGATGGATCCCACAGTCCAACTAAAACCACAACACACGCACACGTTTTTACTCGACTCACACACACAGCATGTTAAAGTTCTCAGCTGATGTGATGAAACATACCATAATCTTTCGTCCCTTGAACTCCAGGATGATGCAGGATCGTCCCACCTCCTGTCCTGCTCCTCTGGACACATATTAGCAGCTAATTACATAAGTTTAAAACCTTGTTTAAGTTATGTAGCTTTATTTCTATTTATTGGTAGGGTTATAAGTCTTAATAGGTCAAGCTTTATATTTTTATTCGCTAAATTAGCCTATGTGTGAAAGGAGTTTGGTCTCAGGGCAGCAGACAGACGATAACTGGTTACAATCAGAAATAAAAGTTGAAAAACATATACACAAGTGATGTTTAGCACACGTGATCTATGCCGACAGGAAGAGTGGTTTCTAATGGTGCGTTAAAAGTCTTAAAAAGATCAAGTGAACGAAGTTTTCGCTCCTGTTGATGAAAGATGTATAAGCGGAGTTTGGTCTAAAGACAGAAGACACTGACGCTAAATGGGAACAAAGAGATATAAGTGGAAAACTTTTTAAATGTGTGATGTTTGCCACATGTCTTGTATGCCGAACCGAAGAATGGCATCCAACGATTCGTTTAAAGTCTTAAATGGTTAACCATAACATATTTATGCTGTTAATAATAAAAGGTATCTACTAAATTAGGCTAAGTATGAATGGAGTTTGGTCTAAGAGCCGCTGCCTCAGAGACTAGCTGGTAACAACAAGTTAAAAGTTGAAAACCTTTTTTACATAAGTGAGTTTTGCCACATTTGATCTTTGCCGAACTGCAGAGAGGCACCTAAGGATTTGTTAAAAGTCTTATATGGCCAACCGCAACAAATGTATGTTGGTACTGATTAAACTTATCTACTAAATTAGGGTTTTTATGAATGGGGTTTGGTGTAAGAGCTGCAGATACGGACGCTAGCTGTTTACAATCAGAGATAAAAGTTGTATTTGAACTCACAGCGGGCGGATGAGCAGTTGGTCACTTTCCTCCGCAGGAACCGTCGTGTCAGATTTACGTTTGGCCGCCATGTTTTACTTTAATTAATCTGATTAATCTTTACAAACACAATTAAGTCATAACTTATTTGGCAGCGACGCGCTCAACCACAAGTTTCACTCTCGCGTCACTTCCGGCTCCTGCTGAAGACCTGTCCGTGTGGTACAGCTTGTTGTACTTTGGTTCCGCTGTTGGAAAGAAAATATGTTCCCCGATTTTAGAAAATAAAAGTCAATTTCTGCCAGACCATGAAAATTATACTTTAATATTGATCCAATAAAAGTAAGTCAAAGTTTGTGTCTGTTTTAGGCTACTTCATATTTTCCCAACTCATTTAACATGATAGTTTGTCTTTAATCAGTAATCACGACAAAAATCTCCCTCATCGTTCATCAGCTTCACGTTTCTTTTAAAAACATAAAACATGTTCAGTTCTCTCTCTCAGATATCCTGATGTTCAGATATCAAATGCCAGAGTGCATGTTATCAAGAGCTTGTTAGCTGTAGAGAATTTTAAAAGGAAATGTTTATCTAATTTATATTCATCTATATATCTAAATCTAAATCTATACTTTCTCTCTCTTTTTATGTATATCTTTGTTTTATAAGATTATTGTCCACTGAATGGTTTGTTTTCCTACTTAATGAGGTGTTGTTGTATTTTTCTGAACCCTTTGAAACCTGGTTTCTTTTAAAAACGTGGGAAGACGGCAAAGAGCAGCAAAAGAAAAGATGACCCACGAAGTTTGCAAGAAATGAAAAGAAAGTTGAAAAACAAACAAACAAAGAAATGACCTGGAAAAGAGCTTAAAAAAATCTAATAATTCTGTAACATAATTTTAAAAACAAAATAGTTGATCATTATATAGTTTTACTTCCCTTCTTTCTTCCTCGCTTTCTTAAAATCATTTTCTAAATCTACTAATTGTTTTGCAATTTGTGAGGCATTTCTCACCAAGTTGTTCAGCGACTTTTTCCCTCATGTTTTTGAAAATGTTTTTTTCAAAGCGTTTGAAATGTCACAGAGAGTTAATTCTTCTTTACTTTTACTCCTTTTTTGTGATTTTTTTGTTTTTCTCCTCAAATTAAGGTTAGTTTGTATAAACCTGCTGCCACATCTCTTACCACTATTATTCATTTTTACCATCTGGATTTTATGGAGTTTTACAAAGGAAGAAATCCAGCTTCTCCAATGTGAGGACAAAACAGAAAATTTGAAGAAGTCAGCTTGGACGAAAATGATAAGTCATTTGCAGCATTAAAGATTTTAAAAAAGTAAGTAAAGAATACATGGAGACAGATCTGAGGAGCTGGATTTAAGAGAAAAATTAAATGCATTGTGTGAAAAATGGAGGGTAAATAAAGAAGGTGGAAAGAGAGTAAAATAGAATATCTACATGTTTGTGTGTAAAATCAGACGTCTGATTAAAAAAGCACATCACACACTGACCGTGTGTTACAGGAGTAATTTCAGGTGTTTTAATGACACTGAGCGTTATAAGAAAATGAGAGCACGATAAAATCAAAAGTTTCCCTTCAGCCAACAGGTTAAAATTAATCGTTTCTACCAGAGACCCAAACAATAACAAACACATCAGAGTATTTTTGGGGCTGTAACGTCACAGGTTTGATACCAGCAGACTCTGCTTAACAGTACTCATATATGTGCTGCATTCACAGCCTCTGGTTTCAGTGGGATTGTTCAGACAGCAGAGCGTCACACTGACGATGGTGATCAGGTCTGACTCACGGGTGACGTCCCAGTTCGTCCCAAAGGTGGTGAGGTCAGGAACCAGTCCATTCTTCACACACCAACTGGGAAACCGGAGCTGCTCTACTGCACCGAGGAACACTGCTGTCTGTCAGGTGACTGTGTGCAGCACTAACGTTTCTTTTCATTAGATTTAAGGAGTTAAACCAGGAGCAGAGGGTCGCTGCAGCCACTCAGTGTAGATGTTTATATGAAGCTCGATATTAAAACTTAACCAAGTTTCTTTTTTTGTCTGCTGGATCCTTTGAAACAAACTCATCCTGACACATTCAGGATCTCCTGGGAAACTTTGTCATCTTGTCTAAAATTTAAAATACAGTTCAGTGAGTTTGTAAAGGTGGAGTCACAGGTGAGTTTGTAAATGTAAAACATGTGAGAGGGAAAATCTGACAGAAGCTGGAACATTAAAATAAAGCAGCTTCAGTGTTTTTGAGTTGCAGTCGTGTTCGTCTCTCAGGTGGATCGCTGTGAGTCTTTGTCCTGGATGTTTCGGCTCCAGGTGAGCGGAGCGCAGGTGTGAACCTGACGTCACTCTGTGATGAAGTGAACGAAGGTGACAGGAAACACTCCTCGCCTGCTCGGGTCTCCTTCAACGTGACCGACCTGAAACACATCACACAAACTCAAGTCAGAGAAGCGAAACGAGACGTCTTTGGTTCAAACCTGAAAGTTTGGAGGTGATGTAGTGATGATGTATTTCCTGTGCCAGGGGACAGGTGTCACTTACCCACCACTCGTTGTCCTCCTCCCCCTCCACCACGATCACCTCCCCTTCAGAGAACGTCAGCTCGTCTGGATTATCAGCGTTACAGTTGTAGATGGCCTTCACCCTCTGAGGCTTCTGCTTCTGCACACACACACACACACGCACACACACACAATAAATTAACACGAACATCTCAGTATCTGACCAAATGTCTCCCCTTCTGTTCCTGAGATATGACATTAAAACATGATGATGTCACAGTCAAGCTGACCTTTGACATTTTGACCTTCATTATTTTATCCTGTTAGATATTTGTGTCAAGTTTGGGCAGAATTAGTGTTTAAATTCTTGAGTTGTGGCCAAAAACATATTTTGTGAGGTCACACTGACCTTTGACCTTCAACCACCAAATTCTAATCAGTTGAGTCCAAGTGAACGCTTGTGCCAAATTTAAAGAAATACCCTACATGCGTTTTTGAGATGTGTTTATGAGAATGAGACGGAAGCAAGGTCACACTGACCATGGCCTTTGATGACCAAAGTCTAATCACTTCATTCCTGAGTCAAAGTGGACATTTGTGCCAAAGTTAAGGAAATTTGCTCAAGGCCTTCATGAGATATAAGGTTACCAGAATGCAATGGAAGGGGTCAGAGTGACCTTTGACCACCAAATTCTAATCAGTTCATTGTTAAGTTCAAGTGGCTGTTTGTGCCAAATCTGAAGAAATTCCCTCAAGGTGTTTTTGAGATGTCACTTCCCCAAGAATGAGACAGATGCAAGGTCACAGTGACCTTGATGTTTGACGACCAAATTCTAATTAGTTCATTCTTGAGTCCCAGTGGATGTTTGTGCCCAGTTTGAAGAAGGCCTCCTTGAAATATCACATTCAAAAGAAAGAGACGGACACAATATCATAGTGACCTTTAAAGTTCACTTTTGAGTCCAAGAGGATGTTTGTGCCAAATTGGAAGAAATTCCCTCAAGGTGTTTTTGAGATATTGCATTCATGGTCACACTGACCTTGACCTTTGGACCATCAAATTGTTATCAGTTCATTCTTGTGTCCAAGTTGATGTTTGCGCCAAATCTGAAGAAATCCCGTCAAGGCTTTCTTGAGACATCGAATTGATAAGAAAAAGAGGGACGCAAGTTGTGTCTCTGTTGTGTTTGAGGACTTACAGAGAAAGTGCTTCTGGGTTTGGGCGTCGGAGGCGTTGGAGTTTGTGGGGATTTGGACTGAGACCCTACAGAGAGAAAATAAACAACAACAACACATGACATCACAGTCGCCAGAGTCACGACAACCTGTACAGGTGTGTCTGTGTTGGTGACTCAGAGGTTTATCTGTCTCTGAAACTTTTTATCTATAGTATGATCAGACAGAGATCACTTTTAGTCATATTATTATTTTAATGCACTGATGGGTTTCAGGAAGTTAAACTGTCACACAAACATGTTTTTATTCCTCTGCTGTCACAGGAAGTTATTCTGCTCAGATCCAGCGACTGAAACCTTCGTCTGCAAAAATCATTCTGTTCTTCACGTTTCATTTTGAAGTACTGACTGTTGTGTGAGTGTGTATCAGTGTGTTTGTACCTCGTTTGTCCACAGACGCCGTCCTGACAGGAGGTCTCTGAGGAGGAGGTTTCACTGATCTGAAATCAGACAGAAAAAGTCTACTGATTAATTTGTTTGTTTTAATGTCCAATAAAGCTGATTCTGATATAAATGAATGGTTTGAATCTTTTGAGGTATTTCTCCACTGTCAGTGTGTCATCTACAGGAGATGTTAGTTGGCAGGAAGTTAAACAATGTCCTGCTGGACGGGAGCAGCAGCAAAACATATTCAAGACACTTTACTTTATTCTAACACTTTACCTTTCTGTCAGACAGTGATTTCCAACAGGAAACTGAAGCCGTTACATCTCTCTCATCACAGCCAGACTCCACTGATAAAATCAGTGATTTAACGTCAGTGAACACAGGAGCTGCTGGTCGACTGCTGCCTCCATCAGTTAGTGTGTTTGTGTTACTGTGTGACTTTGGTGTTTTAAAGGGTTAATTCAGATTCACCAAAGTCACACAGTAACACAAACTAACTAACTGATGGAGGCAGCAGTTGCCCAGCAGCTCCTGAGTTCAGCCTGCTTAAATTACTGTTTTTCTCAATGGAGTCTGGCTGTGAAGAGAGCAACTGGGAACTAAAGTTGTTAAGTTGCTGACCCCGTCCTCAACTAACTTAGCTTAGCATAGAGACTGTAAACAGGGGGAATACAGTCCAAAACAGTCCAGTACGTACCCAGAGGGTGATTTGGGGGACTTGGGACCTGGTGGCACTGGTGGTCCTGGAGGTCTACCGGTCTGGTGAAGGGGGACTGGTGGAGGATGGGGCGGAGCTTTGTAGTGGGGTGGTGGTGGGATGGTGGGTGGTGGGGGGATTGGAGGTACTGGGAGGACTGGGGGGAGTCCGGCTGTTGGTGGGGGTGGCAGAGGAGGGAGGGGCGTGTTCCTGGCTGACACGGTCTTGGTCTCCAACATACTCGACCTCTTGTTTACTGGAGGAGGAGGAGCTGCTGGGAGCACTGGGAGAGGAGGAGGGAAGATCAGGCTCAGATTTATTCAACCAGGAAAACATCTGATGACACGGACGCACAGGGGTCATTAAATTCAACGATTCATTTTCTGTTAATCAACTCATCAGCTAATCGACTAATCTACTAAACAACTAATTGATTAATCAACTAATCAGCTCGGGGCGTCGGTGGATTAGTTGGTAGAGCAGGTACAAGGCTGTTGCCGCAGCGGCCCGGATTCGAATCCAGCCTGTGGCCCTTTGCTCCATGTCTCTCCCCCTTTTCACGTCTTCTAACCAGCTATTCCACTAATCCTTACATTGATGAATCAACTAAACTATTAATCAACAAATCATCTAATCAGCTAATGGACTAATCTACAAAACAATTCATTAATTAATCGACTAATCTACTAATTGACAAAACAATTAAACAACTAATCAATTAATGGACTGATCATTGCAGCTCCAGAGTGAAGGTGAATCTGAGGAGTTACAGGATGACATACATCAATAAATCAATGTGAGTATAAATACAAAGGAACTCTTGCTGTTGGCAGCACAGGAAGTAAAGAATCTGATGCTTTTATTTTGTCAAAAGCTGATAGGAAGTGACTGACAGGAAGTGATTGACACCCACCGTACATGGAGGAGTTCCTCTCAGGGGTTAGAGGGTTGGGGGGGTCGGAGGACGACCGCTGTCTCCCGACTGTTTCCATGCCGGCAGGTTTACCATGTCCTGAACCTGCAGGGGCACAAAGCGCATGACTAGAGTCAGCTGATCAACAATCAAACCATTGATCATGTGACAATGAATTATTAATCACATGAGGTTAACATATTGTGACGTTGTGGTCAAACACCATGTGACTGTAACGTTTGATTCCAGCCTTTAAAAAAACTCCCTCACTCGTATGATTTTAGTTTTTAAAGTTTATTTAATCTTAATTATTTCTGTTCATTCACCGAGTCTTAGTTATTTTTAGATTTAGCTCAGCCTAGCATAGTTTAGCTTTCAGCTAACATATCTTAGCTTTCTCTAACTGACTTTACTTTATTGCTTTAGGTAATTTTTGTATTTTATTTCATTGTAAAATTTGTATTTTTAATCTTTAGAATCTTTGTTCGACCAGTTTGTTGCTTAAGACACAGACTAATAAAAGGAAAACAAATCAGCCTCCTAAAATATGAATTTAAGTTAAAGGCAAAACATCACTGTGGTTCATCTCATCACAACGATGATAATACCAAGCTTTGCAACTAATTTTGCAATTTTCACCTGCTCGCCTCACCAGTTTTCACCTGTGGGTCCTGTTTGTCTTCTGCATCTTTCTTCTTCCTGTAAATCTTTTTGTTAAATAAAGTTTTTTGTGTTCACTGTTGTTGCTGTGTCTGACCTCTGTTGGGTCCTCTGGGCGGCAGTGGGGGTGTTGGTCCCGGCGGCAGGTTCAGGTCCAACATGGTGCCGTAGGTCTCGTTGCTGATCATCATGCTGGGGACCTGAGGCCTCTGTTTGTCCCGCACCAGGCAGGCGGCGTCTCGGGCCAACGCTGCCAGGTTGGGCTGTATGGGGCCACTGCCCGGCACGAAGCAGCTGACCGGACGCTCCTCACGGCGGTTCGGGATGGGCTGCAGGAAACAGACTGTTACACATCCTACACATGTCCGTAAGTTGTTTCACACAGAGTAGAAGATAAAACCAGCTGACCTTGTCCTCCATCTCGTCCTCGCTCTCATCCATGTCGTCATTCTGGAGACGCCACTCGTACTCGACGTGAACGTGGACGTTAAACTTTCCAGTCTGAGCCTGAGTCAGCTGAAATGTACAAACACTGTTTTCAATACAAGATGAAGGAACCCATCTGAATTTTCTGAAAAGTCAAACTAACATATAAAAGGATAAAATATAAACGTGGAGAGTTTTACCTGTTCTTCACACCGAGTGTGTCGCAGACGTTTGGCGATGTCCAGCGGCGTCTCGCCTGCTTCGTTTGCTGTGGAAACAAATTTAAGCTCAAAAGAAGCATTTCACTAAAAGGCTGTAACATTGTGAGGCTGTAACACTGTGAGGCTGTAACACTGTAGTGCGGCTGCTTTCAGTCTGTGTGTGTTTGTGTTCTCACTGATGGACACTGAAGCTTTTCCTCTCAGCAGCAGTTTGAGACACTCGCTGTTGTCCGTCAGACAGCAGTAATGCAGTGCTGTGCTTCCTTTTGCCGTCTGCTTGTCCAGGTTAGCACTGAAACACACACACACCTGAGTGTTGCTACACACACAAGGACACACACTGACTGAGTGTAAACATGAGGAAGCTAACAGCTGATTACACTGACGTGACCGCGGGACACTTTCCTGACATTTAATACGCCAAACAATCAATGAATTAATCAAGCAAACAGTTGGCAGATGGAGTGATAACAACATTGATCCAGTGAGGATGATGATGATGATGATGTTACCTGTTCTGGGCGAGGAAGTCAACAATGTGGAGGGAGTTTCTGTCGACCATGCGGACGGCCAGGTGGAGCACCGTCTCTCCAGGTTCCTGACAGAAACAAATGGAGGGTGAATCTCTCACTTCACTCTGTCGTGTTTAAAAACTAAAGAGACGTCAGAAACACTAATGATTTCTGCCTCAGTTGTTGTTGGTATCTGACTGACAGTTGATGGAAGAGATCAGTAAGGTCGTACGTGCTCGTTGGGCTGTGGGATGGCCTCCATCAGGTCCACCCCCTCGGCGTAGACCTGGATCAGAGACAGGATGTCCCTGTTCCTGACGGCCTCGTACAGAACCTGCAGTCTGGACGCAGCGTCGGCACAAAGCCGCTGGGCGAAGCGTTTCTCCGTGTACTTCGCTGTGATGTAATCCTTCCTCATCTGCCTGGAGGACGAACCAGAGATCAGAGTGAGTCACTGCGTCATCATTTCATCAGCTTTTACATGTTAGATTTGAGATCACGTCTTCGAGGCCGTCGCTCACATGTCACTGGACGGACTAGGTTTGGTGATGCCCTGCGCCGACAGATCTGCCTCCATGATCTCGTTAAAACTGGCATTTCCCACGTTCTTCGCCAACTAAAACACAACATGTCAGGTCAGGTGAGTTCATCACAGCTGCTCCTTAATGAACTTAAATTATCACATCAGCAGCTTCCTGATTGGTTTATTAATTGATCTCAATATAAACATTTAATTGAATTAACGTGATCCAACAACACACTTAAAACATCTTAAGCCTGACAGACACTGGATTTTGGGGTTGACGCTGATATTAGGGAGTAAACTAATATTATATATATAAACTAAACTGTGATAGACTCTGTATCAGTCTGCGCTGCCTCAACACTCTGATTTCCGTTGCTCCAGTGGGGACAGTGAAGTGGACTCACCAGCAGCTCGGAGGTCCCCAGGACGTCCAGGTCCAGACTCTGGATCCTGGAGTAGTGGACCCCCATCTCCCTGTGGATCCCCGAGCACTCGATACAGATCAGCACCCCGAGGTTGGTGGACAGCCAGGTGGGACCTGACGGGGCGAGAGGAGGAGGATGAAGGAGGAGGAGAAAGTTTTTAAAGACAATGATGTCACGTTCATGTCTGTCGTCGAGGCTCTGATTCACAGACAGGAGGTGAGCAGGAGGACCTGGTGTTACTCAGCAACAGTGAGTCTTGTTGTAATACTGACTCTATGATCTGTATATATCCAGATACTCTCCTCTGTGTTTATACTGATATTTTCTACCTGTTCCTTTGTACACACTATATTTACATGTCCTGGTGTATTGATGTATATAAGTTATATATAATGTTAATTCTTCACTGTTATTTACTGATGAATTATTGCAGCAGGTGTGGTCTGTCACATAACCTGTAAAGGCATCATGGGTATTTCAGATGGAGATGTTTATCAGCAGTGTGAGGAGGAGCTGCTGCCTGTAAACTTTACACAGCATTAACATCCCTCTGACAGGAGTGACCTGCTGCTTGGATCCATTTCAGTAACAACAACACCAACAATCTCAGCTGCTGACAGACAGCTGGGCTCAAACTGTTGTACTGTCACACAGTGAAACTCTGCAGCAGCATCGTCCTTCATAAACTCGTCTGACCGGCACGACCGACAGCTCAGGAATGTAGCTGGTTAGTTTAAGGATACAGCAGGTTACAGTTCACATCTGAGACGCTGCTGCAGGACTGCTGAGAGTTTAACCAGCTCAGAGCAAGAGCAGCAAGCAGTCAGCAAGAGAGAAGGTCGCTTTCAACTTTTCTCTTTTGGTAGTACTGACCCTGCACTCCACAGCAGCAGCAGCAGCTCACCTGAAGCTCCACAGTCGCAGCAGCTGTCATTGCCGCTCATCCTCTTCACCTCTCCTACGATGGCTCTGGTCAGCTCCTGCACAATGTTGTTCTCTCCTTCGTCCTGGTCGCCTTTAAAAGCTTTGTTCAGCGCCTCTTCTTTACTGTTCTGCAGCACCGACACCCAGCTGCACACACAGCGACACGTCAGGTCAGAGGTCACTCAGAGGTCACACAGAGGTCACAAAGAAGTCGTACTTACATCTGACACTCGGCTTCGTCTTCGGCTTGGAAGTGATACGTCCTGTCATCTGAGGGAAACAAAATTAGAGTCAGACGGGAGAATGGAAACGGTCTGATTGATGAACACATGAAAACGGGATGTCTGCAGCTTACGTGAGAAAAGGTCGAAGCTCTTCTTCTCATCCGGATTCCTCTTCACCTGACAGGTGAGCAGGTTGAGTTTGGCTGGAGGTCTGTTAGCCTGAGAGACGAGAAGCAGGGAGGAGAGCGCGGCTGTCACATCCAAAGTCTTTGACATCCGATAAATAAGAACCAAAATAATCACATGTGCAGTGGTGGTGCAGGTATCCATGGTGACCAGACGACTGTGACGTTTCATCTGGCACCACCATGAGGTCAGCTTGTTAGTTGTGTCTCAGTAAGTATCTGATGACGTGGATCATCGTTCATGTTCCCCATTTTTTTATCAGGTAAACATTTTAATGTGTCTAAAACTTTGGTTTAAACAGCTGCAGAACTGATGACGTTCACATCAGCCTCAGCTGGACTCCGCTCGTGTCTAAATTTGTGGCCGACTATCATTTGCTATTTTTAGTGCGAACTGTGAGAACATTCACACTGAGATGTGTGTTAAAATGCACTATGAGTCCTCGTAATAGTCAACAAAGTTGAGCGTGCAGAGCTGAACACTTCTCACCCTCAATGGTCACCGTCTCGGCTAAGTAGTGCAGAGATAATGGATGTATTAGGGGACCTGAATACCTGAGACTGAATGGATTAAATCCTAAAATTTGAACGAATCAAGGGTTTTTTTCTCAATAAAATGTATCCACTGATTTACAGGCACCTCTTTACAATGTAAGTCTATGGGAAAAAGTATTTTTGGGCCCAACAGCATCACATGACGGACCCCAGAAATTGCAGTACCGCTGTTTGGCCACTACTAAAACTGACTTTGAAACCTGGCCCACTCCCTGGGGGCCTGGCAAAAAGACGGACCACAAACTTGTGAAAATGGCGGCAGAGGAAGCTGCAGCGGTTGCTCCAGTAAACAAGAAAATAAACTAGTAGATATTTTGGCGGGAAACAATCAAGGTCAAATGTTGGCGGTTCCATGTGGTTGCAATTTACCATTAAAAAGAAGAGGAAGCGCTAAAATGTTGCGATTGTTATTGAACAACAGCTGTGTTCGATTTGAGACAACACCGCAGAAATTCATGCAATAATCAAGAAAGTTCACGGTGTACTGAGGCGCTAAAGTGTCGTGAACAGAAGTATCTGAGACAAAATATTAATGTTTACTAATAATTAGCTAATGTTAGCATGCTAACAATAAACTAAGATGGTGAACATGGTAAAAAAAATAAATACCTTCTAAACATCAGCATGTTAACATTATCATTGTGATCATTTATCAATCTCTACAAGCTGATGCACACTGAATCGGAAACATTCGTATTTAGCTGTAGTTATGCTTTTATTAGCCGCCAACCGTATCACTGCGCAGAAGGAAGTGTGCATCGACTCATCGACTCGTGCTTGAGACAGCGCAAGATGGAAACATTAATGGCATCCTCCTCAGCTGAGCAGTAACATTAGCTAGCTCAGGGTTGCTAGGTGAGCTAGCAGTAGATGCACGCTTCCCTCTGAGTGGTGATACAGTTGGTGGGTGTAGTTTGGTCGTAAGAAAATAGTTCCTACGTGAAACTGCTCAACAAGTTCTGTGGATTATCTCGATAAACTGGGTCGAGATTACCTGAAAGAGACCTCGTTAAAAACGACT
This sequence comes from Epinephelus cyanopodus, assembly GCA_026686955.1. Lineage (NCBI taxonomy): Eukaryota > Metazoa > Chordata > Actinopteri > Perciformes > Serranidae > Epinephelus > Epinephelus cyanopodus. Next base: position 9,977,028 of record CM048925.1, on the reverse strand, counting down.
GACTTTGAGGTTAAAATGATGTAAAAGTAGATTTTTGTGTTTGTGAGCGCTGAAGCAGAGATGAGAGGTTATACAGGAATTATTAGTTATTAGTAATTAGTTAAAACCCTCCTCCCTGTTCCCACCCTTCTCTCTGTCATCCTTTTCCTTATGCTCTTCCTCCTCCTCCTGTTTCTCTTCCTCTGCTTCTTGCTCTGTCCTGATTGGCCGTTTGACTCTTCATGTAAAAACTTCAAAATAAAAGAAAGAAGGAACAAAAGAAAAAAAATAAGAAACTAAATAAAAAAATAAAATAAAAATGTTGAAACAGAAAATAAAACCCCAGAGGACTATTTTTAATTGGCTGATGGACATGCAGGCGGGAGGGCGGAGCTTCTCATGCAGGAGGACCAATAGGAGGAGAGGATGTGGCGTCTTACCGTGCCGTGGCAGATGGTCAGGAAACCGTTCTTCACCGAGCACTTCCTCTTCTGCCACACCTTCCTCAGTCTGAGGACGACACACACGTTATTCATACGTGACAAACAGATGTTGATCTTTTTGTACCATTTCTTCAAGTGTTCGACTCCATCGATCACTGAAAGTTTACATGATATATAACGGACAGCACACTCTGACAAACTGACCGCTGGTTGTATGACGTCGCCCTAACCTAACCCAGGTCGCAACCAGTAGCACTAGTTAGCATAAGCACGTTGTGTGATCACTTTCATACGTCTGGGAACAGAAAAAGTTGTTTTCCTGATGCATGCTGGGAAACTCAGTTCACTCACCCCTCACTTTTCTTGTAGAGCATTCCGGAGCGTTCGGTGCCGTGAGCCTTGTTTCCCTGCAGCTGGTGGAGGCTGTAACCTGCGCTCTGTTTGGCCTGAGCGTCCTGCAGACAAACAGGACACAAAACTTTAGCCTCCATATTTGTAGTTCTCACAGAGTGTGTGTGTGCACGTGTGTGTTTCTCACCTCTTTCTGCTCAGACTGCAGAGACGCCTTCAGGACGTCTCGGAGCTGAGCCAGCTGTTTCCTCTCTCCGTCCTGAGTCTGTTTAATCTGAACACCACAGAAGAAGAGATGGGATTTAATAATAACTACACATGATACTGACGACTGCCGTCTGAAGAACAGCGTGACATTTCAGATATTTTCACGTTTTCAGTGCTGAAATGTTTCCAAGTACATTAAGTCAAGTGCAAATTAAAGGTCCTTGTACTTTACTTGAGTATTTCCATTCCCTGCAGCTCGACTTCACCTAACAGGTAAATCTTTCATTTTGAATGCAGGACTTTAACTCACAGTGAAGTATTTTAACAGTTTGGTGTTTGAACTTTTACCGTAGTAAAGGATCTGAATGCTTCTTCCACCACATTAAAGCCCCCCAACATTTAGTTATTGTTGAAAGAGAGATGTTGGATGAAATGACCCTTTAAATTCTCACTATAATTCACTCGGCTCTGTTTCTGTGTTCACTCTGAGCTAAACGTTTCGTCCTCACCGCCGTCAGGTCGGTCGCCAGTTTCTCCACAGAAGGTTTCAGACTCTCCACAGCCTTCAGTCCGTCCTGGAAAAAACTGAACAGCACACAAAATGACCAAACACATTCGTACATTTACCTATAATCTAAAAATGAATGAATAAATAAAAAGAAAGAAATCTCTGAATGTGTCAGAAATTATTTCCTCATTCTGAAAATTAATTTTTTTGCTGACATTAAAGAAAAACACTGAAAAGAACTGACTACGTGTTTATTGATTATTTTCATCTATTATTTTTTATTCATCATTAAATAAGTTTCACATAAATTTGACGTTGTATTTATTTGTCACAGAATCAGATTCATTCAAAACTTTAGAATTATCCAAGTTGGATATTTTCTCACAATCATCAACCTGCAGAGCCAGAGAGACGCCATTTTATGTTGTGTTTACATCAAGCGCTATGCAAATTTCCATGTTGTGTTGCTCTTGTGAGTTTTAACACCAGAATATTTTGTGCTGACTCGCTTCATACGTGTGAATAACTTGCGGCATACGGGTGTGAAATCGCTGGATCAGTGAATGAACTTCTGGCAGTACGTCCTCGGTGTCATACATCATTGGTCGCTGAAGTTCAGACTTTTCAACTCCCACGATTAAGCGTATGAAGCAAAATTGCGCTACTTGTTTCATTTGTGCTGCTTAATTCATGTAACTCGTGTGGCATCCATCACGTCCATTGTGCTGCTTGGTGGGAATTTGCATCTGATCGCATGTTTGCATTGACTTTACATTTAATTCACTTGCTCGAATTGTTTTATTCGTGCCCGGTGTCAACACAAAATTAGATGTAGACATGTGCAAGTTTCAGAGGGCGGGTTATCTCATTTTTTAATGTGGCCAATCAGAGGCTGTAGTGTAATGTTTATGGATAATCAGGTAAAGGTCTCTACCATGCATAAATTGATTAAGGTTGAATGTAATCATATAATGATCAGATAAACATTTTATCTTGCATAAGCTGACTAAGTTTAATGATTGAATTGTGTGACATATTATATAACCATGACAGTGAATTATTGTTGTAACCACACACCTGATTAAGACACAGCACATTTGTATGGGTTAAAGCACACACATAAAACATTATGCATCACCTGAAAATGTAACAATAGACACACACACACTCAAAGGTCTGTAAGGTTTGTATAATGTGTGAGCTCAGGGGATCATATTAAAGAAAAATCCCCGGAGCTCACGTCTTTTTAAAAATAGAGTGTACAACGGTTCGAATCTATTGGAAGAAAGTTTGGTACTTTCCACTTTCCACTTTCTCTCTGGCTCTGTAGAGGGATGTTTCTCCATTTTCTTGATGAAGTTCTGGTTGTTCTTTCTGACAGATTTAAACGTGTTTTTGATTTTTATTGATGATATCTGTGCAGGGAGACATACTTGCACTGAGCGTGGAAATACTTGATGAGGTTCTGGAGGAAGTCGACACCTTTCTTCACTTTGATCTCGTTGACTTTGAGGAGATACTGTGGAGACAAGATTCATCACTAGCTCATTCTGTTTCAGTCCTCACGTGTTTTATGTAATTATTTTCTCTGAAATTAAATAAAATCTGAGCGTCCTGACCTCGCACATCTGCAGCTGGAAGAGTCGTCTCTCCTTCTCCATGTCCTCGGCGATCTCTCCTCCGCTGAACTCGGTGCGAATCATCCCGTGCTGCTTGGCGTGCTCCCTCTTCTCCTTCTCAATCTTCGCTCTGGAGACGTTCAAAATTAATTAACAAACTTGTTCTGATCCTCTCACAGGTAAAACCAGGAAATGATTACATTACTGACCATGACTCTTAATACTTTAATTACTAGCAGCGCTGTCACTTCTGTCAGAGTGAGATCACAGGTTGTTTCCTCTGTGACAGTTTCTACTAACTTTATTTAAATTGACAGAAGGTTCAAGAACGTGAGAATAAAACGTGTTTGTTTTATAGTTTTTAGAATCTCGTTCAGTTTTTTATAACTGAACGAGATATAAAAAACAGTTTTCTCACAGTTTGGTCTCGTAGTCCTTCCAGGATTTGTCAAACGGCTTCTTCAGATCCTGAAAGAGGCAGTGATGTCATATCATTAGACTGACCAATCACAGCACAGCATTCATTCATAACAACACAGACAGAAAGAGGACTTTGACCTGTGAGTCGCTCAGGAAATATGTCAAGACGACAGATAACCTGTGAGAGTATTTTTAACTGATAAAAACACAGAAGGGAAACTGGAATCTTAACTGACTTTAGTCTTATTCAAGTTATTTTATATTGAGTCTTAAGAATAAATACCACAGCTGAGCTCATACAGAGAGCAGCACAGACACGTGCACAGATCGACCCGAGGTGAAGCTCAAAGATCGATTAAAAGTGTAATATGTGCTCAGCAACTGCATCTGAGTCAAGCCCCCGCCCCTCCGTCTTTAACCTCCCTTGTAGAAGCCGCACACACATCATTTCCCTCCAAGTCTTTGTCAGATTCAGGTTCACCAGCTGCCCAGCGTGAGCAGAGACAGATGCCAAATTGCTTTTCAAACCAATATTCAACTTGAAATAAAGGTCATGTCTCCCCCGAGCCTCTCTGATGATTTAACTAAACAAAAATGACTATGGCTCTAATGACTATTACTATTTTTTACTGAAACTATTTGTACTGTATCCTGAAATATAATAATATAATATAATAATACAAACCCCTTTGACGCCCTTCAGGTCGCCCTTCAGCAGACTGTCCAGAGGAAACGTGATGATGTTGTTCATGTTCTGCAGCTGCAAACAGGAAGTGATTTTAGAGCGTCTTCTCTCACAGTCACAGAGGAAAACTGTGTGTTTTTATTTTACTCTGAGCTCACCAGGTTCTTGAAAAGCGCCGTCAGCTCTTTGGTGAAAACAGCGAACTTGAGGAAGGCGGAGCCGACCTGGGCGTCCTCCCTGCAGACACAGTTGTCTCCGAACTTCTCCATGGACTGAATGTACTGCTCCTCATTCTCCACGTGAGCTGAAACACACAGGAAACACACTGAACTGGATATTACAGCAAACAGTGACGCCCCCAGATTTCTTTTTAGAGGTGGTCAAATGGAGCCACTGTAAGGCATCGCTGAATTTAAGGACTTGTGTTGAGCTGATGACGTAAACAGGTGAGTTGAAAACTACATCAGATGTTTCAGCTACTTACTGTTCTTCAAACAGGCTGGTTATCCTTTTCCTTAAAAAGACAAATTTACAGCTTTAACCTGAAGGAGTTCATTCAATATAAGGAATTAAACATTTACTGGGAGCAAGCCTTCTCAAGTTTAACCTTAGAGACCCACTATAGACCAGTTATACACGCCGTTATTGACCAGCGTGCGCCGGCCACCTGGCACTCAATATGCTGCTGTAGTGGTTTGTTTTCCAGACATGTGAGTATCTTTAAGCAGTGAAAGTTATTATTTATTTATTTTTACTTGTCGGCAGTGATTTGTTTTCCACAGAGCTCCACATGCGAGCATTTTACTCGCATTTGCGCCAAAAAATAGTTTTGTGCGAGCAAAATAAATCATTCAGCACACTGTGCCGAGTACAGATTTCAACCAGCAGCAGAAACAAAAGGCGAATCCTGCCGGTTGTGGGTTGAACGGGGGTCACAGACAGGAATACGGCAGTCAAATAGCCTATGGCAGCTCCGTGGCGCAAGATAACGGCTTACCGGCGACAGAGAAGTCCGACTCCAGGTCCAGTAGCCTAATTTCCTCTTTCATTGGCGTCATGACTGCCCAGTAGTACCTGGACAACCGAGCCGTGGCGGCACACAGGTATGTGGCGTGTCAGAGGAGAAACGAGCCGTTCACATTTCTGTCATTGTGGCAGGTAATGGTCCACAAACCTCACTCAAACCTCAATTATAGAATTTATATCGTTTTTTTGGTGAATTATTCCTTTATTGTTCAGACTTGTTTGTTCAAGAAATGAAATGCTTTATTCTGTCGACAGAATTTATTTCAGTTTTATTTTATCTAACAAAAAAAAAAAAAAAAATCTGGAACAAAGTTAATAATTTAAATCTCTGCAGTTTGGTTGTGTTTCTGTTTCTGAGTCAGCAGACGGACGGAGAAGTCGTGGAGGCGGGCGTCTCTCCCTCGGCGTGCTGGGACTGGACGGCAGTATGAGAGGAATGTTTAGAGGTGAGACTCCACCTGTCTGAACACAGACCCACCACACTCACACCATCGAACTGAATGCACCTCTTCCCCAGCACATCAGTCTCAAGGACGTATCCAGGACGTTTTCAATGACCTGACTTTTTTTTCTGGTCTCAGCAGCGTCAGCGCCCGTTTGTCAGGCCAAAGTTAAACTGTGACACAAGTTGTGATGTTTCCTCACAGCTCATCTTCATCATCAACACAACAGGAAGTAGTTTAAATATTTATCATATAAAAGGAAGATAATACAATATTTTTTATAACGTCCATCTGTCAGTGTTCAACTGTAACTGTTGATTTGTTAGCTAACTATTTTCACTCCCCTTTGATTACAGGCCTAATTACTGCACACTTTTTTTTTATTATTACTTACCCCTATTTATCTTCACCTATTGTATCTGCTTACATCTCTGTAGATATAGCAGAGCTGCACGATATCAGATTTTCACTTCACAATTTTCACGGCCAAAAGATTTCAAGATAACGATAATGATATCATCACAATATCTGGGAGAAAAAACTTATTGATAGGGCTGTCAAAATAACCTGTTAATATCAGTAATTAATCACAAAAAACAGCATGTAAATAAATGAACACTGAGTAACGATGCTCCAAGGTGCCCTTTGACCCTGTGGCTCACTGAAGGCCACAGTGTCTTTGTCACATGATGGAGGCAGACGAGACGACGCAGCTCGGCCCCGTGAGTGAACACTTGCATTGATAGGAGCAGCGTTCTCTGCAGTTTCTGTTCGAACCATCGCAGCACTTCAGCCTGAAATACCACCTCAACACAAACAGGCCCGAGCTAGCACAGCCTCTGATGCTAACGCTAGCAGTCAGCCTCATCAAGCCACACTGGACCAGGTGTTCAGACACAGACTTAGGGTGTTTTCACATGTCCTTTTTAAACAAACCAAATTCAGTCCTCTGAAAGTGCACCAAGAAGTGGACCAACAGAAAAGGCACTCAGTTCTTTTTGTGTTTACCGTCAGTTCATTTGAAAAAGGACTCAGTTCTCTTTCTGGTCACACTCTCTACAATACTGACATAGTTTTGGTTTTACTTTGATGTGGCGCTGCAGTGTGGCTATGAAGCCCCTCGCTTTCAGATGAAGTTAAAACTGGATGAAAACCTCAGCGTGTTTCTGTTTGATGTATTCTATGTGCCACATCTGGAGACATGCAGAATCTTCTGTGGGCCAAACTGCTTCTCACCCTGTGTACCTGCAAGCGTTACAGGTCGACGTGGTTTCATCTGGGTTTTTTAAGTGTCCCAGGTCAACAGCATGTGATCCAGAGGGCTGAATACATGTGTTCACAGGTCACAGGTTCAGTGAACCGCACTAAGGACTTAAAGTGAACAGAACTCAGACCAGGTCTGACATGTGGTGCAGTGTGCTCTGAGAGGGTTGTGAGTCTGGAGTCAGTTGCGGTGCAGTGTTTGTGAGCCTGACACACCTGTCTCAGCTGGTGCTCAGGCTGTCTCTGCATACCTGTGTGCAAGGCTGCTGGCTGTATGTTAATTTGTCCTAATAAAGTTTAATGTTTATTACAATACTGTCACAGCAAAAACTGATGTTTGCAAAACTGTGTCAGCTGTGCAAAAAATAAAATCTAATTTTCATGGTTTTTGTCATGTATTTATTTTTCTCATTTCTATTTGGAATCAACATGTTCTGAATTTAGGGTCTGATGTTTCAATCATGATCATGAGGTGAGCCCTGAAGTGATGATGAAACACATAATATTATATTAATGGACGGTTTGTGTCTGAGCGGACAGGAAGTGGCAAACACAGCGAGTCTCTGTTGGTATTTTTGGTCAGACAGAGGTGAAACTGTGTCACTCACCCAGACCTGACGTGTTGATGGCCTTCACCGACTTCTTGATCTTATAGAGGACCGATCTGTCCACGTCCAGAACCTGAGGGAGGACAAACAGAGTCAGGACCACACAGAGACCAGACGCCGTGGCCGGAAAACCTCTGAACAACGTTTACAGCTTGACACAGTTTCTGTTCGTCTTGTTTCTAACTCTGATCCTTCAGAGTGTCTGTGTGTCTGTGCAGGGCTGAACACACGTTATTTCTAATGCTGCTGCAGGTTTTAAAGTGAAATGTAAAGAATAACACCTGAGATTTTACACAACATTCACACTCATCCTTCACTGTTCAGATTCCCTTCCTGTGTCCAGGCAGCAGCTGGTTTCTCTACAGTCTCTGAAAAACTGTCAAACTGTGTCAAACAAAGTGTTTGAACTTCCTTTATTTTCTTCTTTATGATGTATTCAAAAACAATCTGACATCTGAGAACTGAAACGCAACCAGTTCATCAACCACAGTTTGTTCACGGAAACCTGACTGAGCATTCAGCGCTTTCACATTCAGTGGGACAGGAGGAAACAAATATATGACAGCAACTGCAATTAAGTAAAGTTACAATGTGTAATTTACGTGGTTGTTTATTAGCAAAAATCAACTATTGCTTTCATACATACATTTACTAAAGTGTAATGCAATTCACATACAAATGGAAGCTTTCTCATAGGCTTGGAATGATTTCTCTATATACATACAGGCAGGGCGCGGTCTGCTGCAGGCTGCCCTCCTGCGTCGCCATATTTTAATACAGTGGCCGAAAGGGATGTACGCGCTCGTCTTTCACGTTTACCTAGAACTTGCCGTCACTGGAGACGGTTAAGGTGAAGATCAATCCAAACTCTGCTGTCTGCACAAGGCTTTTTGTCCTACGAGGCCACCATCACTTACCCGACGTGAGGGGTGAGCGAGTGAGCTCTGCAATCTAGAATTTGACCGCTGATGTCACTGTTACTCACCATATTTACACACTGAGGCTTTAAGTAATGAAAAGAGTCCATAGATATAAATAAGAAGCAGCAGTGTCTATGAAGACTTAAACAGCAAAGAAAAAACAGTAAAAAGACGAAAAAGTTAATAAGAACAGAGTAAAGGACGGATACACAACAACAACAATGAAAACAGTAATATGTAGAATATTATGTCCGTCAGTGAACCAAAGCAGGAACATTGTAAAACAACCAGCAACACCTGAAATGATCTAACGGCACACACCTGTCTCATCTAAATACCTCCTGTAACTTGTTCCATTTATTTGGAGCGAAAAAACTAAAAGCTAATTTACCGAGCTCTGAACTGATGTCATCAGTGTCAACATGTGTTGCTATAATCATCTTTGTTTTAAATACAGTTCATATGAAAAAGTCCTTTAAAGGTGTGTCCCACGTTTTGCTCAACTTGGACAGATTTCTACAAGAACATCATTTAATCAGGTGTAAAAGGCGTCAACGACATCACGGGGCTCCTGTCTCACCAGCCACATGATGCCGGCGTCATTTGGTTCTGTGTAAAAATACAAATGCGGTGTAAAGAAGGGACGTTGTAGCGGCTCTGTGCGTACAAAGGTCTAAAGAATGGAGGATAACACCCATGAAGACATTACAGTCTGCACATCAAACCAACGATGATGTACATCACTGTGACCTCCGCATTACTGTGTCATAAGAACAACAATCATACTACAGTTCCCATGAGCCTCAGCTGCCGCAGACTCTGTCTGAGCAGACAGAAACAACACGCTGAAACACAGCAGCTGAATTCATCAAGTTCTGTAAAACTCATCGAGGGACCTGTTTCAAGTCACCTGGTGGGAAACAGGAACACTGACTCCTGACACACACGACGCCTCGCCCACTTCACCCTGCACGCTGTCAGCAGGTTAAGCCCCGCCCACTTCCCTCTACACGCTGTCTGCAGTAGAGTCAGCTGAGTGTCAGCTCAGTGACTCAGAGTGTGAAACATACAGACGCTCAGTTACTGTTTGACTCAAAAGGAACAAACACACACTGAGTTCCTTTAATCATGTGACGCTCAGTCTGAAAACAGTCTGACATCACAGCAGTTATTTAAACGTAGAGCCGACCAACAAATAAAAAACATGATGCAGGTTTTTAATGTTTCTCTCAGAGGATGGAAACATAAAATATAACTGTTCTTAACGTCTCTGTGTGTTTCCACAGTGTGTCTGTTCACAGTGAGCTGTACGATGTGTGAGCAGCAACCATCACTGTATCACTGTGAAGCTAACTCTGATGTCTCAGTGGACTTATGGACATTTGTTCTGGACGGACATCAGATAATAAGAAGTCAAACTGAATGACACCAACATCAGTTTCATGTCTGTGTGTTTACATTTCACTTAGTGATGATGACGAGGAGGAGGAAGAGTTCTGACCCAGGCTGTATTAGTCTGTCTGTAAGTGACGTCTCCATGATGTTTGTGTCTCTGCAGGAGCTCTGGTGGAGAATTCTCAAACGTGTACATGACTGGAGTGAATGTAAAACTGTTCATCACACTCTCTGGACCAAAATTAGACTTTTTAAAATTCACACAAATATTGACCCTTGATATGAAAAATGTCATCACACACCTGCAACATATGATGTTTCAGTCATGTAGGCTACATCTCTGCTTACTGGACTGTGATTTTCAATACTCTATCAGAGGAGTGTTTGACTGTTGAGAAGGCCAAACTCCTAAGATATTAGGGTTAAAAGAAAGTTTTACTGTGAATTTTTTTATGTTCCCGATAAAGACTAAAAAGAAAAAGCAGATGCCAAACTCCTCACCACCGGTTTCACCTGGCTCACCTGCTTCACCTGTGGCAGACGAAATGGAGACGAAAGAGATTGCCGCTATAGTCGGCTCTATTATGTGAGAGGAGCTGAAAGAAACAATGAATATACTTAAAAAAAAAGAAGCAAAGCAGTGTAAAGACGAAGCGATTGTTAGGGAGCAGTCGCTGTCCGGAGTGCTTGACCAAGTGAATGGGCTGGAGAAGGTGTTTGGGGCGTTACAGAAAGAATGTGGTGAGCTGTGGAGAGAAAATAAAGAACTAAGGGAGAAGCTAAAAAGTTGGAGAGCTACAGCCGAAGATTAAACATAAGAGTCTTCGGCCTCAACAAGGATTTGTCAAAGGATAATCCAACGGAATACACATCTGCGCTCCTGAAGGAGATCTTTCAAGGGAATAAACAGCTGCTGTGCCAACTTGATGTGGAGATTGCGCACAGAGTTGGCCCGGCTACTGGTAAAGGATCTGGTCCTGGGCCCATGATTGTGAGATAAGATAAGTATCAAGCCAAGGAAGCCATCATACAAACCGCAAAGAATGAAAAAGTGTTGGTCCAATGCATCACTAGCAAATATCAGAAAACTGCAACTAGTTCAAAATAAAGCAGCGTGTGTTGCTCTTTCCTGTGGGTTCAGGACAAATGCCATAACAACGCACGAGTGTCTGTCTTGGCACAGATTATTGTATTTGTTGATGGTTTTTATAGGAAATGTAATCACAACTAAGATTCCACTTATTTTCTACAGAAAGTTATACTTTAGTTCAGAAACACAAAATTATTCAACGAGGTAGGCTGGTCGTGGTTGTTTTACCTTACCCAAATCAAAAACATCTGTACAACATACAGTAATGTATAGAGCTATGAAAGAGTAGAATTCACTCACAATTTCCACAACAAAACAGGAAAATATTCATAGCTTTAAAGTTAAACTTAAAGAATATTATTTAACAAAGAACAGTTGTTAGTGTATGATAACTGATATGGTCTCTGTAGGCATATCTGCTTGTAGACATGGAGGTGAATTTGAATTACTGTCATAAGAACACCAATCATACTGCAGTTCCCATGAGCCTCAGCGGCTGCAAAGTTAAAGGTTGTTTGTCTGTTGGTTTTCTTTGGTACTGCACTGCCATTATATCACACCGTCATTCACAAGTGCTCTAACATTACGGTCAGTTTGTGTGTGAACACATAAATAAACAAAGTTCTGTGTCCGTGCTGCAGCTGCAGATAAACTACTTCCTATAAGTAACTTCCTGTTGCTGAGCTGCTTCTGCTCAACTTCTGATTCTAATTTAAACATTCAGTCAGTCAGTGGAGTCGAGGGATGTTATTTAGTTTCTGTTTCGATCTCTGTAGATAATCTGTTATATAAATACAGTAACACGCATCATCAGACAGAACGAATACGTGTTACTGTCAGAAATAACCAACAGAGCTGCAGCGTAACACGGTGTGTGTCAGCCAGAGAGAGAACACTCATGATATTAATAACTATCAGGATACTTTTAATAGAATACAAATATTTGTTTGATTTATACAAGTGTTATGCTTTCAAGAGTAAAATAAATAAATAAATAAACAAAATAAATTTAAGTCATATTTCAAGTACGGCTTTCTGAATGTGTTTTATCAATGACTTTTTCCATGATGAAAATGAGATGATGACAAGCTAAAAATAGATCTTGATGATAAAAACTACGATGAAATCCGTCTCATTTTCACTGACGAGACGTGGTGTGTGAATGTTCCTGGTGGACTGTCGGACACTGAAAGCCGAGAACTGCCGTGCTTGTGATTCTCTTCAGATTCCTGATGAGCAACAGGCTGGTAAACTCCAGTAAATAGTCTGTGCCAGGATGTTTGGGTTGGTGCGAGTTGTGAGCTGTAATTAAGCAGTAAATAATCAGCTGTGTGTGTCTGACTGTGGATGGTGGAGCTGCTGAATGGATTTGTGGAGTTTGTTAGTCTTTGTGTTGCTTCTTTTTAATATCCATATGACCCCTTTAAAGTTTTTAGACAACTTTGTCGGGGCCCTGAAACCTCCTGAAAAACAGTCAAGACTTCTCAGCTTCCTCAGTGACGCCTAAAAACTCCCAGCCTGGTTCCAGACCTCTTAATCACTCCAGAAAAATCATGAAAGTTAAAAGAGCCCCTGAAAAATCTGACTGAATGATTTCTAATCATTAACAGAAATAAATATTACGGTGCTGAGTTTACTGCAGGTCACACAGAGAGTGTTCACAGGGCAGGCTCCTAATAAATCTCTTTCTCGTTTCTATGTACAGGAACTGAGGAAGATCTCGCACATGGCAACATCGCCTTAAAGCAGAGCGAAGTTATTCAGAGCCCACAGTGTGCAGAGCTTCTTTGTTATTCTTCGTTTTGAACCTGAGTATTATCACCTGGATGTGAACACACGGAGCTGAGTTTAAACAGGTTTTCTCAGAAAATAAAAATCTAACCTGTTTAAATGCAGCAGCAGAGATCAGACACACGAGCTCATCTGTTTATAGTAGTTACATTAACGTCTCATAATGAACAAGCTGATGATTAACGGCAGCTTTAACTCGTCTCAGACTGACTTCAGACAGACGTGTTGGGACACGACTCCGAAGCACAGAGGAGCTTTAAAACTGAACAGAGGAGGACGAGGAGACAGAAAGACAGAATGAAAGAACGAGTGGAAGGGCAATAAAGAAGAAGAGATGAAGCAGAAAGAGGACAGAATTCATCAGAGACACTACAACGGGCCTCAGAGGGAGAGACGGCATGACACAGGTCTGGGTTGGACTTAATTAGACCAATAATAGAGCCAGTGTTTGGTTTGTCTATTCTGGGCTACTGTAGAAACATGGCGGTGCAACATGGTGATCTCTGTAGACGAGGAAGTGCTCCCCAAGTTTACAGTTGGTAAACAATGGAGGAGAAACTGGTGGTGGCGGCTGCTGGATACCCAGAGCTATACGGCCTGATGATAGACAGCAGGTTGTCAAACTGCCCCTGCAAGAAATTTATCAAGTTGAAGCAGTTAAAAATTAAAATATTTAAAGACCAGCAGGAAAGTTGCAGCCAGACAAACAAGGACGAATCTGCAGAATAAAATATATCAAGTTAAAGCAGAAGTGCCAGTAGCAGTAACACTACCTACACAGACATAGTAGGAGTATCTCAGTCTTAACTTCACTAGCTGCATCTCTTTAAACCTTAACCTCTAACTACCGGTTCCCTAATGTATCAGTTGGGTTAAGAAAGCTGCTCAATCATCATCGCTGTGTTGCAAAACAAAGAAGCAGATCTGAACTCTTACAAAATGTTCGTAAGATTCAACGGTGAGCTGCTGTTTCACCATGAGGAAGTATTTCTCTCTGTTCCTCTTTTCACTGAAAAACACACTTTTACTGCAAACTGGAAATGTGAGGACACACTGAATCTTCATTTATGCTCACAGAAACACACTTATCTTCATTTATACTCACAGAAACACACTTTACCTTCAGTTATACTCACAGAAACACACTTATCGTCATTTATACTCACAGAAACACACTTTACCTTCAGTTATACTCACAGAAACACACTTATCGTCATTTATACTCACAGAAAACACTTTACCTTCAGTTATACTCACAGAAACACTCTGTACCTTCAGTTATACTCACAGAAACACACTTTACCTTCAGCTATACTCACAGAAACACTCTGCACCTTCAGTTATACTCACAGAAACACACTTTACCTTCAGTTATACTCACAGAAACAAACTTATCGTCATTTATACTCACAGAAACACACTTTACCTTCAGTTATACTCACAGAAACACTCTGTACCTTCAGTTATACTCACAGAAACACACTTATCGTCATTTATACTCACAGAAACACACTTTACCTTCAGTTATACTCACAGAAACACTCTGTACCTTCATGTATACTCACAAAAACACACTTTACCTTCATTTATACTCACAGAAACACACTTTACCTTCAGTTATACTCACAGAAACACACTTTACCTTCATTTATACTCACAGAAACACACTTTACCTTCAGTTATACTCACAGAAACACACTGTACCTTCAGTTTCACTCACAGAAACACACTTTACCTTCAACTATACTCACAGAAACACACTTTACCTTCATTTATACTCACAGAAACACACTTTACCTTCAGTTATACTCACAGAAACACACTGTACCTTCAGTTTCACTCACAGAAACACACTTATCGTCAGTTATACTCACAGAAACACTTTACCTTCAGCTATACTCACAAAAAAACACTGTACCTTCATTTATACACACAGAAAAACATTATCATATACTCACAGAAACACACTGTACCTTCAGTTACACTCACAGAAACACACTTATCGTCAGTTATACTCACAGAAACACTTTACCTTCAGCTATACTCACAAAAACACACTGTACCTTCATTTGTACTCACAGAAACACACTGTACCTTCATTTATACTCACAGAAACACACTTTACCTTCAGTTATACTCACAGAAACACACTGTACCTTCAGTTACACTCACAGAAACACACTTATCGTCAGTTATACTCACAGAAACACTTTACCTTCAGCTATACTCACAAAAACACACTGTACCTTCATTTGTAATCACAGAAACACACTGTACCTTCAGTTACACTCACAGAAACACACTTTAAATTTATTTTGTCTGTCTGCAAAGACCAAATCTGCAGCCTGCAGGACTTAAATTCATAATCGTTTTCATTATAAGTTGGTGATAAACAGGTTTGAGTAAGAATGGGAAGAAATAATAATAATAATTTTCTGGGTGTTTATTTATGGTTATATTACAGATTTCTTTATGGTGCTCAGTGGGTTTTAACACTTGAATTAACTCAACAGAAATGATATATTCATATCAGTTTATTCCCTGTGTGTGTGTGTGTGTGTGTGTGTGTGTGTGTGTGTTGTCCTCTTACCTCCTCCAGAGCCGCCACTGTGTTCCTGCAGTGGGACATCCTGGTGGTGAAGCTGGAGGTGGTGGGAGCTTTGTAGTCCTCATTAGTCTCTGCTATAAACTCATTCACACTGATCAATTCCGGCATCGTGAGCTCCGACACCTCAAACTGTCCTGATGCACAGAACTTCAAATAATCCGCAGGTACAATGAGAGAAACGCGAAGGCTCAGGTGAGAGCAGCCACACCTGGACTGACTTCAACTGATCCCAACTGTCAGAAACATCCAGCAAAGATCCTCTCCTGACTCCGCTTCTCGCTCCTCCTCATATCTGAAGGCTTGAATCAGACATTTATTAATCTCCGGGTGAAGCTGTGAGGTTTTATTCCCATGATTCGTCCCGCTGAGGTGAGGCTCGGATCACACCGACGGTCCCGTCACATTCCTCCGTCCTGCTGCTGCTGGAACCACCTGAGGAAACCGCGCCGAGGGGGCGGAGCCACCGGGCGGAGGGGCGGAAGGAGCGGAGGGAGGTGTCACTCTGCTGCTGTTTCCACAGACCACAGTCACAGTACAGTATAGGAAGTTCCTTTTTCTTTCAAAACAAAACATTTCCTTCGTCAGCAGCGGTGAAAAGTAACATTTAAAGTACATTTACTCCAGTACTGCACCGTATTTACCCCGTTTCAAGTATTATATTGAAAACATGTAGAATATACTCAAAGATGCAGCAACATCATTTTTTATGTAATGTCAGCTAAGTCAATATGAAAGAAAAAAAATAAAGGTATAAAAATAAATAAATAAACCTCTGACATGAATAAATATGACTATAAAATAGATCCTGATATAAATAAACAAGGCAATAAACACGAAAATCAAAAATCTTCTATATTTATTGTCTCATTTATTTAATTAATTTATTTCAAGATATATTATATAGCCATTTATTTATTTAATGGGTAAAATAAATAAATAAATGAATATTCTTCGCGCCTAATATAAATACACTAACTTATTTATTCAAAGATATATTTTATAGCCACATTTATTTATATCATAGGCAACTTAAAATAATAGACAGTTAAATAAATAGATAAATAAATGATTATGCTTCTGACATACATAAATATGGCTATAAAATAAATCCTGATATGAATTAACGAGGGAATAAACACGGAAATTAAAAATCTTCTGAAATATATGAATATATTTATGGCCTAATTTATTTATTTCAAGACATATTTCGTCGCAATATTTATTTATTTCATGGGCAACTTAAGCAAACAAACAAACAAACAAACAAATATACCTATGAAATGTATGTGCTGTAAAAAAGAAAATTCAGAAAATGGAAATACTCAGGTAGAGTACCTTTACAGTACTTAGGTACATTTACTCAGTTACCACCATTGTGTGCACTTCACTGTTGATCAACTAGTTTATTTCAGCTTCACAGAGACGTCTCGTCACAGCTGTTTTGTTAAGCTATTTTTCCACAGGTGAGTGATCCATCTTCTCTAACATAGAAAATCTTCGACAGCTGCCTGGAGGGGTGGGGGCGGGGCTAACTGTTGCAACACACCTGGGTGTTGGACCTCTGATAATGATCATCTCATTATTAGTGTTTTTAAAACTCAGTTCTTCTTTGCTGTAGTGTGCTGTTGGGGTGGAACTAAGACTGATGAGGCCAACAGGCTCAACAAGCTTGTGAGGAAAGCCCACTCTGCTGAGACTAGATCTGGACAGTCTGGAGATAGTGGCTGAGAGAGGGTGAAGGACAAAATCTGTGCAATCCTGGACAATCCCTCTCACACCCTGCACAACGAGCTGCTGCTGATGGGCAGCTCATTCAGCCAGCGGATCATCCCACCCAGGTGCATGACTGAACGATTCAGACGCGCCTTTGTCTGTAACTACATGTGTAATTACAGAATACACGTCAATCATGCCTAAAGAAAATGAATATATAATATTTAAAATCTTATACACACACACACACACACACACACACATGTACAACATGTGATTACATAAGTTACTGTATTACAAAGAGTTTTAAACAAACAGTGAGACACCAGGGCAGCAGTCAGCAACCTTTACTATCAAGAGTTTTTTCTCACCCCAAATGTAAGAATTTCTTTTGGCCTACAACAAATATAAATGATAAAAATCAAAATATGAAAAACAACAACAACAAAGCATTATTCATTTTGTATGATTCTTTTGTCGGAGCCACAGAGAGCCACTGGACCTAAAGAGCCACATGTGGCTTTGGGGCCAATCAACTTCTCTAAGAGAAATAAATAATTAATCTTGTCTGACATCACCGTCTTTTCTTTGTTTATTTGTTTACCTCAGGTAAGTGCTTCCTGATTCTACTGAATTCAGCACTGAGTTTTACACAAACTTCCATACATCAGCATGATCCATTAATCCTGATGATAATCATATATAAATACAAACAAAACATCCTGAAAGCTCAGAGTTCATCAACAATTATGATTCAGAACATCGTTCAGTGTTAAATCAAATTCTTCATTATGTGACATTCAGAGCTGCTGACAGTAAAACAGACGGTTAAATACTTCCATTAAACTGATCAAATATTAGATCCTAGATGGTGATAATGTTGCAGAATGTAATAACTGTGAATTTTAGTGATGAACCCGTTTTATATTGTACAAATATCAAAGTTAGTCCATTCTTTAGAAAAACATGTGCTGAGTAATATGAGCTGGATAACATCACTTTAATTCAGACACCACAGAGTTAACTCATGAAGACTCATAATGTATGATTGAGACTTTGTTTAATTGTTCCCAATAAGGAGACAGCGTTTGTGACTGCACTAGGCCCCCTAGAGACAAACCGCCACACGCAGCATCTTTTTTCAGAGCCCATTTTTGGGAGCAGATCTGCCAGCAAACACCACAGATGTTGCTGGGAAGTGTGTTGCTCTTATCACCATACACATCGCAAGCTTGTTGTTATCTGTGTGGTCAATTCTCTGTTAATGTAGCGTTACACGAGTGACACACTGATCGGACATATTGAACGAGCCGCTTCTCCTAATGTCGGAGGGAATCAGAAATGGAGGACAAGCTCATTGTGGCCATCTGTGGGCATCCGGAGCTCTGTGACTACAAGTCAGTCCTGTACAGAGACAGAACGAAGAAGGAGAGGGCTTGAGGGCACATCTTGACCTCACCAAGGCCACCATATGGTCGCTCCTTCTGAACGCGGGTAACGCCGCTCTGCAGCTGCCTCTGAACGGTGTACAGCAGTGACCCCCAGCAGGAACAGGACAGCAGCTCACATTCCCACCATCACACCAGTCCTTATTCACCGCAAAGCCATGCCTCCCTTTTCTTGTCTCCCTCCGTTCTGTCAGATTGGCAGATAAAAAGAGTCACCTGGTTGAATGGTGCAGTCCAGGATTAATCATGTTTCAGTGAATCAAAGGATCATACAGTTCCTGATATCCTGTTGGAAACTGATGGAGGTCATCCAGTTTATTTTGTGACACGTGTACAACGGCTCACAGGATGGTAGTTCCACTGGTGCTCATTCTTCTCCATCGTTTTTCAGTGTTTACTAATGTTTATGTTTTAAAACCAAGAAGTGAGCTAGAAGTCTGCAGGAAGAGAGTTCACAGCCTGGTGAGTTGATGTCCTCATCCTGATTAGTAACTCGCAGCCACACGCCACCACCGTCCAACACCAACCACAAAAAGCTCCACTAACACTTGAAAAATGGACTCCAGAGCCTAAATTAGTGCAAATTTAGCTGAGCTCACAGAGAGGCGACTGGAATTATCCACACCTCTCTCATTCTCTAAGCTGTAATATTAGCTTCGGCTACAAACACCCCAGCGGCCATATTCACATGAATTTTTGCTCATGATATTCACGTTTAAACACACCTTAAGGATTTTACTATCAGTGTGTTCTACTGCTGGTGACACTGAGATCACAACAGCTGAGTTGTGATGATAAAACCATGTTATCCAACCAGTTTTACAAAGAAACATATTCGTTTACAACAAAAATTGATCTTAAAGTGATTCTGTAGATATACCGATGTTATCAGTGTTGTTTGTGTGTGACAGCGCACGCTATGGACAGTGATTTCAGCAGCTGTCCTCAGTCAGTAGTGTGTATTTTCATACACAGGACGGATTGTTCTTCCTACAGTGAACACAGAGTCACTGAGGAACCAAGCAACGCCTCAGACTTAAACCCAAACCTGAACCCAGTATAAAGAGGTTCAGTGAAGGTGGTGTTGAAGGTGTGGAGGTGGATCAGTGAGCCAGAGGAGACTCTGTAGAAGGACAGAGTGCCGGCAGGACAGTCCACATACACTGCTACTCTACCAGAGGAGGAGGAGGAGGAGGGACAGGAAGGGGGGAATGTGTTTCTCTTATTGTGCCAAACAGAGTAACAATCCTTAGAACATTTCAGACTCCAGGACTGATTATTTCCTCCAACTGAGCTTTCACCACCGTCTGCACTCCTTCTGGTTTCTCTGTAAGTTACTGCAACATGAACTTTCCCTTTCCACTCCACCTCCCAGTAACAGCGACCAGTCAGAGCGTTTCTGCACAGCAGCTGACAGTAGTCGAATCTGTCTGGATGATCAGGATACAGCTGCTCCTCTTTCACCAGCGTCACCTTCCTGTTGTTGTCGGACAGTTTGAGGTTTCTGTCGACTGTGTCTGTGTCCAGTGTGAGTTCACAGAAATCTGATGGAGAGGAGACACAACACAGCAGCAGGTTATCAGCTTTATGTTCATTTATATGTCAAGAACTTCAATTAAGTGTTAAGCCCAGTTCAGACCAAAGAGTGGCAACGAGACAAAACTGTTTTAGAACGTTGCAGAGAAAAGTAGTAGCGGTGTGACCTGACCGCTCTGAGCTCAACTCAAGCCGGCTGATGGTGTCACCTTCTCCAACTCACCACTAGGTGGTGATCAGTTGACAACTCTGCACCTCTCTTCACCTGAGTGTCCGAGACATACAGCCACAGACCTGATGATACAACCATAAAGTTGATCATACTGCTCCACCTCCTGCACCGGCTCTGGATCCTTGCCCACCAGAGAGATGGCATTCTACATCTCTAGAGCCAATCTGCAATGCCAAGGGTCAGCATACCTGGGTCCCCGCCCCTGCCCGCCACCGAGCACACAATGCACCCACTCCCGATGCCTATCCCTGTAGGTGGTGGACCCATAGGGTGGCTGGAGGAGCTGAGGACTGAACCACTGATCTTCCAATTAGCAGGTGATGTTATGGCTTTACCTTCTGTGACACAGATGCCTCGAGGCTATTGTAAACATTTAGAATGGCACATCTGTTGAACCACCAACTGAAAACTGAATAAAACTTAATCAACTGCATCCATACTTACACTTTCTCAAACCTGGTGTCAGTCTCTGTTCTCCACCATGGTCCATCCTGTAGGAGGAAATACAGTCAGACCAGTGAATTCTCTTGGATTATTGAAACAGACACATTTACAATGGTTGAACTCTTGTCGTCTTGTCATACCTGAGAGTGTCCAGTCTCCAGTGTGGATTCTTCAATCCAGCAGAGAGCAGCTGAGCTCCTGACTCTCCTGGATGATTGTAGCTCAGGTCCAGCTCTCTCAGGTGGGAGGGGTTGGAGCTCAGAGCTGAGGCCAGAGCGGCACAGCCTACCACTGTGACCTGACATCCTGACAGTCTGGAAAAAGGAAATTGTTGAGAGAATTTTTTATTAGAAAGTGTGGGGAGCACACGCCTATTGTAATGAGGAACTAACCCACAGACAAAGATACAAAACTAGAACAGGAAAGCCACACAAAAGTCTGATGCATTTATTTCAACTAAGAAAGATGATTCAGAGTTACAAGTGCGCTATTTTTGATTCCATTTTTTTAACGATGTTTCAGAAAGTAATAAAAGAAAAATAATCTTCCAGATGTCAAGTCTCTTCTTCAACATTAACCTGAGTAAAACAATATTTAAATTAGCAACTGGCAACAAAGTCTGACCTGAGAGTTTCCAGTTCACAGTGTGGACTCTGCAGTCCAATGGAGAGCAGCTTCACTCCTGAATCCTGCAGGTTGTTGTTACTCAGGTCCAGGTCTCTCAGACTGGAGGACTGGGAGCTGAGAACTGAGGACAGAGCTTCACAGCTTCTCTCTGACAGGTTACAGTTTGTTAGCCTGAGAAAGAGTCAGTGAACAGAATGAAATGTTCATATTTTGGATCTATTAAAAGCCTAAAGGTGACACGTAATATGACCAAAGATCTACTTACAGAGCTTTGTTGGAGGCTTTGACCACTGGCAGCAGCCTCAGAAGAGCCTCATTTGAAGCAGAGTATTTCTTCAGGTCAAACACGTCCAGATCCTCTTCTGATGACAGTAAGATGAAAACCAGAGCCGACCACTGAGATGTAGACAGTTTATCTGTGGAGAGACGTCCTGAACTCAGGGACTGTTGGATCTCCTCCACTAGAGAACGATCATTCAGTTCATTCAGACAGTGGAACAGGTTGATGCTTCTCTCTGCAGACAGATTTTCACTGATCTTTTTTTGATGTACTTTACTGTTTTGGGGTCTGTCTGGGAACTACGATCTGTCTGTGTCAGTAGACCTTGTAGATGTTTCTGATTGGTCTGCAGTGACAGACCCAAGAGGAAGCGGAGGAACAAGTCCAGGTGTCCATTTGGACTCTGTAAGGCCTTGTCCACAGCACTCTGGTAGAGCTGGTTAGTTTAGGTTTGTCTCTGAAGACTTTGGGTAGCCGGGAGGTGCCTGTTTGTTCTTCTGCCATCAGGTTGACTCCAGAGTTGTTGAACTTTCGATGGACGTGAAGAGCAGCCAGAAACTCCTGAACACTCAGATGGACGAAGCAGAACACCTTGTCCTGGTACAGTCCTCTCTCCTCTTTAAAGATCTGTGTGAACACTCCTGAGTACACTGAGGCTGCTCTGATATCGATGCCACACTCTGTCAGGTCTGATTCATAGAAGATCAGGTTGCCTTTCTGCAGCTGCTTAAAAGCCAGTTTTCCCAGAGATTTAATCATCTTCCTGCTCTCTGGACTCCAGTGTGGATCTGACTCAGCTCCTCCATCATACTTGATGTTCTTCACTTTGGTCTGAACAACCAGGAAGTGGATGTACATCTCAGTCAGGGTCTTGGGCAGCTCTCCTCCCTCTCTGGTCTTCATCACATCCTCCAGGACTGTAGCAGTGATCCAGCAGAAGACTGGGATGTGGCACATGATGTGGAGGCTTCGTGATGTCTTGATGTGAGAGATGATTCTGCTGGCCTGCTCCTTATGTCTGAATCTCTTCCTGAAGTACTCCTCCTTCTGTGGGTCAGTGAACCCTCTGACCTCCGTCACCATGTCAACACACTCAGGAGGGATCTGATTGGCTGCTGCAGGTCGTGTGGTTATCCAGAGGCGAGCAGAGGGAAGCAGTGTCCCCCTGATGAGGTTTGTCAGCAGCACATCCACTGAGGTGGACTCTGTAACATCAGTCAGGATCTCATTGTTGTGGAAGTCCAGAGGAAGTCGACACTCATCCAGACCGTCAAAGATGAACACAACCTGGAACTCTTCAAACCTGCAGATTCCTGCTTCTTTGGTTTCAGTAAAGAAGTGATGAACAAGTTCCACCAAGCTGGACTTTTTCTCTTTCAGCACATTCAGCTCTCTGAAAGTGAATGGAAATGTGAACTGTATGTCCTGGTTGGCTTTGTCTTCAGCCCAGTCCAGAGTGAACTTCTGTGTTAAGACTGTTTTCCCAATGCCAGCCACTCCCTTTGTCACCACTGTTCTGATTGGTTTGTCTCTTCCAGGTGAGGCTTTAAAGATGTCTTCTTGTCTGATGGTTGTTTCTGGTCTGTCTGGTTTCCTGAAGGCTGTTTCAATCTGTCTGACCTCATGTTCATCATTGACCTCTGCAGTCCCTCCCTCTGTGATGTAGAGCTCTGTGTAGATCTGATTCAGAAGGGTTGGGTTTCCTGCTTTAGCGATCCCCTCAAACACACACTGGAACTTCTTCTGAAGGTTTGATTTGAGTTTGCGTCGGCACTCTGCAGCAACAGTCCCTGAATGAACAAAGAAGATTAATCAGTGCATGTTTCAGTCAGTCTTACACATTATTTACAAAGCTCTGATAGGCCCTGCTCCAAGTTCCTTATCTGATCTGTTACTGCCCAATGTCCCTTTTTTTGTTGTTCCACAGTACAGATTACACATTTTATGGCAAATGTATAATACTAAGGAGCTTGCTTTTTACACATTACTTTATCAACTAATGATAGGAAGCAACGCAAGGCATATCAATGCCCTGTAGCTAGAGGTAACAAGCTAACCTCAGCGAAGGTTACAGTTACTGTAGCTAGTCAGCTGCTCCTGCAGTGTTCTTGGCTATTAGAGAACATTTTGTACCGTCACATCATTTATTGTTAGCTAAATGAGTACCATTTTTCATAAATTACATTAGCTGGTGAAGTAATTTGGCAAGCTAGCTATTATATCCACTTAAATGGTATTTTCCTCGCACTCAAGTTAGTGAGCAAGCAAGTTGTTGGTTGCTTCATAACATTAGTTGATAAAGTAATTTGTTAACAGCAACTAGCTAATTTATGAG
Source organism: Epinephelus cyanopodus (assembly GCA_026686955.1). Taxonomy (NCBI): domain Eukaryota; kingdom Metazoa; phylum Chordata; class Actinopteri; order Perciformes; family Serranidae; genus Epinephelus; species Epinephelus cyanopodus. The sequence continues at coordinate 9,953,057 of CM048925.1, read as the reverse complement.
CCAGATGAGCCCTGGAGTCTCGATGAATTAGCTGACATTTCTCACTCAAGACAGTATTTTGCTGTTTTAGCTATCTAGCAATTTGTTAATGTAACATTATCCAGCTAAAACCACAATATCACAATATATTTCTCGTCACTGTTTCCTATTGGATTTTCTTTTATTAGCAAAGAGAGGCACTGACACTGATTTCACTTATGTTTGATGACATTTTGATTCTTCTTACAATGTGTTTTATTATGTTCCCAGTTTTTGGTTCTTAGTTCCTTTCATACCCTCCATGGTTTGAAATGTGCTCAGTTTTATTGTAAAGCACTTTGTGTTCTGAAAGGTGTCATACAAATAAAATGTATATCTCATAAATGTAAACTTTAAACTTCATTTCCCTCCTCCATGACATCTCTTCAAGCACATCAGTTATTCACAGTTTCTGTTTTCAGCTTAGAAGAATTTACAGATCTGATAAAACTGTGTTTATCATATTAGCAGCAGATATCATAAATGTAAACCTGGACCATGTTGCCTCATTTTCTCTTTCCATCATGTGAAATCTGTTTAAGTGCTCTTACTGCTCTGCAGACAGTCGACCAGCTCCTCCTGCTTCATCCTCCTCAGGAAGTTCAGTGTGATCTTCAGAAACGCCTCTCTGCTGCCGTCCAGCACCTCCTCATCCTCACCCTGTCTCTCTAAGCATTCTGGATAATCCGGACTCAGAACTTTCTGGATCTTCTTCAGCTCGTTCTTCACAAAGCTGACAATGTTCTCCTCCAGCAGCTGGAACAAATTAAAATGGATCTTTAACTGATAAAACTTATCATCAGATCATCTGTGAGACAGAAAGCCTGCTGCTCTGTGCAGAACAGTATTTCAGTATTAAGTTTGCCTTGTCTCCTAGAAAATACATTTATATTCACTTCATTTGCAACAGCAAATACATTTTGAAGGAAAGGTAATGCTGTCACATGTGTTATATATTCTGTTAACAAAACCTGAAAATTCTGTTCATTGTTGTAGTTTATAAAGTCAAAGAAACGCTGATACTGCACACATCAGTAAAAACTTACAGACACTTAGGGACCATTTTTGTCAAGTGGTTTCAGAGTAATCCCGGATTTTAATACATGCAGTTAAAGTTTCAAAACTGAGGTGAGGCATCTTCATCATCCCAACAGCAGCACTGTTCTGCCAGCTAGCAATTTGTTAGCATAGCATTAACACAATCCTGAGGTTTTGGTCATAGACTTTCCACGTCCACATACAACGTGCAAGGTACCCTGGGTGTGTTGGTTGTTGTCGATCTGGTCGCATATCATGCTGATATTAAAGGATGCCTTTTTTTGTTGGTTTCTGACACTGCAAGTCACTGCCCAAGCGTCAGATTTCGACGACTTCGGAGTGAGACTGGGCTCAGATTAGCACAACCCATCACCCCTCTGCCTCAGTTCCCGCTGCTTGGAGACTACTTTGTAAAGAGCACTTCTAGAGATGCACTTTGGCCACTGTAGCAACTTAAATTCAGCCAGTGCTGGGTCTAACTTGTGTAATGGCAGCAACAGAAACTTTGCTGATCCGGTGGGGGGTAAGGGGGTCGTACTGCAGGCGCTCAGTCTTGTGCTGGCTGAAATTGAGTTGTTACAGGTCACTAAGTAAAGGTACGTCTCCAGGCCGTCGATGTAAAATGTTAATCACAGAAACATAGCATGCGTTGTGGTCGGTGCTGGTTCTTTGGTGACATTAACAGTTAGCAGGTGTTGCACACTGTTAGTGCCATTGCAAACTGCTGGGCAGTACATGAATACAACACCTCATTCATTGATAAAAATGTTGTCTGTGAACATAATCCAGGCAGAGATTATGTGTGCCAGCGCAGCGTAATAATAATGAAAACAGTTTAGTAACATATAAATGTAGTTTGAAGGAAATGGTGTTGTATTTGTACATTTACGCACCATCAAAACAGAGTCCAGGTGTGTTTGACGCTGCTGGGCAGACTGACCAGTTTGACCCTCTGATCTCTGCTGCTGAACTCTGTGGAGCAAATATGATGATTTTAAAACATAAAGACTCACAGTGTTGGGAAGGCTGCTTTTAAAATACAATAGGTTGGCTGTTGGATCCTGATAGAAACACAAACACTGATGAAAATTATATTGAAAAGTTTAAATAATGAACAACAAAAATAACTTTAAACTCTTACCTTGGAATATCATAATGTGTTTCATCTTTAAACATTAAAGGTCGATCCATAGACAGGTCACTCTTGAGGGACACACAGCTGGGTTCAGGTCCAGGAGAATCTGCTCTCTCATGTTGGATCCTGACAGAAACACAAACACTGATAAATTCACAGCTTCACTGACGGTCTGCTGACACAACAGTGTTAATGTTGGCAGCTATTGTAGATCTAAGAACAGTCTTTAGAAGAAAATCACATTTTAGTCATTTTTATTCTTCACAATTTTAGTTGACGAAAAGTCATCACACTTTAGGACCACTCTGAGACCACAAATAATTTGAGATGACAAGACAATGAGTTCAGTAGTTCAGACAGGTGGATCTAACTGCTAACATCTAACTGCCAACAGCCACTGCTGCAAGTAACAAACTCCACAAATCCATTCAGCTGAATTACAGCTCACAGCTCGCGCCGACGGAAACATCCTGGTGCAGACTATTTACTGGAGTTTACCATGTTTTAAAACATGTTTCCAATATGTTTCATAAGATAAATGATCACTTTTCCTCTCATCTCTTTTTCAGTGTCCGACAGTTGGCCATGAACATTTTAGTCCTGTCTCATCAACAGAATTGAAACGTAAGTTTTTATTATCAAAGATCAATTTTTAGCACGTCAATGTCTCGTCTTTGTCATGGAATAAAAAGGAAACTGATAATATTTTAAGAATATATAAAATATAGAATATTTTAAAGACTGGTAATGACAAAATGTGAAAAAAAATTCTAACTGTTGATGAGAGGAGCGTCCATCTTTGAAGTAAAGTGGTCGATCCATAGACAGGTCACTCTTGAAAGACACACAGCTGGGTTCAGGTCCAGGAGAATCTGGTCTCTCGTGTTGGATCCTGACAGAAACACAAACACTGATAAATTCACAGCTACACTGACGCTCTGCTGACACAACAGTGTTAATGTTGGCAGCTATTGTAGATCTAAGAACAGTCTTTAGAAGAAAATCACATTTTAGTCATTTTTATTCTTCACAATTTTAGTTGACGAAAAGTCATCACACTTTAGGACCACTCTGAGACCACAAATAATTTGAGATGACAAGACAATGAGTTCAGTAGTTCAGACAGGTGGAGCTAACTGCTAACATCTAACCGCCAACAGCCACTGCTGCAAGTAACAAACTCCACAAATCCGTTCAGCTGAATTACAGCTCACAGCTCGCGCCGATGGAAACATCCTGGTGCAGACTATTTACTGGAGTTTACCATGTTTTAAAACATGTTTCCAATATGTTTCATAAGATAAATGATCACTTTTCCTCTCAACTCTTTTTCAGTGTCCGACAGTTGGCCATGAACATTTTAGTCCTGTCTCATCAACAGAATTGAAACGTAAGTTTTTATTATCAAAGATCAATTTTTAGCACGTCAATGTCTCGTCTTTGTCATGGAATAAAAAGGAAACTGATAATATTTTAAGAATATATAAAATATAGAATATTTTAAAGACTGGTAATGACAAAATGTGAAAAAAAATTCTAACTGTTGATGAGAGGAGCGTCCATCTTTGAAGTAAAGTGGTCGATCCATAGACAGGTCACTCTTGAAAGACACACAGCTGGGTTCAGGTCCAGGAGAATCTGGTCTCTCGTGTTGGATCCTGACAGAAACACAAACACTGATAAATTCACAGCTACACTGACGCTCTGCTGACACAACAGTGTTAATGTTGGCAGCTATTGTAGATCTAAGAACAGTCTTTAGAAGAAAATCACATTTTAGTCATTTTTATTCTTCACAATTTTAGTTGACGAAAAGTCATCACACTTTAGGACCACTCTGAGACCACAAATAATTTGAGATGACAAGACAATGAGTTCAGTAGTTCAGACAGGTGGAGCTAACTGCTAACATCTAACCGCCAACAGCCACTGCTGCAAGTAACAAACTCCACAAATCCATTCAGCTGAATTACAGCTCACAGCTCGCGCCGATGGAAACATCCTGGTGCAGACTATTTACTGGAGTTTACCATGTTTTAAAACATGTTTCCAATATGTTTCATAAGATAAATGATCACTTTTCCTCTCAACTCTTTTTCAGTGTCCGACAGTTGGCCATGAACATTTTAGTCCTGTCTCATCAACAGAATTGAAACGTAAGTTTTTATTATCAAAGATCAATTTTTAGCACGTCAATGTCTCGTCTTTGTCATGGAATAAAAGGAAACTGATAATATCTTAAGAAGATATAAAATATAGAATATTTTAAAGACTGGTAATGACAAAATGTGAAAAAAATTCTTACTGTTGATGAGAGGAGCGTCCATCTTTGAAGTAAAGTGGTCGATCCATAGACAGGTCACTCTTGAAAGACACACAGCTGGGTTCAGGTTCAGGAGAGTCTGACCTGTTGAACCCACACAGAGCTGTGAGTGTGAACAATGATGGTGGAGTGATTTCAGTCATGGACAGTTAGAGATCCTGGTCTCACCTCTGAGCTGTGGTCTGGCTGTCATGTTCCCCACACAGAGTGGTTTTAGAGGGAGGGCCTCCCTCCTCTCTGTCCTCACCCTGATTCATAGCAGAGTCCACACCTTCACACAGACACAACAACATACCGTCACTCAGTACAACAAGCTTCACAGCACAGCACACATCACTTCAGCTCAGTGACATGACACAAAGATTCAGGGGCTGAAACAGGATCTAATAAACACTTGATAAAGAAAAAAAACTTTGCTGTGTAAGTGCAAGTCAGTGTGCGGGCAGTTCTTTCCATGTTAAGCACTTTCTGCTGTGCCAACACACCTGATGACAGAAGCTGATCATCCTGGTGTGCGAAAGCCTCTTCAATACAAATATCTTTAAATATTTAAAGTATTACAAAGGTTGATCAGAGAGACACATGATGATTTTTGACTTCATCCATGCACCTCAGAGAGTTAACAGTCAAAAAATGAAAGCCTTCCAGATGAGCTGATCCAAAACCGTCAGACCAGTTCACATTCCACCTGCATTTTTCCACTAATGTGGGCTCAGATCACAAACTGCTGCTGGTTGTACCTGAGAAACACCAGCAACACTAAATCTCTCTAAAGTCATTGTTCTTTAACTCACAGATAAATCCTACAGAATATTTCAAACAGATATCTAGAATCAGTCAATCAGCATCCAGAACCCTTCCTCCTGTGCAGGTAAACAGTGACACAATGTGCAGTCAAACATGATCAGATTCCTCTGGTAGGATTCTCACCTGCTGAACTCACCTCAGGTCGACTTACAGACACTTTCCACCTTCATGTGTGGAGGAAACACTGGGAGAGAAGACGCTGCTCATTTCTTCCTCGTCAGTCCTGGTGTCTGTGTGCGTCTGATCTTAAGACGCTGTTACACCCTCATACCTTCACAGTCCATGACTGAAAAACACCAGTGAAAAGCAGTCTAACCGGTATGACGAACCAATACAACCACATATCAGACGATGTAGTTTTACTCTCTGTCCACCAGGTGGCGATGACTAACCATCTAATGACCTGACGATCAGCTCAGCACTGAGACGGTAACGGAGGAGCAGTAACTTGGATCAAATACAAATCTCACTGATGAAGGTTTAACTGTTATTTTGTACCTGGATTTTGAGCCTGACCTTGATGTGTCCACGTCACAGACACTTGTTTCATTTCATTTCATCATTTAATTGTTCCGCTCATGTTAATGCACAACAATCAAATTCACAATCAAAACAACGCTGACACATATTCCACGACCGAAAAAGAAATACATGAAAGAAATAGATGGTCTGTCAGTTATATTACTTAACAACTAACACTCAGTCTGATTATTCTTTCTCTTTGTGCAATTTCTTGAACTGAAAAATATTCATACAACCCTTTAAATCTTTCTGTAGAGAAGTACACTGAAGTCCACGTCTGCTTTAATGTAGTCCAAGCAAACTGGTGTTTCAAGTGAAATTGTCGTCTTTGAAATTAACTTTTGTCATCGCAAAGAAAAACTTTGTACCTTCATGTGTGGAGGAAACACTGGGAGAGAAGACGCTGCTCATTTCTTCCTCATCCATCCTGGTGTCTGTGTGCGTCTGATCTGAGGACGCCATCATACCCTCACAACTTCACAGTCCTTGACTGAAAAAAACAGAGTGACGTTAAAACCAGTCTAACCAGTGTCAGTGGTAGTGTACCAGAGGCTTTATGTCCTTAATCGTCTCCTTACCTACCTGTGACACTTGTTATTTTATCTGATGAGGGTTGACCTTGAGACAGTGTCGTACCTTTCTACTTTACCAATCAGATGGCATAGTTCCACAAACTGTCCACTTGATGGCGCTGACTAACTACTTAATGTGTTCAAGTTCAGCTCAGATCAGAAAGATGTCATGTAAGAGAAGCAAAAATCTCAGCGATGAGACAAAATGTGAGATTTGTACTTATTTACATTCATTCATTCATGCATGCTCGTGGGGGGTGGAGCCTTTCCTGTCTGACACTGGGCGGGAAGCCGGTTCACCCTGGATTGTTCAAAATGCTTTTGCTACTTGTCGTACAGTGAGTTAAACTGCTAGCTAGGTGGTGTCAGTAAGATGAATTTAATGACTGAATTGTGGAGAATCTAACAGAGCTAAGATGTGCAGCGTGTCTATATTGACAAAAGTTGAAACATTTCTCTGTGTGAGGCCTGAGCTAAGTAGCTCCAACGATTAGCCGACAGACGACAATCAGATCTGGGGTGGAAGTAAGAGCTGCATTTATCTGTCAAAATGTGTGGCTGCATGAGTTTGATTGTGAATCGGCTTTTATAAAACATTTTATGGAAAACGTACAAGTTTTTTCACTTGGAGCTCTGTTACATGGAGGCTGTTCACCACTAAACATTGTAGTTAGTCTGAGTTACTCAGCTGAGGAGGTATTTGTGTGTGTGTGTCTCTCTATGTGTGTCTGTGTGTCTCTATCTTAACAGGTGTAAAGTCGGACACATTGTGTTACTGTCAGTATGTGATGTCACATTCAGGTCAATATGTCCAGCTGCTGTTGGTCGATAGCTTTGAGTCTGAACATGCAGTACCTTTGAGGCTATTCCGGAGAATACTCTGTACAGCAATTTCATTGTTTTTGATTGTTGCAATAATAATAAACACACATTTGCAAAGCATGAAATGTGTCCCCTCCCATGTTGATACAAGTATTAAAACCTTGAAAAATATCTCTTTAAGGTACATTTAGAAAAAAATGTGTGATTGCAATTAAATATTTTCATTGATTGACAGCCTTACTGTATATATCTTATCATTTTGCCATTTTAATGACCCTTGACCTAAAAAACGACCTTTAAATTAAACATACCCGATAATAATGAAGGACATTATGTATATTTCTCTCTTTATGAGGCAGTTTGACTCTTTAGAGTTTTGCACTCATCAGGTTTGGGGTGTCACCTTCACCTGAGGGAAAAGAAATAAACCAAATGAATCAGTTTCATAAACAGGAACTGGAATTCTTATCGACACAGAGACCTTCTGCTCCGACGAACACACACAGACGACTTCTTACTGATAAATGAGGACATTTATTTGCAGCTAAATGCCGACTTATAACTGAATAAATGAGACAGTAATAATATGTACATGATGAAGAAAATACACCAGACTTTAAATGGTGGGATAAACGTTGGTGAAAGTGACGTGAAACATGTGATCAAGTTATTACAAAGAGTTTTAATTAAACAGTGAGATACCAGGTCAGCAGCTGGCAACCTTTACTATCAAAAGAGTTATTTCTGACCCCAAATTTTAAAATCAGCTTGGAGCCACAAAACATATTTCAGCTTTATAATGAACATGAAACAGACCACTGTGTCTGAATTAGGCTATCAGCGTTACCATTAGGTCTAAATAAACATTCATTAATATATTTTACGACAAGGTGGCTACTCTGCAGTGAGCTACTTACTAATCTGTCCACCCTTTTTTAAAGTCTCTATTTTTATTTTTCATTTTTGTATTTGTAATCCGTAACTAGCCTAACAAAGGGACTTGAGATGAGCCACCGTACTGAGGTTTGACAAAATTTAGAGGAAAAAGCGCCACCCAGTAGACGTAGGTACATTAAGTTGATGAAATGTTAAACACAAAATAAAATCTGTTTAAAGGCTTCACATTTTTACAGTTGGATCATGTAAAGATTTCTTTGGGTCTATAAAAAAACCCAAACTAAACTGTAAAAAGAAAAACATTTTTCACTCTATATGATTTTTTGTTGAAGCCACAGAGACGTCGCTCAATCAACTGCTCTAAGAGAAATTAATACTTAATTATCTGACATCACCGTCCATCACAGGAAAGAATGATGAAATGATTAATTCCTCTGACTGAAATGTGTATTTGTTTACCTCAGGTAGTGCTTCCTGATTCCACTGAATTCAATATTGAGTTTTACACAAACTTTCATACATCAGCATGATCCATTAATCCTGAATATAATTATATATAAATACAAACAAAACATCCTGAAAGCTCAAAGTTCATCAACAGTTATGATTCAGAACATCGTTCAGTGTTAAATCAGATTCTTCATTATGTGACATTCAGAGCTGTTGACAGTAAAACAGACGGTTAAATACTTCCAATAAAGTGATCAAATATTAAATCCTAGATGGTGATAATGTTGCAGAATGTAATAACTGTGAATTTCTGTGATGAACCCGTTTTATATTGTACAAATATCAAAGTTAGTCCATTCTTTAGAAAAACGTGCTGAGTAATATGAGCTGGATAACATCACTTTAATTCAGACACCACAGATACGAAAGGTTGGGGGGTTTACGGGTCCTCCGCCAGAGAAAAGTCAGAAAAGCCCATTTTTTGGGAGCAGATCTGACAGCAGATGCTGCAGATGTTGTTGTTGGGTGTTGTGCGTTTATCATCATTTTATCATCTGTGTGCTCTGTTAATGTAGCATTACATCTCTACCTCAGCAAGACAGCCTCATGGTTGTTCCTTCTTTACACAGGCACTGCCACTCTGCAGCCGCCTCTGAACATTGTACAGCAGTGACCCACAGCAGGAACAGGACAGCAGCTCACATTCCCATCGTCACACCTGTCCTTACTCGCTGTAAAGCACACGTCTCCTCTCCGCCTCTCCCGTAGTCTTCTGCTCCATCAGATGTCCTTATAGAAAAAGAGTCACCTGGTTCAATGGTGCTGTCCAGGATTTAGCCAAGTTTGAATGAATCAAAGGAAATTACAGTTCCTGTTGAAAACTGATGCAGCACAGAAGTTTTTTTTTACAATGTCTGTACAATGGCTCATAGGATGCTAGCTCAGCTGGTGTCCATTCTCCTTCTTTTTTTCAGTGTTTATGTTGATGTCTGAAAACCAAAAAGCGGGCTAGAAGTCGGTAGAATGAAAGTTTACAGATTGGTGAGTTGATGTCCTCATCCTGATTAGTGACTCGCAGCCACACATCACCACCACCACCACCACCACCACCACTTGCAAAATGGACTCAAGAGCATAAATTTAGTACAAATTTAGCTGAGATGGCAGAGAGGTGAGTGGAACACCTTATGTTGTAATATTAACTTTGGCTAAAAACACTCCAGCGGCCATATTCACGTGAGTAAGGCTAAAAATTCACTTCACCTTTGAACACAAACAAAGTGTGTGCCACTGCTTGCAACATTGAATCACAACAGCTGAGTTGTGATGATAAAACCATGTTATCCAACCAGTTTTACAAATAAACATCATTTCCATAAAAAAATTAATCTTAAAGCGATTCTGTAGATATACCAATGTTATCAGTGTAAGTTGTTTGTGTGTGACAGCGCACGCTATGGACAGTGATTTCAGCAGCTGTCCTCAGTCAGTATCGTGTGTTTTCATACACAGGACAGATTGTTCTTCCTACAGTGAACACAGAGTCACTGAGGAACCAAGCAACGCCTCAGACTTAAGCCCAAACCTGAACCCAGTATAAAGAGGTTCAGTGAAGGTGGTGTTGAAGGTGTGGAGGTGGATCAGTGAGCCAGAGGAGACTCTGTAGAAGGACAGAGTGCCGGCAGGACAGTCCACATACACTGCTACTCTACCAGAGGAGGAGGAGGAGGGACAAAAAAAGGAGGGGGAAGGCATAAATGAATTTCTCGTATGGTGCCAAACAGAGTAACAATCCTTGGCGCATTTCAGACTCCAGGACTGATTATTTCCTCTAACTGAGCTTTCATCACTGTCTGCACTCCTTCCAGTTTCTCTGTAAGTTACTGCAACATAAACTTTCCCTTTCCACTCCACCTCCCAGTAACAGCGACCAGTCAGAGCGTTTTCTGCACAGCAGCTGAGTTTGTTTAAATCTATCTGGATGATCAGAATGCCGCCGCCCCTCTTTCACCAGCGTCACCTTCCTGTTGTTGTCGGACAGTTTGAGGTTTCTGTCAACTGTGTCTGTGTCCAGTGTGAGTTCACAAAAATCTGGTGGAGAGGAGACACAACACAGTATCAGGTTATCAGCTTTGATGTTTATTTATATGTTAATAATCACAATGAACTTTTAGATTAGTATTGAAAATTACACTCTAAAGCCCAGTCCAGACCAAAGACTTGTGACAAGATGAATTGAAATTGAAACTACTGTCAACGCTTTGTTCTGTAATGTTCTATAAAGCTGTCGGTTCACAGGAAGTGACCACGATGAGACGGTGTATCATCTCTAGTCAACAACTCTCTGTACTTCTGATCTGTAACGTTGACAGGAAGTGACCATGAAGAGACGGTGTATCATCTCTAGTTAACAACTCTCTGTGCTTCTTATCTGTAACGTTGACAGGAAGTGACCACCATGAGACGGTGTATCATCTCTAGTCAACAAGCTCATGACTAGGGACTTCTCACTTTGGTATTACAGGGACCAAATGGCTTGTAGCAATGACCAGCCCCATGATCAAGGTCTGGCTACCAGACGCTGGCTGCTCAGCCCACCCCCTGAGGTCTGGTTCTAGAGGGGGGCCCCGATTTCCCTGTACCGGGCAAGGAACTCAAGCTCTGATTTCATTGTGTCATCAGGGTTTCTTAAATCGCTCTCAGTCTGATCCCTCTCCTTGAACCACTCTGCCTTAGGAGACCCTACCAGGAGCTTCAAACAACACAGGCCACAGGATCATGGTGATACACAAACCCCTCCACCACGTTAAAGTGCCGATTTTATATGGTTCTGATTAGCAGCTTTATTTCTATGAGTGTACATAAAGATTGTATTCTAAATGGCGAATGGTAAATGGACTCATGTTTGTTTAACCCCTTTCTAATCTTTCCAACCACTCAAAGCGCTTTTACTTTACATGTCACATTCACCTATTCACACCGGTGGCTGAGGCCACCATACAAGGAACCACATGCTCATCATATTCACACACACACAACCGCTGGGAGCAATTTGGGGTTCAGTAACTTGCCCAAGGATACATCGTTATGCAGACTGGAAGAGCCGAGGACTGAACCACCAATCTTTAGATAAGGTTGTTGTAAACATTAAGAATGGCACATTTGTTGAACCATCTATTTTCTTTCAGGGTTCAATGAAGAACAATTACACAACTGTGGACTTTTAAATGCGTGTTGATCTCTTCTCATGAATAAAACTAAATCCATACTTACACTTTCTCAAACCAGGTGTCAGTCTCTGTTCTCCACCATGGTCCATCCTGGAAGAGGAAATACAGTCAGACCAGTGTATTCTCTTGGATTATTGAAACAGACATATTTTATGATGTTTTACAGTTTTCCAGTGTAACAGACAAACAGTGTGTCAAACTCCTATTGTCTTGTCATACCTGAGAGTGTCCAGTCTCCAGTTTGGATTCTTTAATCCAGCAGAGAGCATCGTGATTCCTGTGTCTCCTGGATGATTGTAGCTCAGGTCCAGTTCTCTCAGGTGGGAGGGGTTGGAGCTCAGAGCTGAGACCAGAGCAATACAGCCTTCCACTGTGACCAGACATCCTGACAGTCTGGAAAAAAGTAAATTGTTGAGAGAGAGCACACAGCTATTGTTGTGAGGCGCTAACCCACAGACAAAGATACAAAACTAGAACAGGAAAGCCACACACTCAAAACTCTGATGCATTTATTTCAGCTAAGAAAGATGATTCAGAGTGAGCTGCTTTCCTATTCCATTTTTTGAACCATGTTTCAGAAAATAATAAAAGAAAAATAATCTTCCAGATGTCGTCTCTTCTTCAACATTAACCTGAGTGTAAAACAATATTTGAATTATCAACTGGCAACAAAGTCTGACCTGAGAGTTTCCAGTTCACAGTGTGGACTCTGCAGTCCAATGGAGAGCAACTTCACTCCTGAATCCTGCAGGTCGTTGTTACTCAGGTCCAGGTCTCTCAGACTGGAGGACTGGGAGCTGAGAACTGAGGACAGAGCTTCACAGCTTCTCTCTGACAAGTTACAGTTTGTTAGCCTGGGGAAGAATTAGCAATGAACACAATTTTTTTGTTATGTACAAAATTAGACACATTTGTATTGTTCATAAATCCACTTACAGAGCTTTGTTGGAGGCTTTGACCACTGGCAGCAGCCTCAGAAGAGCCTCATTTGAAGCAGAATATTTCTTCAGGTCAAACACGTCCAGATCCTCTTCTGATGACAGTAAGATGAAAACCAGAGCCGACCACTGAGATGTAGACAGTTTATCTGTGGAGAGACGTCCTGAACTCAGGGACTGTTGGAGCTCCTTCACTAGAGAACGATCATTCAGTTCATTCAGACAGTGGAACAGATTGATGCTTCTCTCTGCAGACAGATTTTCACTGATCTTTTTCTTGATGTACTTTACTGTTTTGGGGTCTGTCTGGGAACTACGATCTGTCTGTGTCAGTAGACCTTGTAGATGTTTCTGATTGGTCTGCAGTGACAGACCCAGGAGGAAGCGGAGGAACAAGTCCAGGTGTCCATTTCGACTCTGTAAGGCCTTGTCCACAGCACTCTGGTAGAGCTGGGTTAGTGTAGGTTTGTCTCTGAAGACTTTGGGCCGCCGGGAGGTGCCTGTTTGTTCTTCTGCCATCAGGTTGACTCCAGAGTTGTTGAACTTCCGATGGACGTGAAGAGCAGCCAGAAACTCCTGAACACTCAGATGGACGAAGCAGAACACCTTGTCCTGGTACAGTCCTCTCTCCTCTTTAAAGATCTGTGTGAACACTCCTGAGTACACTGAGGCTGCTGATATCGATGCCACACTCTGTCAGGTCTGATTCATAGAAGATCAGGTTGCCTTTTTGCAGCTGCTTAAAAGCCAGTTTTCCCAGAGATTTAATCATCTTCCTGATCTCTGGACTCCAGTGTGGATCTGACTCAGCTCCTCCATCATACTTGATGTACTGCACTTTGGTCTGAACCACCAGGAAGTGGATGTACATCTCAGTCAGGGTCTTGGGCAGCTCTCTTCCTTTCTGATCCCTATCACATCCTCCAGAACTGTAGCAGTGATCCAGCAGAAGACTGGGATGTGGCACATGATGTGGAGGCTTCGTGATGTCTTGATGTGGGAGATGATTCTGTTGGCCTGCTCCTTATCTCTGAATCTCTTCCTGAAGTACTCCTCCTTCTGTGGATCAGTGAACCCTCTGACCTCCGTCACCATGTCAACACACCCAGGAGGGATCTGATTGGCTGCTGCAGGTCGTGTGGTTATCCAGAGGCGAGCAGAGGGAAGCAGTGTCCCCCTGATGAGGTTTGTCAGCAGCACATCCACTGAGGTGGACTCTGTAACATCGGTCAGGATCTCATTGTTGTGGAAGTCCAGAGGAAGTCGACACTCATCCAGACCGTCAAAGATGAACACAACCTGGAACTCTTCAAACCTGCAGATTCCTGCTTCTTTGGTTTCAGTAAAGAAGTGATGAACAAGTTCCACCAAGCTGGACTTTTTCTCTTTCAGCACATTCAGCTCTCGGAAGGTGAATGGAAATGTGAACTGTATGTCCTGGTTGGCTTTGTCTTCAGCCCAGTCCAGAGTGAACTTCTGTGTTAAGACTGTTTTCCCAATGCCAGCCACTCCCTTTGTCACCACTGTTCTGATTGGTTTGTCTCTTCCAAGTGAGGCTTTAAAGATGTCTTCTTGTCTGATGGTTGTTTCTGGTCTGTCTAATTTCCTGGAGGCTGTTTCAATCTGTCTGACCTCATGTTCATCATTGACCTCTGCAGTCCCTCCCTCTGTGATGTAGAGCTCTGTGTAGATCTGATTCAGAAGGGTTGGGTTTCCTGCTTTAGCAATCCCCTCAAACACACACTGGAACTTCTTCTGCAGGTTAGACTTCAGTTTACGTCGGCACACTGCAGCAACAGTCCCTGAATCAACAAAGAATTAATTAATCTGTGTATGTTACAATCAGTCTTACAAATTGCTTACAAAGCTCTGAGAGGCCCTGCTCCAAGTCATGCATCTGATCTGTTATTGACCAATGTCCTCTTTACTCCCCATGTCCCTTGCACTCGAAGATCCTCGGATGTGTTGCTCCTTGTTTTTCCACAGTCCAGATTAATTCACAAAGGTGATAGAGTCTTTTCAGTCAGAGCTCCTTAACTTTTTATGACAATCATATTTAGCATAATGTTACTATCTCTAATGTCTGTTTATTTCATCTGGATTATTGGCTCCATGATACTAAGTAGCTTAATGTTTGCTCATAGCTACAGGCAGCTAACTAACCTCAGCTAAGGTTATAGTTAGCTTGTTGGCTGCTCCTGCACTGTTCTTGGCTAGTAGAGAACATTTTGTACTGTTACATCAATTAATACCATTTGTCATAAATTACATTAGCTGGTGAATTTACTGGTAATTTGGCAAGCTAGCTATAATATCCACTAATATTAACAGCAGATACCGTAAATATATAGATATCGCTGCCATCCTGTGGGCCCACCACCTGCAGGGATTGGTATCGGGGACAGGTGCATTGTGTGCCGGGAGGCAGACAGGGGCGGGGCCCTGGGTGTGCTGATTCCCAGCGTTGCGGCCTTGCTCTGGGGACGTGGAATGTCACCTCTCTGGTGGTGAGGTGGAGCGCTACCAACTAGATGTAGTTGGGCTTATCTCCATGCACAACACTGGTTGTGGAACCTAACTCCTGGAGAGGGGCTGGACTCTTGCTTTTTCCAGAGTTGCCAAGGGTGAGAGGCGCTGGGCGGCTGTGGGAACACTCACAAGCCCCTGGCTGAGCGCAGCCATTTTGGGTTCTCCCCGGAGAACAAGAGGGTCGTCTCGATGCAACTATGAGTCACAAAGAGAAGGTCTCTGACTTCGGTGTTGTTGCACCGAACAGCAGCACAGAGTACCCGGCCTTTTTGGAGTCTCTTGGCAGTGTCTTGGAAGAGGTGCCCGCTGGGGACTACATAGTTCCTCTGGGGGACTTCAACGCTCATGTGGCCAATGACAGAGAAACCTGGAGGGGGTTGATTGGGAGGAATGGCCTGTCTGACCTGAACCTGGTGGTGTTTTGTTATTGCACTTCTGTGCGAGCCAAGGACTGGCCGTAACAAATACCATGTTCGAGCACAGGGAGGTTCATAAGTGTACCTGGTACCAGAACACCCTTGACCAAAGATTGATGATTGACGATGCGGCTGTGTGTGTCTTAGTCACTCAGGTGAACAGAGGAGCAGAGCTGCCAACTGATCACCACCTGGTGGTGAGTTGGATCAGATGGCGGGGGAAGTTGCTGGACAGACCTGGTAAACCCAAACATGTAGTAGGGTTAACTGGGAATGTCTAGCTGAGGCCCCTGCCCATGGGGTCAAGTCCCACCTGCATCCTGAGGGAGGTTGGGGATATGGAATCTGTGTGGTCCATGTTCAAAGGTTCCATTGTGGAGGCGGCTGCTGGGAGCTGTGGTCTGAAGGTTGTCTGTGCCTGTTGTGGCAGCAACCTGAGACTGAGGGAGACTGTCAGGCTGAAAAAGGAGGCCTTTTGGGTCTGGCTGGCCCAGGGGTCTCTGGAAGCAGCAGACAGGTACCGGTTTCAAAACAGGGGACCGTAGGGTGTGCCCCAAGTGTTGGGGTATTATACTGCTCAGCCTCCCGGGTAAAGTTAACTCCAGGGTGCTTGAAAGGAGGCTCCAACCGACTGTCGAACCTTGGATTCAGGAGGAGCAATGCAGATTCCATTCTGGCCATGGAACAGTGGATCAGCTCTGGAGGGGTTGTGGGAGTTTGCCCATCCAGTCTACATTTGCTTTGTGGACTTGGAGCAGGCTTACGCTGGCGTCCCTCAAGGGGTCTTGTAGAGGGCTATTGCGGGAATATGGGGTACCGGGCCTGCTGCCATTCGGCCCCGGTATGACCAAAGTGAGAGCTGTATCTGCATACTCGGCGTGTGAGTGTCAGTGAGTGTTGGCCTCCGCCTTGAGGAAAATGCTGCTGGAGAAAGGGATGTTTGGGGTACTTTGCTTGGCCTGCTGCCCTTGCAACCCGGCCTCAGGTGAGCGGAAGTGGATGGATAAATGTAAAACTCAACCATGTTCCCTAATTTTCTCTTTCCATCATGTGAAAACTGTTAAAATCCACTTACTGCTCTGCAGACAGTCAGCCAGCTCCTCCTGGTTCATCCTCCTCAGGGAGTTCAGTGTGATCTTCAGAAACGCCTCTCTGCTGCTCCTCCTCTGCTCTTCATACACACCGTCCAATGCCTCCTCATCCTCACTCTGACTCTCTAAGCATTCTGGGTAATCTGAACTCAGAAATTTCTGGATCTTCTTCAACTCGTTCTTCACAAAATTGATAATGTGCTCCTCCAGCAGCTGGAACAGAATAAAATGTAAACTTTAACTGGTAGAAGTCGATATCAGATCGTCTGTGAGACAGAGAGCCTGGAGCATGGAGACTGGATCAGGATGATAGTTCAGTAATTAGTTTTGTGGCTGCTGTAATTAGCAGTAGTAGCTTTGCTTTTATATTTACAAACCATAAATATGGAGTCCAGGTTTGTTTGATACTGCTGGGCAGGCTGATCACTGGGAAGTGGATTACATCTGTGAAGCAAACAAACATACAGAAGTTGTTCCATTATGATTATTGGGAACTTTTGGTTCAAAACTTTAAAATGGCAGAAGTAATTAATGATTATTAAAAACATTAATAATTATGCTAAATAATGGGATTTTATTAACATTAAATCAACTTGTGGGGCACCATTCCCAAAAAGGGAAACACGATAGCCAGTTATTAACATTAGTCTCATAAAGTATATATAAAGAATCTGAATTCTCTGAATAACAATTAAACACAACAAATATTACCAAAATTACTCTTCAAAAATAGAATGGTTTTGGAGTCTGTGACATAGCTGGGGATTGCTATTCATTCACTCTTCTGCAATATTTAACAGACCTGCAGATGTCAGAACAAAATGGCTGCCTGCGTGGCCTCTAAAAACTACAAAAGAAGATGGCCAAATCACAGTAGCAGAGATTCTGGCTCACCTCATGTGATTGGTCAGAACAAAGACGTGAGAATGGAAGCCTAAGTTCCCTCTCTGCATGTGTAGCTGGGTGTAAAATATATGTGTGTGATCTGTGTTATATTAAAGGTGCCGGGTTAGTACAAAGGGATTTTAGATTGCATGCAAGTCTGTCTGTGTGAAGCATTAGCACATAACAATACATTCCCAAAAAACATTGCATTAGCAAACTTTAGCAAAGCTAACTGCTCAACAAACCATCAAATGATATTTTAATGTCCTCTGATGGTGACGACTGTTCTGTGTTAGGACTTCTGGATCTTAGTTCTGTGTTCAACACAGTGGATCATCAAATTAATCAGGTTGCGTGACTGCATTGGCCTATCAGGCAAAGCATCAGACTGGTTGAATCCCATCTCACTGACAGGAGTTTCTCTGTCTCTATTGGAGACTTTGTATCTGATTCCTCTCCACTGTCCTGGGTGTCCCGCAGGGCTCAGTTCATGGGCCTCTGTTATTCTCTCTATATTTGCTATTATTGGGACAAATGATAAACAGATTTAACACTGCATATCATATATATGCAGATGATATCCAGTTCCACTTCTCGTTCAAACCTAATGAGCCTTTCAGGTTATCTAGGATCCTTGACTGCCTTCATGTGATCAGGGTCTGGACCACAGAAAATGTTTTACAGGTCAGTGCTGATGAGACGGAGGTTCTAGTTGTTGGTCTCTCTCATTATGCAAAATATTGGGCCCTCTTTGCTGCTCACTCAAACCTTTGAATTGAGGGGTTATATTTAATTAATGGACGTCATTTGATAGCCAAGCTAATTTTTTGGTTTGTTTTCTTTTTGCAAATAGTATCACTAGTTTGCACTTTTAACTACGTGGCTCATGTCGTCACTTTATCTTCCGTTTTCTTTCTTGTTGTATATTGCCCTTGTGAAGCACTTTGTGACCTTTGTCTGAGAAAAGCACTGTATAAACAAATTTTTACTCATGTACTTAACAGACAGAATCATTTTATGTTCTTACCTTTTGTCAGTGGACTGGTGTCCACCTGTGAAATCAATATATCTTTGCACAGACTGCTCACTTTTCATTGAGACACAGCTGGGTTCAGTTTCAGGTACAGACCTAAAAGAGTCTGGTATCTGATGGTGGATCCTGATAGAATCACAAACACCAATAAATGTACAGATATACTGAAATTCTGCTGAACATTATGTTGACTTTTGAATGTTTTAATGCTGATAACAACAAACTGAGATGAACTATTACTTTTGATCTTTGAATCAGACTTCCAGATTGATAGTTCACTGTGTTTTATGAGATTGAGTTCATTGATTGGCTATCATTTTTACTTTTCCATGAATGATGCCCCATGAGTCACATTATTTAACAAAACAAATACTTATTATTAATAATTTCTGCCATTTTAATACTTTGAACCACAAGTTCCCAACAACTGCTGATTCATTACGAGGTCTGGTTACAACACTTTGTTGATATGGTAATGGCTATTCTCTCTACATCTCACACTGACTGGACACCTTCCAATCCATCAGTTTACATCACCTGATGGATTTGATCAGTAAAATGAAGCTGTCTTCTTCCCCTGTGGACATAATTCCATCATCTCTATTTTCAGAAGTTTGGCTGATTATTGGTCCCACTGTGCTTTCTATTGTTAACTCCTCCTTGTCTACAGGATGTGCCGTTCCTATTTTAAACAAGCTGCAATTCAGCCAATATTGAAGAAAACTATCTTAGATATTGCTCTGCTCAAGAACTATAGACCTATTTCTAAACTACCGCTGTTGTCTAAAATGTTAGAGAAAATTGTTGCCAATCAACTCACAACTGCGTTGGAGAGACACAATATTCACAACAAGTTTTAGTCAGGGTTTAGGAAACAGCAGTTTACTGAAACTTTACTTCTGAGAGTTTCAAATGATATTTTAATATCCTCTGATGGTGGTGACTGTTCTGTGTTAGGACTTCTGGATCACAGTTCTGCATTCGACACAGTGGATCGTCAAATCCTCATTAACAGGTTGCGTGATTGCATTGGCCTATCAGGCAAAGCATCAGACTGGTTTGATCCCATCTCACTGACAGGAGTTTCTCTGTCTCTGTTGGAGACTTTATATCTTAATCCCTCTCCACTGTCCAGTGGTGTCCCGCAGGGCTCAGTTCATGGGCCTCTGTTATTCTCTCTATATTTGCTATTATTGGGACAAATAATCAACAGATTTAACACTGCATATCATATATATGCAGATGATATCCAGCTCCACTTCTCGTTCAAACCTAGTGAGCCTTTCAGGTTATCTAGGATCCTTGACTGCCTTCATGTGATCAGGGTCTGGACCGCTGAAAATGTTTTACAGGACAGTGCTGATAAGACGGAGGTTCTAGTTGTTGGTCTCTCTCATTATGCAAAATATTGGGCCCTCTTTGCTGCTCCCTCAAACCTTTGAATTGAGGGATTATATTTGATTAATGGACGTCATTTGATAGCCAGATTTATTTTTTTAATTTGTTTTCTTTTTGCAAATAATACCACTAGTTTGCACTTTTAACTATGTGGCTCATGTAGTCACTTTATCTTCCATGTTTTCTTTCTTGTTGTATATTGTCCTTGTGAAGCACTTTGTGACCTTTGTCTGAGAAAAGCACTGTATAAACAAATGTTTCTTATGTACTTAACAGACAGAAACATTTTACGTTCTTACCTTTTGTCAGTGGACTGTTGTCCACCTTTGAAAACAATATATCTTTCCACAGACTGGTCACTTTTCATGGACACACAGCTGGGTTCAGGTTCAGGTACAGACCTAAAAGAGTCTGGTATCTCATGTTGGATCCTGATAGAATCACAGACACTGATAAATGTATAGATACACTGAAATTCTGCTGAACATCATGTCAACTTTTGAATGTTTTTATACTGATAACAACAAACTGAGATACAATTTTTTCATTATTATTTTGGTATATATTATTTTGATTCATTAGCCACAACATGCCTCAAACATGTGATCAGGGTCTGGACCACTGAAAATGTTATGGTCAGTGCTGATGAGACGGAGGTTCTAGTTGTTGGTCTCTCTCATTATGCAAAATATTGGGCCCTCTTTGCTGATTAATGGACGTCATTTGATAGCCAAGATAATTTTTTGGTTTGTTTTCTTTTTGCAAATAGTATCACTAGTTTGCACTTTTAACTATGTGGCTCATGTAGTCACTTTATCTTCCATGTTTTCTTTCTTGTTGTATATTGCCCTTGTGAAGCACTTTGTGACCTTTGTCTGAGAAAAGCACTGTATACACAAATTTTTCTTATGTACTTAACAGACAGAAACATTTTATGTTCTTACCTTTTGTCAGTGGACTGGTGTCCACCTTTGAAAACAATATATCTTTGCACAGACTGGTCACTTTTCATTGAGACACAGCTGGGTTCAGGTCCAGGTACAGAAGAGTCTGGTCCCTCATGTTGGATCCTGAAAGAATCACAACCACTGATAAATGTATAGATACACTGAAATTCTGCTGAACATTATGTTGACTTTTGAATGTTTTAATGCTGATAACAACAAACTGAGATGAACTATTACTTTTGATCATCAGACTTGTGTCCATCTTTGAATCAGACTTCCAGATTGATAGTTCACTGTGTTTTATGAGATTGAGTTCATTGATTGGCTATCATTTTTACCTTTCCATGAATGGTGCCCCATGAGTCACATTATTTAACAAAACGAATACTTATTATTAATAATTTCTGCCATTTTAATACTTTGAACCACAAGTTCCCAACAACTGCTGATTCATTACGAGGTCTGGTTACAACACTTTGTTGATATGGTAATGGCTATTCTCTCTACATCTCACACTGACTGGACACCTTCCAATCCATCAGTTTACATCACCTGATAGATTTGATCAGTAAAATGAAGCAGTCTTCTTCCCCTGTGGACATAATTCCATCATCTCTATTTTCAAAAGTTTGTCTGATTATTGGTCCCACTGTGCTTTCTATTGTTAACTCCTCCTTATCTACATAGTATCACCAGTTTGCACTAGTGGCTCATGTAGTCACTTTATCTTTTATGTTTTCTTTCTTGTTGTATATTGCCCTTGTGAATCACTTTGTGACCTTTGTCTGAGAAAAGCACTGTATAGACAAATGTTTCTTATGTACTTAACAGACAGAAACATTTTACGTTCTTACCTTTTGTCAGTGGACTGTTGTCCACCTTTGAAAACAATATATCTTTCCACAGACTGGTCACTTTTCATGGACACACAGCTGGGTTCAGGTTCAGGTACAGACCTAAAAGAGTCTGGTCTCTCATGTTGGATCCTGATAGAATCACAGACACTGATAAATGTATAGATACACTGAAATTCTGCTGAACATCATGTCGACTTTTGAATGTTTTTATACTGATAACAACAAACTGAGATACAATTTTTTCATTATTATTTTGGTATATATTATTTTGATTCATTAGCCACAACATGCCTCAAACATGTGATCAGGGTCTGGACCACTGCAAATGTTATAAAGATCAGTGCTGCAACAACATATTTGTATGTAGTATGTATGAAGAATATAAATGAAAGAAACAGTCAGATAAGCAGACAATAAAATAAATATATGTAATCCTTTCACAGTCGGCTCGTTCTGCGTTAATTACCACCAGAGCAACAAAGCAGAAAAGATAACTCTGACATGCTTGTAAATGAGGATGAAAGGAGCATTAACCCAAAGATAACATGTCTCAAGAGCTTATGATTTGGTTATTAACTTTTTGGTACAAACAGACTTAACATAAGACGAAAAGGTGATACTGCTGTGTGAAGATAACATTCAAAATCACCATAAAGTAACTAGACACCCATGAAAGTTTGTCATTTTGGTGTATTAACAAACTGGTATAAATAAATACACAGATGTGTCAACGTTACAGTCTGTAAAAGTCTATGAAGAATGTACGTTGGAGCTCAGAGGAGTTAATCTGTTACTTACGACACTGCATCATACTGATTACGGTAAATCCAGAGGCCGCTGTCTAACGAGGTCCTTCACAGCAAAAAAACAAAGGAAAATTAAATCCAATCCGACCGACAGAAACTCCACTGCAAAGCTAGCTAACGGCTACTGAGCTAATTTTAGCCATTTCAAAGGACATGTTCTTTACAAATGCAGATAAATCAGACAATGAAACGAGAATACTACATATTGCAAACAGAAATAGGCGGCATTGTCATGTATCACGTGAGTAAATAAATAAAGATACAGATGAAAATAAAGACAAACAGGGTACAAGCATAAAGGTGAAGAGGTGTATTCAGTCAGAGGATTCAGGGAGGAAAGTTACATAATTTTCCATAATATATGGATATATCAGTATCAGTTATCAGCCAAATGAGTTGTTACCGGCATATCAGCAAAATCCAATATGGTGCATGCCTATTACATGGCCTTTTTTAAGACCAAATAGGGAAAAAAAGAGTAACACATAAAGAACATAAGGGGACCACAACAAATAAATCAGACCTCATCTCAGGACAGATGGATAGTGACGCACATGAACATTATACATTCTTACCTGTGGGCAGCAAAGCGTTTTATGGGCATTTTTCTCTTCAGAGACCAGTCACTCTTGATGGACACACAGCTGGGTCCAGCTCCAGCTCCAGGTCCAGGTCCAGGTCCAGGTCCAGGACAGTCTGGTCTCTCATACTGGATCCTGAAAGAATCACAAACACTGAAAAATTCACATTACACTGAAATTTTAATTTAAAAAAGTGTTGTTAGCTTTTAAATGTTTTATTACTGTGCAGAGCCCCTAAAGTCCAAAAAGGTGATCATTTTTATCTTGTTTGTAAAAGATAAAAAAGATAAAATATGACAGAGCTGTGAGTGTGAACAATGATGGTGGAGTGATTTGAGTCATGGACAGTTAGAGATCCTGGTCTCACCTCTGAGCTGTGGTCTGGCTGTCATGTTCCCCACACAGAGTGGTTTTAGAGGGAGGGACACCCTCCTCTCTGTCCTCACCCAGATTCATAGCAGAGTCCACACCTTCACACAGACACAACAACATGCAGTCACTCAGTACAACAAGCTTCACAGCAGCACAGCACACATCACTTCAGCTCAGTGACATGACACAAAGTTTCAGGGGCTGAAACAGGATCTAATAAACCCCAAAATGTGTCCCAGCCTCCAGATTCACCCAGAAATACAGTCTGTTGACCATCAGCGCATTATGAAACATTGGGCCCCTGGGCACAGGTATGCAAAGGGCCCCACCACCTCTCCTACAGGGGAACAAGACACAAAGACTTTGTGGTAGTTTTTCATCTCTTTGTATTTGTTATGCTTTTTTAAGGGTTTGTGTCTCTTTATGGTCATTCTGAGTCTCTTCCTGGACGCTATGTGTTAATTTGAACACCATCCATGACGTTGACCACAGAATCAAATCGTATTCTGTTACAATGCACCCAAAATGTCAGTTTAATCCTCACATTTGAAATACGATTCGATATACAAATAAATATTTGGAATATTAATTTGAAATGACTTTTCATCCCCAAGTGTTGTATGACCCGGCTGCAATCCTTCACACCTACAAATGACTTATATGTAATAATCAGTATGTGATTTATTAGTTTAATGCTGTTTAATGTCTTAATTTTAGATTCTAAGATTCAGAACTGAAATTTTTTAATTTCTATGTCATCAGTGCTGCAGTGACCCCTATTGACAAGAGGTGGAATAACAGTCTGTAAACAGCTGGCTTTTTTATAAATTTACTTTTTGTCAGGCCTAAAAGTCGACACATGGGTCGGCCATTTTGACTTATTTTCGTCGAAAGTATCAATTTGGGTTTTTAGTTTAAATATAACTCTTTCCATTGTGTATATATTTTATAAACTAAGTCAATTCACTACATCATTCTTAAGCCATTTTCTTATCAAAGCGTTTTTACATGTCACAAACACCCTCAAGTATTTCTCTCACTTTGCACAGTGAAGCTCTTCTAGGCCAAGGTACATGATTTTAAAATTAAAACAAATATCAACTAAAAAGCTGTTTCAAGGACACTGTGTGGACACTTCTCCAAAATGGAGCCACAGAGGGACACTTCTGGAAAATGTGGAGCTGGTGTGCCACTACACAGAGTAAATAACTTTGCATCCATTTAAATCATGGCTTCAGTGGAAGACAAAGAGTTGGCTATTTTACAATAATAAGGTGCCTGTTTGCCGGATGTGATCAATCAGGCACAGACCTTCTCTCTGTGGCTCCAACTGACTGTTTACTCACGGGGATGGCACACTGCAGAGTGGCTGTGGCAAACGGCAAATAAAACAATGATAAAAGTTGGCTTGTTTCATGTGATGAGGAAAATAAAATGATAACATATGTACCTGGTAACAAGAGAATCACATTAAAGTCCATTTCAGACCAAAGATTCACAATGAGACCAGTTGAAACAAACTACTGTCAACCATCCACTCTGTAAAAAGCTGGTGGTTGACAGGAAGTGACCACAGTGAGACGGTGTATTTATCATCATAGCAACAACTCTCTGTACTTCTGATCTGTAACGTTGACAGGAAGTGACCACCATGAGACGGTGTATCATCTCGAGTCAACAACTCTCTGTACTTCCGTTCTGATTTGCAGCTTTTCAGACTGATTTTGTGGCTGAATATAATTTGTAGCTTCTTAAAATCTGAATGAGGATAGTGATAGTGAGATACTGGCTACAGTGATGAAACAAAACCAGCATCAGATGAACTGCATTCATAATCAATACGCCACAATAATATAAATAACCAGCACCAGTTCATCAGTCAATGAGAAATGCCAACATGCCATCTGTGGTCATTTTGACTTGACCAGCAGACTTCACTACAAGCTGATTGGCTGTTGAAACAGGTGACGTGCTTTAAAACCAGCTGCCCGCCATTTGACCAGCTGGGTGTCAGGTGACACCATCAGCCAGCTTGAGTTGGTAAAAGAAATCTTTCAGCTAAGAGTAAGCAGGTTAGACCGGAGGTTTCCTCTAAGACAACATCCAAGCTAGAAAAGTCACAAAACGTTGAGTCCAACAAATGACTTGAAAAACACTATATTAGTAAAAAACTTTTTTTTAACACTGTGACATGTCAAAAGTGGAAATTTTACAACTCAACAAAAATGCTGGGGAGGTGGGGTATGAAAAAAAAAATCTTTGTATTTTTTTGTATTCTTTGTTAAATGCAATAGTCCTCAGTAATTTGCCTGTTACAGGCCTGTGTCTGGACTCAGGGGACAGAGAGGGATGGCAGGTTAACAAGGGGACGCAGTACCTCCTGGTAATAATCCTAACATCTCTTTTAATGTAAAAACCTTGAGCTCCTGTTACATCCCATAGAACTAAATGCATTTTGGGGATTTTGCATCTTTACATTTATCTTTAAGTACTTAAATTATGATGAAGGTTGAACAGAGAGACACATGAAACTTCACATTTTCGACTTCATCCATGCACCTCAGAGAGTTAACAGTCAAAAAATAAAAGCCTCCCCTCGGAGTTGATCCGAAACCGTTGGACCAGTTCAGACACCACCTGCATTTTCCACTAATGTGAGCTCGGATTACAAACTGCTACTGCTTGTACCTGAGAAACACCAGCAACACTAAATCTCTCTAAAGTCACTGTTCTTTAACTCACAGATAAATCCTACAGAATATTTCAAACAGATATGTAGAATCAGCCAATCAGCATCCAGAACCCTTCCTCCTGTGCAGGTAAACAGTGACACAATGTGCAGTCAAACATGATCAGATTCCTCTGGTAGGATTCTCACCTGCTGAACTCACCTCAGGTTGACTTACAGACACTTTCCACCTTCATGTGTGGAGGAAACACTGGGAGAGAAGACGCTGCTCATTTCTTCCTTGTCAGTCCTGGTGTCTGTGTGCGTCTGATCTGAGGACACCGTTACACCCTCACAACTTCATAGTCCATGACTGGAAAAAACAGAGTGACGTTAAAACCAGTCTAACCAGTGTCAGTTTAGTGTACCAGAGGCTTGTATCCTTACTCCTTTCCCTTACCTGCCTGTGACCCTCTTGTTATTATATCTGATGAGGGCTGACCTTGAGACAGTGTTGTACCTTTCCTCCATAACACCTGCACTCAGTGTGTCAGAGACTTCACTGATTAGATGGTGTCGTTCCACAAACTGTCCACTTAATGGCGCTGACTAACATTTAATGTGTTCAAGTTCAGCTCAGATCAGAAAGACATCAAGGAAGAGAAGCAATCCTGTTGGGGTCAAGGGAGGGGAGCCTATCTCAGCTGACACTGGGCGAGAGGCAGGGTTCACCCTGGACAGGTCACCGGACTATCACAGGGCTGACACATAGAGACAGACAACCATTCACACTCACATTCACACCTACAGACAATTAAGAGTCACCAATTAACCTGCATGTCTTTGGACTGTGGGAGGAAGCTGGAGCACCTGGAGGAAACCCACGCTGACAAATTATACAGTGTTCATCAGTAAAGATTTACATCTGAAGAATTTGTTCATCCAGACCTGGTGTAATTTAGTGTTCCCATCATTTTTTTTAGCAGTGTGTATTATTTCTCTCATGTTATGCATAATCTAAAACATAAAAACTACACATGCATTGCAAATGCATCACAATAAAAGCCTATTTAGAAAATGAAGGGATTCTCTCAACTGAGGTTATAATGGGCTTCTAATCTGAAAGAGATACAGGAAGTGTTCAGTTTGAAAAGACGACGTGATGTGTTAACTTTATCAAGGCAAACGGAAGCAGTGATGTGATGCGAGAAGGCGTGAACGACAAAAAGAAAATCAAACATGCTAGACTTTCTGTCAGGATGTCATGAGGCGTCCCAGACGTGGTGTCGGTTGTCATCTACTATGACACACTACACAAGATGAAATGATTGATTATCAGGTACGACACTCAGTGTCGTTCACGATCCATGCCGACACCGTACGATGCTGCGTTGGGCTAGAATCGGGCTAATACTGTGCAGTGTGAACCAGGCATAAGTAGCAATGGGGGGACTTTTCAGTTTTTTATTTTTTAGAATTTATTTTTAACAAGATTTTTTCCATTTCACTTCATAAATTTTAACTATTTTGTGTAGGCCTATTACAAAAAAAAAAATCCAAATAAAAATTCATTTAAATTACAGGTTGTAAGGCAACAACATAGGAAAAACGCCAAAGGGGGTGAAAACGTCTGCTCTGTGAAAGTGATGGAAAACTGATGCAGTTTGTACACAACAAGTTCAGCCCTGAGGAGATCAAACAACACCTCTGACAGTAAAGGCAAGTCTGTGAGCCAAAAGTTCAGCAAAGTAAAGCTGCGCCGACCAACATTAAATCCATTGGGTTTGAAGTCGCCTCCCTCCTACAGAGAGCACAGAGACACTGAGGAGCCATAGGACCAGAACCCAAAGCCAGGATAAAGAGGTTCAGTGAAGGTGGTGTTGAAGGTGTGGAGGTGGATCCGTGTGCCAGAGGAGATTCTGTAGAAGGACAGAGTGCCGGCAGGACAGTCCACATACACTGCTACTCTACCAGAGGAGGAGGAGGAGGAGGAGGAGGAGGGGAAAGAGAGGACTACTTCTCTGTTTTTGTGACAGACAGAGAAACGGCCACCGTCAGAGCATTTCAGACTCCAGGACTGATCATTCCCTCCAAACACACGGTCATCACTGTATCCTCCCCTTTTGATTCCTCTGTATGTCACTGATATATAAACCCCGCTTTTCCACTTCACCTCCCAGTAACAGCGACCAGTCAGAGCATTTCCACACAGCAGCTGAACCCAGTAGTCAAACCTCTCTGGGTGATCAGGATATGGCTGCTCCTCTGCCACATATATCACCTTCCTCTTGTTTTCAGACAGTGTGAGTTGTCTGTGTGCTGTGTTTGTGTCCAGCGTGAGCTCACAGTAATCTGAGGAGAGAAGAGAAAAAGACAGCAGCAGTTTATCATCAAACACATCTGAAAGGTTTATTCTTAGCAGTACTGTTTTATGAATTATCGCCACAACTACCATCTTGGTTTTAAAGATGAACTGACTGCTGTTTTGTCACAATGTGTAAAACTGAATCCACACTTACACTTCCTCACACCGGGTTTTAACATCTGCTGTCCACCGTGGTCTAACCTGGAGGAGGAAACAGTCAGAATGATTTTCTATCCAACATGAGTCCTAACTGCTGCTCAGCATGAAGCAGTGTCACTCAGCGTGACAGAAGAATAGGCTGAAACTCATCTGTGTCAACTGTCTCCAAGGTTCTGTTACTGTTGTCTGACAGAAGAAGATGTGAAGAAAAAGAGGAAGATAATGTGATGTACATGCAAAAAAAGAGCCCGCTTACCACTCATCTGCTCTGTATTTACGAGCCACTACAGCATTTGGCTGGTATTGTTTTCACGTCTTGAGTCTGTATTTGTTATAATAGCAAAATGTGTCCCTGGAGACACCTTCTGTAGTGGGAACTACGAGAGGTGTACAGAGTCATCATCATCTGTATCTGCTCAATTAAATAAGTTAGTCATGGAGTACCACAAGGTTCTGTGCTTGGAACAGTTCTATTCACTTTATAACAGTGGCGGCTGCTGGTTTTTCAAACAGGGGAAGCTCACTTTAAGTTTACATCATAAAAAGTGTCATATTGAAGCGAAGCAGTAACTTAAAAAAGGAACATTTAATTGAAGCCGTTTTTCAACCACACTCATGCCACAGAGCCACAGCAAAACACACCTCAAAGATTTTCAGGTGGGTTTAAAAACCTGAACGGTACTGTACAAGCGGTGAAAATGAGCTACATCGCTTATGGAAATAAGGAACTCCGGATGGCACTCTGTCAGAAGACTCCACTTGCAAAAATCCGCATGGGACTGAGCTCGAAATGCGGCAATGCCGGTGTGTATTTCCAAAGCACTGTCAGTCATTATGGGGTTCCGCCTTTTAGACAATTCCTCCAATCATCATGCAGACACAGAGCGTCCTCTCCTGCCTACCACTCCATTAGGTCCCAGGGAAGCTGAGCCTCCCTGGAAGTGATGATTTTGTTGCATTTATCCAATGACCGTCTCACTTTGCTGCATGAAAAAAACCTGCTCAGCGCTGTCTCATAGAGATGCTTGGAGGCTGCGTGTCCACCGTGCTGACACGAGAATGTATGACAGGGAGGTCGCGTTTGAAAACTGGTGATAAACAGCTAACGTTTGAAAATCATAATCATGATGTTAAATGTATCCTAGCGCACGTTTAATGCAATGTAACTTCTTATTTTAATGTAAATTCAATAGTGCATATTTGGCCGTTTCTTCTATGAAATTCAAGGGGAAGTTCAGCCTCCCTTGTTGTCTCAGAGCACTCGCCACTGCTTCATACATGCTTCCCTTAGCTAAATTATAAATCACTCTGTAAACTGTTATGCAGATGATACACAGTTATATCTATCAATCAAGCCAGAAGACACAGATCAGTTAACCTAACTTTTTATTTTATTTTATTTAACCAACAATTTCTCAATTCATTCATTTTCGATAACCTCTTATCCTGTTAGGGGTCGCAGGGGGTGGAGCCTATCTCAGCTGACTTAAACACTAGGGGCCGTTTTTAAAAAGCTTCCTTGGACAAAGAGACTCTACACCCTGAGTCTGTGTCTGAAAGATATAAATAAAATGTCATCATTTTAAAGTCCAATGCTGTATATATTTTATTTCTATATATTCTATATTCTAACTGAATATTAAAAGTGGAGGTAAGTAACGCATACGCTACAGCTAAAAACTGCAGCTTCTGATATTTATTTTGATGTATAATTTAGAGTTTTAAAAGAAATCCAGCTGCCAACCAGGCTTTTGTCTCACTACTCCAGGGAGTCCAGGGATCCAGGGAGTCCAGATAAGTCCAGGGATCTTAGAGGTCACTGAACATCAATAGGTGTTGAAATATTTAAGTCTGGACGCACGGACCGGCCGACATTGCCATCACTAGAGATGCTGATAGTAGGGCTGAAATGAGAGTATTTAACACCCAAAATTTCCATTGGATAAGACCTCTGGGGATCCATGTGTTTCCTAATTGAAGCTTATTCACTTCCTCTGAACAGAATTAGGAAAAGTACACCATCCTTAATGATGACTGACCAAAGTGGAAGGACGTGGAATTAAAGAAATTAGAAGCACTGCAGTGTGCGAGCTTTTGATGTCTGTTCATACCTGAGAGTGTCCAGTCTCCAGTGTGGATCCTCCAGTCCAGCAGAGAGAAGCTTCACTCCTGAGTCTCCTGGATGATTGTAGCTCAGGTCCAGCTCTCTCAGGTGGGAGGGGTTGGAGCTCAGAGCTGAGGCCAGAGCATCACAGCCTTCCTCTGTGATCAGACAACCTGACAGTCTGGAGTGAGGAAAACATTGTAAAATCTGTGCTTTAGAAAATCATGTCAGCAGGAAAATCCCACAGATTTTGACCATTTCCACTAACAGAACAGAAAGCAGGGTGGACAATGAAACAATGAAATGAGTACAATGAAATCACTATTACTATTACTCTTAATCACTGTAACTGCTTCTGTCATCGAGCTGCAGAAGTTTTAACACACTAATAAAACAGTCTTTTAATGGAAAAAAAAGAAGCTGCAGATGACTACAACTGGGGGGTATAAACTGGAAAACACAATGGGACCATATCATGAAGCCTCACATAGTCCAAATTCAAAGTAGAGAACAATATCACAGAAAATAAATATTTTCCACCTGTTTTTCTGAGGTTGCGTCCAGACGCTTTTTAAAAAAAGAGAGTAAAACAATGAACTGAATGTAAGATGAGTAAAAAACTTGACACAGACAGAAATGTCTATTAGGAGCTTACTGTGTATAAAAACACTTCGATAAAACCTGAACTGACAAAGATATTTCAGATAACAGAGGAGCCATTTGTTTATCATTTCTGAACATTTATAACAGTCTGTGGTGCCAGTAACCCGTTCAAAAGTGCACTTACGTGGGGCATTGGTGGCTTAGTGGTAAAGCAGGTGCCCCGTGTACAAGGCTGTTGTCGCAGCGGCCCAGGTTCGACTCCAGCCTGTGGCCCTTTACTGCATGTTCTTCCCTCTCTCTCTCCCCCCTTCACACTTAAGCTTTCCTATCAATTAAAGGCTAAAACGCCCAAAAAATATCTTAACAAAAAAAAAAAAAAAAAAAAAAAAAGTGCACTTACAGTCAGAAGTGTCATTGACAAATCACTGACTATTGATTGGCTATGTACAGAGAAAGTGAGGCAGGTCCTTCCATTCAACACATGCCGTTTTGGAATATTGTTTCCTTTTTGTTTTGTTTTATGTCTGACAGAAGTGTTTATTGGACCTGCTGTGGGGGTTGTATCTTGAAATGGTTCGCATCAAACCACAAGGAGTGTAGCTTTCGAACAATAGGTCAAATAGGTAAACCACTTAAACAAAGCGAATACAGCAGTTGTTTACATATTATAATCATCAAATAAAACCTTATGATGACCTGGTGATGGGACGTCAGATTGTTATCAAAAAATACATGAATACAGACCTGAGGATTTCAAGTTTACAGTATGGACTTTCCAGCCCAGTAGACAACAGCTTCACTCCTGAATCCTGCAGGTTGTTGTTACTCAGGTCCAGGTCTCTCAGACTGGAAGACTGGGAGCTGAGAACTGAGGACAGAGCTTCACAGCTTCTCTCTGACAGGTTACAAAAGGCTAGTCTGTGAAATGATTAGCAAATAAAAACAAGCAAAATGTTTAATTTGTCATGTATGAAATTAAGCATATTTGGAATTGTTCATAAATCCACTTACAGAGCTTTGTTGGAGGCTTTGACCACTGGCAGCAGCCTCAGAAGAGCCTCCTCTGAAGCAGAGTATTTCTTCAGGTCAAACACGTCCAGATCTTTTTCTGATGACAGTAAGATGAAAACCAGAGCTGACCACTGAGCAGGAGACAGTTTATCTGTGGAGAGACGTCCTGAACTCATGGACTGTTGGATCTCCTCCACTAAAGAACGATCATTCAGTTCATTCAGACAGTGGAACAGGTTGATGTTTCTCTCTGCAGACAAATTCTCACTGATCCTCTTCTTGATGTACTCAACTGTTTCCTGATTAGTCTGTGAGCTACTTCCTGTGTCTGTCAGCATGCCTCGTAGGAGGGTCTGATTGGTCTGGAGTGAAAGACCCAGGAGGAAGCGGAGGAACAGGTCAAGGTGTCCATTTCGACTCTGTAAGGCCTTGTCCACAGCACTCTGGTAGAGATGTTTTTCTTTAGGTTTGTCTCTGAAGACTTTGGGCCTCCGGGAGGTGCCTGTTTGTTCTTCTGCCATCAGGTTGACTCCAGAGTTGTTGAACTTCCGATGGACGTGAAGAGCAGCCAGAAACTCCTGAACACTCAGGTGGACGAAGCAGAACACCTTGTCCTGGTACAGTCCTCTCTCCTCTTTAAAGATCTGTGTGAACACTCCTGAGTACACTGAGGCTGCTTTGATATCGATGCCACACTCTGTCAGGTCTGATTCATAGAAGATCAGGTTGCCTTTCTGCAGCTGATCAAAAGCCAGTTTTCCCAGAGATTTAATCATCTTCCTGCTCTCTGG
This sequence comes from Epinephelus cyanopodus, assembly GCA_026686955.1. Taxonomy (NCBI): domain Eukaryota; kingdom Metazoa; phylum Chordata; class Actinopteri; order Perciformes; family Serranidae; genus Epinephelus; species Epinephelus cyanopodus. Next base: position 9,919,689 of record CM048925.1, on the reverse strand, counting down.
ACTCCAGTGTGGATCTGACTCAGCTCCTCCATCATACTTGACGTTCTTCAGTTTGGTCTGAACAACCAGGAAGTGGATGTACATCTCAGTCAGGGTCTTGGGCAGCTCTCCTCCCTCTCTGGTCTTCATCACATCCTCCAGGACTGTAGCAGTGATCCAGCAGAAGACTGGGATGTGGCACATGATGTGGAGGCTTCGTGATGTCTTGAGGTGGGAGATGATTCTTCTAACCTGCTTCTTCTTTCTGAATCTCTTCCTGAAGTACTCCTCCTTCTGTGGGTCAGTGAACCCTCTGACCTCCGTCACCATGTCAACACACTCAGGAGGGATCTGATTGGCTGCTGCAGGTCGTGTGGTTATCCAGAGGCGAGCAGAGGGAAGCAGTGTCCCCCTGATGAGGTTTGTCAGCAGCACATCCACTGAGGTGGACTCTGTGACATCAGTCAGGATCTCATTGTTGTGGAAGTCCAGAGGAAGTCGACACTCATCCAGACCGTCAAAGATGAACACAACCTGGAACTCTTCAAACCTGCAGATTCCTGCTTCTTTGGTTTCAGTAAAGAAGTGATGAACAAGTTCCACCAAGCTGGACTTTTTCTCTTTCAGCACATTTAGCTCTCTGAAAGTGAATGGAAATGTGAACTGTATGTCCTGGTTGGCTTTGTCTTCAGCCCAGTCCAGAGTGAACTTCTGTGTTAAGACTGTTTTCCCAATGCCAGCCACTCCCTTTGTCACCACTGTTCTGATTGGTTTGTCTCTTCCAAGTGAGGCTTTAAAGATGTCTTCTTGTCTGATGGTTGTTTCTGGTCTGTCTAATTTCCTGAAGGCTGTTTCAATCTGTCTGACCTCATGTTCATCATTGACCTCTGCAGTCCCTCCCTCTGTGATGTAGAGCTCTGTGTAGATCTGATTCAGGAGGGTTGGGTTTCCTGCTTTAGCAATCCCCTCAAACACACACTGGAACTTCTTCTGCAGGTTTGATTTGAGTTTACGTCGGCACTCTGCAGCAACAGTCCCTGAATGAACAAAGACGTAATTAATCAGCATATGTTTCAGTCAGTCTTACAAATTACTTACAAAGCTCTGATAGGCCCTGCTCCAAGTTATGCATCTGATCTGTTATTGACCAATGTCCCTTTTTGCACCTTAAGATCCTTGGGTGTGTCGCTCCTTGTTGTTCCATGATCCAGTTTAATTCACAAAGGTGATAGAGCCTCTTCAGTCAGAGCTCTTACACATTTAATGACAATCATACACCGCTCAAAAACATGAAGGGAAAACATAATGGTCAGGAAGTCAGTTAAACTTCAGGGATATCAATGTGTCCATTCAGGAAGCACAAGTGATTGTGAATCAGTTTCAGCTGCTTTGGTGCAAATCAAAGTGACAACAGGTGCAATGGAGAGGCAAAAGCAAGACAACCCCAAAAAGGGAATGGTTTTACATGTGGTGTCCACAGACAGTTGCTCTCTCCTTATCCTTCCTGACTGCTTCTTCTCTAGTTTGGTCTTCTGCTAGTGTCCTTGTCGCTACTGGTAGCATGAGGCCGTACCTGCAACCTGTGCTCACAGCCCAGCACCGTGCAGCTCCATCATTCACCAGAGAACACCAGAACAGGTTCACACTCACTCACTCAATCAATTAATCAATCAATCCATCAAACTTTATTTATATAGCACTTTTCATCCAAAACAATACAACACAAAGTTCTTCACACAATAAACACACACACACACACACACACACACACACACACATGAAATCTGATAAAGTGCTCTTACTGCTCTGCAGACAGTCAGCCAGCTCCTTTTGCTTCATCCTCCTCAGGAAGTTCAGTGTGATCTTCAGAAACGCCTCTCTGCTGCTCCTCCTCTGCTCTTCATCCTCACCAACCAACGCCTCCTCATCCTCACTCTGACTCTCTAAGCAGTCAGGGTAATCTGGACTCAGAACCTTCTGGATCTTCTTCAGCTCATTCTCAACAAAACTGATAATGTTCTCCTCCAGCAGCTGGAAGAGAATAAAATGTAAACTTTAACTGGTGGAAGTCGACATCAGATCATCTGTGAGACAGAAAGCTGCAGAGTGCAGCATGGAGACTTGATCAGAATGACAGCCAGAATGGTCAGGCTTGGAGAACTTAGAGATCTCATAGTGCCATATTATCCCACCAGAACACTGCACTCTGTGAATGCAGGGTTACCTGTGGTTCCTAAAGCCACCAAAAGAAGAACAGGAGCCAGAGCCTTCAGCTATCAGGCTCCTCTTTTTTGGAATCATCTTCCTGTTTCAGTCTGGGAGGCAGACACCGCCTCCACATTTAGACTAGACTTAGACTTTCCTGTTTGATAATACCAGTTAGGGCTGGCTCAGGCCTGCCTTGGACCAGCCCCTAGTTAGGCTGATATAGGTCGAGTCTGCTGCGGGACCTCCTTTGACACACTGAGCTCCTCTCCCCTCTTTCTCCATTTCCTTGTTCCAGTCACGGATATTACTGACTTCTTCTCCAGAGCCTTTGTGCTCCCTCGTCTTTGCAAGATTGCAGTTGCACCTGGAGTGTTTGTTGCAGTTACGCTCCCGACGTGGTTCTGCCTAATGCTGCCTACTACTGCTATTATTATTACTCATACTATTATTATACACTTATGATTATTATTGTTATGACATTATGACATTGGTGGCATCCACATGAACACCAGGACCAAAGGTTTCCTATGTAAATGAAACTGAATCACACTTAAACTGAAGTTTCAGTATTTAGTTTGTGTATGTTCTAATTAGCAGTAGTAGCTGTGTCTTTACACACCGTTAATATGGAGTCCAGGTATGTTTGATGCTGCTGGGCAGACGGACCACTGGGAACCTTTAAGCTCTGCTGACGAACTCTGTGATAGGACACACAAAAGTTGTTCTGTCATAATAAAGTCAGGTAGAAATCTATAAATTCTGCATGAATATTGAATGTAATGTTTTCAAATACATCTGTGACGTGATCACATTGCACTGTGTCTCCTTTCCCCATATTTGAGACTCGACGTACTCTGGCAGTAACTCAATTCACACCCACAGTAAGTGCAAATAACTTTGGTCTTGTCGAGAGAATCGTCTGACAGAGGTTTGAAACTGAACTTGCAGTTCAAAAGACACCTTTCTGTATCCATGTCTGCTCACAATGACTTGTGTCTGCTTGCCATCCACAACATTGCTGCTGCATCGCTAATCCAAAACAAGGGTCATAATTACAGAACGTATGTGCGTTAATCGCATGTAAAAAAAACTGTGGCGCTAAAAAGAATTTGCATTAACTCATCATTAACACGTTAACTTTGACAGTCTTATAAAGAACACGAAGTGATAACAAAGACATCAAACCTCATCTTAGCAGAGATGGATAGTTACAGACACAAACATTAGAAATTCTTACCTTCTGTCAGCAGAATGGTGTCCTCCTTTGAAGTCGATTGGTTTGTGCATGGAGCGGTCGCTCTTGAAGGACACACAGCTGGGTTCAGGTCCAGGTCCAGGAGAGTCTGGTCTCTCATGTTGGATTCTGATTGATGGGTGTCCTCCTTTGAAGTCGATTGGTTTGTGCATGGAGCGGTCGCTCTTGAAGGACACACAGCTGGGTTCAGGTTCAGGTCCAGGAGAGTCTGGTCTCTCATGTTGGATTCTGATTGACGGGTGTCCTCCTTTGAGGTCGATTGGTTTGTGCATGGAGCGGTCGCTCTTGAAGGAAACACAGCTGGGCTCAGGTTGAGCTCCAGGTCCAGGAGAGTCTGGTCTCTCATGTTGGATCCTGATAAACCGGTGTCCTCCTTTGAGGTCGATTGGTCTGTGCATGGAGCGGTCGCTCTTGAGGGACACACAGCTGGGTTCAGCTCCAGGTCTAGGTCCAGGTCCAAGAAAGTCGAGTCTCTCACGTTGCAGCCTGATAGAATCAGAAACATGGGTAAAATGAAAATCTGCTGAAAATGATGTCTACTTTTGAATATTTTAAAATTGATAACAACAAACTGGGATAATTTATTACTTTTGATCAGCGGGGTGTCCACCTTTGAAGTTCGTAGGTTCACCCATAGACAAGTCACTGTTGAAGGACCCAGGAGAGTCTGACCTGTTGAACCCACACAGAGCTGTGAGTGTGAACAATGATGGTGGAGTGATTTGAGTCATGGACAGTTAGAGATCCTGGTCCCACCTCTGAGTTTTGGTCTGGCTGTCATGTTCCCCACACAGAGTGGTTTTATAGGGAGGGACTCCCTCCTCTCTGTCCTCACCCTGATTCATAGCAGAGTCCACACCTTAGCACACAACAACATGCCGTCACTCAGTACAACAAGCTTCACAGAACAGGACCTCTTAGAGCTGTAATTAGGATTTTCAGATGAACATTTCAGGTGACAGCCTGTTTGTTGAAGCAAATTTTGGATTGCACACTGTCTTGCTTATTCACGTGCTAAAGGTGCATGTTTAAATTCCCTGCCTTTCTAGTTGTTATTAATGATTTTTGTCGTTCACGTTGCCCTTCTCAGACCTCTGATTGTCTCGCATTTAGAGTGGTGCTGTGGGGGGGTAGCATATATTGATAGTCCAATAACATCCTATCTAATAATGCTCCCACTACTCAATGCATTCATGTAAGACTACTAATCACCTCACTGCCACTGTAGGATTAATTAATTAGAAACATGGTGGCTCAACATGGTGATTGCTGCAGACGAGGACCTGCTCCCTATGTACATTTAAACGGCTCATTCAAAGGTAACAAAAACACTAAAGGTAACCTTAAATACTACAACGGAGCTTTAAAGCAGCAGCTTCCAAGCATCATATTGATCTTTTAAACCAAACCAATCAGCATCTAGAACCCTTCCTCCTGTGCAGGTAAACAGTGACACAATGTGCAGTCAAACATGATCAGATTCCTCTGTTAGGATTCTCACCTGCTGAACTCACCTCAGGTCGACTTACAGACACTTTCCACCTTCATGTGTGGAGGAAACACTGGGAGAGAAGACGCTGCTCATTTCTTCCTCATCTGTCCTGGTGTCTGTGTGTGTCTGATCTGAGGACGCTGTTACACCCTCAGAACTTCATGACTGAAAAACCCCACAGTGACGTTAAAACCAGTCTAACCAGTGGCCAGCCTCAGTATTTCTCTTTCCTCATTCCTCTCCCTTACCTGCCTGGGGTGTTGGCTAATTTATGCTGACATTCTGTTTTTGAGATTTGGTATTATATTTCACAAAGGTTCCAAGACTGAAACCTCATGTGTTCATGATCTGAATAAGTTCTACATTCTCTCTGTCGATGGTCAGTGTCAAAGAAGACGCGTAGTTCCATGATCTGTTCACTGGATGGTGCTAACTGGCCATCTACTGAGCTAAATATCTGTTCAGCTCAGAAAGCCACAGCGGAGGAGCAGAAAACTGGGTCACACACACATCTCCTTGTTAAAACATGTTAAAATGTACTCATATATCATTTTGTATAGAGATTTGTGAGGCTGGACCTTTAAATAATCTCGCTCTTGTATTTTCACAGCAGCAGGCTGTTAACCTGGATGAAGATGACGTGACTTTATTCATGTATCTAATTTCATATTCAATCTGAATTTTGAAAAACTCTGGACATACTGGTTAATTTTTTTTATGTACTTTAAAATGGTTGTGAAGGTTTTTTTGTTTTTGTGTCCAAAATAAGCAACATAATCTCCTTCAGGAAGAAGTGTGTGCGGGCGTGGAGGAGGGACGAGTCGGCAAGATGGTGGGAAAATACACCGCAGTGGAAGATCGCTTGGTCAGATCTCTTTCAGGTCGGCATCCTCTGCTTCAGATTTCTGGTCCAAGCAAGTCTATGACATCTTACCAAGTCATGGTCATTACCGCTGGCGCCACCACCAGGTTGCTCAAGGCAGTGGTGGAATCAGTCACCACAGCCACTCAGTCCAGTAAACACCACCCCAGGTAGAAAACCAACAACTACCTGCTGTTGATTCTACTGAAGCTGTCAACAACCAAAAGTGAGACGTGAAAATTGTTCTCAAACTGTCCTTTGAGTCAAAGAGATATTCCTAAAATATGAAAACCTGCATCAGAGAGATATTTAGAATCAGCCAATCAGCATCCAGAACCCTTCCTCCTGTGCAGGTCAACAGTGACACAATGTGCAGTCAAACATGATCAGATTCCTCTGGTAGGATTCTCACCTGCTGAACTCACCTCAGGTCGACTTACAGACACTTCACACCTTCATGTGTGGAGGAAACACTGGGAGAGAAGACGCTGCTCATTTCTTCCACATCAGTCCTGATGTCTGTGTGCGTCTGATCTGAAGATGCTGACACACCTTCAGTCCATGACTGAAAAAACATGCGTTCAGACCAGGTGATGTACTTCTACCATCTGGCCACTAGATGATGCCAATTAACCATGTAATGACCTGAAGTTCAGCTCAGCACTGAACGAGGTAACATCTGAGTCACATGTACTGATGTGACAGTGAGTTTTAAAGTATCTTACACTGTAGGGGAGAGTGGAGCCAACTTTTACTTACGTTGTCTTGACAGCAAGGAAAATAAGACTGAAGTAAAACATGTATTTAATTCAAGATGTCTCCAACCAACTGAAATGATAAGACTGCATCTGTGACGAAGGGCCCTGAAAATATGACGTCAGAAAATAAAGTGTTAGTTAGTACCCCACATCATTTAACATTTGCCTTTGGTGAAAACACTGTGAAGATTTTAAATGAGGGCAGTCATGTATATTAAAGGACAGCCGGTGGCCATCTCATCACATACAATAAAACAACAAACAAACAAGTGTTCAGCAGAAAAAAATAATAGCGGTTGTGTGATGAAAGTCTTGAGCCAATCTCAACATAATTAAACAGTATCACACCAGAGGTCGTGCTGTTGGATTAAATGTAATCACAGCTGTTATTTGGCCGCAGGCTGAGTGATGAAGATGAAGATAACCAGTGATGATATTCAGTACAACAGAGTGACCTGCAGTGTGATATGACTTTAATAAAACAGTTCTACAAGTGCCGTTTATTAACAGTAACAAGCAGAAACAGGTTGTTGTTGCACGGAGCCCAGAAATCATCTGTTAATGTCACGTTCATCCGCCTGCGCTGACTCAACGTTTAAAGATCTGACTGAACTCCTCTCTGTGTTGCAACCATTTCCTTCACTCATTAGTCACATTATTAACTCGCTGTCTTCATGTCACAGACAGCCTCTGTGAATTCAGCCGCCTCCTTGTTCCAGAAGGGGAATTTGCTTTTTCTTGCTCGACAACAAACGGCTCCTCGTCTGCTGACGAGTCATCAGATGTGATGGATCTGGAGGACGTTTGGAGCTGGCAGAACAATATGTGGTTACATTTGAAGTTTGTATTTGAATTTTCAGCACAAACAGATGTTTCTATGGAGTTTTATTCTCCGAGCTTCGTAACATGTGGACGACAAATATGAGTTTGGCTCATACAGACACAGTGTGCATGTTGTTGTTCTGTCTCCAGGTTCGTGTTTAAGGACGGAGTGAGTCAAAAGATGTTTCAACAATAAACAACCAATAAAACGAGATCCTCCACCTGCTGCAGTCAGTGACCCTGACCTTTGACCCCTGTACAGGAAACAGGACTTTATCACTACATGAACCACCAGAGACAGAGCCAGGCGCAGGGCGGCTGAGAGAATCAACACGCCGCGCAAAACTCCACAGTAAAATTTTACCTGTTCTGAATTAAAAAACAAACAAAAAAACAGAAAATCAATATGTGGCAGTTTGTACGCCAGAGTCCTGCACCTGGTCGATAACCTGCAAACAGCTGCTTTATTTTTCAGAATAAAACAAAGTAAAAAGATGTATAATTCTGACAGTTCCTTTTATTTTAAAAGTCAGTGACACAAGTGTAACCTTTGACTCCATGGTCACATTGGTCACTGACGTGGAGGACTCCAGCCATGAGACTTTGCAGCCTGAGGATGAGGTGGCAGCCTACATGGAGTTCAAGACACCCAAGGAAGATCCTTTGGAGGTTTCTGAAAATGATTAACGTCCAGAAATTGTTAATATAGGAAAAAAAGATGAAGAAATGTCCAAAAACATTATTCCAAATGTCACAAAAAAACATTATAAAGTGTCCAGAAAAACATGAAAGAGACATGAGCATGTTCAAAAAAATGTTAATAAAATTAAACAAATATTCTGGACACTCTGTCTGTGGAGACGGAGCAGCAGAGCGCTGAGTGGAGTGAATGTGTGATTAACTTAACACGCCATTTCTTCCATCAGCTGCCTTCTCATTTTAGTGTAGAGCGTCAGACTGAATTTACCAGCGCACCATGTCAGGTTTCAGTGACTGCGCTCGATGACGGGATGGTGGAAACATTCAAAACACTTGGAAACATTCTAGCATGCGCAATTCCTTGTTTCTGACACTTTAATAATATCAATATATTTTCATACATTTTATTATCTTTTTTTTTTTTCATTTTCATAATTGTTTCAGACATTTTTATCAACATTTTTTAAATATATTTTGGACATTTCAGTGACAATATTTTCCACCGTAAAACCTCCAAAGGATCCTCCTTAGGTATATGCAGTACCAGTTGGATTTAGTGCTGCACAGGCTGCTGATGTGGATGACTCTTTAATTTAGCAGAACATGTCTTAATGACAAACATTAGTTCAGGTTTGTATAAAATCAAACTGGTGTCAGGTTGTACGCCGGACCGGACCAGGAAAACCGGAAATCGACCTCTACAGCGCACATTTAGATTAAACACATCAGTCAACATCAGGTAATTTCTTTTGTTTAATTTTGTGGAAACAAACAGATAAGATGGCTTATAGTTTAATTTGCCCACCTCTTTGTCTTTAACAGATGTTGCACTAAAGCAACATTTGAATGCTGTCACGATGATGTAATGACCCGTCCTTCTTGAAAGTTTCCTTGTGTTGACGCAGATCTCTCACAACATGTCAGACACATAAAATCTGTTTAAATCACAACAATCACACATTTCAGCATTCAGTGATTGTTTTTAATGTGTTTAAGTAATTTAAAAATCTTTAACAAAATAAATATCCTGCAATAAAATAATCAACATGTGTACATATATGAAGCTATACAGTTTTTAAAAAGCTGGTGTCAGAACATTTTTTAAAAGCTCTTTAACAGATGGACAAAATGAAACCAAGAGTTCTGCTCCACAACTCACATTCAAACACTGGATTTATTAATATTAACATGATGTTAAAATGTTTTTATATGTCAGGACAGAGCGAACTGCTGCGTGACGTGTTCTTAATGTCGCCACATAAATGTATAAATGTCTTCGTTTCTGGAACAAAACTCTCTGAATGTTTCACTATAAATGACGTCACTGACGCATCGGAGCGTGAGGAGGTTCAGATAACGGCCTTTGTCAAAGTTCATCGTTCTCCATTGTCGTGTGAGTGAAGGTAAAACACGCGGTTTGATCATCGTGTTTGTTTGTCACTCAGTCCATTTCCATGGAAAGTGAGGCGGAGCCACAGTTCCAGCTGGACGAGGACATTTAACTGGACTACTGTCCTTGTCCCAGTATACAAGCACAGGAGGGGAATCCATTTATTGACCCAAAATGTGTGCGACACCTCTACGATAGGTGGAGATATGCCCCCTTTCAGCTTGTTAGTATTGGACCTAAACAAGTTAGCTACGGTTAGCTAGCAGCTAACTGCTTCCATGGTGGGCAACTTTACAGCTCTGTACATTTGGTCCGTCCAAAAAGTCACAGCTCTGGATGTAGATTTCTCCATGTTGTTACCGGCTTCTTCTTGTCCTACACATTTAATGCTATTGGGTCAAAGCCAGGGCGGAAACTGCGGAGCATGCTCGGAGCACCTCGGCCAGTTTGGGTCTGATTGACTGTATACGTGCAGGAGTCACATGATCTGGGTGTGTTAGTCCCACTGTGACAAATTCACTTTAGGACCATTTCACTCATGCTAACATGTTTACAGGGATTTTAAAAGGACTGTCGGACACAATAAATGGATTTCCTGCTGCGTGAGTGACTCTGAGCGCGTAGATTTAAAACTACAGTCTGATGAAACAAGGCCTCACAGAGTGTTACCACAGGATGAGGCGTTTTAAATCCTTAAAGATCCTCGTCTTCATCCTGCTGAGGAGAAACTGAGTCTCTCAGGTCACTGTGACCTCTGACCTCTGTGAAGACCACCTGAGTCTGTGGATGATGATCAAACGTCATGTTAATGTCAGCTGATGATACTCTGTTCAGAGAACAGCAGGGCAGGGTTGTTTAATTTTATTCACATGTTGTTTGTGGTTCTCCCCAAAAATCAAATTAAATACTTTTTTTGAAATGGAGGTATTTAGGTTTAACTTAAAAGGGAGAAAAGGCCACATGATTTTTTTGGGGTGACTGAACTGATTTGGATTTGTTTTGTTTGAGTTCTGTTATACTTTTAATTAATAAAATAAGATGAGAACAGTGAAGAGAAGCTGTGATGCTGCCTATTGTTCTGCCTCCACTGAGCTGGTCACACTGGGCAGCTGAGTCACTTCGTTATCTCGTGTAAATAAAATAAATTCTTTTAGATTCTCTACAACACATTTTCTTCACAAACTTTGAAACTGAGATATATTAAAGCTAGAAACAACTCCTATCACATTATACTCATCACAATAGTAGCTTATTCTTTCAGAGTCAAATCTGACGACGACAGAGTTTATGAGCCACTGTGTGAATATTTATAATATACACATAAAGAAATGTGAGATTTTGAGAATGAAGTAAAACTATTTTATAACTTTTTTCTTGTAAGATTGTAACTTTACACACATTAAATATATTATTATTATTTTTTAATCAATTTTAGTACCACAATTTTAACTTTGTTTTTTAATATTATGACTTTTTGCTAAAATAACTTTCTGCTGAAATTTTTTGTGGCCCAAACACTCAATCATGGTCTTTACTTTGGCTTTCTGACAGCCCCCTCTATTAAATATTAAATGTCAGATTTAAAAGTGTCTATTAATATATATATGTATATATTTTTATTAAACTCTGCCTGTGAATAGTTTTCTGTTTCACTCAGACATAGTGCGGCTGTCCTGCTGTTCACACCTGATAAAGGGTTGAGTTGCTGAAGTAGATTCTGTCTTCCAGTCAAAAAACAAAAACATAAAATGGGCCCATATTTTTCTATGAAGACGAAAAATTTTGGTTTTGGTTTTGGTGTTATTTCCAGTTTCCCCTCTTGAATTGAAGACCAGATATGAATCAACACAGAGGGTGACAACTGTGTGAGAACTTAAAGGGTCAGGAGAACGAGGCACTTTGTGAATGAATGAGTCACCTGTAGCTTCAGATGGTTGTGAGCTACATATAAGTATATAGTTATAACAAGGTTTATCTTTTGTGGCACCAATATTCTTCCGTACACTTCAGCACTCGGACCAGACAGAGCGGTCACAGTGGAGATGTGAGGTTTTCAGCCTTCACCGACAGACTGTGTCGACTCCTCACAGAAAGAATTTAAGATTTAAAATAACCAAAGAGCAGTAAACGTGTGAGTATTTCTCTGCCAGGCTGAAATGTGTTCCAGCTCTCAGAGCGACAAATCATCTGAGATCAGCACAGAGGTCACAGGTTCATCAGCTAAGGTTTAAAAACACGAGGTGCTCAGAGGTCAGCGCTCCTGTCTCAATACGTCACCGTCATTACATACACACAGACACTTACACACACTCACACACACACACACACACACACACACACACACACACACACACACACACACACTGTACAAACTGGATCTGTTATTTCTGATGAAGGGGAGAGGACTCGTGTTTCTGCTCAGGTCTGATGTTTGAGTGCGTGTCGGCTCCTTTTCTCCCACAATGCAGCTCTGTATCTCTCCAGTCGTTTGTCAGTCTTCTTCACTGCAGCGTTTTCTCCTCTGAGGAACAAAATCAGGAACAGTTTGAGTATAAAATAAAATAAAATAAAAATGAACGAGCATGACTCTTTCCTGGTCTGAAACAAGTCATGATGTCACCTGCGTGGTCTCTCCAGTTAATATTTTCATAGTGTCAACAGTTTTACGACAAATTTCAACTTTCTCGATTTGCAAAATGAATTGACAAACATTGTGTGTGTGATTCATGGTACAATTCAAACAGGATGAAAAAATGACTGTCTCTCCCAACCGTGACATAAGGTCACATGGGGGACAGAAGAGGGGGAGGGACTTCACCTCTGTGTATGTGTGTATGTGTGTGTGTGTGTCCTCACTCTGTTTGCGTCTGAGCAGAGCAGAAGCTCACACACTCGGCGTCCTGTGTGTGCGTGCAGAGGCAGCGGCCGAGCTCCCTCCTCAGTCGGACAGAACCAAATCCATAAGGAACCACGTGGCTGAAAGACAGAAGAGCCAGTGTTCAATATTCACACGCAGCACCATCAGGCAGGTCTCAAATATAAATGAAAGTAAAACATAATTGAGGAGATTTAACCACTGCAGAGGAAGAAGAGATGCAAAGAGTCACAACTAAAAACTCAAATGATGGAAATATGACTTGTGTTTGTTTCCCATATTTCTTCATCGCTCCACACATCTCGTTTTCAGCTCTTCATGTTTCATGTACGTCATCATTTATTTTCTCTCAGTCTGTTTCTGTTTTGCTTTCAACAATACAACTTTTCTACTGCAGCCAAGCTCAAAAACCTTCTGCCATATTTTAAGGATTTTTTTTTTTAATTTCGGCATTCCCATTTAGGTTTTTGGAGCCAACAGTAACCCTTCAGACATGGTGCCTAGACCCTCAGGCTGTTCAGACAGTCCTCTTAATTGTGGGCGGGGTTGTTGTCACTCACTGTATTTCCTCCTTTATCAGTCTGCACCTGGTTTATCATCCACAGAACGAGGCTGCACGCCGACATTTTCAGAACAAAATAGAACAGGCTGCAGTGAGTCTCTCTCCATGGGATATTTAAAAATAGCAGCTTTGTGCATTTAGTCCTTCTCAGGCAAGCTCAGGGGTTTAGTGTTGCTGTAGCCCACAGGAAGTGAGGATAAGAATATATGACCTTCACATAATCCGCTCCAAATTAATCTATATTAAAGTCATTACTAAAAGTGTCCGTCACATAAAAACTAAAGTGATGGTCAAAGTTGTCACAGTGAAATTTAAGGTGTGCTGATGGATTCATGTCATCAACTCATGCATTGAGTAACATTACAAGTTAACGTTCCATCTTAAAAGTTGCTGGCAGTCGGCCCAGTGAATGAAGTTATTTTTTTTCTCGTTCATTTTATAGTTCTAGTTTACTGATGTATGAACAGAGGTTACATAAAACCAGGGTGACCGTCCTCTACTGACCAATCAGACTGCAGTGTTCACAGCTTCACCTTTTAGTGTCAGATCTGTGTGCTAGGTACCCCAACAGAGGGGGGACCAAAAATGGGGACGGTATGGAACGGTTCATTGGTATCAACAGAAAAAGCATACTGAACTGAACTGAACTGAACTGCTTGTTGGAAACGGGGCTTAACGCAGCTTGAATAAGTCCAGCAGCACTGCAGAGGTGTAACTCATGGAGCTCCAGGTCAGTAGTTCAGATCACTCGGTAGTAGCTCCCTGACCCTCTGACACGTTATTAAAGTTAATAAAATGAAATGAAGATTAACAGAGTGTAGAAAGTAAAACATGATGTTTGAGAGAGTGAGCAGACAGAAGGAGGAGGAGGAGGAGGAGGAGGCTGTGAGATCAGAGGGTCACAGTTTATCACTGACCACAGAATGGAAATGAGATCCAGATGTGTTACTGTAAAACAGTGTGATCATGTGACAGAGTTTATCCCAACTGGACTCAGAATCCGTCCCTCAGAGTTCAACTGTGCACAAACACAAACGATGCCTTTACACACAGTGAGGTCACAGATTCATCTTTGGTGTTTTGACACAGCGGCTGCTCTGAAGCCTCGGGTATCTGCTGGCAGGTCTCCCTGTGGTCGAGTTAACCCTCAGCATTAACCCAGAGGATCTCCTCTAACCTGCAGTCGGCTCACAGCCCACACAGCGGTCACACCGGCACCAGATGGATCAGCAGTGGTGTGACTCACCGCAGCTTAAAGCTCTAAAACAAAAACCACTGAAAGCAAAAACGCCAAACTGCTCCTCCAACAGTTGTGGGAGATACCAGTGTGAAATGCAGGAGTTCACTCTGATAATCAGTCAAATTGGGAACTGGGGAATTTGGAGGCCAAGTCAATGCCTTGAGCTCTTTGTCATGTTCCTTGGTGTAAATCTTCTGTGTGTGAAGCATCCATGTTTCCCCAACATCTGTACAGCCGGAGCCAAAATGTTATGTAAGTCAATAACATTTCTACAGGGAGAGCTGCAGTTGCTGGTATGAAAAAGATAAAGGCCGGAGATATTGGTAGGTAGTTTACTTAATAATGCCTCAGCAGTAAACAGCAACATGTGCATTTCCCTCCTCTGATAGAGAGAAGATCATCCTAAAGATTTATGTAAAATACAATGGTAAGTGTGTGAGCCTGTATTTGTTACACAATGTAATGCAGCAGTTGTTTAAGCAGTTATGAGACTGTGCGCATATGAATCACATCAGCACAGTCTAATAGAGACAGAGAGGAGTGTTGCATAACTCTGTCTGGCCTCGGATTGAAAGCATGTTTTAAAATGAATGACCTGCAGAAACACTGATTTTAAGGTAAACAGCTCCACAGACAAATATTTGCCATTACATCACAACTTTTTTGTGTCTTCAGAGCTTATCTGGCAGCTGACTCTGGTCTCAGTGTGTGGGAGATCCACCCCGATATGACTAACACTCGTACAGTGTCATATCGTACATTCTGACTTGGCTCAAACACACCAGAGTCTGGTTCTCATATCAGGAGAAAACTGACACACAATCAGAAGAAAACTCAAGTTAACAACAAAGTCTGTCGGAAGATCTCCAACCCTGCTAATGAATGAAATAATAACCATTATTTCCTGTTGTTGTTTGGCTCAGAGTTTCTTTGGATGAATCCGAGAGCCAAAAGTTAAGTAAACTGTTTCTGTTTGAGTTCCAGCACGTCTTTAGTTTGGATCTCAGCCTTGTTGGATGGTTGGAGACATCCAGCCGTGACTATTAACAAAACTTCACAATGATTTCACTGTTTAGTTTACTGCTCTGAGGGTGAAAATGTGCGAAAACAAATCCATCAAACGTAGCAGCAAGCGGCGTCCCGTGGGTTCAAGCCCTTTCAGCCAACAGCAGGAAACAGCTTCTGATGGCTGCAGCAAACGGGTTTGCGTCTTCACAACACGGAGCAAAGTCAGTTTAGCTTGTTTATTTCTGTCTAAAGGAGGCAGACCAATCACAAACTTGTCCCTACCACCATGTCAATAACAGCACACGAGATCCCGTCACTCGCCCCCTTTTATCTGAAATGAATGAAAGTTGGTCTGTACGTTCAGATGCTGGCACTTGATGTGTCCAGTGAGTTTAATCACGACTGCTCAAAAGAAACTGGAGGTATGGCCTATTTCCTGCTAAGCCCCGCCCTTGGTGAGGTTTTTTTCCATCAATGGCAGCCATGTTTGTTTTTTTCTCATCTTGCTCATTTATCATAGAACGTTCTATCTTCATCCAAATATTATGTTTACCAATTTTGGTGATGACAGCCTCAAAATTCACTAAGTTCTATTCATTTAACTGCTTTTCAAAAAATTAAAAATGGAGGAAACTCTAGTTGGACGGAGCTTGATGATTCTTGAGGCTGTTTTGTAGAGCACACTGAGCCGCATGTGTTGCCAAATTTCAAATCAATCGAACTTACAGTGTGAGTGGTGTTGGCCTTTTAAAGTAAAAGTTTTTGGGTGTTTTATTTCAGCACCACTGGGTGGCGGATTTGGGTCATATTTCTTGAGAAGCATTTGCACATCATTTCCAGTTTCATGTTTCTGGCTTGTTCCAGCGATTCAAGATCTGGCAGAAGACACAGAATAAAAATAACAATAAATCTGAGCAATAACACCAGGGCTGTGACCCTTAAGGCTCGATGCCTAAATAAAACTATGTGTGAAAATCAGATTTCAGAAATAACATTTACACTCAAAATACTGAATAGTTTGTTCATTTAACTGGCACATTAAAGCAGTGAGCAGCAGGACGCCCTTCAGTTTAGTGTTACTCAATATTTCATTGTCGACTAATCCCATTAAATCACATTTGGTGCTCTAGTGAGTATTTGTGTCTGTGGGACGGAGTGTGTGGGAGTGAGTCAGAACAAACTACAGTGTGTGTTAATGGTGATGCAGGAACATGTCACTCGGTGACACAGTGCGACTCCCTGATGTGTTTTTGACAGCAGATATATCCGGCTGTGATTTGGTTTGAGTCTGACCATGAAGAGAAATCTAGAATATCTGTATTTTCTCACCACACTGACACATGTTAACCAGTTCAACATGTCAGACTGAACGCTGTTTCAGCAGGATGTGCTGCAGCAGAAAACGTCCCTGGTGCCTTCAGGGTTTAGTGGTATAGTTAGTGATGGTGGGCACTGCCAGTTGCTGTTTAAAAACGTCTTAATGATGAAGGCGGGAAGATTGCTTTCAACCACACCGCTATGTTTAGACTAAATTAACAATCTTAGTGAGAGGGTCCCACCGCTGCAGTAGCTGTTTTTGGCGCATCTCTGGAAGCTATTTTGGTGACACCTCTCTTTTTCTCCCCGCAACTTAATTAATTTCGAATGTGACTTATTGGCATGAAAAACACACACCTTCAGTTCAGTTTGGCGTTCAGCATTACAGTGAACATTTGGTGAGCAATAAGCACACGAGGAGCTGTAAAAACACAGCACATCCAATTTACAGCTGAAATAAAGTCATTTTCACTGACATTGTTATCATCAGGGGTTCTACATGTTCTCCTTCACATGACAGCCACCACCATATTTTTACGTAACAATCAGCAGACCATCAGTAAATTCACTGATCTGAGCTGGTCTGAGCGACGTGGGAGCCGACTGTGAGGGGTTAAACCATCTGTGGTGGTTTCAGACTCTCTGCGGTCTCCTTGGTGGCTTTGCCTAAAAGGGTTAAAGCGGGCTATTTCGAAACAGCAAGGAAACATGGCAGAAATTACCCGTCGTTAGGCAAGGTGCTCTTTCTTATTAGCTCCACCACATCTAACTGCTTACTCATTGCTTGTGCACACTGAACTAAAATGAAGTTAATTGCTACCAATTGTGAAGGGAGTCTGGTTCCTATTTGAGGCTGAGCAATTTATAAAATATGAACAGCTGGAGAAGAAAAATTAAGTTTCTGAGTTCATGAAATGATGCGGAGACAAATTACACTGTTTTCAGTCAGTGTTCCTGTCATTATCTCTAACAAAGCAGCCACTTCATGAAATCTATTACAGTGTTGGCTAAAACATAACCTGCTCTATAATTTTCAGTGACCTAGAAAAAGAGGAGATTCTTAGTTTTCTAATGACGCCAAGTATCAGTTTTTGTATTTCAAAATGTTATCAACATGGGTAACATTATGTAAAGACCATCACCGAGCTAAGACTGTAAGAAAAAAGGCTTTCAAAGACCACAGAGCTATGTGACGGTGAGCGCACGCTGCACAGGGACACTTTCATTTTGTGGCCGGCAAGGTAACAAAAATGAGAAAGACAAGAAACTATTGTTTACGTCAGAAGAGCTGCGGTCCGTTCAACAAACCAAGTTAGTGCACATAGTTAGTCATGGACTTCATGACAAAATTCACGACTTGGATTGAAGTTATGAAAAACAATTGGATTCTTTTGATTGGTGGACACTTTAAAAACTAAAGAAGTATAAATATTCGAGGGATGGACACATATTCAAACTTCTGCTACTACGGCTGCTTTAGAAGAAGGGGAATCACCACTTTTTTGTCCATCTGTCTTGTTTAACGTCATGCTAAATCTGATTTTGTTATACTTTAATGCTCATGGTTTCCATAAAATGAACTGAAAGATTGAGTTTTGGAGAATCTACCCAGGCTAACGATGTGTTGCATGTCATATTGACAAAAGTTAAACATTTAAAGTTATATTTTAATACGCAATGCTAAGCTGGTTAGGATTAACGTTGGCTCAGGAGAACCTGGTGAATTTTAAGAGGCTGACATATGAAAGCAAAGACTTTATTTACTTGAAATCAAATCATGTCACAGAACGTCATGATGAGGAGCTCAACTAGAAAATAACCTGACTGCTTCTGAGAGTGTGTGAGTGATAAACAAGTGGGGTTTATATTCAGGTTTCACGTTTACAGGAGAAAAAAAGATCACAGATGAGGATTGTAACTGATGATGAAAATGTTTAAATGTGATGAAGCCAGAAGGTGAATCTATATCTGCAGTCTGGGGCAAATTAATGTTCTACATCAATAAAACGGAAACACTTTCTGACTAAGAAGTTTTAATGTACCAAGTCACGTCCCATTAAAGCTCAAATGACATCATTGTTATCATCAGGGGTTCTACATGTTCTCCTTCACCATGCATCGCATGGACCAGTGTAATCTGAACAGAGCAATATCTGCATCCATTCAGGAGTCTGAACTTCCTCTAAAAAGACTAAACAAATATGAAACTGTGGAGAACAGACGGCCTCCAGATGGTTTAAAGAGGACGCATCATGGAATCATCAAGGACCCTAAAACTTGTGTTGATGTTTGAAACGCAAATATTTTGTTTTTATCCTGATGAAGTTTTACAAGAATACTGTTTAACACTTGGAATGTTCTGACCTGAAGACTGCCTCCGTCCTCCAGACACTTTGTTAACAGGTGAAGTTTTGCCACAATCAAACAATAAGATCCTTTAAATGAGACAAACTTGGGTTTGAAATGTAGATGCTGCAGCATTAGGCAGGTGTTAACAGACATTAACTAGTTTGTCCATCTTCCTGACACGACGAGTTTCAGAATACATATTTGGAAGTGAAGGAGTTAATGTTTTGTGTATTAATACCTATGTTTAAATGAAACGGTGACCAGCAGAAGTCTTTGTGGTGTTACATCAGTCTCATTCTGACATCTTGTTTCACAGCTTCTTGCTCTGACGGCTCCTGTTTTACATTATGTTGAACATAAATCACAGCTGAAGGGGAGCAGTGTATAATTCAGGGTGGTTTGACGTGTAGCCTCGAGTGTTCTGTGTTCACAACATGCTCTTCAAACTGTAATTTAGAGGAGACGTGCACACTGCGAGGCCAACTGTGTGTTTTTATTTTATGTCTTAGAGACCAAACATAAAGAAACCAAAGGTGATGTGTCTGCCTCACTCAATCGCTCAATTGGATTCAATCTTCTTTTAAAACAATGACATATTATGGTTCTTTAAAAATCATGGCGTGAATGGGGACAATCCATCTAGCCACCTATCTATCTATTTACCATGAGTAGGTAAGTTGGTAGAAGATGAACTGATCTCCAAAAGACATGATGTTAAATATTTTACATAAGATTATTTTTAAATTCCAATCTTTTGCAGTGTCAAAATAACAAAAAAGGACAAGTGTCTGAAGCAAAAGTTTGGGCACCATTCATGGTCAGTGCTCAGTAGCACCCTCTTTAGCAAGTATCACAGCTTTTAAACACTTTTTGTATCCAGCTCAGAGTCTTCCAGTTCTTGTTTGGAGGATTTTCAACCATTCTTCCTGCAAAAGGCTTCTAGCTCTGTGAGATTCTTGAGCCGTCTTCATGCACTGCTCTCTGAGGTCTAGCCACAGATCCTTAATGATGTTAAGGCCGGGGGACTGTGAGGGCCATGGTAAAATCTTCAGCTGGCTCATCTCAAGGTCGTCCATCGTGAATTTAGAGGTGTGTTTAGGATTATTGTCTTGTTGTAGAAGCCATCCTCTCTTCATCTTCAGCTTTTTTGCAGATGCTGTAATGACTGGAATTTAACTGAATCCATTTTTCCCTCTACCTGTGAAATGTTCCCCGTGCCACTGGCTGCTACACAAGCCAAAGCATTATCTATCCACCCCCGTGTTTAACAGTTTGGTTATTGTGTCCGGAAAGTTCTGTTCTAACTTAATCAGTCCACAGGACTTGTTTCCAAAAAGCATCAGGCTTGTTTCAATGTTCCTTTGCAAACCTCTGAGGCTGAATTTTGTGGTGAGGACACAGGAAAGGTTTTCTTCTGATGGCTCTTCCATGAAGGTCCATTTGTCCAGGTGTGTCTGCACAGTAGAACAGTGCACCATCACTCCAGAGTCTGATAAATCTTCCTGCAGGTCTTTTGCAGCCAAATGGGAGTTTTGATTTGCCTTTCTAACAATCCTACGAGCAGCTCTCAGAATTTTTTCTTGGTCTTCCAGACTTGAACTTGACCTCCACAGTTCCTGTTAACTGCCATTTCTTAATGACATGACGAACTGAGGAAACAACTCCTTGAAAACACTTTGCTATCTTCTCATAGTCTTCATCAGATCTTTTAGTTTTCAGAGTGCTAGGCAGCTGTTCAGAGGAGCCCATAGCTGCTGATTGTTGGGACAAGGTTTCAGAGTATTTATAAAGCTTTGGAATTTGCATCACCTGGCCTTTCCTAACGATGACTGTGAACAAGCCAGAGTCCTAACAAGCTCATTAAGGTCTGAGACCCTGGGAAAAGTTGTCTGAGAGCTCAAATGTCTTGGGGTGCCCAAACTTTCGCATGGTGCTTCTTTCCTTTTTTCATACCTTCATGCCTTTTGGAGATCAATTCATCCTCTACTTACTTAACTCTTCACAGTAAATTAAATTTTGACCAGGGGTGCCCAAACTTTTGCATGACACTGTGTATATATATGTATGTATACATGCGCAGCTACACCTGTCAGGTGGATGGATCATCTTGGAAAAGTTGAATTGCATAAACAAGTCAGACCTTTTAACTTAAACTTGTGAAAAATGGGAACAAAAACAGTGTTGCGTTTAAATTTTTGTTCAGTGTATATCCACAGTCGTTTTTGACAGTGATACATCTTTACGCCGGTGTTTTAAAAAAATCCTGTTGATCTTTCCGTCTGTAAATTATCTGAATACAATGTGTACTGTATATTCTGGAGAATGTGGATAATATGAACTGTGTTTTAAGTACTGATGATTGATTTTGTTATAAAGTGAACATTTATCTCAATATGTGAGTGCCTCCCGTCCTCTATCAGAAAACCCGTCAGCTACTGCTGCAGAGAAATCGTCCCTCTGAGGCTTCTGGCTGATTTACTGATCGCTTCTTATCTTTGATTTGTTTTATTATCATAGCTTAACTGGGTTAAATTCATCACAGCGCTGTGGTGTTCCATTACTGTGAAAACAAACTCACCTGGGCGTGTTGACCCAGACGATACCGATGTGGCAGAAAAAAATACACTCTTTGTCTTTCTGGTTCTCGCAGGAGCAGCGTTTCTCTCGCCGGTGGGCCGTGTGGGGGAGCTGCACCAGGGGCCTTCCTCCACTGTTGGGCTAATGACAGAGAAGGTAGAGGCTGGAAAGAACAAGTGGAATATGGTGGTTAGAAACTTTATTGCTTGAGTGTAAATTATTATCTATTGATTCTATTTCTGTTATGTCATAATGTTTACATTGACAGAGCATTTGAAAGTTTCTGCAAACCACTAATACTTTACAGTTGATGTCATTTAGTGGATACGTTGAAACTTCAGGTTCAACAACACTGTGGTTAAACTTAGGAAGACATAGGAGCAAAAATCACTTGGTTAAGGTTGGTAAAGATCCTGTTTTGGCCAAAAAATCCCAGTGTTGGGGGCACAATCATGGCTGGAGAAGCCTGCAAGCCTCTGCGGAACAAGGACCAATTTTCATGGCACTATCCTGACCGGGAACACAGTGATAGATGTCAGTTAGATGACAGATGACTGAAAAACATGGCAACTTGCAGCCAACTAACATTTGCATTATAATATTTCATTTGTTAGCTGGCTGTGTTAGCACTTAGCTAGCATGATACTTGCTGTGATGATTTGTGTGATTAGTCTATCCTTGCTTGTACCACAGATCTTTGGAGGGCATTGTCAGTCGGTTCACCACTCTGTTCCAGAAACATCTCAACAACTATTAGATGAACTACCTTCAGATGTGAATCAGATGTTCAAGTTCCCCTCGGGATAAATAGGAATCAATTAAGAACACCCTGTTTAAGGTTACCAACGACCTTTACATGGCTGCTGCTGATGGCATGTTCCTGGACTTTAGCGCAGCCTTTGACACAATTGCTTGCAGCATCCTGTTGGACAGACTGAGTCCCTGGGTGGAGATATCTGGTACAGCCGTTGAATGGTTTTCATCTGATCTGTCAAACTGGAGTCTCTGTGTCTTGCTATGGTGTGCCCCAGGGCTCAGCTTTGGGACCAGTTTTGATTTTCTGACACACGCTCCTCCTCGGGCACATTATTCATAGACCTGGTGTCTCTTTTCATTTTTACACTGACGGTCCGCACCTGCCTCTCAGACCACCAGATCCTGGAATGATGAGTTCACTTAAGGACTGAGTCTGTGAGGTCAAAAGCTGAATGTCAGAAAAATTTGTTTAGCTGAACTCAAACAAGATAGCACATGGCAAAACAAATTCTGCCGTTGGGTCGTATTGAGTCTGTTTCCAGGAATCTCGGCACGTGGCCTGCAAGGAAATTAAGTTTTGAGCAGCACATCACAATGATTGCGCAATCATCCCCTCCACCTGCTGATAACAAAGTCATCTCATATACTACGTCACTTTTGAAACATGTTCTATTTTGCTGCCTTCTTAAGCACTTTATAACATGGATTCTGAAAAGTGCTCCATGAGTAAAAGTTATCATCAGGTCAACAAGTATCCAATACTTTAGTTTCTGACAAAATACCTACAGAAGTTCATCAGCCTCAGCTGAACTTTGTTTACTGATTATTAGCCAGCGTTAGCATGCTAACACACTAAACCAAGATGGTGAACCTGGTAAACACTACACCTGTTATACATTACCATGTTAGCATTTTCACTGTAAGTATGTTAGCATGCTGATGTTTGTATTTAGCTGATAGCAATGCTGTGCCTTTACTACAGCCTCACAGAGTTATTAGCAGAGCTTACTATTACTCTACCCTCACCCTCACTGAAGGTAGAGTAATGTGAGGGTAGAATGGAGCGTGAGATGGATCAGCTGTCTGAAGCAGCGTCTGCAGTGATGCTGGCGCTGTGCCGGACTGTCGTAGTGAAGAGGGAGCTGAGCCAGAAGGCAAATGGATTTATTGGTCCATCTAGATCCCACCCCTCAACTATGGTCACGAGCTCTGGGTAGTGACCGCAAGAATGAGATCGCTGATACAAGAGTGTGAAATGAGTTTCATCTGTAGAGTGTCTGGGCTCAGCCTTAGAGATAGGGGGAGGAGTCAGACATCTGGAGGGAGCTCAGAGTAGAGCCGCTACTAAGTTGTGTTGGAAGGGATCAGTTGAGGTGGTCTGGGCATCTGATCAGGATCCTCCTGGGTGCCTCCTGTTAGAGGTGTGTCGGACACGTCCAACTGGTAGGAAGCCCTGGGGCAGACCAAGAACACGCTGGAGGGATTATATATCTCGTCTGGTCTAGGAACACCTCTGGATCCTCCAGGAGGAGCTGGTAAGTGTTACTGAGGAGAGGGACGAGAGAGACTCAACCTCAGATAAGAGGTTGAAAATGGATGGATGGATGAAAGGACTATTACTCTCAGTGTTGTTGAGATATCTTATCATGAGCAAATGAAAAATCTGACCTTTAGAGGATGACCAATGTCATCCTGATTCAGTCTGTAGGAACCACAAATAATTCAACCAGATTTTATTCAGTATTTGTTGAATATTTTGACTCTGAATCAACGTGTTGGTTTGCACCGGCATCCTGACAACTCGTTCTTACTGAGGAACAATAGGACAAAGTGTGGAAAACTCTCAGTCCTGGGATGGAAGTTACATCATCTATTCAAAGTCTCAGCCACAAAACTCCGGAAATGTTTTGGCACCTCAGCGGCTCTTCCTACTTTACAACCACAGCATGAGAAAAAATGTTCAACTGTAACACCTGAACACACACACACACACACACACACACACACACACACACACACACACACACACACAGCCTGTAAAGCCCACAGAGCCCACAGACAGCCTTTGATCCTGCTCTGAGTGCACACTGGGAATGTTGGGCGTTAAGGAGAGATTTACATGACTTACACACAGGCACACAATAACACCTCTTCTCACCATAAATGGTATCTGTCTATTCTTTACATCTCTGCGTCCCAGACAATCAAATACCTGAGGTTTATATCCATGTTACATCTCCAGAGAAACTGATATTTGTCCAAGACGCTTTCATAACAACTTTCCCCATCAGTGGAACCCAAACAGCAACCTCAAAACATGGCACAGATAACTGTTTCCTGTAATATCCACTTGAGGTCGGCTCCAGGAGCGAGTCAGTCCCCACGGATCCCCATTTTAAAATGTGGAAACAAACATGTTTACAGGGGGACTGCGAAACTACCAGACTTGAGGCTTCAAAATGGGAATCCACAAAGCAACGACTGACATCACTGCCACTATTTTACACAGGATCTGGACACTTAAGGCACTTGCCTTCTTGCATTCAACATTATCTAAAGTATATCAGCTATGATTGATCAATCAGAAACATCCAAAGCAACCAAAAAGTAAGAAGTCACAAGTCTGAGGGTACTGTTATAAATGGAGTACACTCACTTGTGGTCGGATTCTTGTGGTCGGATTCTGTTGCTGCTGACATCATTTAGACGGTCATAGGGCCCCTTGCACAATTAATATGTCCACACACACACTCCTCCTAGCATGCTTGCTAGTCAAGTTAGTGGTTGGAGATATCGCTGTCAGCAGATTTCTACATGTCTCCTTCCACAGGGCAAAATGATAGACAGTCTGATCACAATACATCTTGGTGGTTGTTTACACTGGCGCCATGGACTTGCCTGAGATGCATGTTCATACCCGATAAACAGGCTGTTAAGAGTCTTTCTGTGGCTCAGCCTGGACGTCTCCTTGCATCTATTGTTGTGAAGTAGTTTCAGGTACAGGTGAGGCTTTAGTGTTCCGCTGCACCTGTTTGATCCAGTGCCAGACAGACGAATCTGTCAGCACAGCAGCTCGCCGTTAGACACGCATTACTACTGTATCATAAAGAACAAGCTCATGAGAGGGGATAATGGAGCTACTGTTCTGGTCTTCAGTGTAGCGTCCAAACTTCTCAGTCTCTGTTTTACATGACTGCTTCTTTGACCCTGGTTCTCCTCGATTTCTAAGACATGCCAACATTCTTTGCATTTCTTTTCTGTTTTTCTCATTAAGGTAAGAGAAAACAGCGAGTCAGTCCCCACAGACCTCCTGTTAAAATGTAGAAATAAACATGTTTACAGCCTGGTACAAAAACAGTTTTGGTCTCTGTAGCTAATTTACCGTTAATGACAACTGTACAGGGGCTGAATTTATGTAAAACTCACCTGTTTACATTTTATTAAGGCTCAAAGTTACACATTATTAAGGAAAGGGGCCTCTGAGTGAGAGACTGTCTGCTGATAGTGTCCTTCTCAGTCAGATCAGCCCATTTTCGATCCTAAGTTGTCAAATACCCCTGCTCTATCAGCATGTCAGCATCAGACACCTGACGCCAAAAGCCACCTTTTTATGGCGGTATAATATGCTGGCAGGCAGTGTCAGTTTATAAGACAGCTAGCTGGGACCTTCTGTGGTGTTAAGATGCACTGCCGATCAGTTAAATGGCACCTGTCTTGGCATCATGGTACGTATGTGGGCAGCGTAATTCAGTTCATAACCCGGCTGGACAGCACCTGTCATAGCAGTATGATGCACCAGTAGACGGTGTGAGGTTGAAATGCTGCTGGTAACAATGTATTATGAGTAGCTGGAAAGTCCCTATACAGTGGGCAGGAGGGGAGGCGGCTGGGTCCAGCAAACCTTTCACCCAAGAGCTCAGTGCTTGCTTCCCGTTCCTCAACCTAACTGCGTGCTTCTGTTGATGACGGCATTGGTTGCGACATACAGGATTTTTTTTTTAAGGATTTGGCACAACTGTCCACTTGAACTCCAAAAGGAACTGGTGATTTTGGGCAGCAAAGGTCAATGCCACTGTGACCTTGTGCCTGTCCTATTCTCGTGAATAAGAATGACAAGAATAACAACACCTTGAGGGATTTTTTTTGAAAGTTGGCACAAACATCCACTTGGAATCAGCAATGAACTGATTAGAATTTGGTAGTCGAAGGTCAAAGGTCAAAACGGAAGAATCCATACACGCAAAGCTTAAGGCCCGAACATACTCTGGCGTACTATAAGCGGAGCGGACTCAGCGAGGAATGTCCGCAGTCATTTGGGCTTCCATAGTCAAGCACACTTCCGCGTCGTAGTTTCCTGTAAAAATGTCTGTGAAAAATCCCCCGATGTGAAAAATACATGCCGAGTGCAGTCGTAAAATCTGAGCTTGCGCGCACAGGGCTTGCGGATGTCTGCTTTGAGTCCGCGCGGACCTCCACCAGTGACTGCTCGGCATGTATTTTTCACATTGGGAGATTTTTCACGGACATTTTCACAGGAAACTACAACGCGGAAGTGCGCTGGACTATGAAAGCCAGAATAACTGCGGACATTGCTCGCGGAGTCTGCTCCGCTTATCAGTGTAAGCACAGAGAGAGAGAGCGAGAGAGAGAGAGAGAGAGACACACAGAGAGAGAGAGAGAGAGAGAGAGGGAAAAAACACACGACTTGTCGACTCCTCCCGGGGGGCGTCGACTTGTGCCACTGACGTCGACGCGTTGACAAGTCGACTTTTCTGTTAATGCCCTAGTGTGAAGCATCCATGTTTTCACTGACATGGATGAAGACACTGGACTGGTGAAGAAATATTTGGGATTAATTACATCAAAGTCAAAATGAAATCTCTGTCAAAACTAAACTGAGGTGAAAGACTTAAGAAACTCAAAGAGAAAATGTGTTTGTTCTTGCACAGTTTTTCCATAACCGTGGAGTCATGTGCTTCTTTATGGATTACCCTTTAACTGTTCCTACAGTATGAGCTCACTGCTGATAACTCTGGCTGCCCGTGTTGGTGGAGCGACGCTGACCTTGCAGGTTGTAGAGGCTTCTCGTAAATCTCCCTCCCAGGAAAATGAATATGTATGATTTCATGGTGGTTCAAGAAAGTACACAATAATTCACCATATCCCCAGAACGAAACCCTAAACTCCTGCTCAGCTTAAAAGTCCTGATGACGCTGATAATTACCAGCTGCAGGCTCGACCCTGACTTCCTGAACTCATGTGGGGTCAACATCATATTAGTTTAATCAACTAACTGTTTGGAATAAGACGATGACAGAAAGGTCAGAAAAAGCAAAAGATAAATGTTGATTTGGGCCTTTTCGTGCAACGAAAGTCTGAACTTTATAAATTCCGAATATTTTAGAGATATCAGATCAAATTAAAGCAAGACATTTTATTATTCTGATTGGATACACTTTTGAAAAATGAACTCTGTCTCCTTATCTCACAGCACAAATACACTCAGAAAGCAAACACGACCTCCCAAACGGTTGGTAGGGTCACTTTCGGCGCTGCCAAACCAAACTGGGCTGAACTGAGGTGTTTTGTGCTGATGCTGAACAGAATGCTGCAGGTTTTAATTCATTTAGCACGGAGATGTTGCGCTTATCATCCACGGTCATCGCATATCCTCCAAAAATCACACTCACACACACACACACACACACACACACACACACACACACAAAAAAACAAACACATTCTCATGCAATATCCTGGTTATAGTGTAGAGCTGACTGTGGTTTATACAGAGGAGATTGGAGCCACAGGTCGCAGGTCTGACTCGTCAGACTAAGGATAAATAATTAACCAGTTTTACCCTGTATTTATGTAGTGTCGGAATAATCAGAAAAATGAGTTACTGTCTGGGAAAAGTCATTTGAACACCCCCTTAAGTCGGAACAACAACTTGTAAAGTCAGTAATTTTTGGTCCCAGTGACAAAATTCTAAGAGAATTCTGAGTTGTGACTTTTACTTAGAATTCCCCCTTAAAGTTAAGATTAGGTCCTTGTAAAGATTAAAGATATTCACTAAGCAAATAAGCTCTTAAAAGATCTCCTGAGGTGAAAAACTCTTAGGAGCAGGGAGGAGGACTTTAAGAGGTTTAAGAGTTTCTTAAGCAGATGAGAAAATAATGGAAACACAAAGAGGTCAGAGAAACGGTCTCTAAACACTGGATGACATCGAGTAAAGAAAATGCTTCATATTAGATCATGTAGTGATAATATGTGTGGTTGATGTCATTAGGGATACACACACATTTCTCACCTAACGTCATAACGTTATAACGGCAGAAATAAAATGGTCACAACACTGAGATATTTGGAAAACTGTAAAAACACATTAGAGCAGCAGTGATGAGTTGAGTCTGTCTCAAACTTCATTCAGCAGTGATCACACCAACACTGACACTGTCTCAGTCTGCAGTTCACCTCATGTCCACTGGGTGTCCTCACACCTTACAGGCTCACAGAGGGGCTCTCTGACAACCAATCACATCTGTTAAAAGAAAGCATCACACCTGACAGCGGGGTCGACAAAACTCCTCACTGAGGTCAAAGTTTATGTCCCTTCATCACTCAGAGCTGCTCTGAGAAGAGAACTTTCCTAAATCACTCCTAAGCTAGGACTCCTCACTAATTTTTTTAGGCTAAGTTCGGAGCTCTTCGAGAGGATTCTCCCCTGGACTCTGTGACTGGACCAGTTGGGAACCACTGCTTTAGAGTGTCCTTGTATTGTGACCATCCCAAGATACACGGGTGTAGCAATGATACTGTTTAATTAGCATCTTGAAATGCCATACCTGCCAGGTGGACAGATTAATTTGGAAGAGTGAAGTACTCGCAAATGTTAACAAACTGAACCAAAATTTGAGAAAAATGATTATATTTTTGTGCATTTCAACAGTCTTAGAACTTTTAACTAAAACCTGTCAAAAGTATTATATTAAAATATTCTCACTGAACAAAAATTTAAACTTTTTTTTTTTTTTCTTTTTCAAGTTAAGTCTTGTGAGGCCCCCAGAGGCCCTGAATTTAAGCCATGATAACCCAGTGCATTTAGGTGCCATTGCACACAGTTGGGTTGAATACTTTTACAAGACACTGCATTATGTAAACTGAAAATGACTTTGGCAGCAGGGAAACACCTCTCGCTACTACAAGTGCAAAATGGGCACCCCCTCCCAAACAGGAAGCAGCTGATATGAACACGATGTCTGCAGGGTTGGCAAGAGTCGCATCCTGTTGGCAAACGAGGCTGCTAAGTCACAGTCGGGGTTCAGTTCTGAGCAGCTCAACGAGTCCTCGTTAAACTCCCATCGAGGTCGGATCATGCTGCTTGTGGAAAGAAGCGCCAACACCACGTGACTTTTTGTTTGCTACCAGCAGACCACAATATGTGCTGCAACAATCCTAGTAAACATTTATTCCATCAGTGGTTTCCATGTGTCACTGTTCAGGGAGCCGTTTTCCAGTAGCTGTGACAGCATTAATAAAAACAAACACTACAGACCCTCAACTTGATTTTCGTGGTCTGTTTGTGGACGCCAAAAGAAACCTCATAAAACAATGTCTGGTTATAGAGAGCCACGCGGCGCTTAACCAAATCATATCGTAAATCATGTTCACCGGGAGCTGACCAGAAAAAAATATCTTAAGAAAAATTTTGGAACCTCAAGCTGGGACCACGTTCTGAATCAAAAATCAAGATTTTATGCCTTTTCGTTTCAAATGCCAACAACTGCAGAATATTTGTGCCCATCAGCTTGCATACTTAGATGCAAAAGTCTGCATTAGTTGGCAGATAAAAGAAACACTGTGGGAAGAGACAAAAGCCCAGTTCATTGTTTGGAGACAGCCAATCCAAAGTTTAATTTCTTGCCTGTTATGAAAGTCTGCCCGGCTCCACGGGGTTTGACAATATTTGACAATATACAGGAGGATCAGCTGCCTAATCCGTGAGCTGCCTGCTTGAATTGGCAGGATTCTTCTGCAGGTAGAAGCCTCCCAAAAACAGATTCAGTAACGTTTGCTTCCTTCAGCTCTGTCGGCATGCATGTGGACGTATGGAGAGGAACTGGAGGTATGCAGTGGGATCGTGTGGGCAGTTTAAACACACCAGCAAGCATTTTATGTCCGTTGTGTTGTTCTAGCCTCGGTGGAATCAAGTTTCCTGGGAGGTAATAAAGGTGCTGAGGCCAACATGACAGCCAGTGTAAACGGTCAGCCTAAAATGGAGGTTTTTAAGCCCAGATGCCTGCAGTCTGAATTCCCAGACAGGCTGGGAAAACCTTACTGGGCTACAGGGAGTAAGACATGCTCTCCTCTTCATCAACAGTTCCTGATGAGCCACAGAGGACAGATAATCAGCAGAGGACCCGCTGCAGTGTGAGAACTGTTTCTGACCTCCACAGTGAGCACAGTTTGCTGTTTTAGGGTTCAGGTTGAGTGGACAAACTTAAATATTAACTAGAAAAGTGAGCAGATCAGGGTTCCCACACATTTTCCCAAACTTTCCAAGACTTTTCAAGGACCCATAATAAAATCAGCAGCAAAATGAACCTTTAGACTGACACGTTTAACTGGTCAAAAATATTCTTGGCGGTTAACGGTTACTGTTGACATCCCTAACACACAACACACACACACACACACACACACACACACACACACACACACACACACGACCAAATGCATGATCCTCACAGTTTAAGCCTACATTTACTTTTACTCGCTCAGTCAGCTGTTGCAGTCATTAGTTCGTCTCTGTAGTTATATGGACTATTAGCTTTTATTTAGTGTCCACAACATACCTGTCAAGTTTTGGATTTGAAAATAAGGGAAATTTTTCTTCTGAGTAGTATCATGATACCACGGCAAAAATGAGGCAGATGTGCCTTTTGTCATTTATAAAAAGATAAATCACTTTGCTATAATACATCAATGATATTTCAGTGGAATAAATTTCTTATTGATTTATTCATACTTCAAAAACAGCATCAATAAGTGATTAACATAGGGGGGATCAAAATAAAATAAAAAAATAAAATACAAATCAGAGAGAGAGAAGA
Source organism: Epinephelus cyanopodus (assembly GCA_026686955.1). NCBI lineage: Eukaryota > Metazoa > Chordata > Actinopteri > Perciformes > Serranidae > Epinephelus > Epinephelus cyanopodus. The sequence continues at coordinate 9,888,427 of CM048925.1, read as the reverse complement.
GAGAAATGTGAACGGCTCGTTTCTCCTCTAGTCACATACCTGTGTGCCGCCATGGCTCGGTTGTCCAGGTACTACTGGGCAGTCATGACACCAACGAAAGAGGAAATTACTGGACCTGGAGTTGGACTTGTCTGTCGCCAGTAAGCCGTTATCTTGCGCCGCAGAGCACTATGAGCCTCCGCTATAACGTTAATTCCTCTTTGTGACCCCCGTTCAACGCACAACCTCCAGGATTAGCTGTTCCTTTCTGCTGCTGGTTGAAACGTGATAATAGGGGCGCCCAAACGCCCACTCCACTAACTTGACGTGGAAATGAGCGGTAGTCTAGAAAACTGGCGTTTTTTTTTTTTTGTTTTGTTTTTTTCTTGGAGGGTGCTTGTGCGCCCTCACACAGATTGCGCCCTGGGCGGTCGCCCACATTGCCCATAGCAAAACCCGTCCCTGGGTGTTCAGGAAATCTAAAATAACCACTTGTCAACCAGACCTGCTGTCGACACTAACCTCGCGACAACTGCCACCCAGGCTACTGCAGGTGGCAGTTGTCGCAAGGCTAGTGACAGAGTTCAGTTTGGAGAGGCAGAGGAATGTTTTTTTTATTATTATATCATAACACAGGAGATTTACGGGAAAACACTAATACGGGAGGACGGTGGGAAAGAGGGGTAAAATACGGTAGTTTCCCGGCCAAAATGGAAGACTTGACAGGTATGGTCCACAGTGCTTACAGAAAGACACTGTTGGGGTTTAAAGTGTTGTTTCCTGCAGCACACTAACAGGCCTCAGATGTTCTGACACGACGGACAAACGAGCAGCGGAGCGAGAGTAGAGGAAGGGGGGTGTAATGTAAGAGGAATGTAAATGTAAACGTATGGACAGTGAAAAAGTCACAGCCAGGAGAATAAAACATGAGAAAAGACAAGATGTTGACAGACAAATTCCTTTGAGGCCCCTACACTGCTGAAGACTGCACCCTAAAAATATTTCTTTAACATGATGGAGGTGACATCTGCCTGAGTATTCAGCGTGCTCAGAGAGCTCGGTGATAAGTACTTCCCTCTGACGGTAATAAGCACGCTCAGAGTAGAACAAGAGGAAATGAGTGGATTTAGGGCTGCTCAGGACTCGGTAAACAACATTTCATAATGACGAGTCAACGAGGATAAACACACCTCTCCTCAGGCGACACACCAGCCTCAAGATCTTAACCTTGAATCCTTTGAGCTCTTAAAAACCTTAAAATTTCTTTTACAGCAAACTTCTTTCAGCTGTTTTTTCTGACAAGATTTTTGTAAACTGAGGATTATAAACTGTCAAGTTTTCATTTCAACTTGTCAGTCTTGAGCTAATTTCACTGATCTGATGTATAAACTACATTATAACAACTTTTCTACGACCGTCACACATTACAGTCAGCTGTGTAAAATACTGCATCAACTTTTTGTTCAGTTTGAAGGGGCATTTACTGACAAGGGAGTTGGTTTCCTTTCAACATTGGGAGGTTTTTGCTTAAATTAAATGCCACTAGTAAAAAAAAATGCTTGCTGCACCTTTTTATTGTTGCCAGGCAACCACCCCATCACCTCCTTACCCTAACCTTTCCATGTAATCAATCTACCGTTTATTTATCCTCCCGTAATCAGCGTGTAGTTCCTGACATGTTGAGGCAGAGAGTACTGTCTGTAGCTCTGGTTGAGGGTGAGAGGCTGTCAGCAGATAAACAGAGATCTGTGTGGGGACATGAGACCCTAAAAAAGAAGGTGGATCATGGGGAGAACCACCAGTTGGTCCAGGAGCTTCTCCTCCATAATGGACGTTTCAAGTACTGTACTTATCTGCTTCCATGCCTGCTGTTTTCTATTGAGACGGTGCTAACTGTGGTTTGTAAAGTCGTATAGCTTTGAGTATCCAGCAACTGCTACCACCGGTTTCTCCTCCATTGTTTACCAACTGTAAGCTTGTTGTCATGACCACCACAGAAAGCCCGCCTCTCAAATCATCCCATTGGACAATGAGAAAAAGTGGAGATGACGTGGGGCGCTTTTCCACTCTGAGTTAAAGTTTTTCCAACTTGAGGAGTTCAGAGCGCTCCGGCAAAAACACCAGGCACCTAGAGTGCAGAAACACGAGGTGCATAGCAACGCAAAAGCTTCATTCTCATCAAAAATTGTTACAAAAAGCCGCCTCCAGCTGCCGAAACACTTTCTATGTGATCGGGGCCATAGAGTGCCCCAGGAATGAGTTTGCATTTTACCATTGCTGGTTCCCTCGTCTCGCAAGTCAGTGGCTGAACATTAGCTTTTTACTTCTGGCAAATACATTTAGGCTTCGGTAGTCGTAACAGTGATGGTCATTTGTAAAGATTATTTTTGTTGAACAAAACACACAAGTGCCATTGTTTGCCACAGTGTTTATTTTCTGCCAAAATTCCAAAATCAAATCAAAAAATCGTGTTGGCTCCTTGACGAGGAAACCAGGGTGACGCCAACTCCTGCTTTGGCCTAAAGTAAAACATCATCCCTGCAGCACTCCATTGTGCCTTTTCAGCATCAGCTTGTGGTCTAAATATCTTCAATTTTGTCACAATAAAAGTCCTCTGCCACTTGAATGTTTTTATTGGAGGGGACAAATGCTCAAGTTCTAAATATAAAAAAGGGACGAGTCCTCTGAGTCCACAGTGAAATCTACACTCGAGCTCTGATGGGACCCAAAAAGTCAGACCTGACTCTACATGAACCTGCACAGTTTCTGTCTAAGCCCAACCCAAGCCTGAATCTCATCTCTTCCACTGCTGGGGAGGCAGAAGTCACTATGCAGCCCCTCTTTCTCTCTTTCATTCATTTTCCGTCCCTGACTCTCTCTCTCAATCTCCCCTGGCTGCTGTGTCACTTTCCATCTTTGATTCTTTCCCCCACTGATTCTGTTCATAACTCCTGGGGTAACAATAAGAAATTTCAGCCTGACCTGAAGCTGGTGGGTCTGGCTGGGCCATATCAGCCTCAGGCAGAGAGTCGGCGCTCATATCTACACCTTTACTAATGAAGACTGCAGATGTAAAGGAGCTTACAGTGACTGATGAAGTGCCTTCTGACTTATGGTTAAACTTTTAAACTCCTGTGACTGGATCGTTTCTGTCAACGGCTACAAAATAATCAGACATCTCCTCCATCACCGGCTGCTTCAGCCCGATCTCACTGCAGCTGCAGGGCTTCCCTCTCCATCTGTCTCTGCTACAGCCTCTCACCCTCCACATGTTCCCTGAATGCTGCAGATTTTACACCTGCTTTTCTAGGGCGTTAACCGTCAGTCACACTCTCCGGCCTCAGTGCAGCGATAAACCAGGTGCCGCTATGATTTCCAGGGAATGTCCACTCCCTCCTATATTTTGTCCCTCTAGAACAGGAAGTCTTAAAATGCATATTGCATGAGACCAAATGTGCAGTTTAAGCATCAACGGTCAACATGTCTGTAAAGGGAGCAAGTACATAGCAGTAAATATCCCCACAGAGTGGACGCTGGCAATGCGGCGCTTTGTGTTAAACATGTTGATGGTTAGCAGGTGATGCGCACCAACATTATCTTCAGCGTGTTAACTTGCTAACATTTGCTATTTAATGCAATTAGTTCTGCAGGTATTTGGTTGAAAGGTATTGGACACATTTTAACATCAACCTGATGATGGCGCTGCATGAAAAGTCAGAGGATCACGAACGTTATTACAACTCATCCTGAGAGGAACATAAACAATTAACCACATCAGGGCATCAGGTGCATCATCTGGAAACGAACATCTGCACAAAATATTTGTGCCAATCTAACTCGTGGATGTGGAATTATTTCACTGGCTAAGTGAAAAATATGACATGCGAAAAGAAACGTCAGGAGATGATTAAAGAATTCATCCTCAGGGGACCATAAATATTTATGTAACAGCACATAAGTGGGAGGAACAGTGGTGAAAAGGGGCCCAGCGGCTCAACTTTGGCCCCCTGCAGGGAATGCTGATTTTAAATAGTTAGAATGTTCTTTATAGGTATATCCCCTGGTGAACAAACTACCTGCACAACCACCACAAGCAAAGACAACTACAACAAGGAATGACTTTTAGGTAATAGTGTTGCTTGACCGTCACACTGCAGAAAAAGGGCAACAATTCAAACACTGTAAAAACACAATGTTACTTTGCATGTTTTTCTTTCAGCCTCAGTTACTAATACTTTAAAATGAAAAACTAACTCTGCAGCACCTTATAACCTAGCTCTGATTTTCCAGAAGAGCCTCAGCCTCTGGAAACAACCTTGTTATATTTCTAGCTATCATATGGACCCTAACTGGAGCAAAAGAGAAACATACTCAAGGTTGTTTTACCTTGATGCTGATGGATCAACATCAGAGTCGTGGTGACGAGCCAAAAGTAAGTGGGTAAGTCCATCCTGCTGCCTCCTCAGCGTCCAGGTGAGAAATCTGTGACTCAGCTTTCGTGTAAAATTCCTCACAGCAGCTCCCTCCTTCCAGAAATAAGATATATGAAACACCCTTCACACACACGCAGGAGGAGGTCTGGCTGAATCAAACACCTGAGCTCACGAAGGTTCCCGGTCAACACATGGAAAAAAGAACACTAAAAAATGTCCACTGGATCCAGGAATCTGCAACAGTTGCCACCCAGGTGTAGAGCTCGAGTAACGCTGGTATCCTGAGGGCTGGAGGCTGCTGTGGCGTCCAGATGGAGAAAGGATAATGTTAACAGCTGTATGGAGCTGTATCATAACACATGGAGAGAAGTGAACTGCAGGAGTGAAGTGAACAGGAGTGAAGAGAGGAGAAGGAGGAGGAGGAGGAGGAGGATACACAGGGGAGGCAGAGCCTGCAGTGAGACACCTCCACAGCTTGGGTGTCATTAATAACAACGTCCTCCGCCCGCCACTGGCTTGCGTCCTGCTCTCATGATTGTCTGGTCTCTCATTGTGGTCTCAATCCTTTTGGTTCTCTCTCTGCTTTTTCTGCTCTCCGTGTAGTTTGAAGTGTCTCCCTGTTGATGCAAAAATCCACTGCTTACTGTATCAAGCAGCCCTGTCTCCTAGAAATTACCTTTCTATACAACAAATAAAAATTTGCAAATCATACACAAATACATTTAAAAAATGCTTCGTGAATATGTTTCATTACGATAGCGAGGAAATGTTAATTAACTTACCTGACGAGTCACGAACTGTTGATACGTAATAAATCAGTCGGAGTCTCTGGAACTGTCCTTAAATGGTTCAAGTCATATCTTCATGACAGGAAGCACGTTGTCTTGATTGGTAACCATAAGTCAGAGCAGATGGACATGACGTGTGGTGTCCCACAGGGATCCATTTTGGGACCCCTCTGTTTTAATCTCTATATAATTCCATTAGGCGAAATCATACAGAATGATAACGTAGCCTAACATAATCATGCAGATGACACGCAAATATATATATATATATATGTCGCTTTCACCAGGTGATTGTGGACCTGTAGAATGTTTGTGTCACTGTACTGAGCAAATGAATGATTGACTGCATCAAAATTTTCTCCAACTCAACAGAGATAAGACCAACATCATGGTCTTTGGGCTCTGGAGAGAAAGACAAAGTGTCAGCTCTCACCTCGAATCCCACTCTTTTCACTAAGAGTCACACAGAAACCTTAGTGTTATCTTGGACTCAGGATTCTATAACGTCATCTGCCGACTACCATTCAAAAAACATTGTTAGAGTCAGAGGAATAATGTCACCGTGAGACTTTGAAAGGCTCACCACGCCTTTATTTCAAGTAGATTGGATTACTGCAGTTTTCTGTTGGTAGGGCTTTTAAAAACGAGCTGTTCAACAACTTCAGCTTATTTAAAATGCTGCTGCTCATGTCCTGACAAAAACTAGGATGTATGACCACATTACTCCAGTTCTAAAATCCTTGCACTGGTCACCTGTCACTCAGAAAACTGATTTCAAAATCAAATCACTCTGTGGCTCAACGCCCAAATATATTTCTGACATGCTTGTGACATATGAACCTTCTCGGACCCTGAGGACATCTGGGGCCGCCTACTTACCGTCCCGTGAGTCAGAACAAATCATGGTGATGCAGTGTTTTGATATCATGCTGCAAAACTTTAAAGTCAAAGCTATAAACGATCCTTTTTACGCTGCCTGCTCCACCCTGTCATGACTGCAAACTGATTTTAAAACTCTAAAAAAACAACAACCTTAAAATCGTTTTTATCAATCTTTTAATCTTGACACCTCTTTCTGAACTTTTGCAATTTTTAATGGGGATTTTTCATATCGTAAATCATTTAATAATTAATTTTACCTTTTATATCTTTTCTTCTCTTTGCCCTTTTCTGTATCATTTATTATTAGGGGTGACCAAAAGAAATCGAATAATCAGCCTTTTTTTCCCCTCCCGTTTCTTTGGGGGACCTTGAACGCAACACTAATCCCACTAAAAAAGTTTCACAGTAAATCAGAGAACAGGGATATTATTATTATTATTATTATTATTTGGATTATCGATTATTTTTCCATTATTTGATTAATGAGGCAATTTAAACAATATGAATACCAAAACATTTCTTATTAACATTAACATTTATTGCAACATCAGTGTTTGTCCGACCATTACATTTGGGGGTTGCCCCGCTGTTAGGCTGGAGATAACAACTGTTGTGTTGCTGCCTTTTCTGCCACAAAAAGGTGATCTGAGTTATTTTAAAAGTTCAAAGTTAAACCTGAACTAATAAGCAATTTGAAAGGATTCAGATTCAACAACTAAATTCGATGCTGGATTTGACTTTCATGAAATGCTAGCAAACATCCTCCAACGGTGACTCAGTACATATGTAGAAAAAACAATTTAATAATGTTGCATGTTTGATATTTCAAAACCATTTCCTTGGAGCCCAGGATCATCGCTGGTTAAATGCCACCATCTTTACAGTCCAGAGCTGAGCTATAAGAGAACGGACTCTACAGGGAGGGTCTGCTAAAAGTTGACGTTTGAAATCTGTGTTCGCTCCTTCAACCCAAACTGGAGACATTGAAAGAGGACACAGAGGTGAATTATAAGTGAAAAACTTTTCTGTCCACCATCTATCATTTCAGCCCCAAAGGTGAGCTGCTCTCAGCTTCCCTGATACTTTGGCAGATGATACATGCAGAGTATTTGTTTTGGAGGCAATAGCTGAGGAGTTGCCTGAAAGTCTGTAAGAGAATATTCTGAGTTCATCTGGAACAAACTACCGAACGCTGAGCAGGAAAATGACAGAACCACAAAAGGTGGACTCCTGTTTTTTTCCCCTGTCTTTTTATCTTTTTTTGGGCCCAGTTTAGGGGAAGCTGTCTCGCTGCCTCTCTGTCTGTCTAACCAAGGAGAGGCCGATGTGGTAAACCAGATTCATAAAGAGATTAACGAGGACAATCCAAACATCTGGGAGGCAGATACTATGGTGAGCCCTTCGGTCGGGTTTCCCCTAAATTGCTCCACCAGATCTCGTGAAATGTTCTGAAATGAGCGTGGTGTCCTGAAATGTAAATAGCAAGGAGGAAGTGAGTTTCACCGCCGTGACAGGAAAAGGCATGCCAGAGACACGCAGTCATTTATGTCAAAACAACGTGGTACCTTCTTCTAACTACCCAGGTTCAGTTCTTGAAAAGAATAAGAACGCAGAATGAGTGTTTCTTTTTCTAATTTAATCACAACTGAAAGTTTTCTTTAACCCAAACCAAAGTCTTTCAGAGGAATGGTTCAACGTGTTGGGAAGTAACACTGATTTACAGAGCTCAAGCTAGGACATCATTAGCTTAGCTTAGCATAAAGACAATGTGCGGGGGGGAGCAGTTAGCATGGCTCCAAAGTTAAAAAAAAGACAACAACCAACACTGAGTCACTTTCTATCTTGACTGTTTAATCAGTGCAAAAATAGAAATGTAAACTAAACATAGCTGCAAGCAGCAGTTGTGGGTTCAACCCTTTTATCAGCCAACAGGAGGAAATAGCTCAGTTGCCCAAAATCTATGCCACAGCTAACAGGGCAGGTTTCGGGCTTCACAAAGCTGACAAAATCTGCTGGTTTAATTCTGTCTGAAGAAGGAGTGACACCAATCAGACACTTGTTTTTATCATCACACTCATTATACTCAGGGTGGGGAAAAATTGATAGAGTATGGCGATATTTTGTGTGCTGATATTGTATCAATACTGTAAAATGTGACACAGAGCAGACACACTGACCAACACCATCATGAAACCTGTCAGAAATGCTGCAAACACCTGACAGACTGAGCTGTGGGCAGATTTAATGCCCTCTGAGAGGACAGATTAAGATCTGAGACAAACACTTCATGTGCAGGTATCCTGCTGACTGAATGACAACACACGTTAGAAGAGTCGGCTGTTATTGGAGGTCTGCAATGTCTTCTGTCCTCTGTCAGATAATGTCCTGTTATAGTCACATATGAATCCACTGACGTTGAAGTCCAGGCGTCACAAGTTAAAGGCACCCTTCATGCTGTACTCAAAGGCTTTATGCTTCACTTCTCTGTAGAGTTTGGGTACGGCTGTGTCGGTGAAAAAAACGTGGGGGTCGAGTTATTTTCTGATGGTAGTTTTGTCGCGCTAAGTGTGTCCGGGTGTTCCGACATGTTCTCTCCGTGTCAGCGTGGGTTTCCTCCAGGTGCTTCGACGTGTTCTCCCAGTGTCAGCGTGGGTTTCCTCCGGGTGCTCCGACATGTTCTCCTCGTGTCAGCGTGGGTTTCCTCCAGGTGCTCCAGCTTCCGCCCACATTCCAAAGACATGCAGGTCAATTGGTGACTCTAAATTTTCCATAGGTGTGAATGTCAGTGCGAATGGTTGTCTGTCTCTATGTGTCAGTCCTGTGATAGTCTGGTGACCTGTCCAGGGTGAACCTTGCCTCTCACCCAGTGTCTGCTGCGCCATGCCTCCAGCAGGGTGAACAGTTATGGAAAATGAATGCATAACGTCCACAGTAATCACACTCATGGCCACATTTTTGGAGAGTACTGAATTTAAATCTAAGAATGTGGACAGTAAACATCACACACTTTGTGTCTGTCACATCAGCTCGTTGAGTTCTTCCTATCTGTCGGCGCAGACGTGAGCATAACACACATTAAGTTCATTCTGTGGATGCAAATAAGCCATCTGTAGTGTGTGTATGTGTTTGTGCCAGCGTCTGCATGTCATTTAGCCGGCTGTTTGACTTCTCATCAGGTCTTTAGGCGAGATAATTATAGAGCAGAGGGAAACTGAAAACAACAGCCTGTGGCTCCCATCGCCTCGAGATACGGCGCAATTAAAGAGGAGGAGGTGAGATAATGGAGGAGAGGAGGGGAGGAGAAACAGAGGGCAGTGGGGAGAGGTAGTAAAAGAGGAAAAGGTAGAGAGACATAAAGAAGGGAGAGACATTTTTATGATTTATATATTAAAATTAAGGCTGTGCCTTCACAGAGGAGACAACAGAAAAACAGAAAACAGCAAAAAACGACTTTTAAACACAACATGTCAGGAATCAGCTCGACCATGTGTGGAGGAAAAGGACATTTTGTGAGTGGGAACAGAATATCTGAACATACTGTACTGACAGAAACAACTTATTCTCTTTAATGTATTGAAGCGCAGCACAACCCACATTAAAAAACAGTCTGAAGTATGTATGGATTGCAGAACAGTGAACCAGAGTTCAAAAATAAAATATGGCTGATCGAAAGCAGCAGGTTTTTTTTCCCTCTCAAACCGGGTCGTCGAGATTCAAAGAGTGGTTTCCATTTCTCCCTCGGTCAATGTTCAAACTCCAGCCTGCAGTGGTTTCATCTGCAGAGCCAACATACCGACCGTATGGGCACATTTGATTTCCCCGCAGTCAAAGAGCTTTGAAAGTGTTCAGTAAAGATATAAATTCAGCAGCATGCATTAGCTGACTGATGGTCTGTTATGTACTGGATGTGCAAAGGATAATTCAAAGCAACTGACGAGCTTGGTCATCATTTGGGGCCCCAGGCCTGAGATCATCTGACTGAAGCCACAAATAAAAGGACGGAGAGATTATAAAGCTGTTTTTGCCACGCAGCTACGTGGCTCTACAGATGGAAATGTGGGTCCACCACTCCGGTCCAGACTGAAATATCTCAAAAACCGTTCAGACACCCGTCTTACCCTCAGGATGGATTGCAACAACTTTTAAGAGTGAGAAACAAAAAAGACAACTGAAGTGTTTTTTAAGGTAGACTTTCCGTTTGTGAGACGGATGATTGATGGACGTCTTAAATGATCCAGAACTGCTTCAACAAACGCAGCCTGTTTGGTCATCCATGTTAACAAGACACACATTTTGCTCTACTGATCATCACAACCATGTCCACTGAAACATCAAAACATTTAACTGAACGTACCGGAGCAACAAGTGACAAGCAACAAGTTTTTTCAGCATTGGTCCAGCTGCCTGAAGAAAATGTTGATTTTATACATTTTAGCGCAACACAGACATGTTACATTCGTATGTTTCCTATGTATCATATCAATGTTACTGAAGTGACAAAGTGTAAAACTGACTGTCATCAGGAGGTGGAGGGGATGATGGATGGTGGACGAATGATGGACGATACGACTTTGGAATTTGTTATTTATGTGACAATGCCTGAACGCAACACAAGCTTCACTCCAACTGAGTGTGTGTACAGTGCTTTGACTGTGCGTAACAGCAGTCTTTTGATGGTCATTTAACACACTGTACATAACAATAACTGCGTCAGGTAATAAACTGTTGGAGTCTGCATTCAGCTTCATTCGTAAAATCTTACTGCAACCGGCAATTACCGCATGCATTTGTTTTGGAGGGCGAGAGGAAAATCATATATGTTCTGGTGTAGCTCTGAATTTCTTATAAACTGAAGACAACTGCCTGCTGTATATTTGTGTTCATGGCCACAGTCACAGATAATTTTGTGGCGTTTGTTGTAACGTTACTAGACAAAAGTGGTTCACATCAGCTAACATTACTTTGAGCTTGCTTATAACTTCCATGTCGTCATATATTGAAGTGAAACAACATCTAACAAGTTGCGGTATATTCTCTAAATAAAAACAAAAATGACATACCTGTCGATTAGGAAAAGGGCCAACTCGAGATCAGTTTTAAATCCTGTCAAATCTCTCAGCTCTCTCCAATTGGTGAATGCCCATCTGAGGTTTACACGCGTTCGAGCTCGAGCCCTATCACTGTCCCGTTTAGCCTTCTCTGTTCTTCTGTTCTATTTCTTTGAGATGGTGCTCCTTTATCCACCATGACATTGAAAGTACAACCAAGTCCTTATAGATACATCTGGTAAAACTGTTATGTGTTCAGCAATGCCTGCTGCGTACCGCTTACTCAAAGAACACTCTCTGTAAACACGGCTGGGTGTGACGGGGCGCCCCGCTAATATCATGGTAGGGGAAACACTGGTTCTTCTGATGACCGTGTGAACTCCCTCTTTCATTCCTTCAACCACCTTCTTGAAAAGGTTGGCGATGTGATATTTGCTCATATCCATATCCTGTTGATATCGAAGTCTTTTATGAACTTTAAAAGCCGGTGTTTCTTTCTTTGACCAGAAATGTGGGCTTTTCTTTTGGGCATGCGGCTCTACTCCATCCTTCAAACTGTTGGTGAGCTGGTTTTTGTACAACGTCTCCATGACAACGTCAGAGCCGGCTGTAAACCGGCAAGATGCCTTGTGTCCTATTATCATCATATCCCATGTCTTAATCAGAAAATGCCACATTTGGAAAAAAAGCCTAATTTCGTTTTCATAAACAGAATATGGTGTTTACCAGAATATTGTCATATTTGTACGAACAGGAGAATATTAGTGTGCATGTAAATGTAGCCCTTGTGCTTGCTTGTGGCAAAACTTTAAATAATTGACAGCAAAATGTAAAAGAGGTGCTGTCAGTTGTGCTGACAAACCAAGGACCATTAAACACTACGAGGGCCTGATGGTGAGATGTTTGTGTCCCTGCTGAACACCAGCAGTCTGGTGACTCTGAGCAGAAAACACACGAGACTTTCCTCCCAAGAAACTTGAGTCAATCGTTTCAGTCGGTACCCAGAAACAACATGTGTTTATGCTCAAGTGACAAAGCTCTTTAGTGTCCGTACAAACGATGACTCCTGTCTGCCAGGAGCAAAACGAGGAGATGAGGTGTTATTATAGAGCCACAGAGTCCGCAGAGGGAGGAGGTTGGGCTGGAAGGATGGACGGATCATCCAAATGTCACATCTTCTGTTTCCTACCCACAGTGAAAGTGGCCTCTTCTAACCGTGACCACCATCGTTTCCCAACTCTGAACCAAAACCATGATCTCTCTAAAGCCAAGTTGTTTTAAACCAAACCGAAACCACGGTGTTGTCATGTTTTATTTTGGAATGTTCTGTCACTGGTAGCGTCATGTGTGATGCCTGGAACGTCTAGTATTGTGTTGTTTAATTTGGAGGATTGCTTAGATGCACAAAGACAAATCTGCTGACTGAGGAAAACAGAAAAAGCAGTTTACATCACAGTTAAATCTTTCTCCACTTTAGAAAGCACTCTCAGGTGCTCTCAGCAGAGTGCAGATCTCCACCAGGTGACTAATTGGCTGCCCAGGCTGATCGCAGCCACTCTACTCCCAGAAATACACACCTCATCTATTTCTGATGGCGCTGTGGTGTGTTACACAGAGCAGATCGAGTTCTCCTGCTAACAGGCGCTGTGTATGAAATATAGATGATGTAATAATAAGGATGAATGTATGACGCAGCCGGTATGTGGTGCAGATGTGATAGGTGGAAGTGTCCCTACCGACTCCACTACAGTTCAGATAGCGGCAAAGAGAACAAAAAATTGTGACTCATTCATGTGGTATGGTGTCTTACTGCAGAGGATCTTAACATGTCAGGTCATCTGCAGATGCTTCAGTTAAAAATGAGAATGTCAGTGTTTGAGCCGTGACGAAGGCTAAAATGGGTCCTGGAACAGACGGTACGGCTGGTTATTTCAGCTGAGCACATCTGTGGAACACTTCAGTCTCTATTGGCTGGAGTCAGCCGTCAGTGACGAAATACAACAGTCAATAAAACAGGTTTTTCAACTATTGTGAATCACTGCAACCACGACAGGTCCTTGAGCATACAGTGACACATACTAGGGGTGTAAACATGCACATGTCTGTATTGAACCGTTCAGTATGAGGCTTTCGGTTCAGTACGCATTACGAACCAAACTATACGTTGAACTATCCAATGGACGATCCTTGGACAATAAAAATCTACCAATTACACTGTGTTTAATATAATGTTCTCAACAAGGCAGCCCACAGGACAGAACAGGAAACAAACTGTCCCAAACCAGGACATCCTACTGCGGTGAAACACATCGAGAGGCAGCTACGCTAAGCTAGCTCGTTACCAGATGGTTAAGAACACCATAACCAGACCAGAAAAAGAAGATACTCCGATAACCTACGGGTCTGCTGTTGGAGCCACTTTGGTTTCATGAGAGCGATGGTGAGAGAGTGGTGGATAAAAACACACCGAGCCAAAGATCGAGCCACCACACAGCCACAGACTCTGCCTAGCAGCTAACTCAGTAGAACAGTAACATACATGACCCCCGAGCCAAAGAACAACTGGCCACAGACTCATGTCAGCAGCTAAACCAGCAGCACAAACTGCCCAAACCAGGGCACGACAGCTGCTGTGTGACTACAGCCTCTCATTCAGCAGTTAATGTTAGCACAAAGCTCACACCCACAGCAGTGAGCAGTAACTGGCAGCTGATTCAGCCAGAAAGACTGAAAGCTTCGTTAGTGACGGCTGTTTATCTTGTGTTTATATGACTGTGTCATTTAACAGAGATGTTCATTTATATGTTTATTAGACTGGAAGAGTTCAGAGAGCTCATGGGACTGCAAACTAATGATCAAAGAGAAATCTGGACCCCGCGGCCAGACACATTGGGAACCACTGGTCTAACATGTGTAAAGTGCTTTGAAAGACATCACTGATTTTGCTTTACCCAGACTTTAACAAGTCCATTTCAGTAAGACTGTAACTCCTGCTTTGTACAAAACAACAAAAGCCCAAATTATATGTTTGGTTTTTTTTTTTTAATTCATTTAAAAATCAAGGAAATTTATCTGGTATTTCTCCGTTTTTGCTGCACTGAAAACATACCAAACCATGACAGCACTGTATCCAACCCAACTATGAATTTTCAACCCAGTCTCACTCCGAAGTCGTCGAAACTAGCGACATGATACACTGCCTCACCCACAATTGTTAAACAGCGCCCGGCAGCATCAGAGGAATACACGATGTGATAACAACAGAAATTTACGCACCGAAAAATCTGAGCAGGACGAGTGGGAGGGGTGGTGGATGGACCCGACAACTACTGCCTTTCATCCGGGAGGCTGGTGTGCACTTCCCGTTTGATTATATAGCCGAACCCTGTTCTTTTCTCCTGAGTGTAATCATGTGTGTTTGTTGTTGAAGGGAAAAACATCAGTTGGCGGTGTTGTACCGACGTAGTGCTTTTATTTTGAAAGAGACTGGATGCAAACTGTACATTTCCTGTGAAAACAGAAGTGTACTTTGAAAACAGACGATGCATGTAACAAGCTGAAGTTGACACAGCGTCCCAGAACGTCAACAACCAACACACCCAGGGTACCTTGGATGTTAATGTGGACGTGGAAAGTCCATGACCAAACGTGGACATGTGACGAGGTCGTAGTGAGGATGTGTTGGGATTTTGTGTACTGTTACACCCCCAACCTGCACAAATATGAGGCTGACTGGTCCAGTAGTTTGTGTGTTTGGCTGCGGACAGACAGAACCACACACACATATGATCTCCTCCTGATTTACACCTGGCAGAGACAATAACATGTTCCCGTTACTGTCTGTGTTAAATGAGTCTGACGGCCGCTGATCCTTCCAGGTGTGTTTTCTAGATCTCCCTAACTTCAGCTGGTTGTGAGCTCACTGTGTTTATCTACAGGAAGAGGATGAGCTCATACACGCCAGTGTGGAGAACACTGGTGAGAAAAGTTCAGTGTAAAGAGATGAATAGAGTAAGGACACTGTGATAATATTAGTTTTCTACATCTCGTGGTATTTTTACTCCACAGTCAACCTGATGAATGATCTTATAGTAAATTTACTCCAGAGAGAGAGAAATAGTTCAAACACAACCGACGCCCAGACTCATTCTCCTGTTTCAAGTTTTCCCTGAAGGAGACAGATCTGACCTTTGACCTCAACGTGAAGAGAGACAAAGGATTTACAGAGAATTAATCAAATTAAGCTTAAGTAATATCTTTATAAAAGGATGTTGAATCAGTATGATCAGTCAAGCAGCAGTGCACTGTTAAAATCTGTTTCATGTTAGAGGATCTCTTCTGTGGTTGAGCTGCCTGTACAGATCTGGAGTCTGGGACAAACACTGATTGATAGATCATCAATAAATCTTTTAATATATTTTGAAGCAAATGCCCGAACGTCTCTGCCCTGCATCCAGCTTCTGCACTGTGATGAATTTGAGGTTTTCTTTGTATCTTTAGCCCTTCTTAGATAGAAAATGTGCAAATTTGCAGGAAAGCCCAATCAGTCTTCTTTCAGCATTGGCAGTACAAAAACAAAATCAGGGAGAGCAGCAAAATGCCTCCTACCTACTTTTGCTTTTACAGAATGTTCCTTTGTCCGACAAAAAAAGACATTTGAAGACGTCGTGTTGAACTCTGATAAACTGTGGTGACTTGTATTTTTTAAAACATATATTCTGACATGTTATTTTCACAAAGTATATTATGCATATTTTGGAACCTACACCTTATTATTATTATTATTATGATCATATTTTGAAATTCTGTGTCACTGTAAAACAGCTGCAGACAGACAACAAACGGCCGAGAGAAAGACGGTGAGGATAACATTATTCACTCAGGAATAAATCAGCAATGTGAAAGTATAATTGATTATGGTCATCAGACAGAGAACATGACTTATGTAAACAACGCCATTATGAGATAAAATGTACCCGCCTGGTCGACATCTCACTCCACTAACTTCTCACTGCAACAACATCAGCTTTGTCTTCACGACTTTGAGACACAACTTCGTTTTCAGGACTTTGAGACAGAAGTTTGTCTTCAAGACTTTGAGACACAAGTTTGTCTTCAGGACTTTGAGATAGAAGTTTGTCTTCAGGACTTTAAGACAGAAGTTTGTCTTCAGGACTTTAAGACAGAAGTTTGTCTTCAGGACTTTGAGACTGATAGTCCTGAATTTTATTAATGGTGGTTTGGGTTAAAATGAAAAGATTTCTTCCAGAAAGGCCTCTCTGACAGAAAGACCTGAAGGTTAACCTATCCTATGTGCTGTTTCCTGTGTGTTAGTGGAGTCAGTTTAAAGTCAACTTTATTCTTCTTATTATTTATGTGTTGTTTTTGTGTTTTATGGCCCAAAGTGGGAAATCAAGGAGTAGCAGATTCCTCTGTGACAGACTGTGTTGACTGTGTGCAGGACCCTGAATCACATCAAATTCAAATCGCATCGTGACAGACTTTATAATATCTGTAAATTTCGTATTACTGTGCAACGAATTTATGTGCTATGTTATCGTGATGAAGCTGCTGACTAACAGTCCGACTGCTGACTGCAGAGAAATGTCTGATTTACTGTCCTATTGTTCTCTGAGCGGGGTGAGAGAGGGTCAGAGGGTCGAGGGGTGGGGTCAGGTTGGGAAACGGATCAGTAAATACCTCCTCATCATTATGTCCTTGTGTTACAGAGGTTAAACGCCTCAGTGAAACCCTGCAATTAAAGCTCATTTACAGCAGGTCATTTTCTGCCACCAGGTGCACGCAGAGATAAGAACTCTCAGACAAACATCACACGGGAGGGAGCGCTGTGGTGCTGGATATTAACACGGCTGGTTGGTTTCAACTGCATACACTGTGGATTCTGACATATCATCTGACAACGTGCACTAAACACTTTTGTTTTTGTTCCCATTTTCACAGGTGTAAGTTAAAGATCTAAGATTTATTTCGCACTCAAAAGGTAAATTTCTCTCAAAGTCTGGTAACAAAAAAAAAAAAAAAAAAACAACACATTTTAAAAAGTTATTTATTAGGATTTCAAATGATTAGCGCGACAGAAAAGAATCTTTGGTCACAGATACATTAAAGAATCAGTATTTGGTGTGATGTTTGCCTCATGGAGTGTGACACATCTCACTCACATAAAGTTGATCAGGTTGTTGACTGTGGAAAACAAAAGTGTTCAAATTTTGTTCAGTCTACTAGGTAAGAGGAAAAGAATGGGAAGTGGGGACGTACTTAATATGATTTCTACTTCAGCGGGACGGCGGACAGACGGACGGACAGACACAACAACTGCCTGCTGATTTGTTAAACAAGACGAAGAGGAGACAGACAGATGTCGTGATCTCCCATGAACAAGGAATCCTGATTGGTCTGAGCATGAAAAACCTCCTAATTCTGTAAATCCACCTCGTATTTACTGTCCAGCAGTCGAAGGCTGGATCAACATTCCTGAGACGGAGAAAGGGAGGGAGAGTTTGATCTTCAATGAAAGGAACCATGAAAACAAAAGAAAAATGTGCAATTAACTCTGAGTCTTTCACATCCTCTCATATAAACACACTTTTCCTTCCTCTGTTCTTTGATGTTTCCTTCATCATGTTGAAGCCGACTCATCCTTACGGTGACCTCGCCACATATGACGTCCAAGGTACCCTGGGTGTGTTGGCTGTTGACATTCTGGGACGCCGTGTCAACTTCAGCCTGTTAAATGCATTGTCGGCTTTCAAAATACACTTCTGTTTTCACAGGAAATGTACAGTTTGCATACAGTCTCTTTCAAAATAAAAGCACTACATCGGTACAACACTGTGTATTGAGACGCTATTAAACAATAATGGCAACCGGGCGCGAATCTTACCGACATGAAAGGACAACTTTTTTTGTTTGTGTCTGATTTGGATTTCACTGATCAATCATCGATTTTGACGACTTCAAAGTGAGACTGAGTTGTTGTAGCTCCTCAGACTCTATGAATGATGCTTGTAATCTGGCACTAGAGGAAATTAATAGGAACTTTTAAGAGCACAAACATCAACAGTTAAGTTTCTGATCTGTCCAGTAAAGTTGAGATATCTTAAAATGTCTTAATAATGTGATTTTATTTCATCTTTTGCTCCATCCTCGCCAAGCCCTCTGTTTCCGTCCTCACGGTGTGCCGGTGTCAGACGGTGGGTCGCCGCTGCTGCTGGCTTTATGTGGTTATGCCTTGCCCACACACAGAGAGATGATACACCGTCTCATCGTGGTCACTTCCTGTCAACGTTACAGAACAGAAGCACAGAGAGTTGTTGACTAAAGATGATACAGCGCCTCATCGTGGTCACTTCCTGTCAACGTTACAGATCAGAAGTACAAAGAGTTGTTGACTAGAGATGATACACCGTTTTACAGCCTTGCTTTGCAAATAGTTGTTTATTTCAATTCGTGTCATTGTGGATCGCCCATCTCTGATCACTGTTTTAAGATGGATGCTCTATACACACAGTCCATGTGATGTTGTGTACCTGAGGATCTTAGATGTTTAGCAAATATCCAACACTGTCAGAATTTATTGCAGGGTGAGGTGGAAAGATATCAGCCAATTAATCACCCATAAAGTGCTCCAGGGACATTTTTCTGTTGGCTGACGTGGAAGTTAGCGTCGCCCTGGTTCCTTTGTCAAATAGCCAGTCAGACTTTTCCATTGGACTCTGGATTATTGCAGAAAACAATCTCTGTGACAAACAAACATCTATGATACTTCAAGACAATCTTCACAAATGAACACCATTTTCATGATTATTGAAGCTTAAATACAACCAGAAGTACAAAGCTAATGTTAGGCTTGGACAAACTATTTTACCGTCACATGACTTAACGTCACCACCACAACAAGACTGTAAAGCCATGTTCGGCATGACGATGTTCTGTCGTCTAATTTAGCCACTTGGTGGTGACCGCCTTTTAAAAACACAAAAAAAGCCTCAAAGTTTACGGTGGCATATTTACTGGCGAATCTTATGTCACAGAACTACGTAAAAGTCTCTCCAGCTTGTGTTAACCACAGATCTTATTTCAGACATTTAACAAGAATCACAACTAAGTCACTTTATAAATGCTGATATGGTTCAAATGAAACTGATGAACAGACAGTTTCATGGTTTGCAGAAATGCCAATCTTTTCCTCTACTGACTGGGCTGATGTCCAGTAATGTGCTCTATAATAAAATAACTCTGAAAGGGACCACTGGTGCTTTTACTTTAATTTTTCTACTTTGAAATGTTGAACGCAGGACTTTTATTTGTAACAGAGTATTTTTACTGAGTGATTCTGCCACTTTTACTACAGTCAAAGACCTGAGTCCTTCTTGTGTTTTCTCCCATGCTGTCCTCCTCTTTGTGCTGTGAAAACTTCAACATATGGTGCACGTCAGGGAAAATGTAGGAGGATGAAACACTGCCAATTCTTCCTCACTGACGAATGTTCTATCTGCATGATGGACTATAGTGAATCCTCCTATGGGGCTCACACAGATGGCCTTTTCTGTTAAAAAAAAATAAAAGTTCTCTTCTCAGCTACTGAACCGTATGAAGATCTCATCTCTGTATCTGAATAATTGGAAACACAGATTCACACAAACACGTGTTAAAACAGATCTGCGGTCGTCTGGCTTGTATAATTACCCCTCAGTGTTTAAGTGAGGTTGAATTCGATAGAGGAAGTGTTTCTCGCTTTGTTGTTGCTGTTTTTCAAATCGCGAGCCGGTGGGTATTCTGCTGGAGGACGCACCACATCTTACAGTCTGAGGCCGGCAGCAGACATTTCTGGTCTGGTACACACCTCCTGCCCTCTGGATGCCAAACGCCCACTTAAACCCTCAACCCACAAAACCCCAGCAGGACTGAACTTCCACAAACACCTCAAACTCCCCCTCAGTGAGCACTCATCATCAGAGCCTCAGTTAGCACAGTTTCATCCAGCTACATCCAGCCATGTAGTGAAAGCAGCAGCAGTCAGTCCATCAGTATCATGTTGGATGCTGCCGAGCTTCAGAGGAAGTCAGGAGAACACAGACTTAGTGTTCATCGGCTGAGTATCAGTCCATATTTTCCTTCTCCTTGGCAAATAAGATGACATCACTGAGGGCAGGGGTCGATATTTCCTGTTGTGTGTGAGGATAAACAGCAGGGCTCCAGCACCAGTGTTGGGCAGTAACATAATATTGCTTTTCCCAGTAATAAGTAGTGTAATTAATTACTCACAAGTTTTCAGTGAGAACATCACAGTTACTCCACAACTACATTTCTCGTTACATAGTTACTTTTGCTATCACATCACTACTGACTTGAAATACAATATCACATCATTGGACTCATTCTAATAATCGTTGTGCTGCGCATGCACGTCATAAAGCAGCAGGCTAGTTGGAAACGCTGACCTCAGCAGCTGGAAATATTCCCATTACTTTGATTTTGTCAGGAGGAAAGATGACAAGAACTCTGCTGCTGCAGGTAGTCGCACTAAAACTCTTTCCACTGTTATATGTTCATGTATCTTTTAGGGCTTGTCGACTAATCTGTCGATTATTTCTTCGATTAGTCGACCAATCATTTCATCAAAATATGTGTTAAAATTTTGAAAAATCTCGGTCTGTCTCGCCCAAACCCCAAAATCACATCATCTAATGTCTTGTTTCATACTCACCCCAAAGGGTTTTAATTCACTGTCACGGGAGAATGTTTAAGTTTGTGTGTGTAAAGCTGCCAATATGTGAACGTAAGAAGCTGCAATAAGAGTATTTTGGGGTACTTTTATCATACTTTTCTATGAAAAATGACTCAAACCGATAAGTCGACTACTACAATAGTCACCGATTATTTTAATAGTCGATTAGTCATCGATTAGTCAACTAATCGTGGCAGCCCTAGTATCTTTCCTCTCTTGCAAGGAGCACCTGTAACACAACAATTTCCTGACAGCTGGACGTCCTGTAATCTTGTTACACTAAGTGGTTGATCAAAAACAACTACTCATATTCAGTTCATGGAAAAAAGCAGCAGTTGCACATCTGGAACACTTGTGTGATCGCAGCTCAATCATTTCCTATGAGACACTAAAACAAAAATGCAATAGAGATAATAACAGCTCCCTACAGTATTCACAGCTGAAACACCGTTTAAAAGATAAAATCACCACATTAATAACCATCTGTAACCGACCCATAGATCAGTCAACTCTAACACACAGAACCTCCCACAACAAACACCTCTCAAAAATATATAAACCTTTAATAAGGACAGACAACGACCTCCCACCACCAGTCCAAGACAGAGAAAAAGGTTCAACTATCTCCTTTAATATCAGCTCCTGGATGAACATCCATAAAAACATCTTCTCAATGACCCTTGGCCTCATTTACACCGCAAGTGATGCGTTCGCGTAGCGCTTGCAAATGGTCACTATTCATGTTTTCATTTCGGCGAACATGTTAACAGGTTAGAACATTCACATCGCATCCATTCTACATGCTGCTCGAGTCACGGTGCTTTCGGTCAAGCTCGAAAATCGAACAGACACCGATTTTTGTTGTATGACTCCGCCCATGTGTCTGCCCTGTGACTGTATGACTCCGCCCACCAGTCCAGTGTCTCTGACAGTCACAGTCACACAGAAGATCTATACAATTAGCACAGTTTCAAGATTAGAGTCACCGATTCAGTATCTGACCAAATGTCTTATTTCTTAGGAAGCGGTGCTTCCTTTGCTGTACTGGAGAACAGGGATTCGTCCCTGTTGGTCACAACAAAAGCACCTGTGAACTGGACCTCCACCTCTGTAGGGATTAAGAGCCACAGTGTACGGAAACGCTGCATTTAAGTTGTTACCATGTTCAATCTGATGAAAAAGGATAAGAAGAGGGAAGGGAGTAGGAAGGAGAAGAAGGATAAAAAGGAGAGGATGTCTGCAGCAGAGTTGAGTATGAGCAGAGTATGCGGCGTGGTTTCTTCAACTTGAAGAGGGAGGCCAAGCGTGAGTCCAAGAACAAACTGGAGATCTCCAAAACCATTCCAATCAAAGTGGCCAGCAGCAATGAGCTCACCCTCACTGACACTGAATCAGATGGCCTGAGTAATCGAAGCAGCATGGTTTTGGATGACCAGCTGCCAGCTCCACTGATGACCTGACGGGTGAGGGCGGAGGAGGACAGGACGGACACCGCAGCTCAGTACGTGATCGCATGGCTCACTTTGGTTCACTTGCCAAGTCGATGTGTGTTTTGAGTCAACTAAACTTTACAGCACTTAACACAGTCTTCCACCGCTGACTAGTGTTTTGGAGGCGTAACTTCAGAGTGACACAGACACACCACCGCAGAATTAAAATTAACGTGCAGATTTATTTATTTTTTCGCACGACTAATCGATTAGTTGAAGATTATATACAACTTTAGTCGACAAAAGATTTTCTTTGGTTGACTACAGCCCTAGTAAATTTTGTTCTAACCTGAGAACAAATTCCAATAAAACATTGCTGAATGCCAGACTCTTTGTGAAAGCTGTGTAGAGTTGAACGGTTGGTGACTGAAGCCCATGGTTTGACGAGACCAACTTGATCCGAGCACTGAGGGTCCTGTATCGTAGAAGAAAAAAAAATTATTAAATTATTAGTGTTAAAGTGGCGTTCCTCAATAAATGCAAGTATGTTTTTTCTCCTTTCTTCCTTTCATATTTATTGAGTTCACTACAACACTCAGTAATGACATTAGTGATAGTAACTGCAAAATATTATAGGAATTATTATGACTTACTATGATATCTGTAAAGAAAAATCTAAAGAAAGTTAGTAACTATGTTTATACGCACACTAATATTCCACCATTTTTGAGCTCTGTGAGTTGTGCAGAAATAACTAGTTGTTAGTTGTTTTTGCATATGCACAAATATCATAACACTGATCTTTTCAAGAAGGTGGCTGAAGGAATGAAGGAGGCAGACTGTGTTCACACGGCCTCACAAGTCCACCACCAGAGGAAAACATTGTAAAAATTCTATTTTGAGACAAAGAAGCCAAAATGGCACCAGTACCGTTCCACTTTTCCATGTAAGGGATAATGTATAGTGAGCTGGTGACTGTCACCGGCTCACGATACATTATCCCGCTTAGATCATGGCTTACTACTGAAACATTCAAATGTTACAACTGGCATTAATATTATTAAATTGCAGGCAGAGTGTATTGACAGAGGAGAGGATTTTACTCCACTTCTCCCGGTCGGAGATACTGGGTGCCCAGTAGCTGCGAAGGCTGCCCTCACATTTATGGCCAGTGACCGACATGATCTCCCTGCCCTCGAGGCCAGCTTGGGAGAGCGGTGTGGACTAACGTTAACTGATTTTGATGCTCCTCAGTCTAAGGCCGTTGCTATGGCGTCCCCAGCAACGAAGCAGCACAGCAGCGGGGACACCTCAAGAAATAAACACTGCAGAGTTTTGTTGATTGACCAATCAGAATCAAGTATTTAAGAGTGCCATGTTCTAAATTCTGATTAACAAAATGTTAAACACATGGCTGCATAGAAACTGGAATATTCCTATTAGCATTATAGCAATGTAAACAGCTCAGTAGGAATACTGTGCAGGTGAAAGTTGTCACTCAGAATGCAAAAAATATCACAACATAATAAGCCTGTCAGTGCGTGTTTAAAAACGAGTGTTCGTTTCAGTCTTAATCGGAAGCTTGGACGTTTTTGATGCCTGTGTTTTATTTTTCATTGG
This sequence comes from Epinephelus cyanopodus, assembly GCA_026686955.1. Classification (NCBI taxonomy): domain Eukaryota; kingdom Metazoa; phylum Chordata; class Actinopteri; order Perciformes; family Serranidae; genus Epinephelus; species Epinephelus cyanopodus. The sequence continues at coordinate 9,864,496 of CM048925.1, read as the reverse complement.
AGCTCGTTTCAGTGCCAATAAAACGGTTTTAATTTTTCAGTTTTGGTTTTGTTCTTATAGCCAAAATCTAAAGTCAGTGTCCTGGCTCCATGTGTTGAACACCTGCAGGCTGAGGTGATGAGAACACAGTAAAGTTCAGGATTTTGATCAGCTTCATTTTAGCCTATACTGATCCATTAAACTCTGCCTGGATTGGCTCTGTTACAGACCCTCAGGTTCAGCTGGGGACACGTCTAATGAAAATATCACCTCAGTCTGCTTTAAATTAGAAACTGTTTAACACTTTAATCTGTCGTCTTTACCAGGGAACATTTACATCTCAGGTTTCTGTTTCCTTTCTCTAACTTTCACTGCTCTCCTTCCAAATCTACTTCGTCTGAAATTAAAAAAAGCACTTCCATACATTTAGTTTTATTAAATCTCAGGAATGGACTGTGTTTACCCAAATGATCCGTGCAGAGAGTGTAACCCCGCCCTCCTCTTCCTTCCGACCGCACTTTATACCAACAGTATATACAGGTTTATGAGTTCTGATGTTTGGTCAACAGCATCCCTCCTCCTCTTCCTCCTCCCGCCCTTCATCCCTGTTTTGTAAGAAGTGAGGAGGCAGCTCACATCACTGTTTTCAACTCTGAATTCAAAACAGAAAACTTTTTGTTTTACGCTGCGATGGAGGGCTGTGCCTGTTTGTTATCAGCGTGAGATGAGAGTTAAAGGTTATGTGATGATAGGAGAACAGAGGAGAGGAGCCCTGTGGTTTATCAGCATTTAATCTGGCCTGTATCTGGCCTGGCCTTTATTTGCCTTCGTCTAATCTGATGTGAGAGACTGAAGTGAGGCGGAGTGAGGATGAATCAGATACATGATGAGAGAGAAGCGACAAGAGGGAAGGAGAGAATAAAGTCATTTCCAGGTCTGCCCCCGAATAGTCGACCAGAAAGGCCATTAGTCAGCAAGATTTCATTGGTCGCTTAGTCGCAGAAAAAACAAACAAACAAACAAACAATAAACTCTATTAGGAGCTGCGCCTTGTCAAAATAAATCCAAACTTATATGACAGGACCATGTGGGACGTTAATTTGAAAGGACAGACACAGAAGTGTCCACGGTCAGCCGTCAGACAGCAGTCAGGTTAATTTCCAGGGCAGGTACCTGCGGTTATTCCACAGGCTAGTTAATAACATGTCGGGCAGGAAATCCAAAGTGTGGGATCATTTTGAGAAGGTGAAGGACGAACCCAAGGTGATATGTAAACTCATCTTCATTGGTCGACTACAAACATGACGTATCATCTGAAACATGGAAGTAGCTACATGCCCATTAGCCCACAGCGTCATTAACAGGCGGCTCGCTTAGTGTGTGACGTGCACTTGTAGATAAAATATAGGCCTATATTAATGAAGGTTCATTAGTACAGTTTTGTATTTCTCTGTAATGTAGCACAGTGTTAACAATGTTACTGATACTATTCTTTCTCACACCTTCAACTCAAACCACAAATACATCATTTAATAATGAACAAATGAAGATGAGTTTACATATCACCTTGGGAGTAGTAGTGCAACTAATGACTCATTCTTTAAAAGTAGTTATAATTTATACATTTTTACAGTGGAACATGTAGTTTTTCTAACATTTGGATTAGATTGTAAATGTAAACGAGAGCATTCACTTATCGTTCATCATCTGAACTGTAAACTAGACTTTTCTATTCTTCTGTTTTTCTTTCCTGCTTTATCTTTTTCTTCAAATCTCAGAGGACTCATGAGCTCAACATTTCTAAAATACTGGCTACAGCCCTGATCACAGACGCATGCTCACACTTTCTTCATGCATCTGCCTGGCAAACAGGAATTCTACAAAGTTTATCCTCAGAAACACACATCTAAATCTATTTGAGTTAGGGCTGTCAGATGATTAATTTTTAAATCATAACTAATGGCTGAATTTCAGTAGTCAATCTCATGTTTAAACTTGTATTGTTTTGCAACGTGTCAACCTGATGATGTTCCCTTAATACATATATATGTGGTGGAGTTTCTGTGAAGTGCTGAAAAATCCGATTGATTCATAACACACCTAAAACGCCCATTAAACACACAATAAACACACATTAAATTTGGCTTAAAAGAGACAATTTCAAACACAAATCAGCTCCATTATAACTCACAAGATTCACAGGCAAAGCACAGCAAAGTCTTTTGCTTGACACATTTGCCCCAAAAATACAACATGCTAACGTTATTAGCACAAGCCTATGACATTTCACAGTGCATAAATTAGCATAGCAGCTGGTAGAGGTTTCCTCTACTCATATGTACTCAGGATAAATCACACACAGGACTTAAAAAGCTGTCTGCAGTCAGCTTCCACCCATTTAGCAGCGCTGTTCTTTGATTTACTTCATCCACAGGTCTGTGGTGATTGTCTCGCTCCTAAAAAGTGCTTCAGCGGTTTTAGTGATGTGCTTGCCTGCTGACATCAGTCTGATCAGCTGCACCTGTGTGCTCAGCTCATAGGTGGGAGCTCAAACTACTGCAGTGATATTTTAATTCTGTTTGACAAAAGGAGCAGATTATTTCTGACTTGTCAACTGAACCTACTCGGAGTCTTTAAAAGTGAAAGGACACAGCAGTGTCATATTTTCCATCAACATGGAGGCAGGAAGCTGCTGTGGCGGCTTGGCTACAAGTGAAGGTGCCTCGCAGAAACAAAACAGCAGCACGAGATAAACAGGATTTAAAAAAATAAGGCATAATGTTTGGACTTTAAGCACATGGTGATTGACGTGTAAACGCTGACAAAATATTCACGAGTTTGTTTACATCAAATAGCATCACTGCATGCATCATAAACACGACTCACACTTCCTGTTGTCTCTGCAGTCGTCTATATATTTATTAACTGACTCGTTATGAGGCCTAAATAAAAGCAGACAGACCTTCAGCACACGCTCCTCAACAAACCACACACAGTCAACAGGTGACTGAACCCTGCAGCTCGCTCTGACCTCCCACTCTGACCTCTCACTCTCCTCATCTGCACCTCCTCTTTTTAGGGAAAAGAAAAATTCCCCATCACAGATGGAGAAAACACTTCATTAATATTCATAATGCATGGTCTCATAACTCGCAGAGCAACAGGGGCTCCATTAGAAAGCAGGATGTATATTCATATTCCAAACATTTATCTTGAGCGCTGATCTTTCCCTGAGCAGGAGAGGTAAAGTCAGAGATGCGGAAACCTGAGGAGGAGCAGAGGGACAGAAGGAGAGCCCGAGAGCCTCCTCTCCACTTTACCTCAAGTTCACCTCCAACAGATTTAAAGTATTTCATCAGTTGTGTCTCAAACAGAGACACAGATATGATCGATGAGCAGCGGGGCCAAAACTACAGCTGCGTCCCCAGAGGACAGAGACACATCACGTATGTCAGAGAGCAGATTTCTAAGTATTTGTACTACACACAGTTTGGACGGGAGAGGACGTTAGAGCAGAGTAATGTGGAGATAAGAGGGCCGAGACACATTTCTTTTAAACCTTGTTTTATTTACAGGTTTCCACCATATCAGACTTCGTCTTCCAACCAGGGGGACAAACCAGGGGGACAAACGAGGGGAAAAGTCGCATTATAGCAAATCCCTATGGTGTAAACTAGATATATATGACGTTAATCATCAATAATCTGTATATGATATCTATGGTCTAAACAGCCGGTGGAAACCTTTGACCTTTGAACCTTCTCTGACCCTCTTCTCAGGTGACCATTGTCGTTTTTTAAAGCATCTTTCCAACTGACACATGTTCACTGTTGCTGTTATTTAGGCATATGGTTAATTTGGTGGATTTTATTTCATGCAAATAAAAAACAGTCCCAATTTAAAATAAGTAATGGATTACTGTGGGGCTTTTAAATTGGTAACTTACCCGCCACCGGGTCCCAGCTGTCCGCTCTGGTGTCACTGTGGTGCCGCTGACCGGCTGCCTGGTTGGGATGTTTGCTCCGGGGGTGGACAGACCGTCCACAGGCAGCTGTCTCAGCCGGTCTGTGGGTCTCTGTCTCGGTGTCACCATGCTGAGGGTCCCGTTAGATGCTCCTCTGGTTCAAGTTGAGGTGGAGCAGCTAACGGTTACTGTTCCGCTCTTAGCTACTAGCTAGCAGAGTTAGCATCGTCCTCCTCCAGCTGTTTACTAACGCGCCGACTTTTAAAAACATCGCGACAGTCGGTGCGATTTTCTGAAATATAATTTATCTCTAATTTTAAGCGTTTCGTTTTGCTGCTCCGCCGTTTATTATTCCGGGTTTGTTTGTAGTGAAACGCCATCTGCTCCGTCCTCTTCCGCACCGCTTCCGCTTGTCAAACTCCCGCGGTCACATGACTTACCTCATCACGCGATTCAGCCAGCGAACCAATCAGAACACAGAACACAAAATGGGCAAAGTTGTGTATCTCAAATACGATTAATTAAACAATTTAATTCAATAAACTTTATTATCGGTATGACATTCATATGTGTTGCCAAAAAATTACAATTTAAGAAATTAAATTCAATTAACTGCAATGGAGAATAATGGGTAATCAAATTATTAAAGAAACAATTAACAACAGTGTGTTGATACAAAATCATAGACATGCATTAATAAAAACTCATTAAGTGTAGGAGTGAATAAAAAGGCAGAGTGTGATCTGTGATGGGTTTTTTTCAGTTCAGATGTGATTTACAAAGATAGATAGATATAACAAAGAATGAACAAATAGAATACAAATAGGAACAAATGAAGCTTTGCCAGGGGAGGCTTATAAGTTATTAAAAGGAGAAAGAGGATGTTGACAGTTCTAACTGCCTTTCTGTTGTTGGAGCCAGAAATCAAATTAATATAATGGTCAACTTCATGGTGAAAATATATAAAATTAGGTTTTTTACTGGTGAATTTACATTTATGAATGTGGAACTTTGCCAGCAGAATTAATAAATTTATAATGAAGTACATATTTTCTTTACTTTGACTTCTATAAAAGCAAAATACCACATTCTCCCACAATAAGGTGAAGTCTTCATAAATATGGTCAATAACAAATCTGCTGAAGTTTTGCCAAAATGTTCTGGTGTGTAAACAATACCAAAAGAGGTGCAAAACAGTTTCTGGGTGGTCTTCACAAAAAGAACAGTTTGTATTGATGTCTCTTTTAAATTTAACCATGTAATGATTAGCAGGGTAACATCTGTGAATTATTCTGAACGACACTTCTTTCACCTTGTTCACTAAAAGGTATCTGTGAAGAATCATCCAAACTTTTTTCCAGTCAATGTTGTCTACAAATCGGATCCAGTAAAACATGACATTTGGAATAGATACAATTTCTTCCTGAAACAAGGCACGAATATTCTTATTATTTCGAGGAAGTTTAGAAAAACAGATTTTTCCAACAGGTGATTCAGCCACAGCCGGCCGGGAGGGAGGTCTGTGATGTTGTTGTGTTGGTTGTCTCTCAGGCTGTGTCATCACTGACATATTTTTAGTGCTGTTGTGCTGTGTGTCAGGCTCACGGCCTCGTGGCTACAGCTGAATTTGTTTATTTAATGTTTTATTTGGCTTCACCAACAGAAACAGTTAGCATCTGGACCAGGACTGGACTGTTGCTAAACACTCCTGCACCAGCGCACTCTTTTTTAGTCTGCACCAGGGGCGTAAATATGGTTATATAGGGTGTAGATAATATTTTTACAAAGACAGTGCAAGCAGTGTGGTTTCACTGGGGCCTGTGAGGTGGGGGTTTGCAAATGACTCTGATCAGCATCTTGGAACTCACCTGTGTTTAAAAAAATAACATACATTCAATTAGAAATGGTGCCATTTGCTATAGGCGATGTCCTCAAAAATGTAAACCCATCTCCATCATGATTTTGATGCCAAATTATGTGTTTAATCTATATTAACTATTGAAAGTATGATTAAATTAAATGAATAATTTCTTATTTTCTTGTATATCTTTGTCACATACAGGTTTGCAGTGATTGTTGGGTAACACTGACATTAGGCAACATTTTTATAAACAGTTGCCAGTGGTGTGTGTGTGTGTGTGTGTGTGTGTGTGTGTGTGCCTTATAACTTGTTACTAGGCACCAGGGCCCATCACAATGGCGTGCACTGGGGGCCGTAGTAACAGCATCCCTGGTGTTCACATTAACACAAACCAGCTGGTCTGTACATCTGTGTGTCTCTGTTTATTCATTGACCAGTGAAATCGGTCTGTTGTCTCTTTGGTGGAATATGTTTGATTCTGATGAGTTAACAGATTAATCAGCACGTTGCAAATTCTGGTAGATGTTAAAACTACTTTTTTTCACACTTGCTTTGACAATATAAACGTGTGTCCCCACAATGTCAATAAAGCTCCTTTGAATTGAACTGAATTGAAACCCCGCTGTACAAAAAGGTCAGCGCCTACATCACACCACAGGCTGTACGTACCATGTGTCTGTTTGAATACATGTTTTACTTCAGACAGGATGAGGCCACAGCTGGCGTTGTCCTGGAGGCCTCCCAGAGGTTGCACGCCTACGGTGATAATCCGTGTTTGATACACAGTGACTGTGAGTCTCCATGGAAACAGCAGCACTGTAACAATGAAGTGTGAGGACAGATCACCTGCCAGTCAGTCATGGTACTTGGTTTTATTTATTGTTATTGGTATCATGAGACGATGATAGACGAGGGAGTTTCACAGCTGCTAAACCACAGTCATCTGTGGAAAATTTCTCATTTTCCAGCTCAACAGTCACTAAAATGTTTCTGAAACCTTCGAGGTGAGAAAAAGGCAGTACCAGAATCTTGATTCATATTTGATCAGCGCCACCTCATGTGAGAGTTTGACTGCAGGTCACAAGCAGTGATTGGCAGGACTGATAGCTGCCTTGCAGTGTCCTCGGCTCTGATTGGTTGTTTTCAGTGAGCCACGATCTGATTCCAGTGAGTGCCATTGAAAGAAGAGGAGTCGGAGGAGGAACATCTCGACTCGAATCTGTGTCATTCTCTCTGGATTTACCGACAGTCTCAGAGAATATGACAAAAAGTTCTGTTTATAAAAGTTACTGCAGCAGCTTTAAGACCAGAACATCTTGTCTCCGCAGTAACACTGACTCTGAAGTAATCTGCATCCTGATGTTGTGTTCAGGTCGTGTTACCCACGTGAGTTTGAAAGATAGAATATTTTGTGTTGACTCGCTTCATACACAAAAATAACTTACATCATATGCACATGAATTCGCTAAACTGATGAATGAACTTCTGCCTGTACCGCCCCAGCATCAGATCTCAATGTTGATTGGCTGGTGTGAACACAACATAAATGCTTCTCTTGTCAGATAAACAAGCTGAAACTTGTCACTTTAAAGGTGAGCACATGTTAGCAGGTGCTAAGCTAACAGCTGTCTCCAACATGCCAAACAGTGTAGCAGAAACACTGATTTGTAAAGTGAAAGTATTTCATTCAGTGTTTTTACCAGATTTAATCACCGGATCAGAAAACAAGGCGTCAGTCACCCTTGCAAATATTTAAATAAACAGATATTGTTTCCACCTTCTCTGTGAAACTGTAAAAATAAAGCTCGAACAGTTCAGACCTTTTATTCCCTTTAATGTTGAAACTCTGAGGTGAAACGATAAAACATCAGCGTGGCCCGCTGCAGGAAGAGATTACAGAATAACAACTGTAATCATACAAATACTACACAATCCTCCTCAGAACCAATCTGCTACAGGACTCATCCACGAGACACCAGAGTTACTGGAGAAATATTTAAATTAAGTGGGTTTGTGAAGGACCGACAAACACGTGTTGGGTCAGAGCAGGGGTCGGCAACCTTTAAGAATCTGTCTGGAGCTGCAAAACTTATTTGAATAAAGGTAACGGCTTATTAAGTCTAAATTAGCCTCGGCTCCTCTGCAGTGGGATGTTATAATTATTTAGTACTTTAACTTTGCAGCGTTGGTGGTGAAAACAAATGAATCTGTCCACACATTATTAAATCCTTTTTCCTTAAATCCGTTTTCCTCCAAGACTTTTCCTTTTGTGGATTTAAAGTCAATAGCCATAATAGACTTTGATAGACTAAATGAATGAGATGCAGCCAAATGATTCATGTCTTTAATTCTCCACCACTGTTACACACTTTTTACTGGCCTCCCAAAAACACTGAGAGACTTCAGCTCATTCAAATCTCTGCAGCTCAACTATGAAAAAACAAAACACTGCGATCATCTGCTACTGGTTTATTGGAAGAAGAACAGGGATGCAGCCTTTGCCAGTGACGCCCCAAAGAGATTTTTAAAAGAAAGCTGAGAACGCATCTATTCAAGAAAGAAGAAACTCGTTCTTTTTCCGCTTCACGCTGCTGCAACTCTTTTAAAATCTTGATCATGATTTTATGATTTATAGTTTTACCAGTCTATGATTTTATGAGTTTTATGTCCATTCTGTCTATTCATGTGAAGCTTATAATGCCCTTATTATAAAGTGCTTTGAAAGATGCTATATAAATAAAGTTTATTATCTTATAATTTGATGAGTAGGCTGCACATTCTGCAATAATCACTTTAGGACTACAACAATGAACAACTCATCACCCAGACAGTTTTATAGATATACTCCTGTTGGGATTTGGTTTCGGTTTTATGTTTTGGGTTTCTGTGCAGCTGTCTGCCTCTAAGCAACACATCGAGGTCACGGAGGTTTCACCACAGGAATCTAAAGTTCAAACCAAAACCAGATTATTTAAGGTGACTTCTGTTTGTGAACAGAGTGAGCTGTTGAGCTGCCAAAGAACAAACACAGATCAATCCATCCCCTAACTTTACCTCCACCCTTTTATTACAGAGTGTAAATCAATGACATGATGGCCCTTACTGTGAGTTTACTGTGAAAACAGGAGCTCAGATTTGGTTGAAGAAACATTTTCTGATTGTTACATATGGGTTCAATTCCCTCGTGGTTAACATCACTGCAGAGGCTATGTCCGTTTGTGACGTCTTCTCTCTGTAAAATATCTCTAATTATTAAAATAAACAATTTAGGAATAGCCAACAATAAAAGTGGAAGTTAACATTTTTGACGTTTGACACCAAATTATCCAAAAGAGTCTGGTGAGATTTTCATGATCCTTCTCTGAGAGCAGTCTCTGGCTCTGTGTCTGGTTGTTGTTTCACGCTCAGGCTGAACCCAGGATGGCGCCTGATGCCAAACGGGCCTCGTCTCCTCCATCACAGTCTCTGGGGGTTTGTTTCAGACATCTTCCACCACTCTGGGCAGAGTAAGAGAGACGATCGCCAGACGATCACTGACCTCGACAGTCAGTTAAATGCGTGCTTCACTACATAAATATGCTTTGGTGTTGAACAATGTTGGCTCCGTGCAGACACTACAAGTCTGGTTCGCCAACAGTCGAGTCGAGGTCCAAAGATCCAGAGTCTGAACTCTGAAAGCTTCAGACGGGTCTCTGTGTTTTTACCTCTCGGTGCAGATGATTGTCTGGTCGAACAGAGATCAAACTGAACGTGACGGAGGCTGAGAAACTGTGCATCCAGGAAATAAATTAAAGTAAAGCTAGACATGTCAGGTCTGCTGAAGAGCTGAGAGAAAAGAGGGAGAGTGATGGAGACACGTTCAGCGCAGATGACTCAAACAAAAGGAGACAAATTTATGTATTTTGTTTTTGTTTTGTTTTTTACAAACAATAAATGCATTGTCCCTCTGAACACAAAACAAAAAATAAACAGGAATATTTTCAACTAAATAGCTTAAAATCATGTGTTTATCATCTCTCTCGTCTGGAATGATTCACAAGCATATGAAAGGAAAAAAATGTAAGAATGACAAATAACCATCATAAAATCGCCTAAATTATTACAAATAATTCCTTGATTATCTTTTATGGCCACAGCAATGTCAGACTGGAGGAGAGAGTGTTGAACGGAGTGCCTCAAAAGCTCCATCAATAATCACACAGATGGGACTTAAAGTGCTGAAAGGTCTGTCTGTTTTTATCATTTATCAAAATGTACATTTCTTGAACTAAAAAGAGACGCTCCTGGCAAAGTGAAATTCATCTGAATTTTGTTTTTAAACGCTGACGCCACATCACAAGTCAAACATGATCTAATACTCGCATGTTGAAAGTTTGGTGTTGATTGTCCATAATAATGTCAGCAAAGCTTTAATTTAGTGGTCAGGTGCAGTTTATTTTCCAGGTCCATAAGTGCCTAATTACGCTCTTGGACGGTCTGTGGAAAGAACTTTGTGCTTTGGTAAGAATTAAAGGAGACCAAACAAAACAAAACAAAAAAAACAACCTGATCTCACAGAAATACATGACATGACCTCTTCACACCGCATTACTTGGTGGTGGTGGTGCCAGCAGCAGCACGGAAACAGTGTCAATAGAAGTTCAATCAGGGTTGTTTGTCGAGGTGAACAACAAATTTCCTGCTTCAGCAGCATCACGCAGTGGCTGGTGGGTAATGTTACAACCTCATGGGCAGTATAAAGAGCGTCAGTCTGCATACGGAGGAGGGTGAGGTGGACGGATAAAACAAACACAGGACTTTGACGAAGGAGACCGCTGTTCATGTCCTGTGTGAAACTACAGGTCAGTGTCGACTTCTTTAAACTTTGTGGACTTATGTCACTTTGAGACACGCTTACATCCCCTACTTAACAAATGCAGTTATCTCAACAAAGTAGAATTACCACCTTGCAGTTTTAGACCTCGAACCACAAACTAGTTAAGTTGCAGTTACAGTTTATATCCATGTCTGTCCAGATTCTTGTGGCAGCTGACGATACTTCAAATATGGATGTTGCTTCATAGAAGCTGCATATGGACGCTTCACACACAGAAGATCTATACAATCAGCACAGTTTCAAGATTAGAGTCACCAATTCAGTGTCTGACCAAATGACTCTCCTTCTGTTCCCAAGATATGATGTTAAAACATGATGATGTCACAGTCAAGCTGATCTTTGACCTTCATGATTTTATCCTGTTAAACATTTGTGTCAAGCTTTGTCAGAATTAGCATATAAATTCTTGAGTTATGGCCAAAAACATGTTTTGTCACAGTGGACGTTTGTGCCACATTTGAAGAAATTCCCTCAAAGTGTTCTTGAGATAACATGTTCATGAGAGTCAGACGGATAGACGGACAACCGGAAAAACATACTGCCTGCAGGCACGGCTGTCGTTGGCGTGGAGCCATAAGAACAAGATCTTTTTCTAATGTTGTGCTCAGATAAACGCAATGCAAATTTTGAAGTTTGAAGGCAGAATATTTTGTGTCAACTTACTTTATACGTGCGTAAAACGGCTGAATCGATGAATGAACTTTGGCTGGTATGTCCACGGAGTCATATGTCCCCGGAGGATCTCAACGCTGATTGGCTATCGCAACGTGATTTGGTTCAGATTTTTCAACTCTCACAAATAAGTGTGATGTGAACTCGCACTACTCACTTCAAATCAGTTGCCTGAATGTTTTGTGCCCAGTGTGAACATATCGTAACTCAACCAAGTAGTTTTTGTGCCTAAACCCACAACTCCACCAATAATCACCACCAACCACCAGTAATTAAACATGTTTGGTACCATCAACACGTAATGTGGTGTGAAGAGGTTGTATTTGTTGTCATGTATTTCTGTGAGATCACATTCTCATGTTGTGAGACCACATTTTATAGTTTAAATAAGACTCTGACAGTATGTGAAAACTTATTTTTTAACCAACACACTCGTCAAGAGTTTCTGGTGTGTGAGAACTTATTCTTCATTTCACTAATTACAGCTCAAATAGAGACAATATTCAGGTACGACGCTCTCCACCAACTGATTTCTATAATACACTGAACTGAGTAACCTCAACAGTTGGTAAATTAAATAAAATAAGCTTTTCTCTCATAGAAGTTCCTCTAGAAGAGAACATCTGCTCTTAAATTCAATAAATTACATGTACTGTATAAAAACTTTGACTTCTCGGAACTTTGACCCCACTTTGTCTGTAATTGGTACCAAAAGTTCTTTCCAAGACACTTTCAAGAAATAATTAGGAAGAAACAGACCCATAAAATAAAGTGTTACCATAACTGGTCTCCTTAGTGCTAGAAAAATATTCACTATACCAAACTGAAGCTAAAGTGTAAGTTTTAATGAGGCAGTGCATCAAACAGAAAAGAGATTTTTACAAACGTTTTCATCCAAATGACGTGAACAGATCCTGAAAATGACCTCAGCAGAACATTGAGTCATCTTCAGTGATGTAGCAACAAAACAAATATGACTGAACAAAACATCCTGCTGCAGTTAATAAAAGACACCTGCAGCCATAATGAGAGTCAAACAATTCCTAAACTTGTTTGCTGATGACTGAATGTTCTACATGGGCTAAACAGCTGCTGCTAACAACTGAACAGATCTCTGTTTTCTATTCAAGTTGGGACTAGACAATCGTAGAGCTTAGAGGAGGAGACAGCTACATGCAGAAGTCTTTACAGGAATCTCATTGTTTTCTGCAGAGGCATGCCTTCATATTAGGTTTCAAATTTAAGGAGAAGTATTCATTTGCAAACAGGAAATTAGGCTTAATTATTCTTAAAGGCTTGTTTGAAGCCACAGGAAGAGAGATGACGCTCAGCTTTCTGCAGATCAGACCAAATGTAAATGCTGTAGCATTATGATGTGGTGGAATAATGGAGAAATACCTTTTGACTTTAACTGAATCTTGTGTCACAACGGAAAATGTTGGCATTGTACATTTTTGCAAACCACGGATACGTTAACTTTGGATGTTATTATGTAGAACAAATGTTCAAATGATGTTTAATTAGTGTGCAGTTAGGCTTTAGGAACAAAACTATTTGGCTATAGTAAGAAAAAGATCAAGATTTGGCTCAAAATACCTGTTTTTTGGGGAAAATCCCGACAGGAAATCAGTGTTATTTCTTTGACGAAAACACAGACGAACATTTTTTGTCAATGACCTTTTTTTCCATGTCGAAAACAAAACAATGACAAGTTCAAAATAAATCTAGATAATAAAAACTAAGACGCAATCCGTTTCATTTCTGTTGACAGATGTGGCGAAAATGCTCTTGAAAGCCGAGCAGCCTGCAGCTTGGCAGGTGTCACGCCATCCACCACACTCTCAATTGACAAAGTCAGCTCATATACTACATCACTTTAGAGACATGTAATGTACTCATGGTTTGCAGAAACATACGATACCAACATTTTCTAATGGTGACCAGACTGTGCTTCAGACAACACTGCATAAACTCTGTTTCATGAAACACAGTCTGATCAAACCCCAATGATAAAAACTGTTTTTCTCACTGCTTGTGAATCTAGCCGTACTGAGGTTTTCTGCTCTCCACTGCTTCAGGCACTGGCCACCACGCCAGAACAGTTGATATTAACATAATTTAACTTGTGGTGCAGAGATAAGAAAAGCATGAAAACCATAATCTGATTTGTCAGGATTCTCTCTCTCGCTGTCAACAGATTCAAACAGGAACTATACAGTAAGTGTTGACTTTTTCCAAATGCCATTTTTAATAACTTCAACACCACAAGTGAAATTCCCTTCACCTTTGTTGTATCTGAATATTGGCAGGTGTTCTCAGCTGAATGAAACCCAAACTATGTGCGAGACCGGACGCCACATGGAGAAGTGTTTTGGGTGTTTTTTTGTAATTTGGATGAACTGACCATTCAGGTGATAATATCATCCTGGCAGCTGCAGTGAATATTTTTCATAAAGCTGCAGCTTCTTTTTGCTGTCGGAAAAATAAAGTTGCTGAATAAAACAATCATATTTGAACAAGATGCCTCACTCAATCAGTAACACTGTGACCAGAAATGACCGCATGTAGGTTTGCTAAACTTTGGCTGCCGTGCACAGGAAGCCCAGCGTCAGTGGCCAACTGGAATTAGCTCGGTTCTTAGTATTTATTGTCAAGCCACCAACCATTAGCTCAGGGTCTGATTGTCAAATCTACCACGTGGAGAATCTTTAAGGAGAGTGAAGGCGGTAAATATTACCACTGTTAAACCTTGTGGGTTTTTTGAAACCTAACAGCACTGGTTGGTCAGGAACATTTTAAACATTTTAAAGACATTTTCAGAGATATTTCCATATAAAGTCTAAATGTGTGTCAATATTTCTGGGCATTTTGGCTTCATTTTGCAATAATAAACATTATTACAGGAGGTAAATATGCTCAGAAAAATCTCTAATTCTGTTTGACAGTTATTCCAAGAAGCATCTCTATCAGCTGGTCTGTAGCTTTCAGCTGGAAGACGAACTCCTCTGTTGTATTCTGATCTGTTCTGCCCTTTCTGTCGCCGTGACTAGTTTCCCTCTGAGGTGCAAAGGGTGTGCCTCCACAGCGTGGGGAGTTGGAGAATGTTTGGGTTTGTATGTACAGTCCCATTGACCCTTCCAGGACCCCATGAAGGCATGAACAAAAGCAACCATCAGGACACATTATAACACTATAGAATAAGGCACATAGAATAGATAGATCATCAATATTTACATGGGATATGGCTCCACACACACATGCACAAACTGACACTTCAAACAAACATCACAGTATTAAAAAACACCAAAACTTAACAGCCTACTTTTTTTTCTATCAGAAGTTTTCCTCCCTTCTTATCCCCCCCCCCCGCTCCCTTTAGTTTCCTCTCAGTTACACAGTCTGGCAGCCAAGTCAGCCGATTCTGAAAATTTGATATGATACAGTAGAATCGCAGCAATGTTCTCTGACCGCCCCGGGATGCTCAGACACCCCAGGGTTTCAAACCATAATATGTGGCGTTGTCTATCATTATCTGAACTTGGTCTCTGGGTTTTTAACAGTTTGTGGCACCGGCTGCTTTCAACACATTCTGCAGAAACAGGCGGATTTTTGTTGATTAGCAGATATTTGAGCTCTGGTTTAAATCATGTAGCTGTTTATGATGAGTTGGTGCTGAGGGAAACTGTGTGCTAACTATTCAGTAAGCCTGGGCGGTATCATGGTATTACGGTATACCAGGGTATTTATACATCCTGACGCTTTAAGTTTCAATACCATCAAAAATACAGACACTCATCTTCCTATTACTGGCTGCACTGAGGATATTTTGCATGTAGTGCACATCACAAGCCACCAGAGGTCAGTGTGGTGGAACAGGCAGCTGAGCTGACAAATGTGGTGACTGGCTGCAAGCGTTGGGGATAATGTTAGAGGACTGGAAACAGCTGGTGGAGATCGCAGGGAAACAAGCAGATTTTCACATCTAACTCTGTGAATTCAGTTTTGCGACCAAACCAGAGTTGGTGATTGTTGTAACAGTGGACTAACTAACTGCATGATTAACGAGACCAACCAAGAAGGATGAAGTGAGTTTTATGAGGTGTCAACAGGGCAAGAGAGTGAAAGAGAGAAGCTTGCACTGTGGAGGTGAATGCTTGTTATTCTCTGCTTAATCAATAAATAGGTGTAAGAATATTACCTTTACTGAGATTTTGAGAGCTTTTTGAGGTTGTTCATTAGACCGCAAAAGCCAAGTGAGCTTGCAGAACGTAGCAAATCCCCGGCTGAGGAGGTGATGGGGAGTTGGGCGCACCACACACTAAAAAGCCTTATTCCTCAATAAAATTTCAGGAGGGTATTAAAAAATAAATACCACCTTGGCCTACTAATTAGTATTCTTCCACACAAACTAAGCAGCTCGTCACGAATTTTAAAGACGAGATACAGAAACATATCTTGAATTTTTGCTCATCAGTCTAAAATTACAGTTAAAACTGGGCCGCCTGCCTGAAAAAAATGTACATAATGTAACACTAACATCCAACACATCACAATTAAAAGCACAACAGGGATTCTGATTCAAAGCTCCAGGGGCAAGGAAGGATGCATGTATCCTCAATGACAGAGGAAAGACAGTGGGGTGAAAACCAAATGTTCTAGAACATGATTTACAACTGTCGAACGTTGGTCAGGCAGTTTCGGAAGCCAGGAGGGATCTCAAATTCTTCTGTGACGGCCCTCATAATTCTAATATCCGTTCGTTGTGGCTAACGCTGAGGAAGAACTCCAGAATGATTGGAGCAGTTCAGAGAACAGAGGATTCTAAACGGATAAGGCTGCCAGGGAGCTCTAGAGTGTTGGTCAGGGAGTATCTGAACCCTGGAGGGTTAGCAATTCTTCCACAACGGCCCTTAGAATTGTAAAATCTGTTTTTTCCATTTTCTGGCTGACGCTGGAGAAAAGTTCAAAGGATACAATACAAAGGATCCTGTACTGCTGCTGCTGCTGCCAGCGAGTTCTAGAATGTATGTCAGGGAGTTCTAGAATGTATGTCAGGGAGTTCTAGAAATCTTCTTTAACGGCCCTTGTAATTCTAAAATCCGGTCTTTCTGGCGGACGTTGGAGAGAAGTTCTAGAATGACTGAAGCGCTTCCAAGAACAGAGGATGGGTTCTAGAATATTTTAGGGGCTTGATTGATGGCCCTTGTTTCTGGCTGATGCTGAACAGGAGTTCCAGAACGACTGGAGCAGATCCAGAACACAGATAGGGCCGTCAGGTTTTGAGGCCGTCAGAGAGTTCTAGAATATTAGGAGTAGTTCAAGAACACAAAAGGTTCTCGCGTGCTGGGTGCCAGAACAAAAGCAAAGCCTTAAATAATTGTTCCAGAACAGCAAGGTAGGTTCCAGTGTTGTGCTTTATATCGGAACCTTTGGCAGAAGCCTCCTCTGTCCCAAAGGCTTCTGGGAGGATGACGTCACAACAGTTTCCAGAGCAATTTGGGCAGTTCCAAAACACGGGAAAGTTCCAGAAGGTCTGCACCAGAAAATGGAGGACAGCTCTAGAACCGGGTGCTGTGGGCGAAGCTGTCGGACATAATGATGTTCTTGTAGAAGTTGTCGGAGCGCGTGGAACAGTAACCTTTCACCTTGTCGATCATCTGGCTGACAGGGAGGATGGAGGATGAGGAGGAAGAGGAGTTGGGCTCCGCCTCTGAAGAGGAGGAGCATGAGGAGACGCACTTGGGGCTGGTCTGGTTGGAGTAACATTTATCTGCAACCAGGGAGCAAAAATAAAAAGACAGGAACACACAAGAATTATTACTGGATCTATCAATAATCAGAAAATCAGATGTGAATCATACAGGCGGTCCCTCACAGTGACGACATTAACATGCACACTAATATTTCACTATTATTCTAAATATGACAATATTCCAAATTTGATGTGGGTCATGTAAACAGCATGTTCTGTTTGAATTTTCAAAATTAGACCTTATTCTGAATATGGCACTTTCTGATGAAGACGTGGGATATGTTGATATTATTTAGGTTCTAGGAGCATTAGGTGGACATGTATACGGCACATTCGGTATATGCTTCTCAACTGGGGTTTTAACTGCAGTTTGCAACAGTTTCCCATTTACAGTCAGCTCTGTGTGTTGTACACAAACCCATGGATGGATTACTGAACGGGTCTTTTCAGACACAGGCCCAGGGACCTAAAGTATCAGGGCCCCCCAACCTTCAGAGACTCAAACTGACCACAAAGACTCACAAAACATTTACAAAGAGATGCAAAACCGCCGCAAAGAGACTCACAATGATGACAGACACCGTGTCCTAACTGGATGCTAGCGTAAGACTATTGTGTCGCATTGTGTTACATCGGACGCTCTCTGTCTACACTGGATCTGTTAAATGGAACTCCCGTCACATCATGTAAACAAAACACGCACCCAGCAGCTGTGCGCTCAGAGTAATCACTGAAAAGATGGCTCAGTATGTACTTCCTTATTATTTACACAAACAATACTATCACAAGTAGCATAGATATCATTGTAGCTCCCAGACTGCATCATACCACCATCTCCACTTTGTAAAACAAACTGGCTTACTATCATCCCATACAATGCTTAACCAGACACTTTCAGCTCTGTGGTGATCTCCCTCAAGCCGGATGACAACTTATTTAGGTTTTTGTAATGGAATAATGAGGTATCATGTAGGTAATTCCTCGCCCATTGCACAATTTCAGTGTGAGCTACAAAATAAAAATAGAAACGGGGCATCTGGCAAAAGTTCAGCTCAAAGCGGCACACCACATCGCATCACTTGCAGGCAATTAGGACAATCCAGCAGAAAAGAATGCAATCAAACTGATTAAGTCACTGACACTTGCTCGTGTTGCATCCAGTTAGGACACAGTGAAAGAGACAAGACCACGGAAAGACGTGTAACGACTACAAAGAGAGGCAAAAAGAGGAGGAGAACAACTTCAAAAACCCGTTTCCACCAAGCAGTCCGGTTCAGTTCAGTTTGGTTCATTTTTTCTGTTTACACAGTGAAAGTTGTGGATGGTAACAAAGCTGCTATTTTTAAATATCCCATGGAGAGAGACTCTCACTGCAGCTTGTTCGATTTTATTCCGAAAATGTGGGCGTGCAGCCTCGTTCTGTGGACGATAAACCAGGTGCAGTCTTCCATCTGTGTCACCTGTGATGAGGAAATACAGCGAGTGCTGGATGGAGCAGTGAGTGACAACAACCCCGCCCACATTTAAGAGGACTGTCTGTAGTGGAAACACTAAACAAGCCGAGGGTCTAGGTACCATATCTGAAGGGTTATTATTGGCTCCGAAGGTATGATACTGTAAGTCGCCCATGCACAAACCAACTTGCCAACAGTTTGTCTGGAGGTAGAGATGCATGACCAAACGAAAAGCCCACATTTCTGGTGGGAAGGAGAAACATACTGTTTAACATTATGAAAGACCTGGTTATCAACAGGTTTTTGGATAATGTGCAAATATCACATATATGACGAGGCCAACCTTTTTAAGGAGATGGTTGAAGGAATGAAAGAGGGAGTTCACACAGTTCAACAAGTCCACCACCGGTAGGGAAGGTTAAAAAAAATCCTTTTCTGATGCAAAGAAAGCAAACGACACGAGTGGCTTCAGCAGTTCCAATTTTCTATATTTGGAAGTGATAAACATCACGTTAGGGCACGTTAACCAGAGTCTGCATGTGAACAGGAATATTGGTGGAATATTAATTTTCATTAGACATATAAACATCACATTACAGGAATATTGTCTCTTTGGAATTCAGGTCAAAACTGTGTGCATGTAAATGTAGTCAGTGTGAGATGGAGGCAGTCTTGCAGCTTTAATTAAGGTGGTATGTTTTAAGACCCGTTCTGCACATTAACACACAGCAGAAGAATTTATAATCAGCGAGAGAAACAAGACAAGGTTTTAATTCCAGTTACATAAAAGCAGCACAGTTTAAATGAACCTTTGAAGTGACTAAAACAAGAGGAGGAATGTGAGCCAGGGCAGAATGTCAAAGACAAACAACATCTATCATCTAATCTCATCACATACGTACGTAGATGGGCAGAGATGGGCAGTTATATCTGACACCACCCGTTTAAAACCAAACAATCCACAGCAGAGTGTGGAGTGGCCGAAAGTCACCGTGTTATTTCTGAAAACATCAGAAAGGGTTCATCAAGGTTGAATTAACATCTGTCTCACACAGTTATGAAAGTCCTGTTAAAGCGTTATTACGTGACCATAATGCCATTCTTAGGTCTGATGACAATGAGCGAGCCAGTTCCGTCTGTGGATGAAGAGCGGATGTCTTGAGGTTTTGATGTGATCACAACAACATTTGACTCTTTTTCCCCCAAATTTCTCAAGGCTAAGATCATGTTAGCTCTAAGATGGTTTTGGGAAGTCAACCAAATTAGAGATTAGTTTGTTCTCGCTGTAGTTGTCACTCAATTCTTGACAATTAGAACCTGAGCAGAGACATACACACCACATAATGAGCGGCCTCATGTTGTTCTCTGTGGGGAAAACAAGGTAAACGGGCGCCAAGTGGTTTTGCTGGCCATTTGCACCTTGAATCTCTGTTTCCTTCTTTATTTATAGCCACAGTATAGTGTTAACCTCTGACTTCAAGCAGAGTAGTCAGCTCGCCTGCCAGGCAATCTGGTTGTGGTCTGGTGTTATTTTCTATTTACTCTTCTAAATGAAGTTGTATGGTTTGGCGTTCCTCCTTCTCGTAACCTTGTGCTTTCAAAGGGCTTCAGAGCAAACGGATCATACGGTCAGGCCGAGCAAAGCCTCGCTGGGACACATCGAGGCTTCACAACAGCAGCCTCATTCATAAAGGCGTATTTTGATTTCATATTCCACTTGATCCGGAGATCAGAGAGCTGGAGAGATGTTCTGGTTGAACTTCAGAGAACAGGACGGGGAGCACATGGAGAAATGGGTGGTACATGATTAACACGCAGTGAGGTACAAGGATTCAAGGTTGCCTGTGTTGTTTTGTCGCAGATACCAATCAAAATATCGAGAAGTTGAACCGGACTATAAAAAACAGACTGTTTACTCAATTTGTCTGAAGAACGTTCTGTGTCCTGTTTGAACAAGGCCATCTGGCCCAACAGGCAGAAGTGTCGGAAACAAATGATTATAAACCGTCATAAACCAACACCAGACGATAGAAACAACAACATGTAGCAGATCATTTATATGATGTAACAGTCAGTATAATGTGGACAATAAAGTAAACTCTAAATAACTCGAACTACAACACCAACTACAGATCTATGGAGCACAACATGTTGGCCTTTTTATTCTCTCTTTAGATATGAAAATCGATACGTCCAAGTGCGGACAGAAGGCTCCACCTGTCTCCATAGCCAACGTTCAGGCTGCTCTCATAAACTGTACATTTTCCTACGAACCGTAATACACTGAAATTCTTACATATCCAAGGTATTTTGAAAGGCTGCTATCATGTGACCCATGCGTTGACAGATTAAACAAGGAAGCGGTCCCGAGCTGTCTTGTAGGGAGGCAGGCTGAGGTGGTCAATAGGTCCAGGACTTTTCCCTGAAGTCACGTGTTTGCAAGTGAGTGAACTTTGAGTCATTTTAAGGTGAGTGCTCACCCTGTTTCTTTTCCTAAATCTAACCTCAGTAACTTTATGTTAATTACATAACAATATGCTATGGACATAACGTCATTCGTGGGGCACTAATTTGTGTTATATATCATATGGACTGTTCTATGAAGGTACATTCTAACGCTGAGCATAAATGAGCCCTTAAGACTGATTTATTCTACCTTTACATTATCAAAAATAGATAGTCCATTTCAAATGTAAACGTCACTTCCCTCATACTTCCGTGCGTCCTTTATTATGCTATAAATACAGCCAATAGATGGCACTGGAGAGCAGAGTCAAAAGTTTCTCACAACAAATGAGGCGACAGCGGAGGAGGTTGTGATATTGTAAAGCGTTGTAGACGAGGTCCGCGCAGCCAATATACATCCTGACATGAACAGAGGAAATTATTTTTTACTATATATTACTGATTTATTCAGTTCCGCCATTATTCAAATTTCTTCGTCATCGCCTACAGTATTGTGCTTGAACTACACTACACTGCCTCCATGATCTGTGGTGGTACTGCTCCATTTTGTTTCTGTGGATGTTCACCAAAAAAATATTCGACAATTTTTACGATCAGGTTTCCACCTCACCATCTGCGTTGCCAATTTACTGTCTCCAGAATGTTCGTAAGCATGGGTCAAAGTTTCTCCCATCAAGTCTGTTTTTATAGATCACAACTTGTCCCTGGGAAGTGGCGTAGGCTTCTTTTTAAACAATTTTTAAAAAATGAGACCCCAAGTTAGTTTCTCAGCATATTTTGTCATAGTAACTGAAGTTGAAAAAATCAAATGAAATTCAGTCAGACGAACTGAAATAAGCCTTGATGTTTGGTAAACTGATTTTATGGGACGGGTCCCTGGTGTCAGGCTTGTCACAATATTAATGTTATCTCCTTGTTTAAAACGTCAACCCGAATTATACTGATGTCGATTTTATGAAGATTTTTTTTTGTAATTTGAACCAACATGAGTCAGAGTTTAACACCTTGGACCTTTCTCATAGAAACTGAGCCAAAGCAATGGAGCTAATTTCCTATCATTCGTGCCAAACAAAGCATGTAATGTCTGTGATCTGGCCCTGTGGTACCATCACAAAGTTTACTGTTACTCTCTTTAACATCATATAATTTAGCTATCTTCTGACTCATGGTGTATTGGCGCCTAAATAAACTAAAGAGCAATGAAGTTGTCACGTTGTTTTGCTCAACACGCAGGCACGATTCCCAACCTCTCTTCCAAACACTGTCTCTTTGTGCATCACAAAGCTACAGGGTCAAGAGATGATTGTCTGCTGGCGTGGACCAAGGTAACAAATTCCCTGATTCCTGGACGTTCTCTGTGCGTTATAACAGCACTGATTATGCACCAAGCTCAACGTGGTATTGTAGCTCCTATGACATCACATAGGGGTGTTTGATTTTGTTCCTGTATCTCCCCACAGATCACTATGTTCCCTTCTCAGGAGGGCACTTTAGGACAGAGATGGAGGCTGAGGGGGCAGCTGGGGTTAAACCACGCTCTCAGGAGAGACCTCTTGAAACATCAGGTCAACTTCTGGTCATTAATTACAGGTTTTGGGTTGGAGGGATTATCTGACCTCAAACATCTGGAAACTGAACGATAAGAGGCTGAAGCTGAGCACAGAAACAACCTCAGGCAGGAGAAAGAATCCTGAAGACACTATATGAGATATAATGTGACAGATAATATGTTGTCTGTTTCCATTGGAAGCTCAGAGTTACCATAATGCTGCCCCGAGTGTCAGTTTACATACATTAACTTTAAATTCTGTACAGCAAAGATACTCCTTCATGCTATAACGTGGACTTTAAATCTTTTCCATCAGGCGTGGCCAACGTCACTGAAAAAACAAACATGACTCTTTGGACAGAGAACCCTAGAATCACATTTTAGATCTGCACCCATCCATGTTTATGTATTAACAGTGGATAGACAAACTGAGAATTATCACCCAACTCTGGAGCTCCTGTAGATGGACCTTAATAGATTTATAGCTGTTTTGTGTCACCTCTGCCGAATGCTAATGTTGCTCCGTGTCTGTTGGATGCTGTGCACTGGATGTCAGTGTGACGTCAGGAAGGCGTTGGACTCTAACATTGTGGTTGCAATTAAATCACAGATATCCGTCAAAACCAAATGTCGGGTTGACATCAACCCTCCAACATTTGGCAGTCGTTAAATTTTGGTTGAAAACAAAAATCAGGTTGACGTCCAAACCCAATATTGGCTTGACATCACAATCAACTGTTTGCCAACAAGTTGATAAAACTTGATAAAACGTCAGAGTCGTGTGTACAGCTCGGTTCTGCTGGCACCAAGTGACTTTAAATGTTAAAAACTTAAAGCGCTTAAGTCAGTACAAAGACACCAGTAGACGCCAGGTGACACAATTGACCTGAACACAAGAAACTCATTATGTATGTATTTTTGTCATTTTTGCTCAAGAAATCAATGTAACTCTGTCTTGTTTAGGCTCATCAGTGTTGAGATCTAGCTGAGGATATCGTGATGTAATCTCATTATAGATCAAGTAACAAGTACCCACAGACTACTGATTCAAATGACACACTGTCTTTCCAGCATTTTCAAGAAGTTCTGTTAAAATGTGCTTGCTGTGAGGTTGGTGTAGCCCGAGACGACTTCTTCCTTTGTCTGATCAACTGATAACCAGTTACTAGAATTACCGCTTCGGTACATGGACGCTTCACACACAGAAGATCTATACAATCAGCACAGTTTCAAGATCAGAGTCACCAATTCAGTATCTGACCAAATGTCTCCCCTTCCGTTCCTGAGATATGACGTTAAA
The DNA here is from genome assembly GCA_026686955.1 of Epinephelus cyanopodus. Taxonomy (NCBI): domain Eukaryota; kingdom Metazoa; phylum Chordata; class Actinopteri; order Perciformes; family Serranidae; genus Epinephelus; species Epinephelus cyanopodus. Next base: position 9,840,623 of record CM048925.1, on the reverse strand, counting down.
CATGATGATGTCACAGTCAAGATGACCTTTGACCATTTGGATATAAAATGTCATCACTTCAATTTTTTGTCCTGTTAGACATTTCTGTAAAGTTTAGTCATGATTAGTGTATGAATTCACGAGTTAAACATGTTTTGAAAGTTCGCAGTGACCTTTGACCTTCGACCACCAAATTCTAATTCAAATTCATTTTTTCCAAACCGCTAAAGCCGTTCCGAGGTATTGTATTTCCGAAATAAGACAAATGCAAGGTCACAATGACCTTGACGTTTGACCACCAAATTGTAATCAGTTCATCTTTTTGCCAAATTTGAGAAAACTCCTCAAGGTGTCCTTGAGATACTACAAGAATGTGAGGGTGACCTTTGACCAAAATGTAATCAGTTCATCGTTGAATCTTAGTGGACATTTGTGCCAAATTTGAAGAAATTCCTTCATGGCATTCTTGACACTGCCCATATCGTTACAAGTGCCGTAAGCAGCATGTAACGCAGAGGAAGCTACAAGAATCATGGACACAGCGCCAAAAGAAAAACCTACAATAAAAAACCAACACAATTCCTGCACAATTAACATTTAAATGTTACCAGGTGGGTAAAACAAGTGGATCTAAAGCTAATGAAGATAATCAACAGTCATCTGCTTATAAAAATATTACTTGTCCCAGCCTGTGTTGAAGACTGTTTCCTGAGTTCGTCCTGGAGTCCAGATGAGCATACCAGCAAGTAAAAATGGCCTCTAACCACAATTAAAGGTTTCATGGATTCTTTCACTGGGACACAAAGTTGGAATCATCAACACCAGACAACAACCAGATTTCCTGGGAAAAACATCCAGTTATTGTGCCTGAGGTCAGAGGCTGACAGTGCACACGTCTGAGGTTTAAAATGTAAAATAGATGAGGGACAGCCTGGTACAGACGGCCGTCAAGACACACACTGAAATATCATGACAGCCTCTGTTTGAAAGGGAGCAACAAGAGGAGCAGTGGTACCTCATCAACATTTCCATTTCAGTCGACTCATCACGTGCTCATCGTTTACATGCTGTTAATTTCTGACTCGACGTGTTAACTCCGCCCATCAAACATGACACACTGTGGAGAGCCGGACACTAAACTCCACCGACATTAAATCATGATGAGTTTCCATGTTAATACATTCAGCCAAATCCTGTTTCACATCAGTCTGAACTTGGTCTGGCAGCGAAAGCAACAAAAGAGAATTTATGTGGGTGTAGTTTTACACAATAAACAGCCAACAGAGAGATAAAATGTTTCATAGTCTGAAATATTTCCACACTTGTGTTTTACAGTCAGGCCGATCTATTAAAATACTGTAATGTGAGAAGTATTCTGTTGTCAGAGAATTTAGTTCGTCAGCAGTCAAAATACCAACAATCAGTGTGATTAAGGAGCACTTGTCACATGTTACTGAAGTTAACTCATTATTAAGTTACTTGGAAAATGTGATTTATTACCGTTTCAAAAGTAATCCAATCACTTTACAAATTAGACCAGACCAGAAAATTGGCCTTGTCAATAGATTTTCAATAGATGTTAGGTTATTGTAGATATTTTGATACGGGTGTAAATTTAGAGAGTAAACTGTAACTTGGTCACTATTGTCCAGAAAAATAAATGTAAGGGATCCTTTCAACATCACTTCTGTTGTAACTTTTCAAAAAGCAAACAAACAAACAAAACTACAGCCGACATATTACTATCTAACATCCACTGTGAATCTCAACATCCCTGATTCGAATCTGGTGGGTGACTGTGGTTGCATCTCACTTCCTCATATAAAGGCAGAAAATTCGACCAAAAATAATAATACAAATTTGTAATCTCTTTCTCGATAGTTACTGTAAAAAGTAATCTCATTACCGTGACACACTAGTAAGTAATTCATCACAACCCAACACTGTTAAGTCCCTACAGGATGCTGCTCAACCTCGTAATTTTGTCCAATCACAGCAGCTGTACTGCAGATCTGATGATTTGAAACGGTTGAAATCTCACTGTAGTGCTGTGTGCTGATACACTCCCTGCTAACAGCTTAAGTTACCCAATGGTCATTGATGTGTTAACTGTCAGAGCCACTCATGGATATGACACTTCAACGCTGCCTCAAACAGCTGATGATCGGCGAGGTTCAGAATCTGAGACAGCATCATGACTTTTTTCTTTCAAATTTTACTTGCCCCCACAATTCATTGAAAGAAAACATGCTGTTACACACTGCAACGTACGTCAAAAGCTGCTGTAAAATCAGGAATTTCAGGCTGCAACAATCAAAAGCAAAAAGAGCTGATGAGATCCTGGAGGGACAGACTCTGAGTGTGACCCAGCGTCAGTCTTTGTTGAAGAAAACCAACAAGTCCTTCAACACGTAAGACCGCACAGGTCATTTGGTCTTTGTTATACGACCCACAGGAGAGTTTACAACATTTGCACCTCTTCTAGTGGCAGGAGATCAACACAAAAGCAACACATATGATTGTTAATGGTTGCGGTTTAAATATGTGGTTAACGTTGTGAAACTGTCACAGTTTGGTTCGGGTTAGGCACCAAAACTACCTGGTTAGGGGTCAAGACAAAGATCACTGTTTAGGTTTAAATATGTATGTTTGTTACATAACTTAAAGCTAATCTGAACATCCACAACTCCACCTCCCTCCATTCCCTCCATCGTGGTCATTACGTCTATAATAGACGTAGGCGTTGGCAAGGTAACGTTAGATACACGGAAGAGGAGAGTGAGTGTAATGTTACAACCAAGACAGTCAAACGCAACCCTGGAGTCAGTGATGACTGATGAGTTTTAGAATAAGGTTACAGTGCTAACGTTAGATAGTAGCGTTAACGTTACTCATAAGTGGAAATGCAAAAGTAAGATAACTTTAATGTTTCTGAGGCTACGCTACAGTATACTAATGTTAGCCTTCAGCAACTGGATGCTGTGTTGTCATATAAAGTTATATGTTATATTAGATGCAAACTAAACATAACGATACCTGTCCTGCACAGTCAAACGCAACCCCTGAGTTTTCAAACTTATCCAAGGTCAGTGACGTTAGATAGTACTGGTGACTGGCAACAAACAAGAAAGTAGGCTAACTGTTAGCAACTGGATGCAGTGTTGTCATATATAACGTTATAGCCTATGTTACATTAGAGGCAAACTAAAAATACCTGTCAAGCAGAAACTCGAAGCTTACGAGTTCTCTCTTAGTGTTAGCTTTTTCTGCCATATTCTTTCTTTTGCCAACTAATTTCCTTGTTGAAGCGGCTGGAGGTGGGAGCGGTGGTCTGCATTTGTTTGCCATTGTTACAGAGAAAAGTTTATATCCACAAGTGTCCCTGTTACTATCGAGCAGTTACGTCAATTGGAGGCCTGCACGTGGGACAGACAGACAGGACGATTGGCTCACTTACTCACTTACTTACATTTTAGTGTGCCATCAGCTTATTAATAGCACTTTAACCTAAGCAAAGAAAAGCGTAAAAATTTCCAGAAAGGTAAGTGTTGCTTTAAGTATGAACTTTTGTACGTGACATAAGTTAAATATATTACGTAAGTTAAAATAACTCAACGTTGATTTCTGGTTTCACACAGACACAAACAACCGTCTCTTGGGTCAAAGTCCTTTGTTTGTTTGACCCATCCATCCACCCCGACCTCCTCCTTTATGGACTTGTACTATGTCACCTGACTTCCTAATTTGCTTCTGTCATTTTTACTACGACCACCAGAAGTCACCATCCAAAATTCAATGTAAATGTGAGCTGTAATAAGCTGCAAGTACAGATGACCTATGGGGTCTCATGAAATGACAGCGACTAAAATGTGAGTTGAGAACGTTTCAAAGAAGGTAAGACGTTAAGATGAGAGATCCCTCCGTTCGATCGGTGTCCTTAGATTTAGAGAATTAAACCAAAATCAAAATATTAAAGTCTTTTATCTTTTAGTTCTTTTTTCTTTTTTTATTTCCTTTAGTTTAACAAGTCTTCCTCTGACACTCAGTGCCGCGGACACGAACTGGAAATGTTGGAAGCAAATCTGGTGTTGCATCCAGCCCTGTCACCTTCCTTATGCTCATTATTATGTGTTTGAGTTCACAGTTTGGACCACATCTGTGCTCGTCACCTCCAGGAGCTGAGAAAATGGCGTACACTCTACAGTTTGAACACAGCGAAGGTTTCTGATCCGTCAGTCTGTCTGGAAACAGTAACCTGCACTTCATAAGCACCTCTCAGTGGCCTGGTGCACGAGGCGTGACTCATTCAGCAGATGTGAAGTGTTTGGCTCAGTGACCTGAGTGATAACTGAGGAACAGCGGAGCAGCCAGAGAAGATGCTCTGACGCTCTGGCTGAAGCTTGACAATATAACTGGATGCTTTTCTGATAATAAGAGATTCAGAGGGGAATCCAAAGGTGAAAGAACAACAGAAGAGTTTAAAGACTAAACTTCACTCTGATGTTTTGTCCAGTTTGAAAATAGATTTCAGATTCAGGTGACATGGTATTATTCATCTATATTTTTACTTCTGTTGAAGTTCTGTGAAGATTATCACACGTCTGTTTGCCAGAGTTTATTTTCTGCAATGAACCAAAATCCAGTGGAAAAATCCTGCAGGCTTTTTGACGAGGGAACAGAGTGATGCTAACTTCCGCGTCGACCTACAGAAAAATGTCGTCCCTGGAGCAGTCTGTGCGAGGCAGCGGCGGCCAACTAGCTACGAGACCGTTTGTTATTTAAGAGGGGGGAGGACGTGCAAACAGGAGGAGGCATGTCAAATACTTTTATATAGCACTGTGGAGAGATTTGTGTTTCATATTTTGGCTTCAGGGAGAGACATACAAATTTAAATGGTTGTATTTTCTATTTATTTTACAGCTCATTTATTCCGTTGGTTTCAGCCAACTGTAAAAACTGAAAACACTGAGTTATCAGAGAGACTGTAAAGACGGCTTAATTTTCTAATTTGTCTTTCTGAAAAATGCCACTATAGTATCAGAATGTTGGGAAGATATTTGGCCTGTGAAACTGGATCTAATATTTACCTCAGTGACGACGGAGTGAAACAATTAAAGGCGGAGGCATATCAAATACAAAAATATAAATCAAATAAAACAAAAATATATAAGCACTGGGGAGAGACTTACATTTCTTATTTTGTTTTAGGGGAGGAGCATACACAATTAAATGGTCGTAACTATTTTACTATACGTATTTATTTTACTGCTGATTTTTAAAGAAAACATGCTGGTGATGCTTTAGATTTTTCTTTTCTCTTTTCTCAAAATTTTGTCTTTAAAATTTTTTGTCAGTGTTTTCCTCTTTGAATATTTTTGGCCTTTTTTTAATTCTTTAAAATTTAGTGTAGTTTTTCTTTATTTAAAAATTACCTGCAATTTATTTTTCCTTCAAAATTTTGGGCATTTTTTTTCTTTAAAAATTCCCCAAACTACACCATTTATTACAGCCTGAAACTGTAAAAACGGAAATTATCGTTGGATTTTCAATTTTCCAGCGGTCTTTGGACACATCACGTGTGATGAACCCTACCATAAAAAAAGAAATCTGAGCATAAAATAGTGACATTTCATCAAAATCACTTTATCCTTCCTCTCCTTATAGAATTTGGACAAAATCTGCAGCTTTTTTTTGTCTAACTCCAGGATTTTTAAACATCTAATAACTCATTTATGGTGGAGGGGTCATGGATTTTCCACCAGTCACTCAGGGAGGCTCAATGAAAAATATGTTGAGCTTCGGGGAGGGTAAAAAATAAACAAATAAATAAATTAATTAAATAAATAAATAAATAAAATAAATTCCTTGTGCATTTGGGCCCTTTGGGAAAAATATTCTTAAAAAATAAAGAACATAAAGAATAAAGAGCAAAGTCCTTTCAACCCTTCTGTCAGTTAACACACATCAGAGGTTATTAAACATGTCTGACTGTATGAACGACCTCCTCAGGCTCCAAAAAGTTGCTAAAAAATTTGTGTGTACGTACCAAAAGTACAACCACAAACTTGTTTATCTGGCAACAGAGAAAGTTTGAACTATAAACATAAGGGAGTTTTAAAAAATGTGCGTCAGACACGCGTGATAAAATGTGGAAAGTGACAAGTGCATCCATTCCTGTGGGTCTGCCCCACACACACACACTGACTGATATAGTGCAACAAAGCCCACAGGCACTTGTGTGGTCCACACACTGAAGCACACAACTCAACACGTAGAGATTTATGGCGGCACTCAGCATCACTCATGTGATGACAGGAACTTGTTGACGGTCTCATCGACACGCGATACGGGCCATGTGAACAGATATTTCAAATCAGGCTTTTATCTGAATGTAGCAGGACATTTGATATTATTTGGGTTTGAGGAGCATTTTTTGAACGTGTTTACAGCCCAACAGTTTGAGGGATGGTGTAGAGCCTTTCCAATACCAGACCGTACCCACTCCTGCTCCATCGTGGAGTGTAACTCCGTTTGTCGTTGCGCTCGCAGCTGAATGAAGCTCAACTCAAATTTATCTATCAAGCACATTTAAAAACAACTCACGTCACCAAAGTGCTGCACAAAAGGAATAAAATGCTAAAAAGTGAATACATAGGGGTGACAGGTATACAGCTCACACATTTATAGACACAACACACACAGGCACACATCAGGGAAAACCACATCAGGGCGACTCAGATGCTGATGAGTAAAAGGAGGTTTGGAGCCGGGACTTAAATGATTCAATGGAGGGGGGGCAGACACAGCAAAGGCACGATCACCCTGAGCTTAAAAGGATAGTGCACCCAAAAATGAAAATTCAGCCAGGAGCTCCAGGTCAGCTGACCTGAGGGACCAGGGTGTGCAGTAGGGGGTTAGAAGGTAAGGTGTAGGGGATAAACACAGCGGTAAGCTTTGGGACAAACAAAGAGAAGCTGTCATAACTTAAAAATAAATCTTAATCCAATTTTTTGTTCTTCACATCTATTTGTGGCACCTACATTGAATCTGTACGTGCTGCTATTGTTTAGGCCCACCTGATTTTTTTGTTGTATGTCTTTATCATGTTTGTGCCAAATTTAATAAATTCCCTTAAGGTGTTCTTGAGACATTGGGTTCATGACAACAGGACGGAGAACCCTTAAACATACGGCCTCTGGTCACAGCTATCACCAGCATGGAGGCCTGAAGATATGCAGTGTAATGTGAAATAGCTCCACGTGGCACAGAGAAAAAAATGAATGAATGAATGAAAGTAAAGAAGATTTTGGTCTGAATTTGATTTTAAATCGAAGCAAACCAAAATCTTCTGAGTGCTGATGAACAAAGAGGAAAGACAGACGCCATCAGCAGGGTTGGAAATGAACGTTGTGCTCCACCTGTCACCGACTGAATTACAAAATCTATCAGACTCTTAATATCAGTATTTTTTTGGCTGCTGAGTTTCGGGTGGTGGCTGGTCCTAATTTCCAACTCTGCCATTAGACACTTAAACCTGAAAAAAAAAAAGTGATTAAAAAGCTGTTCTGTCGGGAGCCGCCCCGAAATGTGTTTCTTTATTGATTCTGGCAGCTGATGAATCGTCACATTCCAGCACTGATCAATCTAATCCCAGTCGGTAATGGAGCTTTTTATTGAAACTAATATTTTAAAATTTAAAAATCCTGCTCTGTGAGCGAGAGAGCAGATGTTAAATACTGGGAGTTTATGGTGTCACATCTGGACTCAGAACACAACGTTTATGTTTGTTAATCATCTTCCACATTTGGTTTGAGTTTTAATGAGCAAACTGAAATTATGACTTCAGTTATGGACTCTGATGTGAACCACAGCGTTAGCCTGGTGTTACTCGGCTCTTATTAAAAACAAACAAATCAAACGTTAAATGTGGCAGATGTTAGCGGGGGTGCAGTCTGTCATGGCGCGCTCGTTTTCGCACCCTGGGGCACTCTGGGTGGGTGGAGCTGTAGGTTTTAGTCATGTGTCAATAACTCCAAACGGACCTCCTCCCACGCAGTGTGTCTCAGGCTGGGAACAAGATGGCGTGAACTGGTGTGACATCACAGTGACCAGCCAATCACAACACACAGTGGCTGCTTTCCCAAAATGTCTGCCAGCAAAGTTTGTTTTTCTTCTTCTTCTTCTCGTCTGATTGAGATGAAACATAACTGCTGGATTTGAATCTCCGGATTCACTTTGACCGCATCACATTTTGGGAAACACAGAGCAGATCACATGATGCTGGAAGCAAGGAAGTCAATCAGCCAATCAGCTGTAGCGTTACCTCCGTCGGTCCTCCGCTCTCGCTATTGGATGGAAGAACTTTCTACACACCAAACACAGAGGCAGATACATGAGCATCAACATCGTCCCACAGTAACAGACACAAACAGGAAGCTGACATGTTTACACGCAGACTCATCCGTCACGTTAACACTGGAAACCTCTCAAAGATGGAGACTGGATTGTAGCTGGTGGGTTTAAGGTGGAAAAAGACCACTAAGGGCCGCCCATTAACCCATTAACTTAGGATTTTGTTTCAGGACGGGTGAGTTTGAGTCGGCGTGTAAAAATGATTCTCAACATCAGATATGTTTCATATTTTGATGATCTTTATCGACACAAACCAAAGACCCAGTGATCTGTGGCAATAAAGCAATAAAAAGCTGAAGGCTGCAGCGTTTCCTCACAGACAGAGATCAGCTTCAGACAAGCTGTCTAAACACGTCTGATCTGCTGCTGCAGAGAAACTAAACTACAAACCAGCTCTCATGTTTTGATTTGATCAAATGAAACTTTATTCCCACACTTTGTTCTTCATCTCCTCGTCTTCCTCCATCTCTCTATCTTACTCTTAATCCACCCTTTTTATATAATAATGAACTCTGTTTTTATCCTCCTCCTCCTGTCTCTGTGTCTCACCTGTGTGTGTGTGTGTGTGTGTGTCTCACCTGAGTTGCTGTGTCTCTTGGTGAAGGGGTTGAGCGTAGCTTTAGCTTTGGAGGTCCAGTTAGCGGTGCTGGAGCCGAAGGAGCTGGAGGACAGAGACTTGCCCAGGTTGTCTGAGCTCACCTTCTTGGTGTTGTTGGTGGCTGTCTTACTCCAGTCTGTAGCAGAGACACACACACACACACCATCATCATCACCATCATTACCTCCTCCATAGATCCTACCACACCTGTTCTCCAGCAGCTTCACTGGCTTCCTGTTAAATATCACATTGATTTCAAGTTTCTCACCTTCCTCCAACAATCAGGCACGTCACATAGTCACTATCTGCATGGGAGTTATTCAAATTAATTTTTCTTACGGCCTACTGATTGTGAGGAAGTTTACAGAATTACTATCAACATGAAAGGTTCACACTCAGCTGGAGCAGATGACATCTGTAGCACAATTCTAAAGGCCATTGTGAACATCATTCTGGAATCACTCGTCTACTGCATCAGTTTATCCTTACTCTCAGGGAAAGTACCAAAACTGGCTAAAATTGCAAGGATCACCCCAATCTATAAATCTGGTGACAAAAATGACATAAATAACTACAGACCCACCTCCATTTTGCCTGCTCTCTCCAAAGTATTGGAGAAGATTGTACAGAGTAGACTGAGTGGCCACTAAAGATTCTGGCCACATCACAATACAGCTTCAGAAAAAATAACACCACATGCATGGCTGTAATTGAGCTGCTGGGAAAAATAAATGATGATACTGAAACTGGAGACCATGGCATTGGCATATTCCTGGACCTTTCAAAAGCATTTGACACTGTAGACTTTGACATTTTGCTAGGCAAGCTCCACTTCACGTCAGAGGCATTGCGCTGAACTGGTTTAGAGACTATTTACAGGACAGGGAACAATATGTCTCCATTAATGGCCATATATCACAACAGAAAATAATTAAATATGGCGTTCCCCAGGGCTCCATATTGGGACCCCTTTTATTCATCATTTATATACTTTGTAAAAGCATCTGATATTTTCCATAAAGTTTTTGTTTGCTGACAACACTAACCTGCTCCTGTCCCACAAGAGTCCTCTTGTGCAGCAGGAAATGGTAGACAAGGAAATGGAGAAAGTGGACACCTGGTTTAAGTGTAATAAAATGCTTTTTTGGGGTTCCCTTTCATGTCCCTTACGCAGTGTACTGTATTCTGCTAATTATCACTATGTTCCTTGCTGCATGAATAAAATACATCTGAATCTGAATCTGAATCTGGTCAGTCTGCAGGTGATGTCATCCCTCCTCATCACAGTCCTGGCCCCTTTATGTTTGTCCTGCGTCTAATGTTGGTTCTTCTCTCCTCATCTGTTCCTCCACCTCCTCTTCATCTTATGCTCACTCCTTCATCCCCTCCCTGCCGTCCCTCTTTTGTTCTGTCCACCTTTGTCTCTCTGTCTTTAACATTCCTTCATCTCATTCAGGAGTCCCCATTCCCCTCGTCTCTTTCCCATCCTCTCTCTGTCTGCACCATTAAACGTCGTCATGGATGATTACACGACCGACATCACTAACACACAACAGATGTGCATCAACCACTCCTGAGAATTAGGAAGATTCATAGCCTGCCCAAAAAAAACTTATTATTGTAACTTATCAACAAACTAATTGTGTTTCTGGAGGTGAAATATTGTTTTTTAAAGGATGTATTTATATGAAATAAATATGATTTATAAAATATTTCGATCCTTTTTTTTTTAAATTTTTTTCTAAATTTGCCCCGTGACATAAAACAGCCCCGTCCCAGACGTGAATTCGGAACTTTAAATAACTGAAAAGTGTTTTAAAAGTCTTTCAAATCTAAAACTAACAGTCCGTGCTGATGACATCGGCGTCAAAATGTTCATCCTTGAATCAAAGAGAACATTTGTGCCAAATAATAAAAAAAAAAAATCCTAAAGCCGTTCTTTGAGATATTGTGTTCATGAGAAAGTGACAAAGGGAGTCACAACGACCTCAACCTTTAACCTACGACTCCCAAAATCTAATTAGTTAATCACTGTGTTGTTCACAAGAATAAGACAGCCAGACAACCTGAAAACATATTGCCTCCAGCTTCGGCTTTCACTGGCATGAAGACAAAAAAATCAAAACCTCTTGAAAAAAAAGGTTTAATCCCAGTTTACCTGAACGGGCAGGAAACGTTTCTTTCACTGTCTGTAACGTGATGGGTCCAACTTCCTGTGCAGGTGCAGGACAGTTCAGGGCCTCAGATATAAATATTAAAATCCAAATATAAATGTTGTTGCTCTGCAGATTGTCTCAGCGCATATTTAACAACAGCTCATGAGTTACTGCTTCATGATGCTCAGACGGTTCACACACAGGTGGATGTTATTTAATTTTGGATTTTCATTATTATGAACACATAATGACTTTTGACCTATAAAGTTCCTACTGTTCAGTCAAAACATTTAATAAATGTTGGATCATGATCATGTCGCTCGGAGGGAAAGTCATCATTCAGTTTACTGCAGCTGATTCCATCAGTCAACATGAATCCATTAAATATGCATGAACATAAACTCTGAGTTTCCCTCCGACTGAGACGGGCTCTGTGATGCGTTTATGGCCGGACGCCATCTCTCAGGCATTCACACCAAACTGAAGCCAACTTCTGGAATCTTTGGTATGAAAACTGTTGAATACATAAAAGGAAGCAGACAGACTTAGAAATGAAATGTCAGCACATTGGTGGACTCACTGCACCTGGAGGACATCCTGGTCTTTTGTTTTATCTTTTTTTATGAGCTACAAAGCCACGGTGACTAAGGTTTTATATTTTAATAAAGTTTTTCTTTCTGCTGCCGTGGGAACCTGACAGGAGACCTGCAGACAGACTCCTGTGGACAGACCTCAGGTCAGCATCAATGTTCTGTACGGAGGCTTCGAGATCAGCCTGAAACAGACAGACAGAGAGTCAGACAGACGGACAAACGGACAGACAGATACCTGAGTTGTCAGACAGTCTGAAGCGTCCGCAGCAGAGGTATCTCCTCCACTGTTTCTGGACGTTTTCTTTCAGGGCGCAGTGGAAGATAAATATGAAGAGACCTGAGGAAAGAAGGAAAATCACTTTTACTGATCTTACATTTTTAGATTTAAACTATAAAAATGTATTTTTTGATTTGTCATCGTTTAATTAAACTACATTTCCTCCACAGGACACTCTCACTACACAGAATAAACTAAAAATAACTAACTTCCTGTTGTACCGACATATAATCACTGCAAATACGTCACAAAGAAAGACTGTCTCCACTGTCTCCCTCTCTCTGTTGCTCTCAAACACAACCAGGAGCTTTTTCATCCTCACCGCTGCGTTCAGGGTTTCTGCTATACCCGTTTTAACCAGGAAAATCTGTTGAATACCGACACATTTAAATCTCTCCTGTCATCATCTCTGGTATACCTCTGAGAATATGTAGGTCTAACACCATGTCCAACAGGAAGTAAGCTTCTCTCTGTCCACACTGAAGCTGTTATGCGGCATGATACAACCTCATACTTACAACGGCCTGCTGCCCTGAGACCCGGCCCCAGATAAGCAGATGAAAGTGGACAACACAGAATATAACCAACAGCGATGGTCATTACCAGAAACTCTCAGCTCTGCTTTGCAAGTTTGTGGGGTTGTGGGTTGGGTTAAGGTGTGTGTTTTGGGACAGGTGGCGGATTGGCCAGGTTGGGGCAGTCCTTTAAAAACCCTGACCACGCGTCACCAGTAATTCTACTCATGCGACAGGTGTTGACCACTCATGACTATTGCTACCTGTGGATACAGGAGGATCTTGTTGAGACTCATTGTCTAATCAGTAGTTAACTCTGTGGTTACCTTGCAGTGAGTTGAAGATGGCGAACAGGTACATGAAGGCGAGGTTAACGGGCCCCCATGCGAACAGAGCGAAGCCCCACGTCATCCCCAGCAGGAAGGTGAGGCTGACGACGCTGCGCAGGTTTCGTAGAACCTGGATCCCAACAGCAGAAGAAAAAGAGACTTTAAGATCTTTTAGGTTATTTTTTTCACTTCATATTAAGTGTTGGAAATTACGTTCTAATGCCTTTTATTTGTAATATCATTATGATTTTCTGCCTGTTTCTTTGTCTGTGTGTTCATGCTAATGCTAATTAAAAGATGCTGCCACTTGCTGTGAACCAGAGGACTCTCAACACTAAAGAAGAAAAACCTTTGTAAGACTGAAGGGACTGGCTCTTTTCATCATGAGAAGAAACTGCTTCCACCCAGTGGAAATGTGATGAAGAGATGTTGAGTGTCTACCTCCTCTCGCAGCGTGCGGTTGCTGCGTTTGCCGTTGCGGCCGCAGATCTGCATCATCACCACGACGAACATGGCCACGTTCAGCAGAAACACCAGACAGAAGTAACCCACGCAGGTGATGTAGAAGACCACCGAGTTCTGGATCCAGCAGCTGAGGACAGACGACACACACAGATACATGTAACTGTCACACTACACCATGGTGCACTGTAGATCAAAACAAAGAGGGTCAAAAGGACCTCCTGGAAAAGACCACTGTGGATAATTCAGCTCCTGAACAATGAACACTGAAGGAATTCTAACTAGGAGAAGTTTCAGCTGGTTGTAATCTGTAATCCTCACCACTTGACGCCACTAAATCCCCCTAAATCTGACACACTGGACCGTTATAACTAGCCTAGATGTCGCTAATATGAACTTTTACTGTCTCTATTGACTTATCATTGTAAATCTGTAGTTACTTACAACTCTGAGGATCCTTCTTCTGAATCTCCTTTGCCGTACTCCTGCAGACCATAAGTGTTTTTATCCACCGCAACCACGATCCCCACCACCACTGCAGGGAGACCTGCAACAGGACACACAGTCCATCAGTGTTCACATGTCTGCCTCTATAGTTCTCACAGTTATGCCTCCACCTGAACCCCGAGGCCCTCACCCCATCCCACGATGCAGAACTTGAGGATGTATCGGCGGATGTAGGTGTTGAAGACTTTGACCAGAGCGATGTACATGTGGATGGACTCCAACCCCATCCAGGTGAAGGAGGTCAGGAGGAAGTAGTGCAGGAAGATGGCCACGGTCAGGCACAGCCATTCGGTTTCCAGACTGGCCAGCCAGCCGTCCAATAGGAAGACCATGTTGAGGAGCAGCAGGGACGTGCTGAGGTTCATCAGGATCTTGGAGGGGTAGTCACGCCGCAGTTTTCTGTGGGAAAGAAAAGAGGGAAAGAGAGGAGATGTGGATGAAATATGATTTTGCTGACAACTTTATTTGAGCTTATTTTCACCACCACATATTCACAGCCAAATCAAACCGCCCAACGATTGGCTGGTTTCAGTTCTCGTCCAAAGCTTCTCCACATGTCGCTGTGGATTGTTTCAAATCATCTGAGGTTTGAACATCACCAGAGAATCATAAAGTTTGGTTACTGGGGGACTTTGGGAGCTTTTGGAGGGAAGTCAAATATGGATAACTGTAAATTGTATTTTCATGACATGAAGCAAAGGCAGAGCAAAGAGAGGACAGGATGGAGGGAGGAGTAGAGGTTCTGATCTAAACACACATATGTGTAATATTTTTACACCTAAATCATCATCATCAATTATTATTTTTTTTAATTTTATATACTTTATTAATCCCTAAGGGGAAATTTAATGCACAAACTGGATCTATACATGCACTAAGTGGAGAGATGTCAGAGTGAGCCATGAAAGGTAACCTTTGACCCCGTGGTCACATTGGTCACCGAGTGTGAGTGTACCACAGCCTCTTGAAGAAAGTAATGTCAGCCTCGAATTATTTTTGCCGGGGGGGCAAGTAGGTGGACAAGCCATTGTATCGGGCAGCCATGGCCCATCCTGGCCCCTTTGTTTGGGCCTGTTTGAAATCAAACACAAATCTGACACAAAGGTCCACCATTGTTTCCATGCGAAGCTGAACTCATGTTGCTACAGACATAAATGTCGAAGTCTTTGTGAAGCTTTGCACAGAACGGTGGCCAACTGAAGGTCAGCGGGACTCACAGAGGAGCTGACGGGCAAACCTCCCAAATCTAAAGTACAACCTGCACACCAAGGAAGCTGATTGGCTGATTCAGCATCCTGTCAGGAAGTTTCCTTTCTTATTGCTCAGATTTTGGGCGTAGATACATTTCAGCTTCGTACTAACACAAGTGATCCTCTAAAGAGAACATAAAATTCTCTTTACCCCACTTAATGTTGTCCATCTTGTCCATCTTGTCTTTGTCATCCATTTACATCGATACATACAGTTCTTTCACTGATGCAGTGCTTTGGCTTCACCAGTCCCTGTTTCCTGATGTCTTTTACATTTCTTGACATAATATTTTGATAAACGTGACACTGTCTCCTAGTGGACGGGTACTTTATACTCCAACTCCGTACAATAAAACATGCACACAGGTCACACTCATCCAACTGCTGGTGTCTCCTCGAAATTCTGTTTGTACACTATTCATTTGCAACAGCAAGTGTGTTTCAGCAGAAGCGGACAGAAGCAAATATACCAAATCACATATTTTTATAAACATGATGAAAACCTTTTTATGAATGTATCTCTAAAATGTTAATTTTGTTTCGTCTACTTGACGCCATGTTATGTGACTCACTCGAAGGCGATGTAGGTGAGCAGCGTGGCGGCAGAGAAGATGGCGGAGATGCCGCAGCCGATGTAGGTGATGAAGGTCAGGATCTTGTTGTTCTTTGGGTCGATGTGAGGTGAAGCTCCAGAGATGTCCTGCAGACGGGGACAGAGACACACAGAGGGACAATATGATAATGTCCTGCTCACTTTTAGAAACAAAGCACTTCAGAAAAGATTGAAAAAGAGATGAAGAAGAACCGTTCATATGATAAATAATGATTTATGTCATTACAGCACCGATTAGTGTCGACATATTTGCCCTCAGGTAAGACATGGGTAGTATAAATGTAGCATCATTTTTATTTAAAGCAGTGAGAGACCTGAGATCACAGCAGACAACATATAAGAGACATATGACTAACACACAAACTGTGACATTGGTGGAGCTCTAGAGTTCACTTATCTACTAAATTAAAACCTTGGCTCTGATATAATAATTATTTATTTCCCCGTTGATCTTTAGATTCAACTTTGTCTCAGTGGTGCAGAAAAGGAGTCAAGAATATGTAAGATTTGTATGTGGATGAGAATTGTATTTTTCATCCTCACTTGGACGACCTCCATCCCATCATTTCAGATATTTACTGATGAGACCTTAGATCAGTTTTTCCAGTTTTCCAGCACGTCCCTTCAAACCAACCATGAGAGCATTCGTTTCAAAATGTACAGCTCCCTGGTGTCTTTTAAAGACAGTGGTGCTATTAAAGCTAAAACTAACTTGGAACAAGAGCTGGGGACGGAGTTAAATCATGTGTGATGGGAGGCGCCCACAGGTGGAGTACACACTGCTACATCTTGTGCTCGACTCATAGAACTTAAGGTATGTGTAGGGCTCTTCTTTCCAAATCCAGGCTTTCAGAATATATCCAGATGTTGAAGAAACATGCAGGAGATGTCAAAGCACTCCCTGCAATCTGTCTTTTGTTTTTCCTGCGTTCAGAACCACATACCTCCTGGGATAAAAAATAATTATCTTAAAGTAAAACTACAATTATCACCTTGTTAGTTACAGTGAAAACATTGACGCTTCACACACAGAAGTGTCACTAATAACGTATTTGACCAAACGTATCGTCTGTTCCTGAGTTACAACACTGAAAAAAAATGGCCAGAAAAGTGTTTTTGCATAATATTATGGTGTCACAGTGAAACTGACCTTTGACCTTTTGGACATAAAATGTCTCATTCATCATTTTATCCTGTTAAATATTTGAGTGAGGTTTTGTCATAATTAGTGTTTGAATTCTTGAGTTATGGCCCAAAACATATTTTGTGAGGTCACAAAATAAGTGAGGAAATTTGACCTTTGACCACTAAAATCTAATCAGTTTATCCTTCTGTCCAAGTAAATGTTTGTGCAGGTCACAGCAAGCTTGGCCTCTGACCACAAAATACTGATTGGCTATTTTTTCAGTCCATGTGGACCTTTCTTTGGATGTTTGTGTCAAATTTAAAGTAATTCCCATACGGTGATCTTGAGATATCTTGCTCACGAGAATGTCACAGGTCACAGTTACCCTGACCTTTGACCACCGACATCCAATCAGTTCATCGTTGGGTCCAAGTGAAAGTATGTGCCAAACTTTAAGAATTCCCTCACAGTGTTCTTGAGATACTGCATTCACATAAATGACGCCTCTGTCCACACCTGGTCGTTCAAGCGACACCATAAACACCTGAGGTCAGTGTGAGGTCTGCTTTAAACTCCTCTCCTGCTTCACTCCTCCAAACATCCCATTTTACAACTAGCCTTATAATCATTGTATTGATCCTGCTCCAACTGTCAGCAGTAAACTTTAACGATGTTGAACGGCCACAACAGCATGAACACAACCTGACACACACACACACACACTCACCATGAGGATGCCAAAGTGCGTCAGGTGGTCACACAGACAGATGGTTTTGTTGCTGGTGGACTCTTTGGATGCTCTGCAGCCGTCTCCGTTCCAGCCTCCCGCTCCATCTAGTGGTAGCACACAGGTATTACAGCACATTAAAATCACCTCCGGAGCAGAAGAAGAGAACAGCTGTACTTTGTGATGTGACGACAGACGGACTTACTGTTCATGGTGAAGTCCCAGAACATGCAGACAGGGCTCAGGTTGGGCTGTCGGGACAGAAGGATAACATAAATATATAGTCTCTGTTTCAGCTTCATCACAGCAGCAGCTCATCAGATATACATCTTTAAGATTCTTTTTTTTTTCACTTTGAAAACTGTTTGCAAAGAAACATTTTCGATGAGATATGAGATGAGTCCAAATCCCTTTTAGGGGCCAAGCACCGAATTCTGGACCTTCTGCAGAAACAGTCTCTGAGGGCCCGCTGTCCTTCCTCTCTTGATCCACGCCTCTTACACACCTTTTGGATTTTTATTCTTGAACAAAGTCAGTTTGCTTTCTTTCCCCTTTTGGAACCCTGATTTTAAGTTCTTGGTTGAAAAAGGAAAGCAGCCACTCACTCGGCTCCCTATGAGTTTAGAGATGAATCTTAGTGCAGGGGCGGACTAAACCATCTGTGCTTTTTAGGGGTGACAAAGGCCTCAGAGAGCTTCCACTATTTTTATACAAAGTTCAGTTTTTCAACTGATTTAACCAACCAATCTTGAATTTGTTTAGAAAAAAAATAAATAAAAAAACTTGTGCCAGGGAGGAAATCCTTCATACTGGACCTTTAAATGTACTACATCAAAGACAACACAAGAACACATGACCACCCAGCTGGAGCCATGTACACACACACACACACACACACACACACACACACACACACACACACACACACTGACGTGTACCTGTTCAGAGAGGTGAGCGATCTCAATCTCCACTGGCTCTATCAGGTGACTGATGGAGAAGTTCCCCACGCTGCTCGCCACCACGTAGCTGTTCAGAGAGCGTCCGTCCTGCTCTTTCTAAAAACATCCAGAGTTTATCACTGTTACTGTCTGACATGTTTGCTCGTCTCCCATCAAAACAACGTGTCATGTGACCTGTTCCTGCCGCGTGTGACCTGACCTGGAAGAGGTTCGTGCTGCTGAAGAACATGAAGTTGATCCTGGACAGAGACGAGCGGTCGGCGTCACTCAGGGAGGCGCTGGACAGCAGAGAGGAAGGAAGGGTGACCTGAGCTAAAGGGTTAATGCTCTTCGCCTCAAAATCCACCTGAGAGGAGGAGGAGGAAGGTAAGGGGAGAGGGAGGAGTAAAGAGGGTTTAGAAGAGATGCATGAGAGCTTTAACAATGTTTTTTAAAGCTATGTGCGGTGTTACCTGTGTGTGTGTGGAGTTGCCTGTGTGTGTGTGTGGAGTTACCTGTGGGTTGGTGGAGTTTGGATCTATGAAGGCGCTGAATGAGGTCCCGTTGAACAGGGTGGTGTTGAGGGCGGATATTCCCACAGCCAGGTGTCTGGAGGTGATGTTGAAGAACGGAGTGTCGAACTCGATCTTCTGAACCAGCTCGTCGACGGTCTTCAAAGCTCTGAGGGAAACAGGAAGTGACGCAAGTTCATAAAACGTTCTATAGTAAAACACAGAGGGACAAACTAAGAGCGGAAAGTAGAGCAGAACATGACAATGCTGTTCGTACGTCTCAGACGTGGCGGCGAGCACCGTCTCAGAGCTGGTCATGACATTGGAGATGATGGTGACGACAGTCTCGGCCAACGTCGTGTTGATCTTCGCCACGTTCACCAGCTCCTTCACCTTCGTCACCACTTTAGACACCTGCAGACAGACGGAGAAGGAGGACGAGGAGGAGGAGGGTTAGTTTATTTCCTCCTCACAGGAAGTCAGTACACAGCAGAGCCCGGACGCTCACCTCTTCATTGGACAGCTCGTTGTTGGTGATGACGGCGAGCTGCACCGCCACCTCCGCTGCATTCTCTGCACAAAAACACACACAACACACACACACGACTCAGCACAAAGACAGAACACACAGTTCATTTCTGACACAGTCATGTTTCTGAGCGTACCGGCTGACACCTCGATGGTGTCGATGTCCGTGCAGTTACTGACGTCTGGCGCTGACCAGTGAGAGGAGAAGTTCTGTCTGTTGATCAAACTGAGGACGAGACACAGAGACAGGATGAAGGCAGAGTGACATCACAGCTGCTCCTGAGCGCTCACTGACAGAACGAGGCAAATTAAATTCCAGTGTCGGGGTGACATCAGTGAGCAGGACGATCCTGACTGAAAGTGTGATGAGTCATTACTGTTACTGAGGTTTCGGGACGTCTGGTGCATTCTTGAGATATTGTTTTTTAATAAAACATCAAATCTGAAATGTGGTCATTTTCAAATGTTTCTATTTTTGACCAACCAAAGTTTAAATAGAGCAATAAAATCCAGGTGTTAACTGAAAAACATCTGTATTATTATTCAAAGCAACGTGTCAGAAAACGACCAAGAAACGAGTTAATGAGGAGTCTGACGGACTTTTTTAAACCATGTTACAAAATGTTTGTGTTTTAATCCTCCCTTCAGGTATCTGCTCCTCTTTCAACACCATCACACAGTTCTTTTAGTACCAAACTACAATTACCGCCTCACGGTTATTTGCCTCAGTGAGCCAGTTCCATGTTCACAATGAGACAGAAAGGGAGACAGAATAGCTAAACACAGCAGAGACTGAGAGTGAGTGAAAGACATCGCTAACTGCTAAACTAAGTTCAGACGAGGCGAGTGGGGAGGAGCATGTTAAAAGCCACAGATTGACACACAAGGTTTCACTGTGGGTTCATTAAAAGGGCAAAATTATTAGAAAATATTGATGGTTCATCTTACTGTTGTTAAAATATTGGTACAAATATGATAACTTTCATCTGTCAACAGTGAGCAAAGTAATGACTGGGATTTCAGGGTTGGTTAAATTAAATTAAATTCAGGTGAAAACAAAAACCCAACTTCCTGAACTTTGAGTGGGGATCATCCTGTCAAACCTTTTTTGGCTTTCAAGAGTGAAATTGAAGTGAACTCCATCCACTAATGACGACTGGAAATAGCTGATGGGTGAACTGTGAGTTGGGATCGTTTGTTACTGTGTTACTGGTAAAAGTTAAAGAAAGATGAAACTGATAAAAACATGCAGAAACACCAGAGTGATTCTTAGTCACAAAACTTCAACTGTAATGTGTGTGTGTGTGTGTGTGTGTGTGTGTGTGTGTGTGTGTGTGTGTGTGTGTCTCACCAGGTCCTGGAGGTGCTCTGGTCCTTGTTGGGGAAGCAGGGCAGGTACTGAGTGATGGTGGGTCTGCTCTCAGGCCAGCGGTAATGGAGCGGATTCTCCTCTGGACAGTTTTCTGTCAGAACAAAAATAAAGTTATTTCATTATTTCGGCTTCAAATTAAAACGATGTCATAATGAAAAGGATAATGAAACACAAGCTGAACGAGGAAAACAAAGCAGGAGGATCTGATAAAGATACACAGTCCCAGAAGAGACAAACAAGATGACGAACGGGCTGAGATCAGAAATCTGTGGAGAACAAAACTCATGAATAACAAACAGAGGAAAGAAATCAGATAAGAAAAGTGAGCTCCAGAGAAAAGGAGTCAGTTTGTGTTTGAATTCAAAACTCTAGTTATTTCCAACTTGCACTTCCTGTCAAAAGTTCTGGGATCTCATTTATAAACACTGCGTCCACACTAAACGAGGCCTGAAAGAGGCGTTCGACACTTCCTACACAAAAACTGTGATGTATAAAAACACACTTGACAGGAGGAACTTTGACCCGTGCACAAGAACATTTGATTTCATTGTCTTCTGTAAAGAATTTACTGTGTTTTTTTTTATCCTAAGGCATCTTTGAGGAGCACTACGTCTGATGGATTGTTATTAAATTAGTTTCTCACCAACTAATGTAACAAGAGTGGAGGCAGTCTGGATCTGCAGGCCGGTCTTCATGAGTCCCTCACTGCTGGACAGCCTGGCGGACACGGCAGCTTCACCAAGACTCTCATTGGTGACGTAATAATAAACCAGCAGGGCCTGACATAAGTAACTGGAGACAGGACACAGGGCAAAGACATGATGCTGACAGCGCAGAGTCAAGTACATGAGAGGATCCGAACAAAACACCAACTTTAGGATCATGACAGACAGAAACAAACGGTTCAGGTGTGAGAGTTTTACCTGGTGGGGCTGCCTCCGCTCTGCACAGCAGGCTGAACACTGGAGACACAAAATGTGAATATTAAACAGTGTTTCTGCAGAAGAAGGTTTGCAGACACTGTTATTCACAGTAAAGAAAAAGTGTTTCCTGTGTGCACGTGTTTGTTTCAGATAAACCTGCAGAGTTACCTGACAGAGTCCACGTATACGGCGTGAGTCCAGTTCAGAAATGTTTGATTGAGCTGGAAAACAAATAAAATCAATCAGTCAACCAATAAAACAAGACTCATCAGAGCAGATAAAAACTAACTCTGCTGTTATTGAATGAAAATGATCTCCAACAATCACTGATTTAAAGTGAACAGGTTTCATTTTCAGGTTCGTCCTTCATCAAACTTTAGATCTAAAACATTGTGTAAAACAGTTTGTGACTTTACCTGTCTCGAGCTTCATCTGCTAACTGACTGTATCATAGTTTAAACATCATTTATTGCCCTGAATATGACTTTATTGATATTTTACATCTGTCAAGACA
Organism: Epinephelus cyanopodus; assembly: GCA_026686955.1. Lineage (NCBI taxonomy): Eukaryota > Metazoa > Chordata > Actinopteri > Perciformes > Serranidae > Epinephelus > Epinephelus cyanopodus. The sequence continues at coordinate 9,818,292 of CM048925.1, read as the reverse complement.
TTTACTGGTACATGAACAGTATCTATCTGTGTAACTGTGGAGAGGTCAGTCTTTGTTTTGCGTTAAATCGTTATCTTTAAAACAGATTATGCTCATGATGCTCAGAGTAAATAGTTTTTTATGTGTGAGGACAACTTTTAAACATAATGAGTCGGGGTCTGAAAGTGTATTTTCAACACTAAATTATGTCCCTAAAGAAAAACTGTCAACAGCTGTTTAACCTGAAATAAAGTTTTCAGTCAGACATCTTTTTACTGCAGTAAAATGTATCTGGTGGACTGAAGAAGAAAACATCATTCTAGTAGGCAAACTAAAGTTTAATTTGTATTGGTAATATTATCAGTTTGTATAATAAAAAAAACAGATACTTGTAACTGTGTGACGATACGATATCACCATACAAAAATACTGTGAGACTTTGCTGTATTATTTTCCCCCTAACAATGGGCTTCACGCAGGAAACAATATACAAACACATTTTCTCATTCTTGTTTGTATCTAGCCTGGAAATCCAGACCAAAATCTAGAAAGATTTAGGGTCTGGCTATGAGTAATGCAAACGGCCCAACTCGAGGGGCGGCACCAAGCATGCATTTGAAAATATCACTGCACGCAATTGGATAACACTACGACCAATCAGAACAATACACGGGGTGACGTAACCTCATTATTAGCGTTCTTGGCGGTGCCTCGGTGTCCCTCATCGGCCCGATCTGGTGCACTCTCAAGAAATACTGATGAATACATGTTAGCCACCTCATGCTCAGTGTTCGATAGGTGTTGCTCCACCTGCTCGTTACAGTCATTTATTTCCTTCCTCATGCTTATTATCGCCGCCATAACTCCGTCAAATCTCGATGTAAAGTCTGGCTAATGGCAGCAAGTATTGCGTCTGCCTTCTCAACTCTGAGTTCAACTTCATCGCTGGCCGCCTGCTCCGCCATGTCTTCGTTAGCTGTAGCTGTTTCACCGCAAACTCAGAAGTCAGTTAACTTCGGCTGGTTTGAAGCTTTGCTCCCTTCTTCGCTTATTTTGCTAACCCTCTGCATTACAACTTCCACTCCCGTCGTTGTGTTGCTAAGTATCATTGCAAACAGGAGTATTTTTAGTAGGAATTGTAGCAGTTACAGCAGAGCAGTGCGAGACACGTCTTCTCAAGTCTGATTTATTAAATTTATTTTAACTTTTCTGCACGAATACTTCAACACAAATACATTACCCTAATTTTTGCTAATTAACTTTTTTCAGTGCAGGACTTTCACCAGCAACAGGGTATCTTTACAGAGTGGTATTAGTAGTTTTACTGCAGTAAAGGATCTGAATACTTCGTCCTCCACTGACCTCTGACACATTTACAGCAACACAAATGTTTTGTCATTTTGGGTTTTTGATATTCCTGTGACAGCAGTACTGACACATTTACTTTAAGTTTATTTAACAATACGTCAGCTTCTCTGCTGCAGACGTTCTTCTTCTTACAGCATTTTATTTTGGAGGGATCTCTCCAATTTCGGGCATGTGTCAGAGTCACAGCACCTGCCCTTACACAATGTTTCCTGGGTGTTACCTTTGCTAACAGGTGACTGATGATTAAATGGGACTCAGGGGACTCTGGGTCAGAACAGATCTGGATGGTTAGGTGCATCTTCCCTTATTTTTTCAAAATTCATACAACTAGACTTGTTATAAAGTGCAGCGTTGGCTCCATAAAGCCAGACTCATCTTACCCAGAGAGACACAGCTCGCTCCACCTCAGCCTGGGTCAGCGCCGCGTCCTTGTCCTCCACCATAAAAGAGACCCGGTAGAACAGCCCCTCTGCAGAGGAAGACGACAGGAAGTAGAGGAGAAGTTAATACTTCAGTCTCCCTCATAATGAAGTCTTTTAATGTGAGGCGTAGCAGGAGATGATTCGAGCCGCTGGAGCATATTGAGTTATGTAAAAATCACTTTATAGTGTGAAAAGATGATGATGATGATGAGGAGGAGGAAGGTCATTACAGCTGCTTCTCCTGGTGAATGGGGTCATTTAGAAAAAATGCAGGAGGACATGTTTCTGTCGGCCGCAGCACTTTAAAGATTCACTATCAAAGCATTTTACATTTTCAGCACACATATAATTTAGTGGCTTTATTAAAACTTGATGAAGAGCTTCGTAACAAAAATATCTGTGTATTGATTTTACATTTTTCATAATTCATCATAATCTTGTGTCAAACAAAGAGTGACAAATGTTGAGTCTTTATTTCTAATTCAAATGACTCAAGCAGAAGCTTTTTGTGTTGTTTCTTCCATGTTGAGACATTTTTAGGCTCCAAACTCTCCTGCTATGCTTCACATTGGCCACCAGGTGTCGCTCTGGTCTGTACAATCATTAGTAAACTACAACTCCATCCGCTCTGCTGTGAGACACTGCCGGCTGCATATCTTTATGTGTTTCTGTGGTTCAGGGAAACATTTTAACCGGATTTCCCAGCCGTGAAAAAAACATGTTTGTGTTTTATTGTCTGAGAGGACGAGCAGCAGAGCAGGACGTCTGCACCACAGAGCTGGATGGACCGAGACACTAGAGGAGAACAGGAGAAGATATGAGGATGAGGAGTCTTACAGTGGATAATGTAATGATGGACAGACCAAAGGGGAAGAGAAGATGATCAATTCATTTATTCTAACTACAAGTACCAAACTAAATACTACACTCTGATTGGACAGTTTGACTTTATTTTAATGTTCTACACAGCTCCCAGAATCATGACGAACCAGTCAGCAGCCTCCAGTCCCTGCGAGATCCCGCCCCTTCACCTGATCGACAGCTACTCGTACTATCACTACTGTACTTGAATCTAATCATTGATTTAAAACATCTGATCAGATAAAACACTGTGAAACCAGCCACCGTCAGACCTGATCTCATCATGCATTCAGTCTTAAAATCTGTTTCATCTTTAAAGTGGCATTTTCTGCTAAAAAAAAAACTTCCCAAAAATTCACAGAATCTCTTTTTGTTGTGAATCAGGAATTAACACACCATTTGGCCAAAAGTCTGCAGACACACGTGATTTTAAAGCAGTGCTCATTAATCTGCTGCACTAACAGTCTCCTCTCTTCTGGTTTTAGCTTTCCAAAAGATTTTGGACCCTGACTGTAGAGATTTGTTCCTAATCACCAGCAAAAATATTCACATTACATTTCTGCAAACCAAGGATATGTTACATTATTTTTTAGCAGATACAATAAAACTTCACGTTTCTTAACAGCTCTGTGGTGACGGTGTGGGTAGGCACAAAACCCACTTGGTTGTGGTTTGGAAAAGATCATGTTTTGTCTTAAAATACCTGGTGGTGTGTGGTGGCACAAAAGCTGCTGGAAAAGCAGAGACGAGTTGGTAAAAAAACCACACAGGTCTGGTGGCTCAAACACTGCTGAGAAATGCTATCGTGTTCCACTAAAAGCAACCAGGTTCGGTGCCACAAATGCCGCTCAAAGGCCATAATGTGCCTCAAATGCTGCTGGGAAATGTTGCAACGTGCTGCTATAAACACCAAGGTACGGTGCCACAAACACTGGTACAAAAGCTGCGGTTTGTGGTGCAAACACGGCGGGGAGAGGCTGTGATGTGCTGCTAAAAACAACAAACTTCAGTGGCTCAAAGGCCACTGGGAAACGTCTCAAGGTTAATTGGCCCAAACGCTGCTGGGAAACGCCATGATGTGTCAGTAAAAAACATCAAGGTCCAGTGGCTCAAATGGCAGTCGGAAACGCTGAGACGCTGCTTAAAATACCAAGGTTCTTAGTTAGTTAACAGGTGTCATGGAAATCTCACTAGTGAATCTTCAGGTGTTTGCACGTATGATTTGTATGAAACATACAAATGTATCATATCTGTGGTTTGCAGAAATGTACAATGCCAACATTTTCCTCTGATGACTGAGACTGTGTGTGTGTGTGTGTGTATAAGACATTGAATTTCCGCCATGGGGATTAATAAAAATATATTAAAAAAACATATATATACACACACACACATATATATATCATTGTGTGCTGTCGCATTAAGACGTCACTTCACTGGAGCTGGGAGACCAAAAAAAACAAATGCACACAATAAAACACAGGACAGTGGTGTCCATATACTTCTGGCCAAATAGTTCATATTATCTGCAGGTGCATATTACTGGATTCATTTCTTTCTTCATCTAAGACTTGAGTCCATCTCTCACGTTTCAATAAATAGACTTTAAGACTCAATACAAGTTACTATAATGTATTTTTTACAATGCATGCGACTGTTATTACAGGTGATTGTTTTTTTTATTCTCTACAACTACAGTTGGTTGTTACTGCATGACATACTGTTCCCCGATGACAGTCCACACAGACATGTAAAATGAAAGCGTTGTTTACATTGGCATGGCAACGCGGGCTTGGATGCTGAACCCACAGCTGCGGATCCAGGTGTCGGGCGCACCGAGAACTTTTTGAGGCCGCCACTGCCGGCTGACAGACTGACGGCTTTGAACGGAGCTGCTGAAGAGGTGTTCTTTGTGGTTATAAAGTGGTGAGCATTGATGGCAGCAGGCGGCGTCGGGGAAAGGTGGACCTCTGGATGCATGGCGCCATTCATGAACACTCCTGAGCTCTGGTTCCCGCTGTGATTCGACACACTTGAGTTCAGGCCAGGCTTTGAAATGGTTAAATTTGACTTTGCAGAGGAGTCTGCATTCACGCTGAGATCTGGCGTTTGTTTGCTGCCTGACGTGTTCCCCTGAGGTGCCGCCATACTTCCGTTTTCTATCAGAGTTGTGGCATTTTTAGCCTTTGTGGCGTTTGTCATTTGAATTGGTGCTGATGGAGCATCTCTGAGTGTTGTAACAGCTGTTGGGACTGACATGGAGAGGTATTTTAAGCCTGCTCTGTTTGAAGTGTGGTTGTCACTCCCAGGAGGTGGGAGCTCCTCAAACCCAGAAATAAAGCCTTGACCTGGGGCATCGATAGAGGAGACAGTGGGGGATCTGGAGGCTGGCGGGGACGAGGAAATATTGAGGCCAGAAGTGTGCGGGGGGTTCTGAATAACCGGAGCAGCAGTGGGTTGTGTTGATGCTGCAGCAGCGGGGCGGGGAGAGGTAATTTGCATTTTAGGAGGAAATGATTGAGTGTTCAGGGCAACATCTGGACTTTGATTAGGCTGACGGCCTGTTGGAACATTTAACACTGCAGCCAGAGTTACACTGTCATCGCTGCTCTCTGCTGACGAAGCTGGTCCTTCAGCAGAGGCTTCTTCATCTGCAATATGTAGTTTTGGAACAACGTCCGCAGGGTCAAACACAGCAGAGACATGTGACGGTTTCTCAGCTGCAGTCAGATTATCTGGTGACGATCCTGGATCATCAACAAACCTGGAAGCATCCTCTGTTTGTGAGTTGTTTGCAAGCTGTTGTAAATTTTTGTTGTAATCTTCAACAGAGACATTTGTCTCCGAGCGGCCAGATTTCAATTTGTCTTTAGAGATTGTAGAGGTTTGGTAAAGAGGAAGTGACTGGCTGACTGTGATGAACTGCTGGATTAACTCGGGGTATGTGGTGGATCTTTGGATGGGCTGTAAATGATTGTCCAGGGGGGACTGGGTTGTTGCGGGCTGGTGCAATTCAGCAGTCGGCCAACTGGGCGACAAGGAGCCAATTTCTGCCTGCTCCATGCTGGCAGACACCTCTGGCAATGCCACCCAGCTGTGGGGGAGAGGATGGAGAGAAGGGGTGATGAGAGATGAGAGGGGAGGACGGGAGGAGACAGTTATGTAGGGAGGGATCGCAGGATAGCTGGAGGGAAGTTTAAGAGAGGGAAAAGGAGGTGGGAGGGTTGCTGCAGGAGACAGAGAAGGCAACTTGGAGGGTGAAAGGAGAGGGGGAGTCGGGGCAGATGAACTGAAGTGGAGCGATTGCTGCTGCAGCGCCCTGACATCTACACGTGCCTCGGCATTTTGTGTATTCTGAATTTGACTCTCACTTGCATCCAAAAACTTGCTCACATGTACCTGAGCATCCGAGTGTGTGTGCAGTGGAGTGTGTGTGGGGATCAGACGTTCAGTGTTGGGATGTGTCAAGCCTGAGCGGTGCGTATAATCCAGCCCTGAAGCGTGCTGCAGGGTTGCAATGCCGAGCTGTGCACTCGGGCTGCTGTGGAGCTCCAGTGTCTGGATCGGTGCCATGACAGACGGATAGGACAAAGGGGAAGTGGGGTGATTAAATGCACCATCCCGGCCAGCAAATGCCAGCAAGTGCCTGGAGTCAGTGTGAACATCAGCGGCGGTATTTGTATTCACCTGGCTGTTGCTGTGAGAATGGGAGATTGCATGCTGCAGCCTCCATGGAGCTCTGGTAAAGCTCAGGTTGGAAGTGTGTCTGTCTTGTGACCCAGATGAAGACGTCTGAGCCACGAGAAGACGGTTTTCTACCACAGGATAAGGGGAGGGTGAGGAAGAAGACAACGCAGGTCCCTCTACCACCATCCGTCCTGTCACCCTCACAACTTGCATCATCGTGGCAGCAGGAAGAGCCTCTGAAGGTAAAGTGAGCGACAGGTTGTCAAGTTGACGGGAAAAGGGAGTTGAAAGGACGGGAGTTGAAGACAAAGACGAAACGGCAGACAAAGGAGCAGACTGCAAACGCTGCGTTCTATCAATATTTTCCTGAGTGTGTTCAGAGGCCTGAATGACAGCGGCTGGCAGTGATGTAAAGACAACGCCGGAGTCACTCCCTGGACGTGACTCGTCTGGCAGAGAGTATATGTTGCTCAAATCTCTCTGATCAGAATGAACCAAAAACTGACTGACTGGAGAAGAAGGCCATAAAACGAGTGACAAACCCAACTCAGGGTCAAGAAACTGTGACGGAGCTGGTTGTGTTTGAGGGGGTAAATCTGGTGCACGTATCGCAGCACTAGATGCCAGATTCTCCACAAATAATCCTGAGGGAGTTGGCTCAATCTGAGTAAACGAGGAGTCTAAAAAAATCCCATCTGAATGGACAGATGGATCTGATTGCGTGTCAGGGAGCTGATTACCTTCGTTGAGGGTCGATCGACTTCTGTAAGGTTCTGATATGCTGTCAGAGGACTCTCTGTCTAAGGATAAGTGGTATTCAGGGAGCAGCGCGCCATCAACAATCTGAGATTGAGTTGGAGCTTTAGAAAAGAGAGGAAGTGAAGATGAAGATGCTGTGTCAACTCCTGTCACCACAAAGTCCCTTTGAAGGTTCAAGGACTGAGAGAGAAATGACAACACAGAAGGCTGAGAGCTCCCGCTGACTCCATCAGACTCTCGAACGTGAGCAGGTTCAACAACAACGTCTGTCTCCAGGAGCCTTCGTTCGGCCTGCTGGGAAGAGGAGGTAAGGAGGACGGAGGGCTGCTGGGACGGGAGAGGAAGGGTAGAGGACCAGAGGGGAGGAGTGAGAGGGGTGAAGATGTTAGATGGGTAAAGGTGAGGGGAGGTCGGAGTTTGTGAAGTCACAGAGGAGACAGACGACGAAGCAGATGTGACGACATGAGAGGAGGTGAAGGAGGGGGGAAGAGGAGGAGATGAGGGAATAAGAGGTGGGAGGGTATGGATGTCAAGAGGAAATGCAAAAATGTGAGAGGAAGAAGTTTGGGGAAAAACAGGAAAAGGAGAGGAAGAAGTTGAGGGTGTTTGGAGGATAAGGTGCACAGACAAATGTGTAGATGTGTCTGTTCTTGTACATGAATTATTAATCAGTCTGGTGTCTGCAAGTTCACCATCACTCCCAGTAATGTCTGTTTCATACACACTGTCCAGGGGGTTTAAAGTTAAGGATATCTGGGCCGTGTCTTCATTCTGTGGCACTGAAGAAGAAAGGATCTGCTTTGGGAAGATCTCCTCCGCGAGGAGAGCAGAGGAGCTCCGTCGTATCGTAGGCGAAGAAGGTGTTGGAAGGGATGAAATGGAGGGAATGAGCAGAGATGGTCCTGGGTGTAAAGTCAGTGTTTCCACGTGTTGAGTAACAGCTTGTGTGTGTATTTCCTCTTGCTTTTGTCTGCTTGAATTAGAGTTGTTCGGAACAGTGTGGTGGGTTTGAGCTCCTGTCAAAGTTTGAGAAACAGCCTGAGATTTGTTTGTGGCGTCAGGGCCGATGTAGGCCGGAGGGACGGTGGCGGGTTCATCCAAAGTGTACGTAGTTTCAAAGTCGTACAAGCTGAAAGCAGCACTTTCCTCTGTGAGCTCAGTCAAATCGTACACAAACTGCTCAGACCCTGAAGAGTACTCATCTCCCGGTGGTCCCAGTGGATCTGTCCAGCTGCTGTTGGTTTGGTTTTCCCCACCGCTCATGCTCAGCAGCGACCACTGTGGCGCAACAGGTTTGTTCTTTCTGTTGCTAAGCACTGATGATGATGACAACAGTGATGAGGATGATGCAAGGGGTGCTGCCCCCACTGATGAGGAAGACTCCTTTGTATCTGATGCCTCATCTCTACGTTGATAAGGAACTGACCCCTGAGACAAGATGGAGACCCCCAAGTCAGGAGGAGGTTTTGAGTCTTGAGTGGTTGTAGGTGTCTCCTTGTGCAGTAAGTTTGGTTGTGAGGTAGCTGATGCATGGAGGTGTGCAGTTGTATACGATGCATATCCTGACACGTGTGTTGTGTTGTGCAACCCAGCTGCATGTGTGTACCTGGCTGCGTGTTTAAATCCATGCGCCTGTGTTGTGTATGCAGGCCAGGTGGTGGATTTAAGTTCGGTTGCAGGTTTTGTGATGTGAACCGCTGGCCTCTGCGGTGCTCTGGTGGAAGCTGGATGTCTTCCTCCAGTCGGCCTCTTCCTCCCCTGCCAGATCAAAGGGGTGGAGATAAACCCGAGGGAGGTCTTGGAGCTGCGGTGGCCTCGGGGTCTGGGGAGGGACGCTGGAGGCCGAGGGCGAGGGGGTGCAGGTGGAGCTGGGGGGGCTGTGGCCAAGAGTCTGGGTTCAGATGTTTTATTAGGTAGACGAGGGGCTTGGGTTGGAGGATTGGATTGAAAGGCTCTCCCAGGCCTAACCTGTCTGATCACAGTTGTGGGAAGAGCTGGAGGTGTGTGAGTGATAGCAGCAGTTAATCCAGAAGCATGCCGGCGTCTTCTGTGGTGAGCAGCTGGACCAACAAGTTTGAACTGCTGAGGAGTAACTGCAGGTGCAGAGGATTTGGACGGAGATCTCATGGTAGACTCCTTTGCTGTCACCAGGGCACGATACAAACCAGATGCCGTTATGGTGAAAAAGCAGGTAACAGATAATAAACAAAAGTAATAACGAGCATTTTTTCAAGCAATAAGAGTCAAAGCAGTGTTTACACAGTGGAGATTTAGAAGCACCTGACTCCTTCACATCAGATGAGACATCTTAAATTTCCTTTAAGTGTCAGAAAACATTGCACACTGATTCCTATCATGTTCCTGAGTTTCTTTTCTTATCAGAGAAAAAACACAATTATAGAAATACAAGCCAAACTAAAACACCAAGAAAGGATGAAAGCACGAACAATAGATGACTGTATCTACCATACGGGAGGAAACTATTGGCGTGATGAGATTAGGCTTTTTTTATGGATTCATTTGTTAGTACCACAACAGGAGAAGCAGCTATTACAGGCAGCTGTGATCATTATGAAACAAAGAACCCAAATCAGAGAGATTTCACAAGACACTGGAAGGATAAAAAAAAAAATACAACACAATGTCTGTTAATCTGAAAGGACCAAAAAGCAGCAGAAAAAATCTTAATGACTTGGTGAGAAAAGTAAAAATCTGAACAAGAGCAAACGCATCTTTCTCTGAAAAATAAAAAATGAGAACACATCGAGGAAGAATAAAGACATATAGACAGGAATGACAAGAGAAGGGTGTATCGACCTGGGTTGCCGAACGAGGCATGCAGGTGTGTATCTTACCCCGAGAGGAAGCAGTAGTGACAGCTATGTTAGTGGTCGGTTGGTTAGTAGTTACTACCGGCGGTGGAGTTCCTGTGACTGTTTGTGGAGACGGAACAACTGGAGAAGAGAGGAGAAGGAAGGAGGCCAAAAGTAGAAGGGATGACTGCATTTTTAGTGTGTTGTGCATTTTAATGGTAGAAGTGTTAAAAAAAAATGTAAATTATCAGTAGGAAGTTAAAAGATCTAAAGATGTTATTTACATAAAATTATACTAAAGCCCAGTTCAGAGCGAAGATTGACTACTTGCAATGTACCATTTTGTAATGTTGTAAAAACCTGCTCGTTCACACCAAGTCACCACAACGAGGCGGTGTATCATCTCTCGTCAACAACTCTCTGTGCTTTGGTTCTGATTTGCAGCTTTTGAGACTGATTTTGTGGCTGAATACCATTTGACCAGCTGAGTGTCAGGTGACACCATCAGCTGGCTTGAGTCAAGCTCAGATCGGCCAGTTCACACCGCTGACACTTTCCTCTGCAACGAATACGGTTTTGTCTCGTTGTGAATCTTTGGTCTGAACTGGGCTAAGTTCTAAATGTCCTCATTTAACAGAAACATTTGATACACCTGGTGCTTCTCAAAGTCAAGGACGCGTCCTTGGTAGGACAGGTCCTTCCAAGGTTAGACCCCTTTCTAGCATTCGGTGAACATACATTAGAACAGGCTAAAAAGTGCCCCAGGTGTACAAAACTGAAAAGGCCCCGCCTTCAATTCTGGTAAATCGTGTGCAAAGAATTGTGGGTGCTTCATGGTCGCCGAGGATACACACATGCATCCTTGAAAATTCTCTACAGGACGGACTCAGTCCTTGTTAGAATTCTAGGATACTTGACATTGGAACAGTCCATCGGCGGGACTCAATGACGTAGCCTTGTTGAAATTTAGCAGTTTAAGGATCCTTCCTCGACTTTGAGAAGCACTAACTGTGACAGAATCTTCCTGCTGCCATGACACTAATAACTGCTTGTCTCCAGACAGACAGGCAGAAATCAAAGAAAGGATGAAAGCTCGCATTCCTTATTTAACTACGGAAATACAAGTGAGAGAAATAATCATGTAAGCAGGACTATAGTCAGAAAAAGAACCACATGCTGCTGTGTTTCAGGCATCGAATAGACTATGTACATTGACACTGATGTCAAAGAGCTCAAGTGTTGTAAGAAGGGGTGTAACAGAACACACATTCGTATTGAACCGCTCGGTATGAGGCTTTCAGTTCGGTACACTTTGCAAACCGATATGTTGAACTATCCTTTTACATTTAGGAAGAAAAATACACAGCTTAAATTTCGTTTGATATAATGAAAGTTTTTGAGAGCATTAATAGAGATGTTAAACAAATTTTTCAATTTTCAAATGATGATCATTACGTGTGTGTTAAACCTGTCAAACACTGCTGGAGACATGACACACACATTACTTTATACATCCTGTCACCTTGATTCTGATTTATGATCCATGAATTAGCCTCACTGGATTAGTTTAAGATAAAAAACAGATACAAAAAAGCACAACATAAAGTTGACTAAGACGTTTTGAATTTTCGACTTCAGCATTTATAAAACATTCATGAAAATATTCATTATGAAAATGTTTTGAATTTTTGTTGACTAAAACCTTTTTAATCATCATCAACCAAAACCTTCTTAAATTTTCACTGATTGAAATGTGAAGTTTTGTCAACCACAATGTTTTGGATTTTCATCAAATTAAATTTATGAATAAATTTTGAATATTTGTCAACTAGAACCATGAAGGATGAAAATGACTAAAATGTGACTAAAACAAATAAATATATTTATCTCAACAATAAGACTAAAGCTAAAATAGCTGTCAAAATTAACGCTGCTGTTTTGTACAAAAGAACCCAAAAGCCCAAATTATGATGTTAATTTTAATACATTTAAACATTAAAAAAACACAAGGAATTTCTCTGGCATTTCAGAAACAGAATTGTTTCTTTTGTTTATTTGTTTATAACTACAATATCACATTTTATATTCTATTAGGAGCTGTTTTCTGTTTTGTATGCTGTTAAGAAGACACCTCGTTCAGGTACGGCTCCATCATTGTTCAAAGTAGATTAGTACGTTAGTTTTCATAATTAAAAATGTTAAAAAAGGAATCTTCTCTGGCATTTATACATTTTTTGCATCAAAAATGTAGTGAACTGTAACACCACCTATCGAACCGAGCCATGAATTTTGTGAATATTTAATAGTAATGACAAATATAGTTAGTTACAGCCCCAAACATTTATTGGTCAAAAACAGATGTGATGTCCGTGCGTTTAACCCAATGACATAGATTGGTGCTGGGGTGAGATTTTTTGTGAGCCAGTCCTGAAGTTAGCATCGCCCTGACACCCTCCACAAGAAGCCGATGGGATTTCGTACACTAATAACTACTTAATATCATTTGAGAATAAGAACCAAATACTTATTATTAAGTGTGTTAAATATCAAACATCATGACTGGAGTTTAATGTTCGCACCATCAGAGGTCCAGCTATTCCCATAATCCTTTACACAGGTCGGGACATAAACAGAATATAACTGAATTTCTTTAGTTCTAAGTTTTATTACTTTGTTTTATCACTGTTTGGTTTATACTGACTGTTTCTTCCACGCCTGAGGATCAGTGACGACAGAATTCAGTCACCTGGACCCTCTGGACATGAACTGGTACAGACTGAAACTCTCTCAGATTAAACTGAGTGCTCTCACAGCATCGTGAAGTGTTTCATCTATAAAGCTGCTCAGACTCAGCCGTGGCTTTGCTGCAGTGCTGTGGCTCTTACCATGTGTTGTGGGGTTAGTAGCGGCGTGGTTAGTGGTAGCAGGTGAAGGGGTTGGCGTGCTGCTGGTTGTCTGTGGGGCTACAGGAAGTAAACAATCACAGAACATCAGTCAGGTTAACAGACATGCGCTGTAGGTACAATATGCACCGATCTGTGAGCAGATTGTCGTTTCATACACCTGTAAGAAAACGGGAAACTTTGGGACCCGTCAGTGTATGAATATATTTATACTCATCATGCTTTAGGAACAACTGTTAATCGCACTACATTGTTAAGACAACAACCTGAACCCGGCGATGTACACTGATTACACAACGACCTATAAACATATCCACACTGTGGGGACATCAAATCTAAAAACATATCCAAACTGTGGGGACATCAAATCTAAAAACATATCCACACTGTGGGGACATCAGCCTAAAACATATCCACACTGTAGGGACATTGACCTAAAAGCATATCCACACTGTGGGGACATCAAATCTAAAAACATATCCACACTGTGGGGACATCAGCCTAAAACATATCCACACTGTAGGGACATTGACCTAAAAGCATATCCACACTGTGGGGACATCAAATCTAAAAACATATCCACACTGTGGGGACATCATCCTAAAACATATCCAAACTGTGGGGACATCAAATCTAAAAACATATCCAAACTGTTGGGACATCAAATCTAAAAACATATCCAAACTGTGGGGACATTGACCTAAATGCATATCCACACTGTGTGAACATCAAACCTAAAAACACACCCACACTGTGCGGACATCAGCCTTAAAACATATCCACACTGTGGGGACATCAGCCTAAAAACATATCCACACTGTGCGGACATCAGCCTTAAAACATATCCACACTGTGGGGACATCAGCCTAAAAACATATCCACACTGTGGGGACATCAGCCTTAAAACATATCCACACTGTGGGGACATCAGCCTAAAAACATATCCACACTATAGGGACATTGACCTAAAAGCATATCCACACTGTGGGGACATCAAATCTAAAAACATATCCACACTGTGGGAACATTGACCTCTGTGGAAATTGTTGGTGTATCAGCTCTTCATGAATTCTTTGTCCATACTTCTCATTCTATCACAAAAATATTTCTGAGAAATATAAATGAGCGAGCAAAAACAAATTAAACAAGTTATTGTCATCAGTGTTCATAATCATTGTTATAAATGTCAGAGCAGGATAAAATCAGAACCTTGACTTGCAGTGTTAACTAGCAACAGTTTTCAGATATGGTTAGCTACCTTACCATGTGCTGTACTGCTGGCTGAAGCAACATTAGTGGTAGGAGATGCAGAAGATGCAGGAGGTGTAGGAGATGCAGGAGATGTAGGAGATGTAGGAGATGCATTAGATGCAGTGGTAGCAGCGCTGGTGGTGATGATGATGGTAGTGGTGGGCATAACTGATCAGCACAGTAAGTCAGCATGTCAGTAACAACAAAACACACACCACACTGCGTTAATGGGACAAGCACCTAGTCTGTTTGATACAGGACCAATATCAAAAGTCTTTCTTGATTCAAAGACAAAAAAATGTTGATCAAGATGCGTCTTTTTGACATTTGGTGCACAAACTGGGTTTCCCAAAAGCATCTTAGAGTTAATTTGATTTAAAGTTTTTTGTTTTCAACAGCCAATGAGACGTTACTTTTGAAAATGACTCTATATTTCCCATCATAAATCTGTCACAGTTATTAATTACTGGAGTCACACTAATGAGGTGAGCACACCAGAATAAATAAATAATTAAAAATCAGTCTGGGTTACATTTGAGAACACTTTTGTTCCTGGTATGTGAAATGTTTTAAGGGCTTTTATATCCTGGAAAAATAAAATCTTGGGGGAAAACACACAGAGACCCCTCCTCTAAAGATGCTCATGGCAAACAAAGCAGCAGCAAAGCAGATGAAGCCTTACCAGAGGAAGAGGAGCTGGCTGTACTGGTGGTGGTGGTGGTGGTGGTGGAGGTGGTAGTGGTGGTGGTGGTAGTGGTAGTGGTGGTTCTGATGGTTGGGGTTAGTGGCATGCTAGTAGTAGGGATGGTGGATGGAGATGAAGTGGTGGGAGGGCGAACTGAAGATCACAAATCAATGGGTACAGCAGAACGAGAGGGACCACACAGGGAAAATAAAAATGGGTTTAATGCTAAAATCAGGTACGCCCAACTCCTGTGTGCAAATCTTCATACTTCCAATAAGCATAAATGTTTTACTCATGGATAACACCATTTACCTTTGTGTTAAAAAAACACTGTGCGCCAAGTGAAGAGTATTTTCTACTCTATCTTCTAAAGGAATTACGTAATTAAATTCCATAGTGAACTGCACTTTTTAACACACGTAAAATCCTTATTTCCCTTATCTGAGAGCTGGTTTCCATACATTCCTGTGGACATTCATTCATCATTTCAACTACTCAGACAAAAAAGAACGACAGAAAGGTTAATTATCTAATGAAAAGATTTGATGAAGTCATTTTTAAATGCAGTGGTAGATAATATTTATCCAGTCTCAAACCTCCTGAGTCAAACACGTTCATCATCTGGAACAATTCATCAGAGCAGAATTAGCTGAGTTTTCTCTCAGGTAGATAATGAAGAAAAGAGTGAGCTAATGAATTGCAGAGGATTCTACTTTTCAGAGGTGCAGGAAACGTAAAATCGCTCGGAAGAACTTTTCATGGGACCTTTAAAAGGTCAAACATGGCACAACTTCAGGGAGTTCAGATTTTAATGAGCAAAGCCTCTTCAGATAACCATTAAGGATAATTGTTTTTTGGTGATGAACTGCAAATGACTTCCTGAATAAGACGTCTTCCTTTTGGATCTCAGATGAGCTCCTAAATTTATCATGAAATTACAGGAAATGAAGTAAAAGAGAAGAAGACTAAAAAAGCTGTAGACGATATAAATCAAGAGACAAACCATCAAAGACCAGTGCAGCAGCTGAACAGCACACATGAGACTCAAATAAAGAGAAACACCAAGAAAGGAGGTAGAAAACTAGAGGAGGGGGACAGTTCAGGGAGACAACTGTGTGGACATCAACCTGAAAACATATTCACACTGTGGGGACATCCATATAACAACACAGCTGCAGTGTGGGGACATCAACCTAAAAGCCTATCTACATTGTGAGGACTTAAGCCTGGAGACATGGCGACACAAATGTAAAAATACATTGATGTTTTGGGGACATTAACCAAAAAACACAGCCACACTGTAGGGACATCAACCGAAAAACCTGTCTACATTGTGAGGACATAATCGTAAACACATGTTCACACTATGTGGACATCAACGTGGAAATACAGGTGTATTTGTGAAGACATTAAATGAATAACACAGCTACAATCTGGGGACATCAATCTAAAAATACACTGGCATTGCGGGGACATCGTCCAACAAATACAGCTACATTTTGTCGACATAGACTTAAAAATACACTGACAATGTGGAGACAAGAAGGATAAGAAGTCCTCCTGTTGGATCTTACATGAGCCCCCAAATTATTCTTAAAGTCACAGGAGATGAAGTAGAGGAGAAGTTTATGAATAATTCTGGGGCTCGTCTAAGATCCACCAGGAGGACTTCTTATCCTTCTTGAAAAATAAACCATCAAATATCATCAGCACAGCAGCTGAACAACATGAAGGACAGTGCTGGAGTGAAAAGGGAAGGCATGAGGAGGAAGAGAAGGAGGTGAAATCAAGAGGAAAGGAGGCATAAAAAGCTGAAGATGAAAAAAGAGGAGAAGGGAGTCAGAGGGATATTAGGAGAAGGCTGCATGAGGAGGAGGAGGAGGAGGAGGAGGAGGAGGAGGGGTGCTTACCGTGGGTGATGGCATTAGTAGTATGGATGGTGTTAGTGGAGGCAGTGGATGAGGTGGCGGGAGAGGAAGCAGCTGGGGGGGTCAGGATGGGACAGAGAGAGAAAAAGATGCAGCAGATGATGAATGGTTGTGAAGCTGAATGATCATTCTCATTGCAGAACCTTTAATAGCACGAGGTTGAGGTATAAAATAAAAATGTATTGCTGCAGGTTTCTTTTTTTTTATTTTCTTAACCTGGTTCCCGACAGCACTGTTGCATGAAATATGAGATCATTTGCACAAATCCATCATGAAAGATGGACACAGAAAAACTTAAGAATCCCACTTAACTGCCAACAATGTTTGCCAGAATAAAATACCATCATGACCACAGCGGATCAACAACAAATTTTCACATTTTAATTTTACACCTGAGGCCGCTAAACTGATGCAAGTGTGACAATAACTTCACTTCAGAGCCATTTCATGAGGCAACACTGGACAGAAAACACACAAAAACACAAGATGACACTCATTTCACCAGCACGCTCTGATCCACAGTGACAGCCCACGTGCATCTGGTCTTAAACTGAGATGGAGGGGTAATCAAGAGATTTGAATCACACAATCCGAATTCTCGTTTGACTATATTCGCACACATTTGACTTCTGGACTACTTTAAATTTGCAGTCCACGTTATGCAGCCATCATGGCCTTTCAAATGACTTCAATGTAAACCCATTCAGAGCAATAATGTAAGATAGTGTTAAAGTCTGAGCAGGGTGGGAGGATGGGGTGGCAAATGGGTCAAACACACACATGACTTTCACCCAAAAGACTGCTGTTCGTATCCAACTTAACTGCCTGACAAAATGCTGACATTGTGTGTTTCTGCACATGGGTCTCACTCGGAATTCATTGAAAACCAGCACTCAAACCCAAACCATGATCATTTTTCTGTATCTAACCAAGCAGTTTTGATGCCTAAGCCTAAAGTAGTTTTGGTAGTGTAAATTACATTTCCTCTAAAAGAAGCTTGTTTTGAAAGACACTGTGTCATGGAACAACCAGAAATTTACCCAGAAACTGACACGTTCAAAACTGACGTTACAGGGGTACGTATAAGTGTCATAATTTGAAATGTGGGAGTTGGGAGTGAGAACGTGCTCCAAACATGTTGCTCTAGTAGAGGCCAAAGGAAGGAAAAAAGATCTTAGTCACACCAACTTGTCACAAAAACAGGAAATACCCTCCCTTTAAATTCCATCAGTGCCATGTTTCTGGATGAAGGCTTTGTTTGCAGTAGCACACCTGTTCTCAGAGGAGATTCAGGTGTCCTGGTGGTCCAGAGGATACAAACCTAATTATCAGCCTAAAGACGAGGACTGATTTCTGACCAGCGCTGTGGGTGCTGGTCTTCAGATGACCCTGCACTCTGTGGACCAGGATTTAACGCGCAACCCTGTGAGTGCTCTCCCATGCCCTGCTGACCTGCCCGGGCTGCTGTAGTCATTTGTATTCTGGAACACAACCTTAATTGGCTCAACTCCTTTCATCTCATGAGCACAATCCCACAAAAACTGACCTTTAGAAAAATGTCCCTCTGAGGCCTCCATAGAACAGGATAGTGTGAGAACTGACATTTAGGGAGTGGGGTTGGGTCACGTCGTCACTTGGCCCCCAGCTACTGTTCTGCCTGACTGCTACTGGTAAGCACCAGATCACGTGATCTCCTGGAGCAAAGGTGATTGGCTGGAGTGAGATTTTCTTTAGGATCTGTGCATGGACAGTTCTCCAGTTTTAATGGTTTTGGCTGGACAGTAAGAGGTTTACTGCTGCAGCTGAACAGCACCCTTGGGTGGTTTCCTTTAAAAACGTTCTCCGGTTCCTTCATGTATGTTCCCCTCAGGACACAGGGGGGTCATTTAAGGAAAATGTCATTAACAGAGTACACTCGAGGCGACTCTTTTCCATGTTGTTTGGTGAGCAGCAGAGTGTGAATGCTTATTAAACGAAAACCTTTCTACGCCTTTTTTTCTCATCTGCAGACACTTGAGCTTGTGAAGAAGGTTTGGTAACAACAAGCAGAGTGGAGCACCTGTTTCCATTTTCAAGTTTGACCTCATTTTGACTTGAGATTTCTGTCCTTGTTTGACGACTTCTCTGCTCTCCTCATCATAAAGCCAAAAATGATAAATGAAAGGACGTTACAATCTGTACAATGCAGGACATCCAGTACCTTCAGACTGCTGATTCAAAAGACACATTTTCCTTCGACCGTTTTCAGGACATTCTGTTAACTGTGTGCTTGTTGCGAGGTTTGAGAAGCCGGAAGTGACTTCATCTTTTGTTCGATCAACTGATAACCAGTTTGTAATGATATAAAACAGAAAACTGGAAATACTGCGCTGTGGTTGTATGACTCCGCCCACCAGTCCAGTTTCAAGAATAGAGTCACCAATTCAGTATCTAACCAAATGTCTCCCCTTCTGTTCCTGAGATATGACGTTAAAACATGATGATGTCACGGTCAAACTGGCCTTCGACCTTTTGGATATAAAATGTCATCACTTCATTATTTTATCCTGTTGGACATTTGTGTGAAGTTTTGTCATAATGAGGGAATCAATTATTGGGTTATGCATAAAAACATGTTTTGTGAGGTCACAATGACCTTGACCTTTGACCACCAAATTCTAATCAGTTCATTATTAAGTCCAAGTGGACGTTTGTGCCAAATTTGAGGAAACTTCCTCAGGGCCTTCTTAAAATATTGTGATTATGAGTATAAGACGAACACAAGCACACAGTGACTTTTGTCCACCAAAATCTAATCAGATTATCGCTGAGTCCAAGTGGAAGTTTGTGCCAAATTGAAGAACCTCCCTTAAAAACTTCAGGGGATATTCCAATTACAAGTTTAAAGGCCTTTGCACACTGAGTCTTTTTTTTGTCTAAAAATAAATGACTTGAGCAATGAATAGAGCAATAAAATGCATCAGAATCAGTGTGCGTAATGATTTTTTCAGGTAAGAGATCAAAAAAATGCATCAGAAAAAACGGACTCACTGTGCAAAGGCCTTTAGATGGATGCAAGGTCATAGTGACTTTGACGACCAAATTCTAATCAGTTCATTGCTGAGTCCAAGTGGATTTTCTGAGAAATCATGTTCACAAAAATGTGATGTAGGTACGTATGGACAACCCGAAAAAATAATGCCTAGGTCCACAGCTATCACTGGCGTGGAGGCATGAAAAAGCAGCAAATCTAAATAGTGTTGAAGCCAGAATGAGCAAATGTTTGTTTTAGCATTGAAAGACGATCAAAACTTTGTGTCAAGGTTCATTTTAGAATCTCTCTTTTTTTTCTTTCTAATCATATCATCATTTGTCCTCCAGTTTCTTTGTCTTTGATCTCCTCTGATCTCTCCTCTTTTATTCTGGTCTCCTTTCTCTTCTCAATCATTTTCCTCATCTCTCCACATTTTGCCGCTCTCATCCTCCAACATCTCCCTCTCTTCTCCTCTTCAAACTCATTTTTGTAGTTGTTCTGAATAGTTTCACAGTAGTTGGGAAAGTTTGGAGGCTGGAACATGCTCTGGGCTTTGGGGAACATGAAGGTTCTCTGAACCAAACCTGAGGCTGGTTGGGGTTACAGAGTTTCTTTTAACAAGATGTCCAGAATCCATTTTGGGGATTAAGCAGCTTTAGAAAGTTCAGGAAACTTCGGGAGCACTGGGACTTTGTTAATAAGGCACACAGAGCAGAGACTGACAGTAAAAACCATCATCCTGTGAAGCCAAATAGGAGCTGATGCTGCCAAGGTTGAGAATTCGATTCCCTCTGGGTTGACCTGTATGATCATGGAGGAAAACCTTGGTTATATACATTATTCTTGGCAGCAGGTGAGGGGGTCGATTCTTTGTGTACATCTGTGAATAATTCAAGGCACTCTCCCAGCAAGGTTCATCTCTCGAAAGGTGCATTGACTAACAGCTTGGAGCTGTGTGTTGAAAACTCCTCGAAAGGCTCAGCGTGGCTCAGATGTTGGAAGCGAAATAAGACAGTATATTCAAATAATAATCCCTAATGAACAAATGACGCACTCTTAGTCAGGCCTGTCATGAGAATTATGCTACTGACTGATCTGCGATGGACTTGACCTTGATCATTTTGCTGACCTCCATTTTGCCCATTGGGCTTACGTGTGTTTGTTTAAATACGAATGTCACCAACATGATGCCAGGATAAACAGCAGAGTTAAAACTTGGGTGCAGCAATACTCCTTTTTTCCCCTCTCTCCACCTACTGGTGTGAGTCAGAGGAAAAGTAAAACATCACTTCAAAGATATCACAGTGTAGCTTGCTGGTAGCCTGCAGCTGCACTTTTGCTGTGGAAGAGACACAGTCCTGATAACCTTTAGTTCGTCAACCCCTGGCCACAAGTCATAAATATCATTGTTTGTAGTTTAACCCTCCAAAAACTTAATCTTCCACTCCATACATCCACCAGCATACTGCCCGGCTCCCAGGTCATCCACTCCTGGGAACTGACTGCGGCACACCGGCTGGATTACTTGAGGAAGCCCGAAGAAAAATAAAACAACACTTAAAAGACGACACAGTGTAGCTCGCCAGTAGCTTCCAGCTGCACTTTTGCTGTGGAAGAGACACAGTCCTCATAGTTGTTGCCCTGCCAACCCTTAGCTATGAGCCAAAAATACCATTGTTTATAGTTTTACCCTCCAACAACTTCATCCTCCACTCTGTAAATCCACCAGCAATCCATCTGGCTCCCAGGCTGTCCAGTGCTGGGAGCCGACTGCAGCACACTGGCTCTTCATGGAGCTTCACTAAGCCTGTCTACTAGTCCCAAGAGACATCAAATTTTGTTTTTAACAGTAATTTTGGGCTACTCCTTTAAAGGCACAATCATTCTATACAAATGTTTCTTACGTTTTATACTTTTTTTTTACATTATGTCTGTGGCAGCAGTTAGCAGCTGAATACAGTGGTTAGCATTGTCGCCTTACAGCAAGAGGATTCATAGTTTGAACCCTTGAGTGGGGGTTTGAACCCCGGCGTGGGCTGCATGTTCTCCTCATGTCAGCGTGGGTTTCCTCCAGGTGCTCCAGCTTCCGCCCACAGTCCAAAGACATGCAGGTTAATCGGTGACTCTAAATTGTCCGTAGGTGTGAATGTGAGTGTGAATGGTTGTCTGTCTCTATGTGTCAGCCCTGTGATAGTCTGGTGACCTGTCCAGCGTGAACCTTGCCTCTCACCCAATGTCAGCTGGGATAGGCTCCAGCCCCCATGACCCTTAACAGGATAAGTGGTTATGGACAATGAACAAATGACTTATTTCTAGGCCAATATATCAAGTTTTGGGAACATTGATACAGATATGTCAAAGTGATAATTGTATGAAGCACTGATAGCAGATGGAGGGGAATTTTTTGCCATCACTGTCAGTTTGGGGAGAAGAATCAGTTTCTTACCCAAGAATCAGTAAAGATCTTTCTTTTATCTGTTTAAAAATATCTTCATTCGTTGATACAAAGGTTTCTGCCGACCCGTTGCTCCTGGTGATTTGGTGATTTGCAGATCAAAAGATGTCTGGACATCTTGGTTGGAAAGTAAACGTTTTATAGGGAACTTATCAGATCTAACATGTTTCATTTAGTTAAAAGAACTGGTGCTTTTGATTGGTTTGCTTTGTTTCAACTGTTGTGAAAACTGTCAGTCAAACTCTGAAAAACTGCACTGAAACAGTGGACGTGACGCCTTTTACGAAGAAAGTTTTCAGGTCATTTGAAGATTTAATTTTTTTTCTGTCTTAATACATTTAAATCATTAGTATTTAATCTAAAAAAGATCTTACTGCATGTTGAAATTAGATTTAACTTAGATGTCTAAATGTCTGTTAATCTGCAAATCTGATCAGTGGTCAGTGGTTTCAGTCGGCATCATTTTTAAACTCAGGATAATCCCTCATTTGATTCTGTATCTTAGTTTGTCACAGATCACATGAGGAAGCAACATGTTTCACTCTGAGATCCTCAAACAGACGCAGAGGATAAAAGACGGTCCAGTATTTTTCTAGGACCAGTGTTCAGCATGCAGATGTGTTTGTTTTTCCTACCTGGGCAGCCCAGTCCCGGGGAGTCACAGCTGGTAGTGAGGGGTGTGTTGCTGGGCGGGGAGACACCTTTAAGGAAGGGAAGGGGAGATTAAAAAAAAAAAGGTTAATCAGTTAAAATGATCAGGGAGCGTGGTTTTAATGTTGGGACAGGTTAGCAAGAGAAGTCATGTATTCAGACTCAGTCATTTTAATGTTCTGATATTAATTCACACAGCATTTTGGAGGGTGATGCAGCAGTATACTATTACAGGATGATATTAAATACTTGGTTAATTTTACGTTTTACTAATGAAATGAGAAGATACTTCCATTTGATCATTTATCAAAAAAATCCCCTGGTGAAAATGTTCACTCGTCAGGCTCTCACTGTGGTTTCTTGTCTTCCTGAAGTGCTCATGGACCCACACAGATTTCCGTTTCTCTGTGACCAGTCTCAAAGTGCCCCCACTGATCCATCTTTAACGCAGATTTTATGGTAAAGATCTGTCAGTTTACTTCAGGCTTCAACAAAAAAGGTAGTGTGGTGTGCATGTTGCAACCTGCAAAATACAGTCTGTGGGCTCTCTGAGGCCTAATGGTTCAACATGTTCATTGAGCATGTTAGCCTGCAAATGTTAGCTACTTAGCTGTGAATGGGAATGTCATTAGTTTTGCAGGTATTTGGTCGTAAGGTCAGTAGCCTACTGGACAAATCAAAGTTTCGATGACGATGCCAGATAATAAGTTAAGGGATTTGGTTAGTGGGACTGGTCGGATCCATTAATGTCGTGCCAGTCAATCTAACAGATGTTGAGCCATTTGTCAGGATAAGCAAAACTTTGACCTGCTGGTGGCGCTAGAGGAAGAGTCAGAGGATCACCGACGTCAGTGGGATTCTTCCTCTGAGGGAACATGAATATCTGGACCAAACTTTACAGCAATTCATTCACAAGTTATTACGATATTTCAGTCGAGACCAAAGTGTTTCATCGCCTCTACAATCACTCCAAGAACATACACCTTCAACAACACATTCTCACTGCGACCTCGTCACATGTCCACGTTTGGTCATGGACTTTCTACGTCCACATATGACGTCCAAGGTACCCTGGGTGTGTTGGCTGTTGACTCTGTAGGCAAACCTCGGAGATCTTTCCTATGGAAGAAGAGCAGAAGAGCCCTGGTTTCCAGTTGTAGGCTGTTTGTAGTCCGCGTGATATTGACCAATCACGTTTGAGCCGGCTGCAGTTGTTGCCAGGTTAAACGGTCCGTGCGGTGAACTAACGAGGCGGAACATAATTGGCATCACTGCAAACTCTGAATCCATCGCAATGGTTCAGCATATTTACTTATATATAAATGGAAGTCGGAAACGGAAATTTGCCTCCTCCGTCCAAATCAAACCGGAATGCCAAAAAATTGGGGGTCAGACGCCAAATACATCTCAGGGTGACACGGGGTGAGGGGGTCTGAAACCCTTGATGATCCCTGGTACTATCACTGATGATGTGTCCAAGTGCATCTACCCTTGCTCCTCCCACATTCACCCACAACAAAGCCGGTAACAGCTGTATCAGACGTGAACATTATCTCAGCTTCAATTCTGGCGCAGTTTTCATCACAACACATGATCATTTATCCGTCCACGTATTCTCTGAACATCTTGTCCTGTTCAGGTTTGTAGTGAATTATCCCAGCATGCGCTGGACAAGAGCTGGATAAATCTCCAGTCTGGTAATATGATAATCTATCCGTCAAAACGTTTTCCAAAGTCTTTCATTCTGCATGTGAGAAACCTTCTGACAGTATTTTTCAGATAGCATGCAGATATGTGATCGATCAGACTCTGTGGGCTGTGGTGGGACGCAGATTGGCTTCTTTCAGGGATTCAAATTCCTGATGTTTTATTTCAGGGACAGTCTGTCTAACCAACTGTGTGCTCACAGCGGCCAAAAATCAAGCGCTCCTCAAGTACTGTGGCCATTTGAAATGTAATCCTGCTCCAGCCCACACATACTGCACATTCACAGGCCTTTAGAGGGGAGTGGGAGAACAGGCGGGCAGTGAGAGCAGACACACACACACACACACTGTGTAACAGAAGGAATGTGTTGGAGTGAATGTCAGTAAATCATCGCAGTGATCAGCCGAGTGAAGAAGCAGGAATTCAGTAATCGTGGCTGGCATGTGGTTCAAAAGAGGCGAGGAGGGCTGAGGATTGTGCCTCGTCATAATCTACCTCTCTCCATCTTTTCCTCCACCTGCTGTCCTTCTCCTCTTTCACTTTTTCCTCCCTCATACCTCCCTCTCGATTTCTTTGCCTCCTCCTCTCTTCTCTCTTTTAAAAGTCTCTCCCTCCCTGTGCTCTGACACAAGCACAATGTCACTGGAGCGGCGATGTTGGAGGTTACAGCAGAGAAATAAATGGATGGTGTTCGTTCAAGTGCTTCGTCATGTTTTGTTCGCCAGCTAAGGAGCCTTAGGCAAAAAGATAAACGACTTCACTGCACGTGTTTCATCCTAATGAAATGTTGCTATATGACAACGTGTCCCATCCTCAATTAGGAAGCCTTGACCCTCTCTTGTTTCTTTCTTCAACGTTTCATGAATTAAAGCAGATTTATAGGTTTGCGTCAGTTCTACACTGTAGCCTACACACGTGGCATACGCTGCTGTATGCCACATGCTGTGAGCACTTATTCTTGTGTGGTGGTGTGTCTGTGTCACTCTGCAGTTACACCTCCAAAACACTAGTCAGTGGTGGGATTCCTGTGAAGTGCTGTAAAGTTTGACTGATTCAAAACACACTGACTGATTCAAAACACACAAACACACAGCAACATTTAAAAAGGTAATGTTACACAATTCGGCTCCATTACAACTCGCAAGGTTCACTGACAAAACAACTGTCTTATACTTAACATGTTTTCCAAACAAATACAACATGCTAACATTATTAGCACAAGCCTATGCCATTTTACATTGTATAAATTAGCCTCGGGGCTAGCAGAGATTTCCTCTGCTCATATGAAGCCAGGATAAATCACACACAAGACTTAAAATGCTATTTTTGTGGAGGCTTTACTGTCTTTGAAATTAAAGTCAGATAGTCAGCCAGTTTGGGTCTGATTGACTGTATACATGCAGGATTTCCAGACTGGTCCCACTGTGACAAATTCACTTTAGGACCATTTCACTCATACTAACACGTTTACACAGATTTTAAAAGTCCGGTTTTAGTCGGACTAACAAGTAAGTCCATTTTCTCTGATGTCATCGAAATGTGCTGAGTCTGGGCTCCATGCTCGCTCCGACAACTTGACGGACAATTACAAAAGGGCGGGGCTTAGTGACAGGTCAGAATATTTCGAGGGGCTTATCTGTAGCATCGACTTCTGTCTCATGCTTGACTGAACTTAACTGTGCCGCACAGTTAAAGATTATAACTTCCTCCATTTTTGAGTCTCCAACTCTTCATCCAATCAAACGTCAGCACTTTTGAGATGATTCACAGTTTGCATGTTAAACTTAATTAAAAGTTAAACTGAATGAAAAAGCTCCGAGTGGATTT
The DNA here is from genome assembly GCA_026686955.1 of Epinephelus cyanopodus. Classification (NCBI taxonomy): domain Eukaryota; kingdom Metazoa; phylum Chordata; class Actinopteri; order Perciformes; family Serranidae; genus Epinephelus; species Epinephelus cyanopodus. Next base: position 9,791,983 of record CM048925.1, on the reverse strand, counting down.
AGCTCATCGAGCAGTTTTTCTTATTGTGGTGAAACTTCATCATTATAAATGCTGGCTGCATCTTCATCACCTGTCCCTCCTTCATTCTCATCCTCTTCCTCTCTAATTTACCCCAGCTTTGTTCTTCTTCCTCTCCTTTATCTCCCTCCATGTTCTCTTCTTTCTCTCTTCATTTTTCACCTCCTCTTGTTCCCTCCATTCTCGGCTGCTATCTTCCTCTGAGCAGCATGTTGTGATTAGAGAAAATGAATGCTGCTTTGTGCCGATGTGCAGACCTGCTGAGCTCTTTAACTGGACAAAGTGTCGGACAGGATGGATGGAGATAAAGAGAACTAGCACTAATAATGAGCCATAATTAATCCATTCATTCAGCACCAGGTATGAGACTGAAATGTAGTCATTACTGTTGAAATGTGTTTTGATATCTGCAAGAAGAGAAGCGCACATTTCCATGGTTTTACTGTCTGTCACTTGTGTGAAAATGTCCTATGATGGACGCTCATTAATCCTGTTGAAAGTCAGAGACAAACAGCACTCTGTATGAGAGGCAATGTTTAAGACGCTTAAACGATTGAAAAACAAAAATAAACATTAATTTCCAGCCAGCATGTTTCCTTTGTACGTCTTTATCAAGGTGTCACTGCAGTGACAGCTGATGACCTATAATGAATCTAACGATGCAGCGTCAGGCTTCGCTTTCATTACTGGAAAATCATGTTGATTATCTGCAGGGAGAGAAGCTGTTACAGTCGGCCCGTATTTAAACGAATGTGGTTCACAGCTAAAGTAATATTCTGCTGCACTTTCACAGAAACTGATGGTTGACACTTGCAATAACACTGCGGCATTTTAACCAATATTCAGTTTATTAAGCTTTTCCATTTGCTGCTCCTGACACAGGGAGCCTGGTCGGATTTTAGTGGGAAAAATATCTCATTCTGAGCAGGAAAAGAGAGAGAGCGGGATTTAGGTTCTCTCTTTGTGGTTTGGCATGGTCACAGATGAACAAACGAAACTCTCTTTCCTCCTCCAACTGTTCGCCGGTTGGACGTCCAGATTCACACAAATATCAAACACATTTTAAATCAGACTGGGATGGTTCATTTTTTCTAAGTTGCTGTTGGTGGTTACACAAATAACCTTAGCACTAAGGTCTTTAGTTAAACCCCACAGTTGCTATCAAACATATACGTCACAGTTTATAGACCAAATCCTCCCCCTGTCTCTGAGCCTGAGCCCAGACACCCTACAGAGGAAACTCATTTCGGCTGCTTGTATCTGTGATCTCATTCTTTCAGTCACTACCCAGGCTCATGACCATAGGTGAGGCCACATCAAACCAAAAAGCAAACAGAAAAATGCAACAAAGTAAACTCTGCCTCAGTTAGTTTATAGCCACCTTGAAAAAATGCCCATATAAAAAAAATCAGCATCAGCTTGTGTATCTTGATCGGTCACATCAACGTGTGAGTAGAAAGTTAAAATAACCGATAAAAATGACGAACAGAGCCAAGCTGTGAAAAAACTGAATGATCCTTTAAAGGTCCAGTGTGTCAGATCAAGGGGGATAAACTAGCATCTATCAGTGAGGATTACAGATTCCAGATTCCAACCATCTGAAACTTCTCCTGGTTTCTTCAGTGTTTATTGTTCAGGAGCTGAATTATCCACAGTGGTCTCTTCCTCCCACAAACAAACACACCAAGGGTCTCATTTATAAACAGTTGTAGGATCCATACAGAAAATGCACATATGGACGAAAGCTAAAAATGGTATGTGCCAAAAACTAAATGAGACCCAGCTGATTTAAAGTGGTAGAAACTCTACATACAGCTGTTTCAGATAATAATAAAACGGACGGGCTTCTCACTACAGTGTCCGATGCAAGAAAAATGTCCTTATCTAGAGCCAGTGTTTGGTTTCTCCATTCTGGGCTACTGTAGAAACATTGCGGAGTAAGATACTGATCTCTGTAGACGAGGATCTGCTCCCTATGTAGATATAAACAGCTCATTTTAAGGTAACGAAAACACGACAATTCTGATTTTCAGCTGATTAAACACTTAAGAAAACAGACTGATTACATTAGTTTTACTTTCTGGCAATATTTCCCCCTGAATACTATACACTGGAGCTTTAAGGGGGGATCAGAGGGACAAAGTGTGTGTGTGTGTGTGTGTGTGTGTGTTTAGGCGTCCATCTTTCCCCTCTGGCATCAATAAGAGATGAAAGACACACGTAAAGGCTCACAATGTTCAAGACAAACTAGTTATGTAATGAAATACGGACACGCACATACACATAGGCCTATGTAAGCACGAAACACACACACACACACACACACACACACACACACACACACACACACACACACACAGCCTCCATCAGCAGCGTCCTCATTAACAGACCGAACAGGAACATATATAAATGTCTTCAGATGGTTCAGAGGGCTCGTAAAAAGGAAACAACATTTCTAAAGTAAACAAATGAAGCGCACCTCTGTGTGGAAAGAGATGAACCTCAAAGCTCTGGTGACAGGATGAGAATGTTCCCTGCACAGCCACGGTCTCTCCCTCCCTGATGGACACTACTATCCTGTCAGCGTTGCACCGTCTCTGTTATCAAATTCCTCCAAACGTTATATCCCACCTGCCTTCACAGTTTCACTCAGAACTATGTCACGATACTGAAGCTGGACACTCTCAAAATACTGTTTCATCTGGACTTGAGCTCTTTATGACCTTCAGAGTTTATCTTTGATTCAGAGTCTGAATCAAGATTGTCTCTCAACATGGAGGTGGAGCCGACAGCTGGCAGCTAACATTGCTAACAGCGCTAATAACTGAACTAAAGGTTTAACCTTATGCTTCTGCAGTGAAGCCATCCTGACCCACGGTGGCGGCGATGAGCTAACCTCTGGGATACACACATATACTAACAAACGTGCAGTTAGACTGTCTACTACAATAAAGAACAAAGAGGGTCGGATTACAACACACACAGACGGAGCGTGACTTCACTCTGCTCAGGACGTCATCACCCCACTTTATCTTTACATAGCAAACAGTAGTTTGCTGCAACATCAACGTTCTGAATGTCACATACAGAACATGAATGAACATATATGTTCTGTCAATGTTTGCTCTGTACAGTATCTGCTCCAGGTCACAAAGCACAATGAGCGATTTCATGGTTGTACGTTAAAGCAACTCACAGCAACCATAGTGTCTCTCAGACTGAACCTTTCAGTAAGAGCAGAATGTGAAACTTCGTCTTCAGTCTCAGAGTCCTCAGCTGTGTACCAGCATGATCTGAAGCTCCAGTGTGAAGGATTCAGGGGGATTTATTGGCAGAAATTACATATAACAGTATGTTATATGTAAGTATGTTTTCTTTAGGACGGCATGGTGGTGCAGTGGTTAGCATTGTCACCTCACAGCAGGAGGGTTCCCAGTGTGAACCTGAGGTAGGGGAGCCCTTCTGTGTGGAGTTTGCATGTTCTCCCCATGTCAGCATGGGTTTCCTCCTCGTGCTCCGACATGTTCTCCCCGTGTCAGCGTGGGTTTCCTCCAGGTGCTCCGACATGTTCTCCCCGTGTCAGCGTGGGTTTCCTCCAGGTGCTCCGATATGTTCTCCCCATGTCAGCGTAGGTTTCCTCCAGGTGCTCCGACATGTTCTCCCCGTGTCAGCGTAGGTTTCCTCCAGGTGCTCCGACATGTTCTCCCTGTGTCAGCGTGGGTGTGAATGTGAGTGTGAATGGTTGTCTGTCTCTATGTGTCAGCCCTGTGATAGTCTGGCGACCTGTGTGGGTAAGCCCCGCCTCTCACCTAATGTCAGCTGGGATAGGCTCCACCCCCTGTGACCCGCAACAAATTAAGCGGTTATGGAAAAGGAATGAATGAATGTTTTCTTTAGTGTATAATCACCTGAAAAGACAAATCGCTCTGTTTTTGTGACCTTAAAAAGAGACGTTTATATCTACATAGGGAGCAGGTCCTCGTCTACAGAGATCACTATCTTACTCAACAGACAATATATGGTGCTATAACAAAGTCAGTGAGCACACCTTTAATGTACCGTATGTGCCTATAAAGTGTAAATGGTAAATTAATTCAGTTTGAAGTGTGAGGGCTGTTTTATTTGAGCTATGTACTGAATGCTAATCCTACAGCTGCAAACTGTTCCAACTATTTTTATTGCAGCTCAGCAAAGACCAAATGTGATCATTAGGACCTTTATAAAAATGTGTCTCCAGGACTTTGGCCAACATATAGGAACATGACTCGATGCACTAAAGGGAGGAAACCTCAAAGCCACGAGAGAGAGACAGAAACAATCCTCAGTCAGCCACCAGCTGTAAAACTTCCATTATTGAGGGCGGAAAATGTCAAAGTTAAATTACCTTTCAAAACACTGCTGTCTTCAAACAGAACCTACAGTACCTATCTGCTCTCATCTGTCCTGGAGCTCTGCAGACTTCCATGTAAAGACTGAAACACAACATTTCACTCAGTCCATCCCCACAGCACTGCCCTGTTTCAGCACTCTGTTTACCTCTACACCGTCCTCTTTGTGTCCCTGAACACGACATTTATGAGTCTTTTACTGTTCCTTTGGTTTGTGACCCTGGTTTGAACCTTCTGCACAGAAACCTGTCAAGTGTTGGAGATGGTTTTAATCTGCGAGCAGCAGACGTCTGAAAATGCAGAGCCAATATTTCACCTTTGTTTTCCAAACTAATCCTCAGTTTCTGTTTCCTGCTGCTGCAATCACACAGCTTCCCTTCAGGGATCAATTATGTTCATCTCATCTTTATTTATTACCGATTCTGTAAATCAGTGCAGCTGTGCAAAGGCTGGAGAGCAAAGTGTGTGGCACTATTCAGCCTGTGTGTCGATTATATTACAATATTACAGACAGAAAATACTGAAAATGGTTCTTCATGAGATCCCAGAGCCTCGGGTAATCGTGACAGGTCTTTGACAGGTTGCACTGTTTGACGAGACCAAAAACCCTCAATATGTTAAATATTATATGATATATTATATCTTAAATGTAAGAGATGATATTATAAACTTTTCGACTTATTAGGCTGTTTGTCAAGTATCTTTCTATAGAAAACAGTGAAAAATGTTCTTCACAAGATCCCAGAGCCTCCAGTTATGTCTTTAGATGATCCTAAGTGCTATATTGCAGGCAACTGGTTTCTTGAAGATGTTTCATCTCTCATCCAAGAGGCTTCTTCAGTTCTAAATGACTGTGTGTTGTCAAGGCCTTGACACACCAAGCTGACAGTTGACCGTCCACCAAAGTTGGGCTGTCGGTGAGCGTCTGTCGGCCTAGTTTTTGCGGTGTGTCCCGCACCGTCGGCCCTTCAGCATCAGCATCAGCGGCTTTTCGGCTGATTGAGGATGTTGAATCGGCGGTGGAGCTTGTCGGTGAGAGAGATCACCCTAATTGGCTGTTTAGGTTTTATTCCCTCACCCCTGTAGCGAATGAATCTGCCTGTAGTGAAACCGGGGGTAACCAGTGCTTCCTCCACAGGCTTCACTTCACTCTCCATTTGGATCCAAACGGAGCACCGAGCCCTGGTTTGTTATTCAGGTTAAAGTGGGAAGAGGCAGCGGGTTTACCGGGCAGCTGAGTGAAGTGGAGCCTGCGGAGGAAACACCGGCACCGTCTGGATGTAATGGTCCGTGGAGGTGCTGCGGTGCTTGGCTGCACAGATAGGATCCGCTCTCTCTCACGAAGGAGCAGAACGTATGTGCCACTTGGCCGTCGGATGTAGTCCGTGTAGTGTGCTCAAATGCAACTGACACAGGGTGATGTGAGGCGACGTAGACGACGGAACAGTTGGCTTTCGTCGCCGCTAGTTCTATGATGTCAGTTTGGTGTGTCCGCACCTTTAAAACCATCACCTAAAGGGCCCTTTTACACCTGAAGAACATCTCCAGACTCTGCTCCTCTCTCTCCCATTCCTCCGCACACACTTTGATAAACACCTTAATTACATCTAGACTAGATTACTGCAATGCTATTCTCCTTGGCGTTCCTGCCCGGGGGTTAAATAGACTGCAATATGTCCAAAACTCAGCTTCAAGAGTCCTGGGATCACATTACACCTTCAGCAGCTTCACTGGCTCCCTGTTAAACAGCATATTTGTTTTAAAATACTCCTGCTTGTCTTTAAATGACCCCACAGCATGGCACCACCCTGCCTCTCCAATCTTCTCCATTTGCACACACCGCCTCATTCACTCTGTTCTTCTGATGCCCATTTACTCACAACTCCCCTTCCAGGCTCTATACTGTGGGTGACCGGGCACGACACACAATGAGCAGCAACGAGTGGAGTCAGTCTGCATCAGACCATCTGAACCTGACAGTACGATCACAACTGAAACTACAAGTTCATGGTCGCCATCGTTCCTCAGCTGATTTCCAAAATGGCTGCTGGATTGTGTTTTAGTTGGTGTACACAGAGTTAAAAAACGACACACTGCACATTCCCATCCATGCATCAGAGCTCAGTTAGCACAAGCACATGTACACAAACCCCCGACACACACACACACACACACACACACACACACACACACACACACACACAGACATACATTAGCAGGGTGTTAGCAGCACTCACCACTAGTTGGCGCAGCAGTAGTTAAGTGAATGCAATGAGGGAAGCAGACTGTGAAGAGAAGCACAGATTAGTGGACATCAGTCAAAACACAGCATCAGCGTTGGGTCAAAAACATCACATTATTTAAAGGCATCACATCTATCAGAGGGTCAATTAGTCGACGAGGCGATCAGTTAATAACAGCTGCTTAACGAGGGGCTGGTTAATTACACAAAAACAACACATTACAACGAGGCGAGCTCAAACTGTCACTTTCACAGTCCATTAATTATTAAGGCAGAACATCAGCAATCAGTCATTCAGCAATCACGTGATAACAAGATGAACATGGAGCGTCAGTCAGACGAGCACAAGATGAAGGTTGTTCCAAGGTCCAGGAATTAGACAGATCCCTCAGAAACATGTCAACATATAAACTTCTTTAGTCTTTAGTAAATATGTACAGACACTAAAAAACATAATGTGGAAGAGTGCGAACTGAACACGTCAGGTCTTATTTTGATTATTTTCTGTCTTGTGTGTGTGTGTGCGTGTGTGTGTGTGCGTGTGTGTGTGTGTGTGTGTGTGTGTGTGTGTGTGTGTGTGTGTGTGTACGCTTACAAGGAAACTTCATGCAGAATCATGCATTTTCCTGTAAACCACTGCAGATCTCTGAGGCATAGAAGCATGCGCCCGCACACACACACACACACACACACACACACACACACACACGCTCACACACACACACACACACACACACACACGCTCACACACACAGACACACACACACACACACACACACACACACACAGAGGCCTGTTCTCCAGTGGGTACAACGTTGGCAGGAATTCACTGAAACCGCTGTGGCTAACCTCCTGCGGCTACACACTCATTTACAGCTTTAAAGAAGAGGCACAGTACCACACTGTGGACACACACACACACACACACACACACACACACTGTACTCTTACACGTTTTTCGTGGTAAACACTTTAATACGGTGAGAAAATAGTTGATTATGTACTGTCATAAAAGTCTGTGGCTGTTTGTACCTGCACTTCTGTGTGTGTGTGTGTGTGTGTGTGCGTGCAGTGCAGTTTATGTGCTTACATAATGATAAATGTACTGATGAACAGTGAAAAACATTAGGGACTGTTCGCTACTTATGAGGGGGAAGGGGTGGTAAAAAAGGTGAAGACATATCAGATGATTTTTAAACACTTGGGAGGGAATTATGCTTTTTATTTTGGCTTAGATGAGGGGTGAAACAATTAAATTATTATTTATTGTTGAAGACAACATGCCTTCTCATCCTGTTTGTGCAGGTTTAGAAGGCATGTTTTCTTTAAAAATAACATCATTTATCAGCCAGAACCTGTTTTAACAGAAATTATTGTTGGATTTCTGACAGTTCTTTGACACATCATGTGTGACAGACAATTCTGTCAGAGAAAAAAACAAAACAAAACCAAATCTGAGTTGGAAATAGTGATATTTCATCAAAATCTCTCTATTCTACATCTCATCTAAAATTTGGCCAAACATGAACTGACCAGCAGGAACGACAAGAGTGAAAAACTGAGGCTTTTTTTCAACTCCAGGATTTCGTCTTCAACTTTTAACTTTAAAACATCAAAGGGTAAGTTTTAAAAATCTAATAACTCATTTATGGTGGAGGGAGGATCAAGGAAAACCAAAACAAACAAACAAACAAAAAGAACAAGTCACACCCCAGCCGGTCCCCCCTCCTCTGATAAGTAAAGAACAGTCCCTAAACAATTTTTTTAAAATGTTATTGCGCATGATTTGATTTAATTTCCCTTTCAGGTCATGAAGAAGTATGTGTGCATGTGTGTGTGTTTAACTAGCCAACTGGGTTTTTAGAGCAGAGCAGGAATCACTAAGACGTTTGGTCAGCAGCCAAACTGGTGGCTGGAGTCAATTAACTCAGCAGCCGCAGTCAAAACGCAGCAGAATTTGGTCGAAGTCTGGTTGTAATTTTCCACTCTGATAGCAAACACACTGAAACATTTACTGCTCTGAGGTCCTGCATGGTACAGTACTGTACAGTGTGTGTGTGTGTGTGTGTGTGTGTGTGTGTGTGTGTGATACATGATATTTCAGCTCCACAACAATTAGAAAATGAAAAAACAGTTAATCGACTGTTCCCTCCTCTAATGCAGGGCCTCGGAGATTTCCTGTGGTGATAATCAAATGAACCCTAAAACTCTCTGGTGCGACAGTTTGGGTCGTCCCCTGTTCTAATGTCAGACTGTGATCACTTCTTGTACTCACTGCAGCTGAGTGTGGTGTCGGTCTGGGCCATGGTGGACGGGATGCTCCAGTGGCTGTTGTCCCAGTCGATGACGTTCCCCACCGTGTCGCAGCTCAGTGCTGCGATCTGCTGCACCGTCATGGCGTAGTCCCACAGCCGGAGGTTGTAGATGTTCCCGTTGAAGCTGTGCTGCCCTGAACGCACACAGACACACAGACATCACATGTATCAGTCATTTCTTTCCTCAGGTTTCCTCAGGGTGTTTCAGAAATATTGCACATCCATGAGTTGGACTGTTTTTTTATTCCCATCTGGTGTTTCCCACAGTGCAGCTCTGGAAACATGTCTGTCAGTCAGACTGAAACATCTCAATAACTGAGCTGTGATGAAATGTGGCTCAGACTTGACAGATGGTCTTTCTTCTAACCAAAGAAAACTATCATGAAGATCAAAATCAACTTTACAAGAAGGACTAAAAAACAAAATTCAACTCAAACTGTGGAATATTCCTTTCTTTTCAGCTAACTTTCAATGTATGATTACTCCTCACTGTCGCTCTCTGACTGCTGCTGCAGCAATGTGAGCAGCAAGTTTAGGAAAGAGGAATAGGATTGGTTTGGGTAAGAACATCAGGGTAAGCCAAGTAAGACAGAGTAAAGGCCAAAACACACTGGTGGCGAATGGCGTGTGTCAAAAATTATATTATACAGACAATGGCCATAAAGATACTTCCTGGTAAGTCATAGCTCTGGAAATTGGTTCTTCAGGTGAGAAATCATGTATAATTTGGGGCTGCTGACACATGATAACAAACATGTTTTGTGAAGTCATATTGACCTTCGACCTACCCTTTGCTGGTAGCTAAGCTCTGGATACGTCACCCCGTGTATTGTTCTGATTGGTCGTAGTGTTATCCAATTGCATGCAGTGATATTTTCAAATGCATGCTTGGTGCTGCCCTTCGAGTTGGGCCATTTGCATTACTCATAGCCAGACCCTAAATCTTTCTAGATTTGGGTCTGGACTTCCAGGCTACCTTCGACCACCAAATCTAATCAGTTCATCGTTGAGTCCAAGTGGACGTTTGTGCCAGATTTTTAGAAATTCCTTCAGGGTGTTCTTAAAATATCAAGTTCATGAAAATGAGACAGACATACGTACAGACGGAGAGACGGACAATCCAAAAGCATAATGCCTGCAGTCATAACTATCACCAGCATGGAGGCGTAATCAAAATAAAAAACTCACCTCCTAACTGGAACCGTCCACCAGCAGGGACTGAGTGCCCCACAGAGGAGGAGCAGGTCTTGGCCCAGTAGTTCCCGCTGAAATAAACTGCCACTCGGCCATTTGACGAAGTCCAGAGGACACAGAACTGCTTCATGGTGGAGGTGAAGTCAGAGGAGGAGATGATGGAGTCGATCGAACACACCACCCCGTCAACGATCATCTTCATACCAGACTGATCGGAGCCCAGACTCAGAGCTATGTTGTTGCTGCTGTCGTAGTAGGTGAAGATCCACTCTTTCTGTTCAGGAAACAAAAGAACCGACTAAAAAACATGTTTTCAATGTTACGGACAAAAACTTTAAAACAAGTTTTCAGAGGCGTTAATGACCCTGTGGCTCCACCCACAGCTCTGTGTGTCTGTACCTGTTTCTGGCTGCTGCGCTCCACCTCAAAACACAGCGTCAGCTGACTGAGCGAAGGTATGGACACAGCGTTAGAGACCTCGGTGACATGGCTGTTGCCTCTGGATATGGTGACCTTCTGGTTCCTCAGAGCCACGGCAACTGGAGAGGAGAGATGGAGGAGGAGAAAGGTGGAGAGGAGGGGAAGGATGGAAGGCAAGAGGAGGAGGAGGAAAGAAAAGGATGAAGAAAGTACATGGAAGCAGTGACGTGAAGTGTGAGCAAAAAGAGTAAGACAAGGAAAAAGGAGGATGACGAATAAAAAAGAAAACAAGTACGTAAAAGTAAGAGGAAGACACAAGGGCAAAGAAATGACAAAAACAAGGAGGAAGTAATGACGCAACAGAGGAGAAGTGAAGAGAAGAGGGAGGAAAATAAAATCAGAAGGAGAAAGAATAAAAAATGAAAGTGGCAAAGTCATAGAAAGAAAAACAATAAAAGATGTGTTGATCAGAAAAAGAAAAATTAAAGTAAGGAGAGAAATGAAATGAGAAGGGACGGGCGATTAAGGCAAGAAAGAGGAAGTCAAACAGATGAAGGCGTTAAAATTCATAACAAGACAGAAATGAACACAAGTGACTGAAAATCTTTCATCCATCTTTGTTTCAGTTAATCGTCTTATTTCAAATTAGATTTTAACGACAGCAGATTATGACGAGAGAGAAACTTCATCATCTGAACAAACATTTCAGCTGGATTAAAGTTGAATTGATGAAATTTTGAAATACACAAACAAAAATATCCACCACATGACAAGTGTTTATATTATTCTGCACGTCTGATCAGAGGTGTTGTTGGACTCGAGTCACATGACCTGGACTCCATTCACAAATTTGATGACTTTAGACCCAACTTGACAAAATCCAAAAAGACTTGCAACTCAACTCGGACTTTAACACCATTGACTCATGACTTCACTTGGACTCAGCCTTCTGACTAGAGAATGCTTGATATCTTCCCCTGAGGTCCAAACACTAAAAAGTATGATATTAAAAGTGCCACAAAGCAATTCATTTTCCTTCATTCCCTGAATCAACTGACATTCATGCTGTTCATTCGCAGCAAGTCAACACTTCATACCACACCAACCTGACCTCCTCACATCTCCTCAGAGATTAGCTTCTTAGCGTAGTCTACAAAAACTACACACAGATCAACAAAAGAATAAAAACATAAATAAAAAATAAAAATTGCAGTATGCAAAATGTGCAGATCAGAAATTAGCAGCTCGTTCTCATTCAGGAGTCGTCAAATACTCCCGCTTTGTCAGTGATTTCGGTGTCAGACACCAACGCCAAAAGCCATCTTTCGCTGTGTTATTCACATTGGCATGATACGTGGCCGGTTGCTGTTATTGTTTAACGGCACCTGGCAGTGTCAGGGGGAAACGGCGGGACGACAACAAAAGTTAGAGCGGCAGAAGTACGAGTAGGGAGGGTGGGATTAGTGGTGGATGGGTTCAACAACTACCGACTTTCACCCTAGAGGCCGGTGGTCACTTCCTGTAAGACTGTTTTTTTTTTTTTTTTTTTTAATGAGCCTAACCATGTGCATGTGTTAAAGGAAAAAAATATCGCTGGTGTACCGACGTAGTGCTTTTATTTTGAAAGAGACTGTATGCAAACTGTACATTTCCTGTGAAAACAGAAGTGTATTTTGAAAACAGACAATGCATGTAACAGGCTGAAGTTGACACGGTGTCCCAGAATGTCAACAGCTAACACACCCAGGGTACCTTGGACGTTATATGTGGACGTGGAAAGTCGATGACCAAACGAAGACATGTGACGAGGTCGGAGTGTGTTGGCTATTCACTTCCTGTATGAAGGTAGAGCCAAACCAGGATATTTTTTTAATGAACTAAACCTAGTGCTTTTGTTAATGTCTGGCGTTGGTTGTGGCATCCTGGAATGTCAACAGCAGATGCATCAGACTACTTAGCGCAGAATAATCGGACGTTCAAGTCCACTGACAAAGCAGCGATGTGTGACGACTTGGAATGAGAACGTGTTGAAACTAGAGACGAAGACACAACTTACAACTTCATTCATCATTTGAAGTTGCACAATGAACGGTAAGTTGTGACTAATATTAACATTGTTAGCTTTGCTAATGCTTTGCTAATGTTAGCTTAACAGCTAAGCAAATTTTTAAAAACTTGATTTGGCAGATACTGCAGATACAAATTTCAAAAAGCATTCATTAGCATTTTAAATGTAATATTAATACTCTGTTGTTAATAGTGACATGCGACTTACTTGCGTATTGCAAAACAATGACTTGGTCCGACCTCTGCTTCTGGATATTCATACATGAGTTCTGATGAACAACAAAGTTTGTTTGTCACAAAGTTTTTCCAGCATCACGACTGACTGGAGCTGCTGGCCGAGAGCAAAACACTGACAGCCAGTGTGCAATGGAAAAACACCACACACACACACACACACACACACACACACACACAAATACATACAGATGCACCAAACACTGCTGTCAGTGTCCACCTCCTCCTCTGGAGGGGCGATACCTCAGACTGTGTGACGGTGATCCGCTCACTGTGGTTTCAAACTTTAAATTAAAGCTGCATTAAGAGCTACAAACCAACAGGCTGTGAACACACACCTCTGACTTTCAACACAACAATACGCCTTCTTCCATCCTGTGAAGGGCTCGTTGCATGGGTGGAATGTGGTTTGAATAGAAAATCTAAAATTCAAGTCCTCTTCAGAAACAATCTGGGGCACACTGACGGGCCCGTGCAAAATTAAAATTAAAATCAGCCATTGCCATTAGTTCTTTTATTCTGAAATAAGAGCATGGTGTTAGTCAAGATAACTGAGATGAACAAACCAACACTTAGGATCAAGTTAAGCCTGAATGTTAGCCTGGATTAGTGCAGCTACATCTGCAGATCAGGACTCTGGTGTCAGCCTGAACCTACCGTGTCTGAAGCTAACACTGAACCCCTTCCTCTGCACGCTGAAGTCGGAGGTAAAGGACAGCTCCATCACGTTCCCCGTTGAGTTCAGTGTCAGCCCGCTGGCCGTCGGACCGCAGAACTTAACGTCTGTGTTTCCTGTGTTCACCACCACCCTGTCGTAGATGCAGCCCGGCGCCTCCTCCAGGTCAAAGTCAAGGAAGGAGAGCTGGATGATGAAGCCGGTGGGGGCCTGCATGGTCCACCTGCAGGCCTGTGAGTTGGGGTATTTCTGTGGGTAGCAGGGCGACGTGAATTCCCCCTGGGCCTCCGTCAGCACCAGGTTACAGAGAGTGGAGCTGCAGCCCAGCGCTGGAGGTGATGGCAGGACGATACATTCATGAACTTTCAAAAAGACACAACCTCCACTGAAGCTGTTAGGGTAATATCACTCAGAGGACAAGAGGCTAGTAGACAAGGACACGAGGGGACAGGACAAAAGAGGACAAGAGGATAGGACCCGTAAAAAGGTTGGACACAAGACCAGAGGTAGAGGAGGCAAACACCTACTGCTGTTAGAGGCAGGTGGGGAGGATTCAAGGACAAACACAGTCGATTCGGCTGTAAAAGGATTCCTTGTTGACTATCAAAAGAGTCAAGGACAAAGAGGACGAAGACAAAAGTTTTCAAGAAGGTTACGAGAACCTTTAGGATTCAGGAGACAAAACCAAGACTTTTTTTTTAAGGGACAAGATCAGGGGACACAAGAAGTGTAGTTACGAGAGTTCACTCCAGGAATCAGGAGAAAACAAAGACAAGACGGAGACAAGTCGTGCGGTTAGCCAAAGGTTCAGCATCCTAGACAGAGGAATCAATCATTCAATCAATCAACTGACAGCAGATTGATTAGTTCAGACAGAAGTGGACTGAAACTGTCCACTTCCACCAAGTCACCAGATTCCCCCGTCACCACACCCAGTTCCCACAGGTTTGATAAAACACCATGCACATGCAGAATAATCTCGTCAGTAGATTTGGAAAAAGTCACCATTTTCAGGAAAGACTGAGCAGTCACATCCTGTTTATAAAACTGAGAAGACAGATAGACATGTCAACCTTGAGAATCACTTCACAGCAGATTTCAGTCCTCGGTGGAGAACCTTTTGTCCTCTGTAATTTAACTGCCTCACAGTTTGTGGGGACAAGTGTAAAGAAATATCCAGACTCATATGTAGCTGTGACAACTATTGCAACATGGATGTTGCCTCAAAGAAGCTACCAAACCCGACAGCACAGAAGATCTATACCAGTGATTCCCAACTGGCCTTTGACCTTTTGACCTTTTGATCTGACCACAGTGGCACAAACGTTCACCTAATTTAAGGGAACATTTGTGCCGCATTTGGAGAAATTCCCTCGAGGTGTTCTTCAGATATGGCATTTGCAAGAATGGAACAGATGGACGTATGAGCAGATTAGCACGTGGTGGGTGAGCACTGATTTTTGCTGCTTTATTCAGTGTTTTTACCAGTTTGAATCACTGCATCTGTTTGTTTTGGAGAGGAAGAGACCTCTGTGGATAATTCAGCTCCTGAACAATGAACTCTGAAGGAATTCTTACCAGGAGAAATTTCAGCTGGTTGTAATCTTTAATCTGTAATCCTCACCGATAGACACCACTAAATCTGACACACTGGATATTTATAAGGTTTTAAACAGCGACACAGTCTCATCTCAGTTGTCACAGCTACATATGAGTCTGGACAGACATGGACGTAAACTGTAACAAGGGTTGCAGGGGTATGAGATTTTCACGCTCCAAAGTCAGTCACTCGGCTTCAAAACAGCACTATCAGTGATCAAACAACACTCAGCCAACTTCAAACATTGTACTTTATTGAAATCAAGTGTGATTATGATAGCTGATGTTTATGACAGAAACACCATAAAATATCACCAAATAAAGCCATATGAAACGTGAAAGTTATGATCCCACTTTCTAGACGGTATATCTCAGCCAAACATAGTGGTAGGAGTGAGACTCTTACCTTTTATAAAAGAGCTCACTAACAGCTCCACATAAGATCACGAGTAATCCTTTAACTTTTCCCGTCGAAAAACGGCATGACATGACTTGTCACCACTCACTGCGATTTTGGACTTTGTGTGTTTAGGCTGCTCTGGTGCGAAATACATAATAAATAAAAGAAAAAATGTTATTTTCGAAAAGTCAAGAGCTTCCTGAATCCGGCAATACCAAACATCACATGGTTTGATGACGCAGTGACGTCCTGGCGGAGTTAGAGAGGTTAAATAATCCTATAATAATAAAATGATAAAATATGGAGCTCTGTGACATATCAGTACGAAAGATTTTTGCACTGCAAACAATGTGAGCAGAGTGGTGAAAATTTCTGCTCCTCGCTCATGAAACCTTTTTAACACGGCCTGCACAGTTAAATTGTAAAGTACTCTGTAAACTCCTCTGTCGAGCTCACAGCGAGAGTTTGACAGAAAACAGTGTGTGTGTGTGTGTGTGTGTGTGTGCATTACACTGATGCATTCTGGGTGTGGCCTGATTCAAACCCATGATATGAGCGGTACCAGAGCGAAATTAAAGCGGGAGATGAAGCGATGCTCTCAGTTTTTAAAATATCCACTCTTGTGCTCGCTGTGCGCTCATCGGCCCTGCCTGCAGACCACAGAGTGTGTAGAGGAGGTACAGACTGTACCGTCCATCAAGACAGACAGGACGCTCTGTACCTCAGCCTGCATGTATGGGCTCATATTGTCCCTTTACGTGTGTTTTTCTCTTCAGACCCTCACACTCAGTTTTCAGCCTCAGAGTTAGCATGGTGTCATGTTTAGGTTCCTCTGACTGACAGTTTTTGGTTAACGTCAGGTCAGAGAAACAGAAAAGCACACAGAGCCTCGTCCACATTAAATCTGTCTCTACAAACAAACAGAAAACAGTAAAATGTTGGTTTGTCAGAGAAACTAAGTGACTGCCGCTGATCCAGTTGGATTGTTTATGAGTTTTCACCCGAAACATAAAACGTGTTCATCATATTCAATAACAGCTGGAAAGACGAGCCGTCCCTCACGAAAAATAATAACAGACAAGAGCTGAAATGGAAAGTGGAAAGAATGGTTCGTCTCTCTCCCGCTCAGGGTAACAATGGCCTCCGTTGATCTCAGGCTCGGCCTCCACCGCAGCCAAAACCACAGCCAACGCACTGGAAACGTCACAAGCACCAGTATGTGTGTGTGTGTGTGTGTGTGTTAACGCTTTTCTGTGTGTGTTTTAACCCTTCCTTTTCCTTTAAAAAGCTGATTGTGGTCACATTCTGCACAAACACTTAAGTCGTGGGAATTTTTCAAGGAAACTGTTGAAGTCGTTCGTGCACTTTCCCCCACATGTCACCAACACTTCAGCTCCACTCTGAAACCCTCAAGTCACTGACGTTACTCCTCAGCAGCTATTGTCCCCTAAGAGACTGTGAGTATGTTCATTTCTGGATGTTTTCTCTTTCTAGAAACATTTCGGAATTCAGTTGAGCTGCTTGGAACAAAAACGAACAACAGACAGAACGGGAATCACAGCTACGGCGTTGTATGACTCCGCCCACCAGCCCAGTGTCTCTGACAGTCTCCATCCATGTCAGTGAAAACATGGATGCTTCACACACAGAAGATCTATACAATCAGCACAGGTTCAAGATTAGAGTCACCAATTCAGCATCTGACCAAATGTTTCCTCTTCTGTTCCTGAGATATGATGTTAAAACATGATGATGTCACAGTCAAGCTGACCTTTGACCTTTTGGATATGAGCTGTCATCACGTCATTATTTGTGTGAAGTTTGAACAACAGCAACATTTATGTTACAAAATTCAGCTTTATTATAACTCACAAGGTTCACCAACAAAACAAAGCCTCAGAAAAACAACATGCTAACGTTTTTAGCACAAGCCTATGGCATTTTACATTGTATAAATTAGCAGTGAAGAAGCTAGTGGGGTTTCCTCTATTTATATAGCAACATTTAACACTATCACTATCACATGTACAAAGGCTACATCCTTTGATTCCTACCTGCAGCCACTTGCTGTGTGCTGCTAATAAAGGCACTAAAAGCCATAATTATAATATTAAAAAAATAATAATTTAAACAAAATTTCGCTCCATTACAGCCCAAAAGGTTCACCGACAAAACAACTGTCTTATACTAAAAACATTTTCCCCACAAATACAACATGCTAACGTTATTAGCATAAGCCTGTGGCGTTTTACGTTGCATAAATTAGCCTAGTAGAAAGCAGAATTTTTCTCTTCTCATTCAAAGCCTGAAAGCTTGAAAGCCTTAAATCATACACAGGAATTGAAATGCTTTTTGTGGAGGCTTCATTGCCTTTACAGTTTATGGTTTCTTATCTGTGAAATATGAGTCATTAAAAACTTTGTGTCCACTGAGGCAAAAAAATGTTGTTTTTTTTTTAGCTTACAAAAATAAGCAGGAGGTCTGCATTGACATGACCTGTAGTAACATTTCTGGGCCAAGGTGTAGGGTTCACATCTGTGCCGTCAGTTTGATGCAGAACTCCACAGTCTCACTTTTGATTGATCCAATCTGATCACTGAATTGATCAAGTCCCTTAACAATTACATCACATCTACTTGCCAAAACCTTAGGTCATAAAAAAAGCACAGCATTTTTAATTCAAAAAACAAAAGTCTGAAATTTTTACTTCATCTCGTGACTCCTTAAACTGATCCTCATCATCGCCTCATCGTATCGCAGCTCTGACACTCTGCATATTTATTTATTGGAACGTGCTGAGTGTTCAGATAAAGAGCTGCAGGACTGATGTGAGCTTCAACATGTGTTTTCTGTGTGCCCCTCTCCTCCCTGCTCCTCCCTGCTCCTCCCTGTCGCCGCTGTCACACTGTGTGAAGCTCCAGTCAAAGTGATGTCGACGCTGCTGCGATTATCAAAAAACAACTGACGGCTGTGCTTCACCGAGCTCGGACACACAAACATGAGGCTTCCTGCGCCCAGAACTACACACAAATACACAAACTGTACATATACATCATTCAAGGCAAACCCATTTCCTCTGTGTGTGTGTGTGTGTGTGTGTGTGAGAGAGAGAGAGACTGAACCCTCTGCAGCCATTAAAGTTGTTCAGCATGAAATTTCAGGAACATTTGGATGCAACATCAAAAAGCAACAAAGTCCTTTTTCCCACTAATGGAAAAACTAGAAGCAGCCGCACAGCTCACACACACACACACACACACACACACACACACACACACACACACACACACACACACAAAGCTACTTACTCTACAGGCTGAATGAAATCAGTGGATCAGGAGAGATGTAGAAGTCTACACTCCCCAAGAGAGACGGGGGAACACACTGTGTCCCAGTGTGTGTGTGTGTGTGTGTGTGTGTGTGTGTGTGTGTGTTGGACACCACACAATTCAAACCCTCAAAAAGCCTAAAAGCTGCCTCTCAAGTTTCTGGCAGCACAACCTCACGTTTCTCTTCATCCTGTCGGCTCTGACGCTGTGAACCTTCGACCGGTCGGATCAGCAGAACCAAACAGAACAGACGGTCAGATCATCGGCAGGAAACACGGAGGACAGTCGGTTCGATGGTCCTCAACTCACAATGTTTGTCTGTACATTAACTGTTACTTAAAGGAGTAGTCCAACAATTGAGCATTTGAACTTAGCAATAAAAGCAAAGCAGCAGAACCAGATATATCCTTTTTTTATTCCAAATATTCTTGTCAAAACCTGACGCCTAAATCACCCACAATGCAACTCAACCTCAGGCAGTTGTGTGGCAGATTGCGATGAGTTATGCTATGAGCTTCGCACCGCCGACTAGTGTTTTGGAAGTGTGACTGCAGAGTGACACAGACACACCACCGCACAAGTATAAATGCTCAAATTGGCGTAGGCCCCATGCGTAGGCTCTGCATAGAGCTGATGCACAAGTATAATTCCTCCTTTGGACTCCTGAGTTTTGTTCCCTCTGGCCCTGATGCACATTTTAAATTTTGGTTCCTCCTTTTCAACCCTTAATGTATTATGTATGAGTTTGAGTGTCGCTTATCAAAGACAGATCTGAACCTGAATCAGTGTGAGGACTGAAACCTGCGCTAAAGAATTATGATTTGCTCCTAAAAACAAAGAGTCCAGTCAAAGTCTGGACTCAACCAGCCTTAGTGCTGACTGTGCAACCGATAAAACAAGACCGGAGTTGTTTGGATCCTGAGGTCTGCCTGTATGTGTTCTGGGTAAACTAAACATCCTTTACTGTATCTTGTTCCCAACACCTCCTGCAGTGGAGGAAGCACCGCTGCTGCTGCTGCTGCTGCTGCTGGCACACTAGGAACCATTGTGAACCATCTGTCCTGCATTAACTACCACAGCTCCCCAACTCCACACATCATCTGTCCTCCAGGAGCCTCTGAACGACTGTTTCTTCAACATTATACAGTAAAAGCAAATCTGTTAAATCGTTCAGATAAGCCCCTTTTCCACCAACTTTTTCGGGAACTTTTATGACCAGGAATTTGTTTACCTGGGTAAAATAAAGAGATGTGGACTTGAGTCACAAATTTAAAATTAGACTCGACTTGACGAAATCAAAAGACTGGCAACTCAGCTGAAGTCGTGACTTTACTGGACTTGAGCCCTTTGAATTTAAAGTACTTCACACACAAAGAGCTCAAAGATTAAACTGTATGTGATTTAAAACAGGAGCCACAAATCAGCTTATTTCCTGAATCTACAAACATTAATGTTCTTAACCCACACACGAGAAATGTGTGGGTCAGAAATAACAGACTGAGATGCAACAACTTCAAATAATTTTTAATCTAATTACAAAATTTAACTAGAATTACCGCCCCACTGTTGTATGACTCCGCCCACCAGTCCAGTGTCTCTGACAGTCTCCATCCATGTCAGTGAATACATGGATCCGTCACACACAGAAGATCTATACAATCAGCTTGGCTATCGCTGGCACAGAAGCATTTATGATTCATGTTGATTTAATACAATAATCTGTTGTTAAAATGGAGGCGCAAATTGTGACTTCTTCATAAACTCAAAGTTTATGACTTGTGACTTACGAAACACTGACTTGTTCCCACTTCTGGCTGTTTGTACAGAGTCTGTCAGTCGTCCTTATCTCTCTCTGTTCTGACATTTCTCTGCAGCTGATAACAGCTGACAGCTCAGGTGTGTGTGTGTGTGTGTGTGTGTGTGTGTGTGTGTGTATGTTTGTGTGTGTGAGACAGCAAAGAGGGAAGTGCACTGATGTAAATATGAGTGGTGAGTTGATAACAGACTGTGGGAAACAACAGAGAAACATCACAGTGATCAACTGAGATCAGAAACGCCATGATGACGGACAGAAGGACTGATGGAGAGACTGACGTCTGAAACTAGTCAAACTTTACCGAAACTTTACAGACTGATTTACATATTTGTTAAACTTTTTTACTCATTGATCTTCCTCTCTCCTCTCCTCTCCTCTCCTCTCCTCTCCTCTCCTCTCTCCCTCATGTGTCTCTATTAGAGGTGAGTTCAGCGGAGCCATCAGCTGGTGTTATTTCAGCGGTGGCAGGCTGATGCTCCTCTCAGGCCATACGTCACCTTCAGTGCTGCTCAGTATAAAACTTTACAGCTTCCTCTTCACTCACTGATGAATAGATGCTGTTGGACTGTTAACTAACGACGGCAGAGAGACGTTACCACAGAGAGAGGAGTCATTAATACAGAGTGTGTAATGAGTGGAGGATTACTGTTGGCACTGACACACACATTTACATTTAGATGGGTGGATGGTTTTGGCAGTGCGCGGGCGGCCGCTTGTCACAGAGTCAATAGGAGACGTTTCATTTGAGATGTTAATACTCCACGGCCCTGACAGCATTGTGCTCGCCGCTCCCTCGGCTTTAAACCTCCGCTCATCGGTGTTAATTGGATTGCAGTAAAAATCAAAGCTGAGTCAAATTGAATGAAATTAAATTTATTTACAGAATAAATTGCGACGGAGCCACAAATCATCAGCCGACTCT
Organism: Epinephelus cyanopodus; assembly: GCA_026686955.1. Taxonomy (NCBI): domain Eukaryota; kingdom Metazoa; phylum Chordata; class Actinopteri; order Perciformes; family Serranidae; genus Epinephelus; species Epinephelus cyanopodus. Next base: position 9,770,363 of record CM048925.1, on the reverse strand, counting down.
GCTGATGAAATAAAAATTAATGCAGATAATTTGTTAGTTAAAGTATATTTATACATGCAGAGACGTGTTCTGGGTCATCATGAGGGGGAAATTATAAATATATAGAAGGAAGATGAGGAGGAAGAAAATAGGATGGTGAACGAGAGAACAAGAGAGGAACGTGGAGGAAAAGAAAGAAAAGACTGACACGATAGGTCGATAAATGATGAAAAGAAACACTATTTGATGTTTTAAATATTTTTTTGTTTTAAAAGATGATGCAGAGTAAAATCAGGCACAGCGTTGCCAGGTGTACGATAATTATCCTATTTGTACGATAAGTTGGCCCTCTGTACGATCAATAATCCCAAAAAAGGTCAAATGTACGATAATTTGACCATTTCATGAATGTGTGGTTGTAATCAGTATGCTGGAGGTTTTTTGTGAGCCCCGAAGGCATCTGTTCCCATGTGACATGTTTCCAGCCAATCGCACTTTGCTTAGCGTGACGTACGGACGACGTTTGTCTCTGAACAATGAGCACGATTGGCTGAATGGTCAGCTGTACCCGCCCCACGAAACGCTAGGACCCACCAGGAAGTCGAGCGAAAATGAGATTCAAAACAGAAGAAGAAGAAGAGGAAAACCAGAAGCAAGGAAAATGGAAAGAAAGTACACCAAAAAGGTAAACACTAGAGTGACTATTTTTGCCTATAGGGCATCAGTAGGATTGTTATTTTGGTTATGACGGATGTACGATAATTTCGAGTCTCTGGTACGATAATGCTACTTTTCCCACGTGGCAACGCAGATCAGGCAGTTCTCTCACTTCACATTACTTCAGTATCTTTCATACTGTGGACCAAATATTACACATTCATACTTTTTTCTCCTCGACACTGTTCGGCTCCATCACAAAAATCATTCTTCTGACTTTCAACTGAAAATAAACTGATGATTGAAACAAACATAAAAGGAAAATCTGCGATTGTAATCCAGTTCACTTCTGTCAGATGTCAAATATCAGCTCTGTGTGCGATTACACAGTATAACTGTAAACACTAAGTCGCTACTCTCCTTGTTCCACGTAGTTGCCCATGAGGAACGGAGCAATACCAGGCTAATAATGAAATGTAAATAACACCAGATATACATTATCGGAGCTTCTGGAGGAGCACTGACACGACTGTGTATTTGTTTGGATGTTCAGGGTGTAACACTTATTTTCTGCATAAATCAGTAACCTGCAGTTTTAAATGTCTTCCTCAAACAGCAGATCCAGGAGGATACCGAGGTAGACGTGACGGTCCACTGACAAACAGGCACCAGGTGACAAATTGTGGATGAGATTGTTCCGGTTAACCACAAGGAAATGTAAACCATACAAATGTAAATTTCTGTGGTTTGTACAAATGTTCAATGCCAACATTTACTCTGGTGACTGGTAACATCGACAGTATCAGGGTGACGTCTGAGTCATTTGTGCTTCAATAAAACTGCCACCAAACAAATGACCCGACGAACACTTTTAGACTTTCAGTGTGTGTGTGTGTGTTTTCTTAGCATGTGTGTGGACGGCTGTGTTGTATAAAAAGAGAGATGACATCAGGCTGCTGGGATGGCCCGCTGCTTTATAAGCTTCTGTGTGTGTGTGTGTGTGTGTGTGTGTGTGTGTGTGTGTGTGTGTGTATGTCACACATTCATTCGCTGACACCTAAAGAAAATCCTTTGACACCACCAGCTCCATACAAACAACATGTCGCTTTAATTATCAGCTTTCATTTAATGTGTGAAACACGTCAACAAGTTCAGAGGCCGAGGCTAATGACCAGCACTGACTCTGTGTGTGTGTGTGTGTGTGTGTGTGTGTGTGTCTGTGTGTGTGTGTTTCAACACAGGCTGCTTTGTCTCATTATATTTTATTAAGGGAGAAATTTTTTAATTATCAAATGAATATTTCAAGGTTTCATTTTGAATCACTTCTTCATTTAAACATTTTCACTGGAGTCACTGAAGGTTTGATTTGTTCACAAATCACATTTACACCAGTTTTTTTTTTTTAAACTTGTGTTTAAAACAAGGTCAACAGAGAAACGAATGAATGAACACATATCTCTTCTTAATAACCACTCTGCTCATTGTGACTGTGTTTCTGTTCGGGAGCTGTTTAACCACAAGCTGTTGGCCCAGTGCAGCCTGCTCAACAACAGGATGATTGAATATAATAAATCATTTTAACTGGTTAATCGTTGAGTTTACGAACTGTCAAAAGTAATTATGATGATGACTTTAAATTGTTTCATTGCTCTGTCCGAACCTAATCCACTTAGTCGTATAAATCAGGGTAATAATCCTGTTTGAGACGTTTTAACCAGCACATATTTACAGACATCATTCACCTCTGTCAAATGAATGACTGACTCAGCCCCATTCCTGCATGTGGACTGAAACACAGGACGCCATTAAAGGAATACTTCATCCACAAAGTGAACATTTGTTTATCAGTCACTCAGAACCTGTTACCTTGAATACATGAGGAAAAAAATGTTTTTCTCTTATGCCTCCACCATGACTGAAGAATCCAGGGGGACACGGCATGTGCGTATCGGCAATGGCCCCATATTTATCTATGGTAACTGATAAACAGTAACAATAGCATTTGTTAGCTAACAGAAGAAGATAAACTGTTGAAATAGCTACAAGTAACTGACAAATGGAAATAGCATTAGTTAGCTTCAAGTGACGAAAATGATTAAAATAGTTAACTTATGTAACTGATAGGTGGTTAAAATCACATTGTTAGGTAAAAGTGATAAATAAACGGTTGAAACAACTAACTGACTAACTGTTGAGACATCATTGGTTAGCTTAATGGTTGAAACAGTTAGTTAAAAGTGACAAATATGCAGTTAAAATAGCATTAGTTGTCTTAAAGTAATGGATAATGGTTGAAATAGTTAGCTAAATGTGACTGATCAACTGTTTAGTTAGGTAAAAGTATTTGACAAAGGGTTAGAATAGCATTAGTTAGCTAAAAGAAAAGATTAAACATTTAAATAGTTAGATAAAGTAACTGATAAGCAGTTGAAATAATATAAGTTAGCTAAAAGTGATAAATCAACAGTTGAAATAGTTAACTAAAGTAACTGATGAGCAGTTAAAATAGCATTAGTTTGCTAACTAATTATTAAATGTCGAAGGCAGTTACCTGAAAGTAACTGACAAATAATTCAAATAGCAATAGTTAGCTAAACGCAACTGAAAAGCAGTTAAAATAGCCTACGTTATCTAAAATGGATAAATAAACAGCTGAAACCGTTAACTATAGTAACTGATAAACAGTTGAAATAGCATTAGTGAACTAAAAGTAATGGATAGTGGTCGAAAAGGTTAGTTAAACATAACATAAACATTTTAGTTAAATAACTGACAAATGGTTGAAATAGCACTCGTAAGCTAAAAGCAAAGAATACACTGTTGAAATAGTTAACTAAAAGTAACTGACAAATTATTAAAATGGCATTGGTTAGATAGAAGTGATAAATCAACGGTATAAATAGTTAGCTAAAGGAACGGTAAGCAGCTGAAATAGCATTAGTTAGCTCAAAGTAATGAACAGACATTGAAACAACTAAAAGTTACTGAGTTGAAACATCTGACTGTTTGCACAGTAGTAATCTTTCTGAAATGCTTCTTATAAGAATCAAATTGCATATTCCTTTATGTCACAATAAGATGTCCAAGTTTTATTACTTACAAAGATAAATTTACATGTTTGGGCTTCTTCCCCCGCACCGGTGGCAGCCATGTTGTTTACATTTAGACTACTGCAGTTCGCAAGGCATTCTGGTAATTTTTACTCTATCTCTCCATTTTTAGTCTGCGTCTAAAAACCATTTTTAAGGTTAGGCTCGGTGACCACTACCCTAGAAACAGGACACCGTACGCTACGCAGCAGCACTCAGCTCAGAGTGGCAGGGCCGAGGGGGGACTGAGGTTGGCCTCAGTGTGTCGCCCACTTTGTGCAGCTCTGTTCAGCGGGACAGCTGAACGAGAGCAGAGAGTGATGAGAGTTGAGGATGAGCCAGCTGCTGCTGCTGCGGCTGAAACGCTGATGAAATGAAGTCTGTTTCCCACACAGAACAGTGAAAGCAGCCCCGACAAGAACCCGACATGTGGGTACAGTTTCTCTGTCAGAGGCAGGACTACTGTTCGTTTACCTCATCTGACAGAGACGGGACACACAGGGCCTTTGTTTCCCCGCTGAAGAGGGAGACAGGAGGCCGGCTGTGCTGCAGCGTGGCTGCTTTAAAAGAAGCAGCAATCATTAAAAAATTAGTCGAGCGTTAGGGGGTGTAGAGAAGTGAAGATTTTATCCCCTCAAAGTAGATTTGGAAGCAGCTTGTGTCTCTGAAGCCTGAAATTTACTTGTTGAAGTAAATAAATTCATCTATGTCGTTGAAATTTACTTGGAAGAATTCATTAATGATCCACTTCTTTTGTTTTCAATGTTGTCTTTACACAGATGCAGTAAAATAATAATATAATTTTCCATGTCTGCAGTAAGACAGAAAAAGAAAGATAAAAGTGTCCTTCCTGTGATTGATCATCTTCAGTGTTTTAATGCAGCTGAATTCAACATAAAATTGTTCTGATTTACATATTTTTGTGTCTCTGGTGTCCATAAACAGGACTCCTCGACACTGCGCTGACCTGCAGACGTCAGCGAGCTGCTGAGCTGCAGGATTTATGCTGCAAACCCAAAGACGTCGGCAAAACAGCTCTGAACTACATTATAAATGTGGCTGCTGAAACGTTTCCAGTGGACATGAATCTATGACCGAGCCAGAGCGCAGCAGGGACACGGCATGCCGTCGGCATGTACGTTATACTTTGGATTTACACAACTTTAACTCTTGCTAAAGGTTAGGGAACTATTAGGAAATGTTAACTGCCAGTCTGTGAAGTCACAAGAACTTCGGTCTCCTGCAAGAACGCCAGACACGCTGAACATCCGTCCCACCTTGACCTCTGCAGCCATTTACGTTCAGAACCAACGTCAGTATTGGACCTGGATCACAGAGTGCAGAGTGCTGGCTGGAGGGAGATCGCCAAGGGGCTGACAGGTTTTGGTAAATGACCATCGCTAATAACAAGCTACTTCCTGTTGGCTACGCTGTCTGTCTTTTCCAGTAAATAACACAATATAAAACGTGTGTTTTCTGTTCAACAAGTACAAACAAGTCCTCACACATGTGGTTACGTCTTCAGTCTGATCTCGAGTGCACAGCTGACATTTTGTGGCGTGTTTACATGACGGAACAGAAGTGCGTATTTAATGGACTCAGTGAGGACAGAGAGTTCCGATGTCACAATAGTAGATCGCTCCTTTGCTGTAAGAACACGGTGTCATTATGTCCCAGTCGAGAGCAGCTGCTGAGTCAAGTGCGACTAGATCTAGTGGTTAAATGTTGGTCTCTGGCTTCATGTCAGCCCCAGTTAAAGTGACATGAACTGAGGGCACCTCAGTGAAAGTCTGTGTTTATTTGACCCATCCAACCCCCTAATCCCTCCCTGGCGCCCTACGAGGACTTTCATGCTCTTCATACATGTCAGTTGCTGTCAGCGTCAAGTATTGCAATGGATGACTTTATGGAATTAGTTAAAACCCACTTGGCCTCATACTCGTGCCAAAGAGTGCCTTAGGCGTCAGTATCACACACTGAGGGGTGTGTCAAAGCGTTGGTATTTGTCCACCTGGGAATGGGAACAGGCTGAATTATCCTGTGGGGCATTAAAGGCTCTGAACTGTCTGTGTTTGATGTCTGAGTCTTACGTTTATGTTCATGGAAGTTACCAATTCCTGACTTGTGCTGTTCACATCAACAACCAAGTTTTAAGAAAGCTCTGATATATCAAGTCATACAACTGTCTTCAGTTTTACAATGTCTCTACCATCGTCTCTATCAGCCCCCCATATGACGTGAACCAACCCCTCGCCAGCAGCATGCAGGATTACTGAAGGCTGCAGCTCTCCTGTGACCCTGAACGGGATCAGTAGGAATAAAGAACAGCTGCATGGATGCTTTCGTTATCTCTGCTTCACAATCATACACACAGTATGTTTCCAGTCACATTGAGGAGGAGCTGCAGTTCCAGCTGGACGAGGACATTTAACTGGACAACTGTCCTTGTCCCAGAAGACAAGCACGGCCCTTTCAGCTTGTTAGTATCGCACCTTTTTCCTGTTGACCTATTACGTCACAGACCAAACAATGGACAAACAAGTTAGCTACGGTTAGCTAGCAGCTAACTGCTACCATGGTGGAAAACTTTACAGCTCTGTACATTTGGTCCGTCCAGAAAGTCACAGCTCTGGATGTAGATTTCTCCACGTTGTTACCGGCTCTTCTTCTGTTACACATTTAATGCTAGTGGACTAAAGTGTGGAGCATGCTCAGAGCGCCTCGGCCAGTTTGGGTCTGATTGACTGACAGTGACTGCCAAAGTTCCCGCTGATCTAAAGCCAGCGAAATATTTAGTCCAAACAAGTTATGACATCCATAGAGATCCAAAAATTCATATATAAATTTTACATTCATATTTCTCTACATATAATCCATAATTTCTCCTTATTTGCATGTAAACAAACTGACCGGCTTATATGTAAATGCAGGTGAGCTCCTGACCTTTACATTGACACCTTTACATTGAGCCAATAGCTGTGTATCTTTAGATGGACCAAATGTACAGAGCTGTAAAGTTGTCCACCATGGTAGCAGTTAGCTGCTAGCTAACCGTAGCTAACTTGTTTGTCCATTGTTTGGTCTGTGACGTAATAGGTCAACTGGAAAAAGGTCCAATACTAACAAGCTGAAAGGAGGCATATCTCCAGCTATGAGTAAACCACTTAAACAGCAACTAGTAAAGCCGTTATTTTACATATCGTTATAATAAAAAATCCTCTTGGGGGGCCTGCGCACAGACCATCAGATTTCTAATTAACAAAGGTTAAAGAAAAGTTGCACACGGTTGAAATCTTTCCAAAACCGCAGAGAACAACCCAAACACAATTTAACAAGCTCAGAATAATCAGAGCGCCATTTATTTCCTTTAAGTTCTGACCTTTTGACTTGCATATTTTTAATACAAGTGAAAAAGAAAAGTAGAAAAGTAAAGTTTTAAGTAGTTCTCAGTTTCTCATTTTGCTGTTCAGAAACTACTCAAGTGGTCGTGACCCGTCGACATGACCCGACAGCCTGGTTCGTCCCTGATATCCAAATCTTACATGAGCTTTTGAGGGATTTACACGTTGTCTTATCAGGGGAAACTTCTAATTATATTCAGTATGATGATATTCAGCAAAAATTACACAAAGCTACCACAAAGTAAGAGAGCAAAGGCCATCGCAGAACTTTCTTATGACGCTGAACTGAAGAAGTACGATAAAGAAGTGCCAGGATACAAGAGCTGAGCAGAAAAGGTAGAAAGGGTTTTTCAAATACTTAAACTTTGTCTCTTTTTTTACATCATATGTGACACGGAGCAGCTATCAGTGTGCTGCTGGCATTTCACTGTGACTGAAGGAGCTCAGTGATACCTCAGCTGATAACTGGGATTCTTCGGCAACACTAAAAATACCCTCTCAGTCTCTTTCAGACACTAATCCTGCAGATTAGTCGGCTTCCATCAACCTGCCCTTCTCTCTTTTCACCTCTCCGTCCTTTCTAGCGTTTCTCTCACATTCTTTGTCCTGCATTCTTCTCTCCTCCCTCGTTCATTCCTCTTTCTCCTTTGGCTCTTTGTTGTTATCTCTCCGCTGCTTTCTTTCTTCGTCCCTTCCTTTGCTTTCCTTCCTGCCAGCCAAACGCAGTTTTATCCGCATAGTGTTCGACTTGTTTCTGCCAAGTTAAAGTACAACAGCCTCCTGTACCTGATGAAATGTAAGAATGTCTTTGTGGTCGATGTCTGTCTGCAGAACAAAGAAATCTGATTCAAGCTTTGTGAAAATTAAACCGCTGGGTTCTTCGAATTACAACCAAGAAAAAACCCTCAAAGGTTCTCTGAAGATTGTCTTAACAAACTGACACAGTCTCGTTTCAGGAAAGTCTTTAAGGATATTTTCTTTGTAGATAATTTCCACCGCATGGTTCGGTTCGACTCAACTCACTTTTGGGACCAGGCCCTTTTCTCTGTTTTGTTTCCCACTGCAGGTAGTGCCCCCCTCAGTGAATAACCAAAGTGACACCACCTGAAACTGCTAAGACTTCATCTTCAGTGCCCATCGCTGAACCCTGTCATCGCAGGCGAGGAGCCCCTGCATTTCGTTTCTCACTCTGAAGTCGTCGAAAGCTGACACTGAGTCTGTGATTTCTGGTGTCACACTGAGGAAAAAAGCATCACATCGGTCAGGGGAAAATGTTTAGGCAGCGGAAGTCCGAGTAGGGGTAGAGTAAGGTCTGCAGTGCTCATGGGCTCAGTGTTCGTCACAGATTTTTACTTGCTCTTGACATTAAAGAACTTTTATTTTACAGACCAAAGGCCAACGTCTGCTCACAGTGTCTGTGCTGTCAGACAACGTGGACGTGTCTGCTCTGACTGGAGGGTGGAATGAAGAGCCCCTCTGACGAGCTCAGCTGCAGCAAAACTTCATGACAAGTTTAAATGAGGTGACATATTTGTTACTGAGCGGCTCAGAGGAAGGAGCTGAACTCTCCGTCTGTCTCCAGGTGAATGCTGACTCACTGTCACAGGTGTTTCTACTCCTCCCTGCTCCTCTTGTCTTTCACTAGGAGATAATTGAGAGCGGCATCCGAAGGGGGGAGGAGGAAGGGAGGGGAGAGGAATGATCGCGGAGGAGGAGAAAAAGCACCAGACTAATGCCTGCTGCACTGTTCAATCTTTGTGACTAGTCTCTCATTACGTGCAGCACTTTTATTCACCATCCAAGGCAAAGAGAATCACACTGTCACATGTCTCTCCAGCTGTTTGTTGACTGAAGTTATTTAGTTACACCCGCTGGTTTGAGACGCAGAGAGAAAATGACCCAATCACACGCAAGGTAAACACAAAGCAGCAGAGCGCTGGGCTTTCTATCAGCCGTCTACGTCACAGAGTGTGTGTGAAAGGAGGAACTGCTTCATTTAATAGAAAGAAGAACAGTGAGGTGACAACCTGTTGGTCAGACTGTACAAACAAAGACTGTGGATCATGTGTTCGCACTTCTGAAGGCTTTAAAGTGTCAATGTTTCATTCACTTCATTTCAATGACAGTCTGACCGTTTGTGCTACCCATACAGGAACAGGTTAATAACCAATTGAGAAACACCTTGATTTGATTTCTTGCCGAGAGATAGATGATTGATACATAAATGTGAAGCTATTCAGGTGGCAGCAAGTTAGCTTAGCTTAGCACAAAGACTGGAAACAAGGGGGAAATGCTAAATGAGCTCTAAACTTCTTAAAGTCACTGATTAACATGTTACATGTTTGTTAAAAATAAGTTTTGGTCAGTGTTGGTTTTACAGCTATTTAGGTGTTAGTTTCAGTCTTCAGACAAACATGCTTATTATTTTAGTCATTTTTATCCTTCATAGTTTTAGTTGACTTTTAGTCATGATGTTTTCTATCTGTGTTTTCTCTTTAAACTAATCCAGTGAGACTAATTCATGTATCAGAAATTACAATCAAGGTGACAGGTTGTATAAAAATTTCATTTAGACAATTTTTTCTGCAAAAACAGCGAGCAAAAACCTTCATTCTCATTAAAAACTAATACAAAATGCCGCCGTGATCAGGGCCTCAGAGCCAACACGTCCTCACTGCGACCTTGTCACATGTCCACATTTGCTCATGGACTGTCCACGTCCACATATAATGTCCAAGGTACCCTGGGTGTGTTGGTTGTTGACATTCTGGGACGCCGTGTCAACTTCAGCCTGTTACACGCATTGTCTGTTTTCAAAATACACTTCTGTTTTCACAGGAAATGTACAGTTTGCATACAGTCTCTTTCAAAATAAAAGCACTATGTCAGTACAACACCGTGAATTGACGTTTTTCCTTCAACAACACACACACGGTTAGGTTTAGGAAAAAAGAACAGGGTTTGGCTTTACAATCTTCCAGGAAGTGAACACCGGCCTCCTGGGTGAAAGTTGGTGGTTGTTAGACCCATCCAACACCCCTCCCACCCATCGTACTAGGACTTCTGCCACCTTAACTTTTGTTGTTGTCCCACCACATTTCCCCTGACGCTGCCGGGCACCATAAAACAATAACAGTGACCAGTTGTGTATCATGCCAACATGAAAGGACAGCTTTTTTGTCGGTGTCTGACCCCAGAAGTCACTGACCAAGCGCCACTTTTCGACGACTTCAGAGTGAGACCAGGTTGTAAGAACACAAGAGGAACTGTACATAACTTTACACAAGTTAAAGTGATGAAGACGAGAAAGACAAAAAAACAAGTAAAGAAACCTAACGACCAAACTGAGAAGAAAACTGAGCAAAAGAAAGCAAAGACGTGTCAAGAAGAAGACAGCTGAGGGGAGGACAGCAGTCTGGCTCAGAATCTGATGGTCCTCAGCACACGCCCACATAATGTTATGAAGTATGTATGACCAGACACCACCCCCGCTCTCTGATGGAGGGGGGAGGACGACTGACAGGATTGTTTTGGTGATTGCAATATGAATTAAATGTCACTTCATCATAAAATGTGGCGCCGCAGACCTGATTTTAATCATTAGCTGTTGACAAGACTCTCACACAATATTCTGTGTGTGTCGCTCTGAATCAGCTTCAATCTCTCTGTGTGTATGAAAAGCCCCAAAACATCCACCGCTGTGTTTTCCTCTTTATCCACACTAATCCTCCTCTTTCCATCTCTCTCCAAACCACCTTCAGTCTCTCAGCTCTGCAGCTTAATTGAATTTACTTTAAAGTGCCCAGAGACCAGCGCTGCCAAACATCAAGATAAAAGAGCAGAAATCATCTAAAGCTCAGTTAATCAGTTCCCTCACTCCTGTTTGTGAGTCTGATTCTTCTCACAAACTTCACACTTTGTCAAAAATCTCCCTCCGTCTTGTTTTCTGACAAACAAATTCATACGTAATTATTTTATATGTGATGAAAATAATTTTTCAGCCCAGACACCTGAAGAAACGTTGGCATTGAACATTTCTGCAAACCACAAATACGTCACATTTGTATGTGTCAAACTAAGATCAAGATTTTGTAAGTGCCGTAGTGTGCGAGCTGAGTTTGTCGTGGATGGTGCGACACCTTGTTCACACGCCAACAAACAATGAGACCAGTTAAGTTTTAGTGACTTGACACTGTGTTTCCAGCAGGAGGTAGTGCCATAGAAAGTGACTGTTGTTTACTGACACATTGCTGTGTTTCCTGGACTGTTCCCCCAAAACTAAGTTGTTGGGTTTTGTTTTTTTTAACTAAAACATGACCTTTTCCTAACCATAACCAGTGGTGGCTGAAGCACCTGAACGCCACACCTGAGTAAAAGAACAGACATCTCAGAAGAAAATAACTCTAGCAGAAGTTAAAGTCCCCTCTTAGAATTCTAATCGAGTAAAAGCCTTTAAGCATTTGATATTTCGTGTATTTAGGTATCAAATGTACTCAAGTATTGAAAGTACAAGCAGTCAGAATTCTGATGATTATAAAGTCTATGTCTTTACATTTCAGCTTGATCTCACTCTGAAGTTGGCGAAATCCAGCGCAGGCATCAATCACTGACAAAAAAATAGCCGTCCTATCAAGGCTTGATACGCGTCTGGTTGCTGATATTAACAGCACACAGGGCGCTGGGGGAAATGCAGTAGGAGAACAACTAAAGTTAAGGCGGCGGAAGTCCTGGAGGGGCAGGAGGGGAGGTGGATGCGTCCAACAACCACCAACTTTCACCCAGGAGCCAAACCCTGTTCTTTTTTCCTAAACCCAACCACGTGTGTTTGATGTTGAAGGAAAGAGGCGTCCCAAAACATCAACAACCGACGCACCCAGGGTACCTTGAACGTCCACGTCCAAGCATTGATATGGTCCCTTGTTTCACTGTTTTGTAGTAACAGAGATGTTTAGGAGAAATATATCGAGAAAAAGTCAAAGTTGACAGAAATTTAAAACTTAAAGTAAAGTACTGATACTCCCAGCGTAAGCACCATTTATCAGTAATACGTTTGTTTTATTGTTGGACAGTACGACTTGCTACAGTACAGAAGGAAATATATTTCAGTGTCATGGTGAAGAGGTCGTTAAATATGCGATACTGCTTTCTTCCTGTGTATTTTGACATCTGCGAATCTTTATTGTGGTCCTGTGTGGCTACTGTGCATATGTGACAAATGAACAGGAAGTGAGGCTTTTATTGTGAAATGTTCAGTTTGAGTTAACATGGCTGAAATGTACAAATGTAACGTATCTGTGGTTTGCAGAAATGCTCATGCTTAAAGACCTCGTGGGAAACTGTTGAGTCTTACACTGACACTCTTTGTGGTCTGAGTGGAATCAGTATAATCAAGATTAATTAGTTGTGTTGATGTCTATGAATAATGAATTATAGCTGCTGATAGCTGATAATATTACAACGGAGACAATAACAGGAAAATAAATTATAACTAAACAACAACATCCACGGTAAATGTGTGTTGAACTTGGTGAGAATATCATATAAACAGAGTGTGAGGGAGCTCAGCTCTCACAGACGGAGAGAGGAAAGAGCCACAGCTGGACGACATGAGGAGAAAACACTGGATAAATCCTCAGAAATACATCTGAAACATTTCTGGGTCATTCCATGGAAACTGGTCAGATTGGACTTCGGAAGATTTTTAAACAGAACCAAATGTAGAATTTGTATTTGACAGCATGAAGAAAATATTAGGTCTGCGGTAAAACATATTTTGCAAGTTCAGGTATATTTTTTAACCCCTTATATCCAGGTATCAGTCTGTGACGTGGAGGAAAGGTTCAAAGTAATGTGGTTTCTCCGAACTCCTTTTTCCACCAACATGGAACTGGTTCCTGCACCTGATTTCAACCAAAAATAAGTAGTTTCAGAAGCCAAAATATATGTAAATAAATATATAAATAGCAGGTTTTCCTTGACCTGAAGTGTCAACTGTGACGACATCAGCGGGCGTGTCATATATCAACTGAGGAAGCAGGATGGAGTTTTATATATTAGAGGCCGACGTACACATGCTGCGTTTTTTGTGCCCTCAAACTCATTGTTTTGACAGCAGCTGCACTCAAACACTAGAGCAATGTCCTCACAGTGTGCAGAGCTGCCAGAGCGTCACATGTGTCCCACTGACACCATTTTTGGCCTAATACACACTTACAAAAGATCAGCTCTACACTCAGGGTTTGAGGTAAATAGCTGCACTGCCACCGGGTTGTACTGAGCCAGGTTCTGGATGCACAGCGGTGTCAGTGTGGTCTTGGTTTTACTGCTCTTTGTGTCTGTCCTACATAGGCTAAACCACATTGACGTTTGATGAGATTAATTATCGTCCATGTGGAGATAAAGTGCCTCTTACCATCACTGTTGATTGTCAATTGTTTACCCACCCTGAGTGGGTCAGATGGTTAACCACACCTGCCATCATAAAGCTTGTCAGCCTGTTGGTGTGCTTGACATATAAATATAGGTGTGGTTTCAACTTTTCAACATGACCCAAATAGGATCAAAACACAGTCTTCAGTAATGTTGTATGGCATGGAGTAAGTGTACAGGTATTAGTGCACCGACGTGATGTGCTTATGATTATTCTCCCTCGAGTGATGTTGCCGTCATGCCGTTCTATCGGACTGTGGTCTTTGTTTTTCTGTGTCATCCATAAGGCGTGTTTGTCTTCCATCAACCGTCTGCCTGAGTCCATGTGAGTGTAGCATAATACATGCAGAGGATTTTTTAAACTGCTCTTGCACACAAATATGCCAAAAAAGATCCACTGACAACCTTTAGACATCTTTAATTTAGTTATATCAGCTGCCCAGATTATAAAGCTCAACTCGAACTAGTACAGAATGTCTTTTCACGGTCTTCCACCAAAATTTAATCAGTTTATTGTTCAGTCCAAGTGGATGAATGTGCCAAATTTGAGGTAGTTCCCTCAAGAAGTTTTGGTGATAGACACAAGATCACAGTGACCTTGACCTTCGACAACCAAAGTCTAATAAGGTCAAGTGGATGTTTGAACCAAATTTAAAGAGATTCTCCTTTGGGGTTCTTGAGATATCATGTTAACAAGAAAACAGATGCGTGATTGCAGAAGATGTGTTAAATATGTGGTATATGTAGGAATTTGGGTGCACTGCATTTTGTTGGAAAACATACAAAAAAATTGTGAGAAAAGCTTGACGTTTGTGCCAAATTTGAGGTAAAGGTGTTCCTGAGATATCGCATTCACAAAAATGAAGTGGACCAACGGTCACAGAGACCTCGACCTTTGACTATCAAATTCGAATCGATTCCTTGCTGAGACTAAGTGGACATTTGAGCCACATTTGACAAAATTCCCTCGAGGTGTTCTCGACATATCACACTGATGAGGTACAAACAAGGTCACAGTGGCCTTGACCTTTCACCTTCTACCACCAAAATTTAATCAGTTCATGGTTGCAATGTGTTCTCATAGAATGGTCCATATAATATCCTATGAATCTGCACCCCACGAATGACGTTACGAGTTCATTGTTAAGTCCAAGTGAATGTCTGTGCCAAAACTGAATCATAAGTGCTATATTGCAGGCAACTGGACCTGCTTGAGTTTCTTGACATGTTGCCAAATTTTAAGTAATTCCCTCTGGACGTTATCGAGAATAGGACAGAGAGACAACCTGAACACATAATGCCTGCGGCCTCGGCTATCACCGTCATGGAGGCTTAAAAACAGAAATCTGAACATACACTGTGCCGACCTGCAGCTCTCCTTCTTCACTGTTACAATCTGCAGCTCATTAAATGACATTTCATCTGTTTACAGGCAGAAATCATGAGGTTCACATGGAGCCAGTAAATATAAGACGAGAGCTTAATGACCAGACCACACGTTCACACTTACACTGTGGGATCAGACTCAATCTGTACGTTCATTTTATTTACCACAGACTACCTTCATCTGTCAGAGCGATCTGACCGCCAACCGTCATCAACACAAATACACACCAGCCGCCACACAGGACGGCGCTCTGCGGCCTGAGAGTGGACGAACAGAACGTTCATATGAAGAGACCGAAGTTCCTGCGTTTCTGTCGTCCTTCACCACTGAGACATTTACAGTTTCCTGTCCTCGTTCTGTTCAGACCTTCAGTTTATCTACTGGTCAGCAGCACACACACATGTGGGCTGTGTTCTCCTCACCAGAAGTGTGTGTGTGTGTGTGTGAGAGTGTGTGCGCTGTGGTTTCGTACTGCTGGGAACTTTACGAGTGTGTGTGAACCGCTTGGTTTGGCCTGAGGCTGCTGGTAGGGTATGGAAAATACATTAAGGACTCACACACACACACACACACACACACACACACACACACACACACACACACACACACACACACACTCTTCTCTCACTCTCTGTTCGAGTTTTAATTTTTCATTTTAATGAGTTATTGGCTTGAACGTGGAAAAACATCTACAGCCAGTAATGTCTCCACCTTCTGTTTCTGTCCTCCGTCTCTTATCTAATACACCATGTGGCCAGAAGTATGTGGACACCCAACACATTCTCATACCAGGCTGATTTGTAACGCTCCCTCTGCGTCTTATAGGGACACAAAGGCCACAGAGCTAAACACATTGTGTTCAATGTGTCAGGTTTGGGCAACAAAACTACTTGATTACAAAAAAGATCATGTTGTGGGTTAACCCTTTGAACTCTGCTATAGTGATGTCTTCTCTTGGAGTATCCTCAGTATGTGTATGGCACCACCCTGCCATACACACACACACACACACACACACACACACACGGTTTAAAGTTTCCCGAATGAATAAGCAAACAAACACATATCCGCCCAATTAACTGGATGTGATGAATCAAACAAACAATAAATGATCAGTCAAACAGAGGAACGAGGCATGGAGCTCATGGACGAATGAACAAAGTGATCAATCAAAAAAACTACTGAATAAACAAACAAGCAAAACAACAAAACGAAAAACCAATCGAGTGAAAAATTGATTATTTCAACAAATGCAAAATCAATCTATCTATCAGACCTAAAACTGGTCGATTAAACAAACAAACACTCGAGCGATCAAAATCACATGTGAGCGTCTGATGTAATGATCATTCACTCAATCGAACAAATGAACACCAAAAGAATAAATGATCAATTAATCAATCAAATGACTAACTGGAATATGAGAACAATCCAACGAACAAGTGAAGCGTCAGAAACAACAGTTAATAAACAGTCTAATAAATAAGTTAATGACTGAATGAACATTTTATCAATCAGCTGATGGAACGACTGAATACGGATCACCTTGAGGTTGTCACCGTGGTGACATGAAATACTAAAACTGGAGGTTTTCTAAAACGTTGCTGGACACATGGATGAGAGACAAACATCAGAGAGAACTTCCAGAGATCAGCAGATAATTGTCACACACCTCAAAATGCAAATTTAAATGTTAATCATAAGAAACTCATTTTGGCGTGGCAGTCTTTACATTTGGTGTCTTAATCACAAAACAAACAAAACAACTAAATCTACAAATATTAAACTTGACTCGTCACCAACACACTCAGCAGCAGTATTTTTGGATCTATGATGTTAATAAATGTAAAACTGTGACGACAGAAGCTGAAGATGAATTTCTGACAATGTTTAAAAGAAATGAATCAAAGCGTGATTCCTGCTGGAGATTCAGCGCACCTCCAAAATAAAAGCACTTCACAACACTGACAGAAGAAACCAGATGGAAATGATATCTGACTGCAGGTTTCATGAAATGAGTCGTGACTTTTTCTGCAACATGACGAGCGGTTTTGTTAATGGAAGCACATGACATGAGGAGAGCGAGGAGAGCGAGGCAAGCTCGGGCGCAGGGATGGAAAATATGAGTGGAAAAAAAACCCGAAAGACAGCAGTGGGATGAAGCGAAGAGGAAACAAGTGTATGGAAGATGGAAACATGGGAGGAAGAAAAGACACAAATGAAAGATGGAAATCATATAAATCACTGCTGTCAGATGAAAAACGCTGCATCTCTGAGAACTCTGCTGTTCCCATGTTTTCACAAAGGGCTTTTTTAACAGAATGGATTTCAAGTCATCAATGAATTTTTCATGAGAGAACCGCGACACAAAACTCAACTTTCTACTCAAGTCTGAAACACAAGTGTTTCATCTAACAGCAGGAAAACATCATGAAAACATGAAAATTAAACATGAATGACATGAAAATAAAACATGCAAACAGAAATATAACAAAACTATGTTCACATACTCTAAAACATCTCAAACTTAAATGAAAGGCAGCACTTCTCTTTTAAGTGCGAGGTAATTCTTAAATTTAATCACCACTCAAAAGTTGGAAAATGACATTTAATTTCATATTTTGTCTTTAAAAGCACAGTTGTAGTCAAAGCATTCAACTTCCTGCATCTCACAGTTGCAATGACTTAATTATAATAACCATTACAGGCTCATTGTGGGCCTTTAAAGCCTCGCGGCCACTTTGCTCTCATTCAGAATCAAATTTAATTAGAGTATGAAATGTCTCAGTATCTCTGCAGATAATAAGACTGGTGAAAATGGACTTTACTTTGCACCCTAAAATCATTCTAATAATTCACTCACAGCTCCACTCATCATCTGACTGAAGCCTGGTTTTGTGAAAGGCGTATTTTGTTTTGCAGTTTTGTTGATTTGCTCCCACAGCTGTTTATTTCCTCAGAAATGTTCTCACCATAAATTGTGATTGATTTCTGCGGCGCTCGAGTCATTTGTAGCTCTGAGAGACTGTGTGATGGTGATTAATGGGGGCTGGGAGTGTGTGTGTGTCTTGTGCAATATGACAAACCACCACCAACACATTAACACTATAGTTGTGAGGACCCTTGTTGTCTGTGCAGGAGCTGTGACGGTTCCCCGACACTGTGGTGGGCGCTGTGGATGAATCTACTGCAGGAATACGAGATGTTTAAAGGTGTGTTTGTTTTCTTCTTCCCGCGCCCTCGTTCTTCACATCTACATAAATATGTTGGATATCTATGATGGCTGAGAAGTTTTGAATGAACCAGGATCCAAAAGTTTTGCAAATACGAACTACAATTACCACCCTGTGGTTTATGACTCCGCCCACCAGTCCAGTGTCTCTGACAGTCTCCATCCATATCAGTGAAAACATGGATGCTTCACACACAGAAGATCTATACAGTCAGCACAGTTTCATTCATGAGTCAAAGTGGACGCTTTTACCATCGATTCATTCGTCCATTTTCCGGAACTGCTTAACCCGTTAGAGGTCGCAGGGGGTGGAGCCTATCCCAGCTGACACTGGGCGAGAGGCAGGGTTCACCCGTGACAGGTCACCAGACTATCACAGGGCTGACACATAGAGACAGACAACCATTCACACTCACATTCACACCTACGGACAATTTAGAGTCACCAATTAACCTGCATGTCACGCTGACACGGGGAGAACATGTCGGAGCACCTGGAGTAAACCCAGCTGACATGGAGGGAACATGTCGGAGCACCTGGAGGAAACCCACGCTGACACGGAGAGAACATGCAAACTCCACACAGCAGGGCTCCCCACCCTGGGTTCAAAGCAGGAACCCTCTTACTGTGAGGCGACGACACTAACCACTTTCCTGCTCTTGAGATATCATGTTCACAAGAATGGGACAGATGGAAATAACACAAATATAAAGGTTGATTATTATCGCCTGCACATGTGGAGCCCAGAGTTTGTTTGAGAAGATGATTTTTATCACAATGTCTTTATATTTTTTTATATTTATGAAAAAGGATCAGCGTCTCCACACACAGCTGCAGCTCGGGTTACACTCATCTGACCGACTGTTGGCTAAATGATGTGATGCATAACTGGCTTCATAACAGCCTGCTGTGAGAACACAAAGAGGAATCACATTAATTTAAAACTGGTCGGCCTTTCTCACTGTCAACATCAGTCGACACTCTCCTACGTTGTGACTTCTGCATTTGTGTTGTCTGTTAACGTGCTGGTGTTTTTTGAATTTGCAAAGCGTCCTTGATCCGCAGTTTGTTTGAAACGTCTCAGCCACCGTAGATTTCTGGTCGTTGGCGTCTTTTAGAAAGAGGCTGAGGAGGAAGCGACTGCAGACCAACTGGTGAATGTTTCCAGAACTTTTCATTTATGTCTCCTGACGGTCACTTCAAGTGTTCAGCTGAGACACCTCAGCTCAAAGCTGCAGAACGAGCTGTAATATTAGCAACATGAAATGCCGGCGTACCCTCAACGTGCGCTAAACTTAAACCTCTCGGTCAGAGTTTGGTTCTAGCTGAAGTTTTGTGCTCGAGGCTCTTCATATGTGTAAAAGCTGTAACATGTCAATGTGATGCAGGTTTAATTTCAGTCAGGGGAAGGAAACGTTTCTCAGTTTCAGAGCTGTGAGAGCAACTTGTTTTTAATTTAACTCCTTCAGTCCGATCAGTTAAAGACTGAATCCATCCACCCTGACACTTCCTGTTCTGATGAGAAGCAAAGAGCGAGCTGGATCCTACCGTGACTGTGCAGACTCATCCACAGCAGCACGACTGGGACAACATGACGGAGCCTCCACCTTCCTCCTCCCTCCTCCTCCTCCGCCTGTACAGGACTCCCTGCAGGAACACAGAGGGACATCGGTCAGTAAAACACAAAACAATGTGAACGTTGGTTTTCACAGCAGCCGTCGACATACTTTTCATATTCAGAGGAGTGTGTGATTTAGCTTGTTGACACTAAAGAGCATCACCAGGACAAACACTGATTCCTAAACACACACACTGACACAAAAAACCTTACAGACTCAGCTGTTTGACGTCTGTCAGGTTCCTCGACCAGTCTGAGGCAAAGAGTTTGATTGTTTCTGCACAAAATTAATGTTGTTTTCAACTAAAGCTAAATGCTAATGCTAACACGCTCACACTGATACAAACCATTGTTTTAGTCATTTATCTCATAAACAGCTGCAGTTACTGGGGTGACAAAGTTTTGTACGTATGAATCATGTTGATCAGGGTGTGTGTTCTGAATGAAAAATATGTCTCTGAGTGTGTGTGTGTGTGTGTGTGTGTGTGTGTGTGTGTGTGTGTTTACGCCTTCAGCTCGGACACTAATCCCCAGAGAGCCAATCAGATTGCTCCATCAGGTGATGATAATGTTAGAAGACACTTGAGCTGTTAATGAGACGAGTCGTCATCAGTGTGGAAGCTTTTAATGGTTCAAGTTAATTTACAGATCACAACTCAGCACATGGAAACGTTCAGCTTGGCCTCGACACACCGTCCTGCTGTTAATATCACACGTTGTTACTGATTACAAAAATAACAGAATTTAAAGGTTATTGATCTTGTTTTAAACCCCAGTGTCTGTATCAGGCTGTGAAGACGAGCTCAGTGGGAGAAATCACCGTCCGTGTTTCCATGTTTATTATATCTGGCGGATACATTTCCATGTGTTTGGTGAAGAATAACAAACTGTGTTTTATCTCAACACATCGTTGCTGTTGCTCAACGCAGCTGCTGAAGTTTGTCTTCTGGGACTCAAAGACCTGAAAACCACCTCTCTTTCACAGAACAGCCTCGGGGGGATTTTAGAGGCCGACGCCCGTACAGCTCGTCTGACGACTGGTGAGAGATCATGTGGCCCGTAATCCTCCTGTCTGTCTGTCACTGAACAACATGTGTCCATTCTCACAGGTTCTGCTTTCAGTTCCGCAGCTCTCCATCACTTTGGGGACGAGTTACCGAGGCTAAACTTTGGTGCTGCTCAGGACGGCTCAGTGTCCCTGGGAGTTAGTACCAGTAGGTCAGAGTGAGACTGGGCTGAATCACGGGACATTTCACAGAGAGGACATCCCTACTGGGTGTTCTACAAATGCACATACCTTCAGATGGTGAGAGCCCGAAAAGTCTGAAAATAAACTAAATAAAACATCTCAATATCAGCAATGTGTTTCAGAGATGGAGAGAAAACGCTGGTAATATTTTAGCCCTGTGCGCCCCAGAGCTAAAGCTACATGATGATGTAGCCAGTGTTAGCAAGAGCCTCAAAACACAGCGAGTCCTCCACCTCATTCCCCGCCGCTTCAAACCCCCTCGCCAAGAAGAGAGCGGGCATCACCTCAAGTGCACCCCAGCTCCAGGGGGCCGGACAGCCCCGACTCCTCGCCAGATCAGCAAACTTTCCGTTGCTGCCACCCACTCTCCTCCCGGGGAAACAGTCCACAGCGGTGGAGAACGAGGCGGAGCCACCAGAGCGTAGCTAGCAGCTAATTCTTGTCTCATTTGTGGTCTGATAAACAGAGAGAGACCTCAAGAGTGAAATAAAGTAGTGCATGGGAAACACTGAGCTACTGTGTGACGACTGCACATAACCGTGGTCGTCTGGTGGGAGGGGCTTAGGACAGAGAGGGGAGAGCTGCAGGAGGAGGATGTATTTGTGTTTGTATTTTAGATGAAACAGGAGGAGGAAGCTCACAGCTCTTTAAAGCTTCACATGATGAGGAGCTGCAGGTTACTGCTTGTTAAGTTCCAGCAGTGGAAATGAGGCTACTGGTGGAAACCAGAGCTCATTAGCACCAGTCTGGTTCCCAGTATAAAGTCACTCATGCTTGGCTTCAGTCCGACAGAACATGTCTGTGCTCAGTGCAGAGAAAAGGCACCGAGGACACAGTTTGTTCATGATGAGGCTGCGATGTGAAGATAAGTGACAGTTTCTACTGTCTGACTGAAACTCTGTGTTTAATGTGACTCCAGCTCAGTGAAGGAAGGATGATGGACGTCTGCTCACCTTCAACTGTTCACTGTGTTGCCTCAGTGTGTGTGTGTGTGTGACTGATTACTGACTGATCAGAGTCAGGCGTGTGTGCAGACAGGAGCCTGACAGACAGAGGTGGTGATTGGCTCTTCCTGGATGACATCAGCCAATATATAAAACATACCCTGACATCTTGTGTTGTTGTTGCAGTTAATGTCGCTTCCAAAACTCTGACACACACTGAGTGACTTTCAGCTCCACATTTCAAAGTGCTGTCTGTTTAAAGGTGGCGACATTTTAACGTTTTGTGATGTAAATGTTTTGGCTTTAATTCTAGTTTCTGTTGGGGGGGAAACGCAGCAGGACACCAATGCTAGTTAAGGTGGCGAAAGTCCAAGTGGGGCAGGCGTGAGGGGTGGAGGCTGGATATAATATTTTTACAAATAAAACCCTGACTTGTATCTATTGTACTTACAACAGGTTAAACATCACTGGTCACCATCACCTCCTCCCACTGACTGATTACTTTTAATTTAACTGTGCTCGTCTCGGTGCGTGTGTGTGTGTGTGTGCACGGCTCTGCACGCCCCGACTGTCTGTGTGTGTGTGTGTGTGTGTGTGTGTGTGTGTGTGTGTAAGATAATTATCTCCTGGGTGCTGATGCATGACAATAATAAAGATGATGTTGATTCAGAGTTGCAGCAGGATGTGCTCTGGTTGTGGAGCGGATGTTTGTTGTTCACTATTGTTTCATCTGTGTGGCTGTAGGCTCGGCCTCTTGAGTGTGTGTGTGTGTGTGTGTGTGTGTGTAGGAGGACAGGGGTTAATCTGAGTGAGTGTATATCACTGTGTGCAACATGCACATGGTGGTGAGGGGCCAAATTACTGTTCTGTGATGTTAAGTAATACTCATACATCACTATATTAGTTTGGGACAAATAAGCAGCCCACAGTACCAACAGTGAGCAGCGTGAAGCTCTTTAAGCACAGGAGCAGCTCCACACTGACATTATGTAGCCACATTAGGATTAGCAGTTAGCAGGCCAAAGGTCAGAGGTCACCGTATCCAGACAACATGAAAATAAGGCCGTTGCTAGGCAGTAAAGTGACATCATCAGTGTAAAATCTCCTCTGCTCCAACACATTTCCACCCAGACCACAGCGGAGCAGATCTAAATGTTGTGTTTGGTGTTGTCGTTGGCTCGTCGTCACCTGGCTGAGATGACTTCGACATATCTGAGCGTCAGCAGACTGTAAAACACAGAGCTGAGGGCTGTGTGATGTTGAGGGCAGAAATCACAGTCAGCACAGCGACAACTCAAACTCTACTCCTGATGAAGCCATGTAGCTCCACCTACCCACTGTGTAGGTGGAGCTACATGTGCCTTTAAACTTGGTTTGTGAGTCGCCACTAAACACAGAGAAGAAGAACAACTGCAGCTCGTTGTGTAGAGGGCAAAATGTGTCGACGTCTTTCACAGCTCCAGAGGAAGACAACAGGACTGCGCAGACTGATTTGAGACCGCAAGACCTCGGTTGGACACAGCGCTGAAGGACCGTCTCCAGAGAGTTATCACGAGCTAATCAGCAGCAGCAGGATTCAACTGTGTTATCAAACTTATTACTAAACACTCACCATGTGATGCAGCGCTATTCTGCTTGGTGGCTGTAGGCTAGTCTACTGTGGGACGATGAGACAGCGCCTGGGTGTGTTTATAAAAATGATGTCAGTTTGATTTGGTTCAGTCAGAGTTGTGGCTGTCTGACCCTCAGGTGAACACAAACTACAGGTTGCAAAAATCCGTATCAGTGCAGCCCTGGTGGTTATGTTTTAAAAAAAAAGTCACGTTACTTTTTTTTTAATATCTCGTGACTGCTGAGTGTGCAGCAACCGTATGTGAATTGTGTAACGTTACGTTAAAACAACACTGACTTTTGGTTTCACACTTCAGGAGGACCAGCAGCAGTGTTGTAATAATATTCCAGTAACAAGTAGCATAACTAATTACTGATGAAATTTCAGTGATATTATTACAAATACTCCAAAACCAAACAACTTGTTACGTTACTTTTGTTATCACGTTAGATGTTACCTCGGCAGCTGGAAATATTCCCACTACTTTGATTTTGTCAGGAGGAAATATGACAAGAACTCTGCTGCTGCAGGTAGTCGCACTAAAACTCTTTCCACTGCAAAAAGCACATCCTCAAACGTCTGGTCTGAAACACCTCGGCTACTACGACCGACAGCACAACAACGTGAAGCTCCAGGAAATACACCCACCATGGGAGAGCAGAGGTCGGCTGTAGCTCTTTTCAGAGTAATTTTCTGTAAGTTTCATTTTCAGAGTAACGAGCCTGACACTGCTCAACACGTTAATCCTTTCATCCAGGGACGTGATGACAGGCTCTGACCTGCTGCAGTAAAGTTTGGTCTTAAAGTCCTGAAAGTTTGAAGTCGTCAATGTTTGTCTGCGGAGCAGCAGAGGAGCTGAGTGTGAGTGAAAAAGTGTCAGCTGTACGTTCACTCATCAAACTGATGGATTATTCAGCTCATGTCAGGCTGACATTAAAACAGGACGAGGTGAGGAAAGTAAAAGCAGACGAGGGGTGAGGAGGGAAGTTCGAGCCTCCCTGAGCTTTTAATTAAATCTAGTTTTACTCTCTTTACATTTGAAGGGAACCCTGAGCGAGCGCATTATAAATATGGAAAGCAGAGAGAACAGAACTTGATTTAATTTCATCGTCCAGCTCCGTCGCGTCCAGCGCTGCAAATTCATGCAGCTCCTGACATTAAAGAAAACTCGCCTCTTTGTCAACTTGTGCGTCTTGTTTCCTTGTTTCCCCTCCTCCCGCCTCCGCCTGCAGTATGGAAATGGGAGTGAATGACAAGCGGAGCGAGGTCAGCGAACAAGGCCGCGGACACGACCACATAAAGAGAGCGATTCATGTGTCTGCAGGGCTGGACGGCAGCCGCCTCGAGTCAGACATTTTGTGGCCCACAAGTCCTGGATCACACAATCACACCATCACACTGCTGAGAGCTCCAGAACAAAAAACTCGGACATTCCCCTTTAAATCAAGAAAAAGAGCTTTGACAGAGTCGTTACAACAGTTCAGTTCCTCGCGCCCTTCACTCTGTCTCCCGCCTGTCTCCTTCCACTGCTGCTTCAGCTCTGACCTGTTTTTGGTCTCTTTGCTTCTTAGAAACGTCTCTCAGAAGTTACACAGAAGTTATTTAATTTAGATTACAATCAGAGTCTGTGATTTGTCATCCATATGAATTACACTGCGTTGGTGTAATTAGTCTGCCTCGCTGTCAACTGCTGCTCTCTAATCAGATGCGGAGGTGGAGGGAGAAGTGATGGGACTCTGCCCTCGTCTCTGAAGCGTTGGCGGAGGTCTGAGCTCCACACTGAGCCCCCTGCTTTCAAATCTGAAGCCAACTTCCTGTCATACATGTGGCTGTAAATCTGTGTGAATGACAATGTGAGTGTATTTACATAAACCTGCTCCCCTCCACCCCCTCACAACATGGGGACAGAATAATGAAAGCTAAGCAGCAGCATGTTCGGGTCCGTCTGTGCTCGAAATACAGTTTGGAAGAATTTAACAGAAGTCCGCAGCGAGAATGATAAAGACATGAGCGTCAACACTGATGGACAATAACGTTCTGCAAACAGTGGCAACTTAGAACTAGAATCACTGCCCTGTGGTTGCATGACTCCACCCACCAGCCCAGTGTCTCTGACAGTCTCCATCCATGTCAGTGAAAACACGGACGCTTCACACACAGATCTATACAATCAGCAGTTTCAAGATTAGAGTCACCAATTCAGTATCTGACCAAACATGATGATGTCACAGTCAAGCTGACGTTTGACCTTTTGACCTTCATTATCTTATCCTGTTGGACATTTATAAGAAATTTTGTCATAATACGTAGTGTCTTAATTCTTCAGGCACGGCCAAAAACTAATTTGTGAGGTCACAGTGACCTTTGACCTTCGACCACCAAATTCTAATGAATGCATCCTTGACTCACGAGCCTGGTCTCACTTCAAAGTCGTCGAAATCCGGTGCTTGGGCAGTGACATATGGTGTCAGAAACCAACGAAAAAGTCAGGGGTGTGGTGGGACAAGGACGAATGTCAAGGTGGTAAAAGTCTGAATGGGGTGGTGGATGCGTCCAACAAACACCGACTTTCACTCAAGAGAGCGGTGTTTGTGTCCCGTGAGACTGTTTTTTTTTTTCCTAAACCCAACCACGTGTTTATTGTACCCATCTAGTGCTTTTATTTTGAAAAAGACTGTATGCAAACATTAAATTTCCTGTGAAAACAGAAGTGTATTTTGAAATAAGGGAACATCAACAACCAACTCACCCCGAGTGCCTTGCACGTCGTATGATCAAAAGGTCAATGTGACGAGGTTGGAGTGAGAATGTGTCGGACTCAAAGTTGATGCTTGTGCCAAATTTGATGAGATCCCTTCAAGATGTTCTTGAGATATCACATTCACAAGATTGAGATGGAGGCAAGGTCACAGTGACCTTGACCTTTGACTACTGAAATCCATCCAGTTCGTCATTGAGACCGAGTGAACGTTTGTGCCAAATTTGAAGAATCTTACTGAAGGTATTTTTGAAATATCACGCTCACAAGAATGAGAGAGATTTGACCTATAACCACCAAAATCTGAAAACTTCAAGTCGAAATGGACGTTTGTGCCAAATTTGAAGAAATTCCTCGAGGCATTCTTGAGATGTCATGCTCACACATCCACCATCCCCTCCTCCTCCTGATAAAGGTCAGCTCATATACCACGTCACGTTAGAAATAATATGACTCATATGAAGAGCACTAATGTAACAGACTCATGGTTTACAGAAACGTACCACTTCAACATCTTTCTGCCGACTGCGCTGCCAAAACCTTCGTCTCTCTTTCAAACCAAAGAGTCTGTGCAACCTAAACACGCCGGAGGTGAACCTTTGTCCCAGGACCTCCACCCCTCCATCCACCTTCCTGTGAACCCAACGTGTTTGTTAGTGGATTTAATCCCTGCAGACTCACGGCTGCATCAACAAGTTAATGTGCTCGTCTCTGTTTCGGCTCCACTTTGAGCTTCAGCCAAAAAACAGGGTGGATTTTAAAACAATAATTTCACCTCATGCAGTTTTATGTTTCTCTGTCCTGCTGCATGTTTTCACTGACTGCAGGGGCGATCAGGGGAATGCCTCCTCCTCCTCCTCCTCCTCCTCAGAATAATGTCATCAGGATCAAAGTGCAGGTGGAGATCAGATCTCTACCTGCACTTTAATTAAATCACATTCCTCTGACTCTCAGAAAGTTTCCATATATTCCATGTTATCACCTGTAAACTGTCCTCAGGTATCAGGGATACCCCCCTCACACACACACACACACACACACACACACACACACACACTTCCTGTCAGCAGGATGTTATTTGACGTCACCACGCGTCTCCTTTTAAAGACGTCTTGTTCAGTCGTCCACCTTCTGGGACCACAACATGTTTAGTGGGCGTATCACCTCTCAGGTTGTGTAACAGCTGGCAGAGACAGAGTCCTCCTTAAACAACGCTGCCTTTGATAAAGTCCGGCATCCCTGCAGAGGACACTTCTAACGTCTTCTAATGAGCTGTTCAACACGATAACTCCACGACAGATATCTTCATCTCTCCGAAATGTTCCTTAAATGTTCCTTAAATGTTCACATGCTGATTTTATTAAAGGATCACTCCCCTCTGCAGTGTGTGACTCTACGTTTGATTCATATCACGATTCTTTCGTCACGATACAACCCTGTTGTTATTTTAAAAATGTTACAATATGTCGAGTATTGCGATAAAACATATTGTGATTTATTACCTCTTTTCAGCCACAAATTATGTCCCCAAAGGAAAACTTTAAAATAACATTTTCAGTCTGTTCATCTCACTTCACGTCTTTTTTTTTTGCAGCAAAATGTTTCTGGTGGACTGAAAAAGAAATGGATTTCATTATGCCAGCAGGCTGTGGACGTGGACATGTGACGGGGTCGCAGTGAGGATGACTTGGATATTACCACACAAAAATATTGGGATACTGCGCTGTACCAATTTTTCCCACCCTGTTAAATATAGTAATGTTACAGGCGATAAATCACAGGATCAAATGTGCATAAACTGAAGCTACAGTTAAATACAGTAATTTACAGAAGCACTCTGCTGAGTCACAGTGATCACAGTAACCAGCTGTAATTCTGACACAGTAACTTACTGTGACAGTGATGCAACCAGCAGCCAACAGTTTGTGATTACCTGATATCTGTGATGTTATCTGTGCGGCAGAGTTGTGTGAGTGATATAAGAAGGAGCAGCGAGAGCGCAGTGATGTCACTGACACAGATTGTAAACATGTGCAGCAGCTACAGGCTGCAGCCAACAGCATCATGGAAACAGCTTCTCTGCTCCTTCTCCGGCAGAGTTCAGCTCTCAGGTCACAAAGAAAAGACGCTGAACACGAATCTCTTGCTTCTCTCTCCTCTCTCCGTCCAATTAAACTACAAGTTCACCTCAAGCACAAAATCACAACTTTTACTCTGTAATTAACGCGTCCTGGGAGCGCTGGGAGCGCTGGGAGAGCTGGGAGGGGAGAAAACGCGGCTTCAGCAGAAAAGTTTCAAACAACAAACTTTTTTTTTTTTTTTTTATCAAAGTGTAAAAGCTCAGAGTTAAATTCAGTTTTAATGAATTAATTTGTGCGTTAAATGTCTGAAACAGATCGTCGAGCTGCTGCGCGTCACTTTGGATCAACTTGGAGACGAACACTGAGCTCAACATGGAGATGTGCGCGAGGAGGAGGAACATCTCACAAGATTCTCAGACAGAGAAAACTGCAGACACTAAATGTTTTATCATTTTGTTGCTTTTGCGCATTTTCATTATATTAAATTAAGAATAAAATCTGCTGCTGGAGCAAAGACGCACCAAACACCCTCATGAAGATGTTCACTTGGTTCTGATGGAGACACCACCACCTCCACCACCGTGACAAAGAAATATAAAGTATAAATATTAGGACTCACATGTGTTCAGTGGAGCGGCCGCTGGTCCCCCTGCAGGATCATTCTCCCTCCTCAGTCCGAGGGAAGTTTTTTGGGGAGTTTGAAGTTTTTTTTCTCGCGCAGAAACTTTTGAGACTCCAAATGAGAACAATCCAAAATGCGCCCGGCCGACGCGTAAAAGTCTCCAAAGTTTGGAGACGGACAGAGACAGAGAGGCAGAGCGCGGCTCTCCGGTCCGGTGGGCTCGCTTCACTGATCCGGACTCCCCGGCGGCGGCGGCGGTGTGAAGATGCTTCACTCACAGAGAAGCTGCGGAGAGTTTGAGGCTCGGAGGCGAAGCGGAGTCAAGCTGGAACAGATGAAACAATGCACTTCCGGTCAAGTTGTAAAAACAATGAAGGGCCGGAATTTCAAAGTAAAAGCAGAGAGACCAAATTTAAGTGGGGTCAGTTCTTGCACTTTTTTTTTACTTTGAATTGAACCTCTCCAAGCTGAGTCCTTAAAGGGATGGTTCAGATTTTTTAAAGTGGGGTTGTACAAGTTGTTTATCGACAAACAGCTGATGTCAGTCAGCAGCCTCCAGTTTGGAGAAGCAGACTGGAGTGTGACACAAAAGCTCAACACTGCAACAAAATGTATCTTAGCCACATGAAAACATCCCTATCGCTTAAAGTACATTCAGCAGATAATACTTCTGCACCTACACTTCAGTTACATTTTCAGTTCAGGACTTTCACTTGCAGTGGAGTATTTGTAGACCGTGGTATTACTGCTTCTACTGAAGTTAAAGCTCTCAGTACTTCTCCTGGTGCTGCCAAAACCTGTGAGGAGAAACTGTTCAAACAGGCGGAGTGAGACTGTGTGTTCGGCCGCATCAGACAAACAGCTGACATATTAACCTCGCTCCTCTGACGTCGCTCGGCCAAACCAAACTGAGCCCGTCCTGATGAACGTGTTGTGATAAAGGCGGAGGACAAAGGAGAGTCTGAAGTCAGCGGGAACAAAGCGCAGCGACTCATTTGCATTGAAACACAGATTTTCCTGCCTGATAAAACGTTGACAGAGGAGGCTGCACAGATTTACATCATGGAGGGAAAACTCTGCATCAGTCACTGTGTCTTTAAACCAAGTCAGTTACACACTGAATGTATCCGCACATTTTTCTTTTTAAATATGTTTAAAAATTAATATGGGCTCCAGAGCCACATGCGGCTCCCTGTTTTTTTTGTGTTTTAACATTTTAATATTCATTTCTCACCTTTGTAAACCTTAAGAACTCCTTACATTCTCCAAATGTAAAAATGTGAAGCCTGTACACTGAATGAGAAAGTTCGTCATACGTCTATAGCCGAACACCTTTTCCTCTAAATTTGACCAAACCTCAGCAGCGAGTCTTGAGTCTCTCTAACGAGGCGAGCCGTGATTCCAAATCCAAAAAAATACAGGGCACGGACGGGTTTGTTTGCTTTTACCGCCAGTGCTGCAAAGTTTACGTACCCAATAATCACAAAGAGCTCACTGCACCTGGTGGTGAAACATATTAATGAAGCTCACTTCGACCTGTTAATGATGTTGATGGGCTCATTTTGACCTAATAGTCTGCATTACATCCACATGAGGGTCAAATATGTTTTTCATTAATTTCCTGTCCTGCAACATCACAAACCACAGACAGCAGGTACAACTAGCCGTCTCTATTTTGCACTTGAAGGAAGAAGTCAGCTTTAAATATGTCGTTGGGAGGGAGACACATGAGCTTTGTGAAATATCTTAACCTCTCTAACTCCACCAGGACGCCGACGTCCTCGCTCCCCCCCTCCTCTGTTAAATGGTATATCTCCCAGGCGCACCCATCATCCAACCATGTGATGTTTGGTATTGCCAGATTCAGGAAGTTCTCGACTTTTCAAAAATAACATCGTTTTTCTTTTATTTCTTATGTGTTTCACACCAGAGCAGCCTAAACACACATGGTCCAAAATCGCGATGAGCCATTTTTTTTTTCAACAGGAAAAGTTACAGGATTACTCGCGATCTCATGTGGAGTTGTTAGTGGGAACTTAGCTCTTTTATAAAAGGTAAGACTCTCACTCCTACCACTATTTTTGGCTGAGATATACCATCTAGAAAGTGGGATGATAACCTGGATCTTTTCATGGAAAAAACACTGTAGAATGGTCATACTTTGAGCAGTCTTCTTCAAATTTGAAACAAATGTTCATTGATAGTGTGCCTACAGCCCCACAGTGTCATTTACCTGCTCAGATGAAGCCACAGACAATTATTCATCTTGAAATACATTTTTTATTTTATTTTAGGCAAAATCTTCAATTTTTTTACTGACTTCAGAGGCCCATTACTCTGTCTCTGTATCACCTGGAGTGTTTCTGACACTTTCACAAGAAACTTCAGAGAGTTTTCTTTCTGGCAAGACCTCATGCATGCATGTAGTCAGAGCGGTTCAGAAGCTACAGACATTTTAATTTGGGTATGTCATTTTAGGCGTTTTCACTACAAAATGGGGGTGGAGTACTTAACTTGAATAGTTTAATTCTTTTACAAACACCATCTCAGATATCATCTGTTGTATTGAGCTTCTTTTCCCACGTTTCCTTTTAAGTGACGGGGGCCTGTAGCGCTTTGAGCTTATTATGAAACAAGCTTCCACTTGCAGTGAGAAAACCTGTGACTGTGCATGAGAGTTCCTCCTTCAATGTGAGCCACACTGTGTCACTGGCATGTTCCTTCATCACCAGGAACACACAACTTAAGTTTATTTCACACACTGTCCTGCTGACACTGACACTCACTGGTGCAGCAAATGTGGGTCTATCCGCCACTGAAAATAGTCCCCAAAAAGTCACATTTTCCCTGTTTGTTAAACACAAACTAATGAAACTATATCTTTGTAAAGATTCACATCTTCAGTTGGAACCAATGGGCTCAGAGCTGAGAGACCATAATAGAGACGGACTAACACGAGAACATGTGAGTACAACAGAGGAGCTGACCACCACTCTGAAACACAACATTCTCACAGAGAGAACAGGATTATATAACATCAATAAAAAGAAAACTTTGTGTCCCTGGCAGAAACGCTCCCAAAATAAATTCAGTTTTATGACAGAGCAGTGGAGTCAAAGCGCAGGAGGTGAAGGGAGGTCCTTAAGGTAAAATTAAATCAATATAATTTAAAAAACTTGACAAGATGATTTATTTCTTCCTTAAATGGAGGCAAACGGTCAAGATAAGCAGATAAGTGAAAATACAGATGCAGGAGGAACGAGGAGGACAGACGGCTGTCCGACTGTCCTCCTGCAGCTTCAGATAAACAAGTTCAATCAAATAGAAAAAATACAAAAATAAATTGAATAAATAAAGATTTTGGAGGGTTCAGAATCAACTGGATGAGTTTAGTTTCAAAGGAAGTTACTGACAATCTGAAAACGTCTGATTCAACAGGACGACTACAATCAGTGGTGCTAGCTGTTACTGAGGTTGAATATTTTTGTCATTTACTCAAAGTGACATTTTTAACCCTGATTACAAGGAGAGACGTCCCTGAGTAGTGAAAAAGGCAAAGACGTCTTTTTTTTAGTGACAGAAACTGCCACTATAACCAAACATGCAAACCCGAAACAGTCCTGAGTGAGCAGTGAGCATTGAGCAGATGACATTCGCCAAACACTGAGTTTTTTCCACCAGGGTCCATTAAAGCTAAAAATACTCAACAAGCATTTATGGAATGAGAATCTTTGAATCAAAGTTCCAAAAAACAGCAGAATGTTTTTTTATTTTTCCTCCAAATGTTTCAACGATGTCAAACTTCAGTTTGTCCTCAGATGGTCGAAACTACAGATGGGGAGATTAAAGGAACAGTGTGTCAGATTTCGGGGGATTCAGTAGCGTCTATCAGTGAGAACTGCAGATTGTAGCCAGATGAAGTAAAAAAACAACAGATCAGCTGATTTAAACCAGTAAAAACACTGAACAAAGACGTTTCATGATGAAAAAAATCAGTTTCTCTGACGCTGCTCCTTGCAGTTAGCTACATGCTAATGTCAGGAAATAATATATTACACACACTGCTACATACTAACATCAGGAAAATGCTACATTACATACACTGCTACGTATTGCTATATGCTATCAACAACATTACATTACCCGTCCTGCTACACACTAACATCAGGGAGAGATTAAATACACTGCTACGTGTTGCTACACTCTAACCTCAGGGATATGTTCCAATACATACACTGCTACGTGTAGCTACATGCTAACATCAGGAAAACGTTAGATTACATCCACTGCTACATGTAGCTACACGCTAACGACAGAGAAACATTACATTTCATACACCGCTACATGTAGCCACATGCTAACATAAACTTGTCATCTTGTTGATTTCAGATCAGATTCCTGCTGAAACATGTCTGTTTGTGTTTAGAAGCTTTGCTGGTGATTTCTCACGGTACAAAGTGTTGCCGTTCTCCGTTACAGTCCAGCAGCAGTGACGGTGAAGAGATGCAGAGATACAGACGACCTGTAAACGCTGACCAGTCAGAGCAGACTGAGCTTTTTCAGGGGGGTGGGTCTTAAAGGGACAGGCGCTAAAACAAAGCACCTCAAACAGAGGATGGATACAGGTGTTTTTTGATGTTGTAGTAGAGACTAAAAATACAAGTCTCCTTTAAAACTGACAAACAAGATGAAGTAATGTCACTATACTCCAGGTGAACCTTTTCACAGTGCAGTGACGGGTTGTGTAACGAGGTAAAGTTGTGGCTCGTGTGAAGTCGTGTTGATGAGTTTTAAGATGAGTTTAGACACTTTGAACTTCAGGTTTGTAACCTCCTGCTTCCTTCAGTGGCCTCAGAAAATATCACCATGAACTAAACTGGAAACACATGTCACTTTTCTCTGACCTCCACCAGACAGAACATCGACACAGGATCAGTTACTGACCAACAACTCCCTGCTGTTCTCAATAAACACTGGATTAAAACTCATCTTTTTACAGATTGTTCAAATTTTAGTGTCTTGTTCAGGCATGTCTGTGAAAGAGCAAATTTTCTATCAACTTTTACACAAAAGATTTTTTGATACAAAAAACATAGGTAAACCTCTTTTTGTAAAAGACTTTTCATTTTTATTAATCATGAACATGTAGATCAGCTGTTATCTTTCCGCTGGCAGCACAGAAGATCTATACAATCAGCAAAGTTTCAAGATTAGAGTCACCAATTCAGTATCTGACCAAATGTCTCCCCTTCTGTTCCTGAGATATGATGATCTCACAGTCAAGCTGACCTTTGACCTTTTGGATACAAAATGTCATCACTTCATTATTTTATCCTGTTAGACATTTGTGTAAAGATTTGTCAAATTAAGTATATGAATACTTGAGTTATGGCCAAAAACGCGTTTTGTGTTACAATGACCTTTGACCACTAAATTCTAATCAGTTCATTCCAAGTGGATATTTGTGCCAAATAAGAAGAAATTCCCTCAAGGTGTTCAGATATATTGCATTAGCGAAAATGCAACAGAAGCAAGGTCACAGTGACCTTTGACCACCAAAATGTAATCAGCTCATCGTTGAGTCCAAGTGGACTATTTACAAAATTTGAAAAAAATTCCTCAAGGTATTCCTGAGATATGATGTTCAAAAGAATGAGATGAATGCAAGGTCACTGTGGCCTTGACCTTCGACCACTAAGCTCTAATCCGTTAAAATGCGAGTCCAAGTGAATGTTTGTTCCAAATTTGAGGAAATTCCCTCAAGTTGTTCTTGAGGTATCATATTCACGAGAATTAAGCAGATGCAAGGCTACTGTGACCTTGACCTTTGACCACAAATTTCCAATCACTTCATCCTTGACCTTAAGTGGATTATTGTGCCAAATTGAAAGAAATTCCCTAAAGATTTTCTTGAGATATCCAAATCCAATCAGCTCTTTTGTGAGTCCAGGTGGACGTCTGTGCCACATTTAAAGAAAATTCCCTCAGGGCGTTCTTGAGATATTGCGTTCATGAGAATGAGACAGCTGCGAGGTCACAGTGACCTTGACCTTCGACCACCAAATTCTAATCAGTTCATCCTTGACTTTAAGTGGATGTTTGTGCCCAATCTGAAGAAATTCCCCCAAATTTTCTTGAGATGTTTTTGAAGCATAAAAACACAGCAGTTAACATCTCCTCGCTCACAGTTCAGTAACTTCAGCCTGAAAACAGAGTCGTGGATCATTTTCAAATATTTTATTCAAACTGAATCTCTGTGATTTTGACAGATGTTTGTGAAAACCTTTAAAGTCCCACTAGAAGAAGTTCAGAAAAACTTAAATGTTGACGATCAGAAAAGAAAAAAGCAGACTGCTGCCGGCTCTCAGAAATAAAACCATCATATACACAGGAAGTGATGTGTCAACACATTAAAACAACGTCAGGGCAAAAACCTCCAAAAAACAAGAACTCAGAAGATTCCTGCATGAGTTCACTCCAACAGCTGTTTCACTGAGTTACCAAAGTCTTTATTGTCTGAGCAGGATGATGAGATACAACAAGACATGGGGTCAAATTAAAGGACAGGAAGTGTTGACGGTCGGATACATTCTGATTCATTTTCACAGGTAAGAACATTAAAAGGTTTTCAACTGAAAGAAACCGGCTCAAGTCCACAGTCTGTTGGTTGATGGATCAGATTCTGCAGATTCACAGCGTGTAAACGACCTGCGAGCTGCTCTGTCCGTCAGTCCGTCAGTAAACCATCTGAACCTTCAGTGTTGAATCTTTGTCGTCTAAAAGTTTCTGTCTTTAACGTCTGTTAGTGTCCTCGTCAGTCATGGATCATGTCAGCTGATCAGTCATTCGTCCTTTTACAGGAACATTTTCTGCTTTCTGGCTTCCTGCAGAGTCTGATGAGAAGATGGATGTCAAACTCATATCAGCACAATTTCAATTAGCCTAGCTTAGCATTAAGACTGGAAGAGGGGGGAAACAGTTAGCCTGGTTCTCTCTATATCAAAAATTCAACACCTCCTGTATGAGACCTCCAAAGATCACTGACTCATGTTGTATCTCATCTTTTGAATCTGAACAAACACAAAGAACTGTAAAAGTGGCTAACAGTTTCCCTTCTGCTTCCCATCTTTACGCTAAGCTAAGATAAGCTAAGATAGGATAAGCTAATTCACCTCTAGAGTTTCTATTTTCTGCCTGTGCCAATCCGGAGCCAGTGACAGTCTCTTGGAATAACAGAGGGAAGGGAAGAAGGAGAAGTGGTGCGAGGAAACGCGTCAGCACTAAGCTTGTAAAAGCATGTTTTGATATTTTTTATTTCTTTTTTTTTTAGGTGGAAATTTCTGTTTTTAATCAGACACAGGCCCCAAAGTGCCGCTGTGGTTCGGGCTCGGGTTGGGCGTGGACAGAAACTGTGCGAGGTTATGTCAGACCTGATTTGTTTGGGCCTAATCAAAGCCTGACACACCTGACTCCAGCTCCACCAATTATCATCAGTGGGTTTCATTTTGATGTTTTGCTTTAATCCTGTCTAACTGACTTTATCTCCACAAGCCCCACAAACAGCCAGTCAGTGACCCTTGAGCTGAGATTTTTTTGTTGATATTTGATTGTTCGGAAAGAAGCTTAAACTCAGAGAGAGGAATGATTTTAATGTGCTGTTTGTGACGATATGTCTGAATCTGTTAGAAGCCAGTAGAGTCGTGCAGGAACGAGTCCCCCCAAGTCAGCGGGTTTTGGGGTTAGATGTCTGAATTAAGTTCTGTGGTTAACACAGGCTGAGGAGACTTTCATGGCTTCTGCCACAAAGTATGTCAGTAAAACCTCTCTATGAATATCGAAGCTTTAGCTTGTCCTAAGAAAGACGGTTGTTAGCAAGTGGCTAAATGAGACTACAGAATGTCGTCACGCCGAACACGACTTGTAGCCTAGCATTAACTTTGTACTTCTAAATTTAGGCTTCAACGATCATAAAAGTGGTTCATTAGTGAAGATTATTTTGCGGAACAAAAAGTGCATCACAAACGTTTGAGTTTATTTTCTGTTATACTTCAAAATTCAATGGAATGATGTAACTGGCTTTTTGTTGAGGGAACCACTGGGATGGTAACTTATGTTTGCTGACAGAGAAACGTCATCATGCAGCTCTCTGTGGTCAATAATAATGAAGCTTTGATCTTTGGGCTCTAATTATTAATTATCAGTCAGTCAGTCTGTCCGTCAGTCCGTCAAAGTGAGACACAGGCAGCCATTGTCGCAGACTGATTTCCATCATGTCCTCCTCTGACGCCGAGCTCAACAGCTCTGTTCACAGGCCGGCCTCAGAGTTTGT
Organism: Epinephelus cyanopodus; assembly: GCA_026686955.1. Taxonomy (NCBI): domain Eukaryota; kingdom Metazoa; phylum Chordata; class Actinopteri; order Perciformes; family Serranidae; genus Epinephelus; species Epinephelus cyanopodus. Next base: position 9,732,976 of record CM048925.1, on the reverse strand, counting down.
GTGTGTGTGTGTGTGTGTGTGTGTGTGTGTGTGTGTTTGTGTGTGTTCATGCCTGCGTCGTCCGCTCGCTGTGGGACAGATCAGTGACAGATAGAGTGGCGGCGCTGCTGGGGAGAAGAGAGGGGGATGGAAGGAAGGAAGGAGGGATGGAGGGATCAGATGGGAGGACAAAGGCTTCATTCTTTGCCAGCGGTGAGGAGCTTCAGGGCTTTCTGGAGGTTCTGGATGGCCGTGGTGACGTCCTCATACTGCAGGGCGCTGCCGGCATATTTGCAGTATTTCTGGGCCTTGGCGAAGTCCTCTGGGGAGAGGTGAACACCGCCTGGATGGAGGGGTGGAAGGAGGGCGGGGTGACGGGAGGAGAGACGAGAGAGAGGGAAGAAGATAAGGAGTTGGAGGGGAGCAGAGAAGAGGAAGTAAGTGAGATAGTCTGATACAGTCTGATATCAGTTAACAACAGCTACGAGCCAATTAGAGGAAGAGTGAGGAGAAATCACTCCTGATTACTGAGTCAGTGCGGCGACGCACAGCTGCACACAGACGAGGACGATGCTGGTTTCACAGCAGAGATAAATCAGGAAACTGTCGTCAAACAGAAACATTTCAGTCAATCTCAGAGTTCGAGCAGAAACTTTGGAAAACAAACATACATCACTAAAGTGCTTCTGTAATTTGTCTTATTTTAATTATTAATATGAATCTATGATGTAGAAAACAAGATCCAAGAAAATCTTTAAGTTTAGAGTCATCTTCCCATCATTTGTTCAATGAAATCAAATGTTTAGGAAACTGACGGAGAAAAAAAAATTTTCATTAAAAGTTTTTGGAGCTCAAAGTGACGTCTTTGCTTCTTGTTTTAGTCCAAAAGCCAAAAATATTTTGTTAAAATGACATAAATCAGAACAATTTCCAGGTGGACGACTAAGATCAGTGTCACTGATTCAATATCTGACCAAATTTGGTTGAGAAGTTTCAGACAAACTGCAAGAACAAAATGTTTTGCAAATTCAAACTACAATGACCACCTCAGTCAAAGTTGCAGTTGTACAGTAGTTTCCATCCATATCTGTGAAAACATTGATGATTCACGCACGTTTGTGTCAGATTTCAAGAAATTGTCTTCAGGTTTTCTTGAGATATCGTGTTCACGAGACTGGGACAAATGCAAGGTCACATAGACCTGACCTTCACTTCATAAGATGACATCACGGTTGGCGGTGGTCGATGTTTTTCTTTTGTGCCTCAGACTAACAAAATGGGGATAAATAAAAACAAAAACATCAGTATCAGCCCAGAATTTCACAGACGGTACATCCCTATAATAATTCCTTCACCCATCAAACGCCACATACGTATTAATGAGAGAAGCTGTGAATGAAGTTTTAACTGGAGGAGATCAAACAGGGCTCAAACTCAAAGAACAGGAAGATGTAGTTGGAGGAAATCGTCCCATTAAAGCACTTAAAACGATGTGCGTCATGGAAAGTCGTCTCCTCCAGCCCATAATCACCTGTCAGCACTGAGGGGATTGTGGGTAATTGATGATGGAGACGTACCTGCTGCAGAGCTCGTAGGTCAGTGTCATGCGAAGCATTTAAAGAAAGGCTCGACTGTAATCTGTCTGATGATGAGCGCTGTCAGTCAGGAGACAGTGTGTGTGTGTGTGTGTGTGTGTGTGTGTATATAAGTGCACACAGTGAAGCTGCTCTTTGATCAGCTCTCATTACTGCAGTATTTAATAAAGAGAGACATGCGGTGTCCTCCAACCCTCGGAGACAGACCGCTCCCTGTGAGCTCATCTCTCTGTAAAGATACAGTCCGCAAACTTTCACTTCACATCTCAGGACGAAACATTTTTCTAAACCAACTTATGATTTAATGATGTTCAGCTCTTCCTCCTCTTATTTATATTTCTAAAACACTAAAGTCTGATTCAACAAGTGAGCAATGAGACACATTAGTTTCTTTTATCTCAGTTATTTTCAACTAATGAAACTCAAATACACAAATATAAAAACATGATAACTATACAATAAAAAAGTCATGACTTCTGAAGCAGTAACAAATCAAAGCTGACTGAAAAGGTGTAGCTCATAACATCTGCCCTTTTTATATTGTTTTTTGGGTTGCCTTTGCATTTCGACACTGAAAATGAAAGAAACTAACAAACTGTATATTATATGTACCTAAAAGTCTCAAACAGATGTTCATACGCACACAGCTGTGTTCATATCTCAGTTTTAAATGTAGTGATTTTCAAAACTATTCCACAAATCAAGACGATAGATAAACTTTATTGTCCTTCCCAACAGTGACAGAAGTTTTCTTTTGATGAGGCTCAACACACACCAGTCACATTTAAAACAAATATAAAAAATGGACTGTTAAAACAGCAGCTGATAGAAACAGCTTAAAGTGCAGTGTGTATTATAGATTGTTCAGGGTGGTTATCGCAGAGAGAATGAGGGATTTCTTGTAGATGTTTTGAGGACCACTGGGACTTTGTAGGCAGTAGCTGGATGAGCTAAAGGGGGTGAGAGGGGATTTCTCAAAAAAGAAGCCTTTTAAGAATATATGATTTTTTTTAACCTCTCTAACTCCACCAGGATGCCGACGTCCTCGCTCCCCTCCTCCTCTGTTAAATGGTATCTCCCAGGCGCACTCATCATCAAACCATGTGATGTTTGGTATTGCCGGATTCAGGAAGCTCTCGACTTCTCAATAATAACATTGTTTTTCTTTTATTTATTATGGATTTCGCACCAGAGCAGCCTAAACACACAAAGTCCAAAATCGCGATGAGTGGTGACAAGTCATGTCATGCCGTTTTTCGACAGGAAAAGTTAAAACACGCGATCTTATGCGGAGCTGTTAGCAGGCACGTAGCTGTTTAATAAAAGGTGAGAGTCTCACTCCTGCCACTAGTTTTGGCTGAGATATACCGTCTAGAAAGTGGGATCATAACTTTCACATTTCATATGGCTTTATTTGGTGATATTTTATGGTGTTTCTGTGTCATAAACAACATCAGCTATCATAATCACACCTGATTTTAATAAGGTACAATGTTTGACGCTGACTGAGTGTTGATCACTGACAGTACTGTTGTGAATGTGACATGGAATATTCATGAAATATATCATTCAGTGAGAGGTCAGTTTACTCAGTGATAGAAACGGGTCTCTTCAGGAAAATGTTTGGGAACAGCTGTGCTATATAATAACATACAAATGTGACGTATCTGTGGTTCACAGCAACGTACAACACAAACATTTACTCTGGCGATCAGGTCGCTATACGAGAGTGTGTGATCGGAGAGCTGATAATGATTGACTTATGTGTGTGTGTGTCTGGGTAAGTGTGTCATAACATTGATTTTCCTTCTTGTACAGCTTTAGAAAAAACTTGACTCCCGCTGCCAAACACACACACACACACACACACACACACACACACACACACACACACACACACACACACACACACACACACACACACACACACACACACACTAAACCAACAACACAGGCCTGACACTGAAATTAATGTGTTCGGTCTCCTGTTTCACTTCCCAGTCTTTTACATCATTTTGTTTTCTGATTAATTATTGATCAGCTCCGTGTAAGAAGGCTTTCCTCTCCCTCTGACACGTCTCCAGAATTCTGTTGATAAATTAAACTTGAAAATGAATGTGTGTGTTTTTTTTCCTCTTTGTGTTTTTGCAGCTTATTACACTCGCAGGCCTCCACCCATCAGAGTCCCTGGAGGTCTGCAGCTGAGCCTGGAGGAACTACGACCTCGTACAGTGGGTGTAACACCTCAGTATAGACGACATACACCCTGCTCCACATACAGGGCTGCAGTGTGTCCTATAGGAGCACAGAACACCTCCTCAATAAGGTCCTTAAAGATCATTCTTTTACTGGATCTGTGCACAGAGGTGTCCAGATACTTTTGGCCAGGTACCGTCTCCTTCCTTTCACCTTTCCGACCCTTTGTTTCTTGTATTTTTCCTCTTGAACTTCTCCTTTCCCTCGCCACCAGCTGTTTTTACCCTCCTCTCTCCATCTTTCTAACACATTTCTTTTTTCCTCTTTTTACCAATTCATCCTCCCTGATTTCCATCGCACATCTCCTCTTCCTCACTCCGTCCTCTCTTTTAACTTTAATGCTATTCATGCGGCCAGTGCTTTATAATTATGGTCTGTCAATGTGCCTTTCTTTTTTCTAACCAGTACAAAGTGGAACAGAAGTCTTGCATCGCTGAAATAATCAAAATGCCGCCGCTGCTAGTGGCTGGAGTCTCAATGAATAAAAGTGTTTCAATTTGAAAAGTAATTGAAAAGCAGGTGAATGACGGCGGATGTTTTGTCATTTTTTAAACTGATGAAAAATAAAATGCAATTTATTATCAATGTCATCTGAATAATATAATTTATGTATCGTCTCTGCCGACTTTCTGAGCACATTTTTCTTTCTTTCTCCGGCCTCGTTGTCTCTCCAGTCGAAACACTGAAACTCATTTATCTTTCTTTTCTGGCCCTTTGTTTTCTTCCTTCTCTTACCCTTCATTCCTTTCCTCCTCCTATATCCTACCTCCTTTCTTCCCTCTTCTTACGTCTCCTTCCCTCCCCAGAGGACAGTCTCTAACTGGAACCATCCGTCCACACTGTTCTCTGCTAACACTCCATGAGACGCAGTCTCCATATCAAACACATGAACTCACACAGCTGCAGATCTCTGAAATGACTGACGGCAACAAGTCAAAACACATTACTGAAGAATAATATTAAACAGCTCCACCACAGACAACAGCAGCTTTACAGCAGATTTTAGAGGCACTGAGTCTGAAAAAGTTTGGAGAATGATTTTCACTTTCTTTTTATTGGCATCAGCAATTTACAATACACATAAAAGAGGAGAATGATTTCTACCCAACAACCCTTAATGTTCCATCACTCATTTTACAGAGTGAGCTCTGGCACTGGGAATGAGTATTTCTGAACAGACCCTTTTCATAGGTCTTCCTCCATTGGCTGAAACAGGCCGACAGAACTTGCGAGGTAGTGCTAGCTAATGTCTGTCGAGAACTGTTGTGCCTCCAGCTAAGTCCCGCCCACCAAAAAAAATCATACTGTTTACGAACAGTGAAAGGGTCTATATGTGGAATATTCTGCAGAAGGAATTAAAGGCCATGTTTACATGAAAATGATCCGCTGAAAACGAAATTGTTTCTCATTTTTGTTTTGAAAAAACTCCCGCGTTAACACGACAACGTATTGATAACTATCGTCGTGCACAGGGATCTGCAAAAAAAGCTTGGAAGTCCGCCATTGTTGGTGTGATGATCGACTTTCTCGTGCATGCCTAGTGACTGGAACCGTAATGAACATGCACGAAAAGTCTCGTTTACAGAGGAACTGCATATCGCAAGTTTACATGACAATGGAGACGGTGCTGTTTCCAAAAAAATTGCACTCTGGAACACGTTTTCAAAACATTGCGTTTTCAGGCACCCAAAACATTACCATCGTATCAACGATCAGCCAAAGCTCAACCAAAGTTTAACATTTCGCTTGAAATTGTTGTCATATAAACAGGACTTAAGGTGTTCTCAAGAGGTTTTTCTGGTTAGATAAGATTAAATAAAAATAAAGTTCAAAGAAAATAAACATTTTACATTTTTTATAAGGTTTTGTCCAAGTGCTTTTCAAAAAAAGAGGCTAAAACAAACGGAATGTGTAATTATGACTTAAAAACTAAACAGACAGAAATGTCTATTCGGGAGCTTACTGTGTATAAAAACACCTCTAGAAATGGAAACTGACTGGCTGTAGGTGTTCCTAATAAACAGGTCAATTGGTGAAGAACCAAAATCTTCTTATTAAAAATTTGTGAGACAAAATATTCGAAGTGTAGTACAGTGGCTTCTATGGTTAAAAAGTATAATTTATGAACGTGTGAATTCTTGTCTCTGAGCTTTTCAGTTTTATGTGACTGTACCCGTGCTTGACGGGAAGCTGTTGTGATTCCCTTGTCCACTGGTTAAACTGGGGAGTCACTGGCGTATTTGGAGGTAAACCCACCACATCAGGCAGACATTAAAAACTTGACGACCCCTCCTCGCAGCAGAGGAGATAAATCTAAAGATCCACACAGCCAATTCATCTCTCGCTGAGTTAATGTCTCACACATGAAATAATAACGACACCAAATTATTCCTGTAATGTCATGTTAACGTGGTGGGACCCCATAAAGGACCTCTGCAGGTCCCTGGACCCCACTCTGAGACCCAGCGCAGACCAAAGGCATGGAGAAACATATAACGTCTCTCTTGGCTTCCTAACGCTCGTAAAACATGCTCCTCTCCTCTCTGAGACGTTCTGGAGAAGAACAGGAAAAAATGATTGAATAATGTTGCACCATAAGCCCATAATCCCCTGGCTGATTTTTCTGCTCCTCCAAAAAGCAAATATGCTGACTGCATACTCCCAACGATGGGGTAGGAGGAGGAGGAGGGTAAATAGTGGAAAAATGAAGGGAGAAAGCCAGACACCACAGTGCTTTAGGGAGGAACCCCATTAAAAAGGTGCTAATGATAAAAAATGATCTGAGCAATCATTTTCTAAAAACACATCATTGTTAAAGAGAGAAAGAAAAAAGGAACATGGCTGACAATCAGTTTTTAGAATGAGAAATCTGCTCTGAGCACCAAATAACCACAACAAACAGAATCCCATAACTACAGCAGCAACTAACCATCATTTCTGATTTTCAATTAATCTTTCCGTTCTTTATATGATTACTTGGTTCATTGTTGAGTTGATAAAATATCAGAAAATATTGAAAAATTCTGATTACAATTCTCAAACTTCAAATTGCAAGATACAAAATGTCATTCCCAAGGGCAGAGTTAAGTTCACTGAGAAAAACGATGACGAGCTAAAGATAAATCTTGATAATAAAAACTAAGACAACATCTATGTTTCATTTTTGTTGATGAGGTGATGAAAATGTTTGTGGATGACTATCAGACACTGAAAGCCAAGAACGGCTGTGCTTGTAATTATCTTCAAATGCCACATCAGCGACAGGTTGATTATCTCCAGTAAATAGTCTGCACTAGGATGTTTGCGTTGGTGCGAGCTGTGAGCTGTAACTCAGCAGTAAATAATCAGCCGTGTGTATCTGACTGTGGAAGGTGGAGCTGTTGTTAGTTTGCTAGTTGCAGCGGTGGCTGTTAGCAGCTAGCTCCGCTCGTTAGCTGCTGAACGGCAGCGGACTAAGCAGCCACCAACTGCCGGACCTCACAGCTGTTTTTTAGTTTGAATCACCAACTCTGTGAGAGGACACCAGTTTAAACCTCCAGACTAACATGTTGCAGATGAAGAAAGAAGTTATGTTTCTGCTTCTTAACAGTCAGATGGATCAGTCAGAGTTTAAAATGAGCCTGGGGACAAATCCTAGTTGTCTCACATTAGTTTGTTGAGAGCATAAATGAAGATCAGTAAGTGTGTGCTCGTAAATCAGCCCTGTAGCCTGTAGCTCTGACTGCGCGCTTGTGTGAGACCATGAGACATGGGCACCGCCTTCATGTGCGTTCACGTGCTTTGGCTGGTCTCGCGTGCAAACATTTTTCCAAACAACTTTTTATGTCGGGGCTTCAGGACACTGGGACGTCACTACGGACGAGCAGTATGGAGATATGTTGTGGTTTCAATTATGTGTTTTTGGATATTTGAATCTGGGGAGCTGTCAGCCTCAACGAGTTGTGTTGCTACCCACTCTCCCCTGGGATCTCCGCAAGTGTGATGGTGAGGACTCTAAAACTTCACCTGAGCCTCCATCGGCATATGGGTGAGTAGATAATGGCTGAATTTTCATTTTTGGGTGCACTATCCCTTTAAGTAGCAGTGAGGTTGTCATATGACGGTACATGAAAAGATGTGTAGGTTTCAGATTGGCGATGAATTAACACACATTTAATAACATGTACATAAACATATATGATCAAAATGTAATTAAATGTTCTTCCTTTTTCAGTGCAAATATTTTAAAAGTGGTTCATACAGTATAACTTCAAAGAGGCAGACAAAAGAAATACTTGGTGAGAGACAAGTTGGTTTCAGACTCTGTATACAAACGAAAACTTAAAAACATCTGTCAGTCCAACAATGTATTAAATGTTTAAAAAAACTTTATGCCCGAATTCATGTCTGGGGTCCACTGATCAAAGACAGTTGTTGTAATTCATGCGACCAGCCTCCTTTGATTAACGTATTAAAATCCTTTTTTTCTGATGCTCTGCAGTTTGTGGACGAGACGAGAAGAAAACCAAAGAGGAGCCCAGCTGAGAGAGAAGCGCTGACTGAGAGAATTTAAAAGTTTCATCATGAATAGAAAATTAACAACAGACGTCCACATGCTTTCTGGGTAATCTGTGCCGTTTTTTCAGGCTGCCTGACATTCGTCCTCATTTATCTGCACAAACCGAGGCTGACCGTGTTTCTCAAACAGGCTTTTTCATTTGAATTGTAACAGCGATCGGACAAAAGTGTAATTACCTGAGTCACACAGTTTATCGGGCGTGTCTGGACTCACCCTGTGAAGAGAGGAAGTGCTTTTTCTCTCTCAGTGACTTGGCAGTTCAGTCTGAATGAAATCTTGAAAAAGAGGTTGAATTATTCATTTCACCCATTTATCCAGTTAAGAGTTGTGCTGAGTGTGCACACAAGATAGAAAAATAAGGCTGGTTCAACACGGATCTCAGATCCTACTGTCTCTGCAATATTCAGCTCCACAGCTGCAGCAGGATTTTACCGTGATGTCACAACGACAGGCTGACGGAGCAGCGTGTTTAGATTAAAACTTAGTTAAAAACTTTAGAATTAAAGGTTCAAGTCTGAGCGACTGAAACTGCTGTATTTGTGTGAATTTATTTATCTTCAAAAAGATTCACACACTCCCCTGAGATCATACTCACATCAAATTTTCACTAACTACTGGAAATTGTTTGGAAATGCTGCTCAACAAATATGATGCCAATCAGCCAGATGAAGACGCTATAATTAAGACCGAAAGGCCACGCCCCCTCACACCCTCAGTCAAACTCACTTGAAATTCGACACACAGATTCAGCTCAGTGTGCTTAACGAAAATGCCTCAGGAACTGTAAGGACCACCGACTAGATTTTTCCGCCATTTTGAATTTTTTAAAAACACACTTTTCACATCTCCTCCTGAACCATAAACCTGATTTGCGCCAAATTTTCTGTGGATCATTATTTGACTCACCTCAGCAAAAGTTATGAAAAGCTTGTTGATATCTCATTATGTTTTGAAGTTATTGACCAATGAACTTATAGAGGGTGTGGCTCAGCACATCAACGGACCTAGCTCCTGCAAAAAAATTTGTGTGGCACAACACAAATTAAAATATAGATCAGATATCGTTTGACAATGATCACAAAACCTGCAGGATATGTTGAATAATAATGTTGGAGAACTTGCGTAACTTTGAAATCAGAAGGCACCACCAGTTCCAAACATGTGCAACGGCCTTTCACAAAAATTGGCCATAAATCACTGAGGGTTTGTTTAAACATCACCAAACCTGGTAGATATTTTTAACTTGGCCACTGAAGCATGTCCCCAACATTTTTCTGCAATTGACCGAAAAACAAGAGAGCTGAAAACAGTGAGAGGTAACGAGTCGTGAATGTTTTTCTGCAGAAGAGACAGAGGCACATATGATACATTCCTAAAGGCCACCAGCATCATGACACACATCAACTCTGTTTTGTGTCCCAACATCAACTTGCATCAACTCTCCAGAAAACAGACCATTTCATCTCATCTGCTCCATGAATATGACTTCTGTCTTGTGACTCACTGATTGGAGCACAGGTAGTAAATGATGCAACGCTCTGCAGTGGTAAAGACAGACAGTGCTGCACTTTTTACTTTTTCTCACCGAGAATTATCTTGGGTTGAACCGCCAACTTTCCATTCACAAGTCTGCTGATCTAACCTTCGGGAATTCTGCTGGAGAAACATTTCTCTACTGCAGACTAGCAGCTTTCTAGCTGGGTTTAAGAAGTTTTAAGAAGAGAAACTAAATGTTCACTTCACCTGGTGTCTCGTGCATGTCTCACAATATCTGTTGAAGCAGGGAAATATTCAGCAAAGAGTGAATAATTGGAGAAGGATGGGGCTTTACGTTCAGACTAGAAGCTCTCCATCTCTCTCCTCCTCAGTGTCTGTCTCTGTTTCTGCGGCTGACCACCAGCCGCTAATGACAGTCTAGACCGCGGCGAAGTGGCGGTGGTGTGGTTGTAATGATGGGTTAGACGGCAGACAGACGACTGGTGCAGGGACCGATCAGACGGAGACCATCACAGTCACCACCGTCTCCTGCAGTGTCACTTCTTCAGTGGTTATTTAACATCTTCTGGCGTTCAGACGAGCAGACAAAAGAGTGGTGTATCTGAAAAGACTCATACTGTGCAGCTCAGTGAAAGAAGCCATGTCGTCATCCTTTTTCTCTGGTTTACTACAGAACATCAGCTGCCTTAAAAAAATCCCTCTTCACCACCACTTTCACTTTGAGGTGTCTCAACATCCCTCATGTAGTGTCGGGTTCTGTTTTGGATCCAGTTCTACACTGATAAAATATGTTGATAAATCTCTCATGAGATCTTGTCTCTCTTTACTTGTTTTAATCGGCAACGTTTTAAACATTCAGCTACAGGATGGCTTTTTTCATCAATGTCTGACACCAGAAGTCACTGACCAAGCGCCATTTTTTTTTTTCAGCAACTTCCGAGTGAGGCCAGGTTGCATTCCGGTATCTAGAACCAAAAGAGGCCTGACGGACATGACGTTTAACACAACAGCGTCAGCCTATCGTGTGACATATTACACCTGCAGCGCATTTTAAACAATAGAACATGGCAATAACAACCGTTTACATCCCTGTTATATGGCGGCTGAACTTGTCTTCTGCTCAGACGGGAAGGAGTTCCTGTTTTCACTATTTGTGGACATTTTCGGCTGCTGTTCTTCTTTGAGTTAGGCGCTAACTGCTAACAGCTACTTTTCAAGTTTCCCGAGGTGGGTCACATTTGTAACACGTCTTCAAAACGTCACATCTATCCTGCTCATGATCCCGTTCTGCCGGTTGTCCTGTTTCTGCAGACATCGTTTTGGTGCTGTTATTACCTCCCATGGCGACGTCTAGGCGAGACAACTCTGTCCCCCCACTCCATGATCGTACCTTATATACAGAACGGCGAGGGGGAATAACAGCGCAACATTCCCACCTTGAACAGGCAACGTAAAAGGTAGTACAGCGGGGGTTATGCATTCAGTTTGTTACATTTCTATCTTACTTATAGTCTATCAGTGATAAACATGACGTTATATTAAGTGCATCTGCTGAGAGAGTAACGTATTGGACTAAAGATTGTTTATATGAGAAAAGAAGCTCTGCTTGACCTTCACGCATGTTTACTTAGACTGTGTGTCTTTGTAAAGAAAAGAAATGCTTCCATTCAGTCACTCGTTCTGAAGAAGTGCAGAAAGTTGATTTAATTTCTGAACAAACAAAAACATCTGATGGTGTAAGATGAAAAACAGGCTGATGAAACAAAAGTCAAAGTTTAATGAAGCGAACATAAAGACCTGAAGGTTGCATTTAAAAGCAGAGTTTGGATCAGTCTCAGGAATTCATTCCAGCTATGCACAGCTTCACATCTTTATGTTTTCACTATAGTAACCGAGCGTCCCACGTGGACCGCAGAGGGCTGAAGAGCTCGATGAAATGTTTCTGGCTCCAAACTACTGAGACATTTTTTTGACAGGCAGCAGTATTTTAAAATCTAATCTATAGCAGACTGGAAAACCTCTGCAGATATCAGAGAACTGCTGCTGCACATACACAGTACAGCACATTTAATATCTGGAGTGGATGAACCTTGTCTTGGTTTTTTGTTCAAACTCCAGCAGCGCTCTGGTCAGTTTGGAGGAATTGAGAGACAAACAGACAAAGGAGAAAGACTCCAACTGTATGTAAGCGCAGCATGTATGAGGTGTGTAGAAGTGTGTGTGTTCTTACCCTGCTGCTGGGCGTTGAGCAGTGAGGGGTCAACAGTGGGCACTGATCGGGGAACAGGCACTGGTTTAACTGGTTCTGCTGGACAACAAAAAATAAACAAGATTAGTAATACAAAAAGAAATAGTAGATAATAAAATTCTAAAAACTACACGAGTTGTACTGATTTGAATCAATGCAGTTATTTTCATGCTGTCGCTTTCATCTCTGAAACGTTAAATGTTCTTGTGAATGTTAAGAAATGTAAAAAATAACTGAATAGTGACATTCATGTTAGGATTGTCAAAATAACCTGTTTAATGTCGCTCGATTCACCATTGAAGGCCACAGTGTCTTTGTCACATGATGGAGGCAGACGAGACGACGCTGTTCGACCCCGTGAGTGGAACATTTTCATCTAAACAACACTCAGATGGAACTGTTGGTAGGAGCACCGTTCTCCATCGCAAAACTTCAGTCTGAAATATCACCTCAACACAAAGGATTCAGCAGCGAACCCAGAGGTCTGAGCTAGCATAGCCTCTGATGCTAATGCTAGCAGCCAGCCTCATTAAGCCACACTCGACCAGGTGTTCAGACGGTTCAGACTGAGTCAGTCTACCTGTGACCGTCTTGGGGGCCGTACACATGCCACATCTTTAACCACCTGGGAAACCCCAGCTCAGGCATTGGGCTTCATGTACAAACAACAGAACTAGTTCTTTCTGTTTGTTTCTGTCTCTTCTCAGCAGCAGAAAGAACACTGTGATTTTATATTAATTCAAAGCCGTCAGCTGTTAACAATTTTATTAGGGATGCACTGAATATTCAGTAACTGAATATATTAGGCCGAATATTGCAAAAAAACACACATTTGGTATTCGCTGGAATAAGTGCAAAGGAAGGCTGAATAATAGCGGCATGTTTTGATGATGCAATCAAACAGTGTGCAGTGACAGATGGAGTAATATGTCGGCAGTTGTGACTAAAAAAAATTCATTTTGGTGCATCCCTAAAATTTATTTTGTAGCACATTTAAAAACAACCAAAGTGTTGGACAAAAGAAAAAGAGAATGACACAAATCAACAGCAATATAACATTTACACAAACTTAAGCTGCAGACGTGTTTTATAACATCAGACCTGCGTCTGCTGAACAACAGGCTGCTTCGCTTCAAACAGACATGAGGAGTTACTTTATTTAGGACGCTGTCCAAGCATAACTTCAAACCCCGAGTATACATCATATCACTGGGACAACTTGACGGGTGTAGTTTGGCAAATGCACCTATAAAGCACATCTCATACCCAAAGTGCTTCACAGGTGAGCCAGGTCAAAGGTCACTGTAGCCCAAACACAGGCCTCAAAGGACTGTACCAACAGTAACTTCAATTCAGTTTCAATCTGATCTATAAAGCCCAATAACACAAATCACTATTAGCATTAGAGAGTGTCTGTGTCCTCAGAGCTTCACAGCAGATAATGAAAAACCTTTTAATAGGGAAAGAAAAAGTTTAAATTGAAATGAACACACGCCCTGCCTGTTTCCCACATACTGCAGCCAGCACACATCATGTTGCTCTCTAGTGATCGATAAAGTCCTTCACTATCAGCAACACACAGGGAGTGAACGCACACTGGACGACCACCAAGGTCAACCTCCGCCGCTCATTTCTTGAATCACTTCTTCCTCAACACAGGAAGGTGAGATTAAATGCCAACCAGACAATATGTGTGTGACTTTGTATTTAGTGTTGCCAGCTCTTTGTGCAGAAGCTTGTGTAATCTATAATCACCCCAAAATGACTTACTGTGTGTGTGAAGCACACACACACTTTGTCTTGCGCTCTGTTCCTCCACATGGGAAACAAAAACAAGACTTCCTCTCACCCATGCACAGCGTCTCATGAGCAGGCAGCAGCGCCTGGAGACACACATTACACAACGCGCCTTCCTTTCATTGTGCTTTGCCTCCGTCAGGTCCTCCTGTGCGTTCATCTTTACATCAGCCTCCCAATAATTAAGTAAAATGTGACCACGGAGAAGATCCTCATGTCCTCACTTCCCCCTCGTCTTTCTGTCCTCATGAGGACATCTGCAAACATTTACACAAGTGCCCGAACACACACACACACACACACACACACACAGCACTTGTTGAGGAGTGTGTGAAAGAGTCTCTCTGTGTGTGATATTGGATGCAGTGCCAGAAGATTGCGATGCGTCACGTACTCAGCGTTATCAGGGGAAATTAGTGAGAAGGAGGGATTCCAGGACAGATGATAAGGCGGCTGCTTAATGACGGATCATGTCTTTCAGCTTTGAGGATTACTAATCGGAGAATAATAGGATGCTGGAAACACCATTCCAGTAACTACCACATGTTTATTACCATTGCACTGTATCACTGGGTCTGATACAACACTATTGTGTCTAATAGTTGTCGCAGACCCGCCCATTCTCTCCAGTAAATACATCACAGCTTGGCTCAGAGCTGTTTGGCTCCATTACTGACGGACTGCTGAAGTCCAAACTACACAGTCTCTGCTCAGCAGGTTCATCTCATCTGAATAGGAGGAGCTACAACTTAGTTTCAAAGATTATTCATCAACCATTCAGCTTTCTTTGAGTCTACAGCTCCCATTTAAGTTCACCGGCAGTGAGGCCACTTGTGTTGTCTTGCCTTGCTTTTAAGAATCCTACAGACTGAGAGATTTCAGGAAGTTTGAGCTGGATAACATCGATCTAAAGCCCCGTTTCCACCCAGCAGTCGAGTCCAGCTCAGTTCAGTAAGTTTTTTCTCCGGTTCCACTGTGAAAAGTTGTGGATGATACCAATAGAACTGTTCCTTACCGTCCCCATGTTTGGTTAGCAGCTGACTGCCGGCAGCTTTTAAGGTGGAATGTTTAGTTGTAATGTTACTCAATGCATGAGTTGAAGACGTGAATCCATCAGCACACCTTCAATTTCAATGTGAGACCTTTGACTGTTCCATTAGTTTTTATTGTCACTCTTGGATGACACACACTTTTAGTAATGACTTTAAAATATAGATTAATTTGGAGCAGATTATGTGAAGGTCAAATATTCTAATCCTCACTTCCTGTGGGCTACAGCAACACTAAACCTCTGAGCTTGCCTGAGAAGGACTAAATGCACAAAGCTGCTTTTTTAAAATATCCCATGGAGAGAGACTCTCACTGCAGCCTGTTCTATTTTGTTCTGAAAATGTGGGCGTGCAGCTTCGTTCTGTGGACGATAAACCAGGTGCAGACTTCCATCTGTGTCTGCGCTGATGAGGAAATACAGTGAGTGCTGGACGGAGCAGTGAGTGACAACAACCCCGCCCACATTTAAGAGGACTGTCTGAACAGCTCGAGGGTCTAGGTACCATGTCTGAAGGGTTACTGTTGGCTCCAAAGGTACTGGACTGAAAGGGAAACAGGCTTAATAAACTTGGGTACGACATCAAGCTTGATGTAGGCAGACTGCACCATGATAACACCTAGGAACATCAAAGTTGCTCCAGTTCATCCTGAGGGAAACATGATTACGAACCACAGCAAAGTTCTGCTGCAGCGCAACTGAAGACATTCGTGTGGAAACAAACAGCCTCTCTGTTTCTTACCTGTGGGTGGAGGCAGCTCGGCTGGAGTGTTGGCCGGTGCGTGGGCGCCTGGTGGGATATGGATGTTGTTGTAGTTGGTGGTGGGGGGACCCGATGGCCCTGATCCTGGTACGGGAGTGAAGCCGATCCCTGGGGCGGGACCCGGACCCAAACTCTGGTTCTGGTCGAGGGACCCGGAGGAAGGCTCTGCCCTGAAGGAAGCTCCGTGGGAGAGACCTGGACCTGAGAAACCTTCAGCCCCATATTCACCTGCCAGAAAGACAAAAACAAGACAAGGAGAGATGAGGATTGGTGCACCTTCACTTTCAGAACTTTCTGGCTGTATTATATGAATGTTTTTCAGGGTATGTGCAGTATGAGGTTTCGCCAAGCCACATTCAAGACTGCTGGGTCACTAAACAGTTCTTTCAACACTTTACAATATTCTAAAGGACTATTTCTTTGGTCCAAAGTAATTCCAACACAACCTGCTGACAGCTTCTTCTAGAAGATCTCACATTGTTGCAGCCTCGTTGTGTCAGAATTCTTGAATCAACGTCCACAGCTCTGATTGCTTCACTGATTTAAACTGATTCTGTGTTTACTGACGGCTGGTTTTCTCCACTCGAGGAACAAATGTGCCAATCAGAGCTTTGAAGGTGGGATGATGTTTAAAGAGCACCTTGAAGAAAATGGACATTTTTCTGATCTTAGAAATAAAACAGCTAACAAATGAACTCAATGTAAGTATAGTCTATCAAGCTAACGTTGGTGCTGAATTGTTTTAGTGTCAATCTATAGTGAGCAGCACCAACAGAATCCTGTTCACTTCCAGTGTACCAGGTGCAGACATTTCTGCTTCTCTGCTCATAAGAGCAAAACTGTCTGCATGAGTGAATACCTACAGCGTTGGTGGGGTTAAAGTGTACTTTGTGATAAGGTCAATGTAAAATTTAGAGCATGATAAGTGATATGTTTGAAAAATGTAAACTGGCAGAGTGAGAAAAGAGAAGGGATGGGAGGAAACTCAGTATCTTGTGATATTATGTCCAAGATGTCGGACTTACACCTCTGTTGCACCAGTTCTTGGCAACCAGGTGAAAATGGCATCGAGGGCTCAGAAAACCCCGGGAAAACCAGCTAAAATTAGGCGATAGACTCCGATTGCCAGCAGACTAGAGGTGTGTACATGGCTCTGCAGCATGAATGCTGATTGTAACCTTTCCCATTACAGAGAAAACCCAGATGTGAACAGGTGTTAGAGGGATTTTTGTGTGGTGGAAAAGGGGCTTGAATAATATAAACCAGGTTCTGTTGGTCCAGCTTATAGAAGTTTAAGTAATGTCTCATAAAAAAATTAAAAAAGTCACTACAATTTATTCAACTTACATCTCTATGATAAACCACATAATACTAAAGTTTATGTCTTCATGCTAGTTGCTAATCTTTATCTCATGCAGAGGTGTCAGTGCTTAAAATGCTTAAACCCCCTCGGCCTTGCTTGGTTTCAATCATACACCAAGAATCAGGTGACAGGAAACTGAGAAATGAGTTCAGGTGAAATGATTGGAATTCATGAGGATGAGATCAAAACTGTACGAACAGAAAGACTTCAAATCACATTCACAGATGTTCAATCAGAAACTGGTTTTAGATGAAAAATGGAACTTGAAGAAGGAACTTTCTCAGCAGGCCTGCTAATGAAAGGATCAACGGGATTTTATTACATTACTGCATCTGTTAGCAACATTCCTAAATTCTGAATGTGTTGGTTAATTTTTGATTTCAGCGCCCTGAACTTTGTTGTCAACTTCACCAAATATCATTTACTACCATTCAATCTGGAGATGGTGTTGAAAAGGCTTTGCATTTTTTGGGTGTATGTACTTCAGTGACGTGAGACATTTGCTAAAGTTCTTAAAAACTATATGAATTTGTTCACTGATGTCAGATATTTTAATTTTTCAGATTATGTTTTAAGGCAGGAGGTAGAAATGCGAGCAAAATGAAATTAAATATTTTCCAAAGTGTCAGAAATTTCAGATTGATGTGCACCTTTAAACAGAGCGATCACGAGAAGCAACTTCACAATGAGGAATTATCTACTGTAACAGTGTTGAAAGGATCGGGCCGTGGCGTTCTCATTCCCTGAACATGAACCTCATGCTGAACGCTCTGCAGCCACACCTCAAACAAAGAAAACATCTCCTCACAGCCAAAGATATTTTGACAGATTAAAGAGGTTCGGCTGGATTTGCAGACACCGGCTGTATTTGACACCGTGTTAAACTCCAGCCTCTGTCATTACTGCATTACAGGCAGGAAGGCAGACGGGCATTAACAGGAGATTCGACACCTCACAAACGTTCGCTGGAATATTTTCACTTTCATTAAACTGTTAAATTCTGTTTATCCAGCTTCACTTTCACTTCTATGGTGTCACATCTGGACACACCACCACTGCATTCTTCCGCTGACATGTCAGCCTATACGCGCACATTAGCAAACTACATAAACCAGAGCAACAGATTATGGTTTAAAGTGTCTTTATGAATCTGTTTGGATGACAGAGTGAGGAGAAACATTAAAGCCTATTTGTATGCACGCTGGGTGCTGAATGTTTGTTGAGTACGAGTTGATTTCTCTCGAGTCCGACTGGATTAAGAAGGTCAAGTGTCGTAAATTCAACAAGCTGAATAAACAATAAAGTAAAAAACCGAGACCATCTGTCAGCAGGCAGCCAGACTGCGAATAAATCATTTAACCATCGTTTTTAATCAGCAATGAAAATATACAGCAGAGCCAACAAGTTTTCTAGAAAAAGTCAACTTTGAAAAAAAACGTATTTTGATACAAAGGCACGAGCTCCAGCTGCTCCATATTTTGACGTGATAAACGACATGTTATTGCACATCAGTTAGAGAATGCAAGTAAACGGGAATATTAGGCTGCTTTCACACCTGTAGTTCAGTTCATCTGGTAGCTCCAGAGGGAGAAATGATCCATTGTTACATTTTAGTTTTGGTTCGAGCAAAGCGAGAGGAGTAAACATGAGGTTCTACTGACTGACAGGTAACTCGTTGATTGGACAGTTTCGGTGTTTGTCGTCCTGCATCATCAGGACCCACGTGGGGCAATCAAACAGATGTTTCCTCAGCAGCACTTTAATGCTTTTAAAGTGTTTATTATATTTCTGTTCTTTGGATTCACAAAGAGCTCACAGAGAAATAAGTGACTGTGAGCATTATTAAGAGGCTGTTATTAGACCGCAAATCAATGGCATGTTGTGAATAATGACCAACACAGAGACAGGATGAAAAGAAGGCATCATGTACAGTAATGACTCAAGGCTCCATACTGTGAGATCACTGTCACACACTTCTTAATGAACACAAAGTATATGGAGTCGATACAATGATGGCAATTTGAACAGTTTTTTTAATCAGGGAAAATACCCTCACTGATGTGCATGTGTCACCATGGTTACATATTTGCATTAGCATAAATAGGTTTTGGGATATACGTGGTTTTTATCAGGATCAGCAGATGGATTTATTTTTTGGTTTAGCTGTTGCTAAAATCACATATCTGCATCATAAAATCCTGTGGTTGTATTTTTACACTTTAAACCACATCTCAACCGAGAAAAGTGTCTCCTTTGGATAAAGTTGTGTGGTAACGTTAGGCCACAACATCAACTCAACGTGAATAAGATTAACGATGTCTACATCTGTTCTAAGGTGAGTCATCCTTCAAAAACACATCATCCCAGCTGCACACTATACACCCTTGATTTAACTTAAAGTGGAAATAACTGTTTTTCCTCAGCCCAGACAAAAAACCACCATGATTGATATCAAAAATGTAAAAAGATTTCATGCATATTTATTCTGTTTCTACTGTTTTGTGGAGAAAATATAAAATATAAAATGTTTTTCCAACACAGAGTCTCAGTTTGCAAAGTTGCATCATCTCATTTTAGTTTAGAAACTAAGACATTTCTTTTCTAAACTATTTAATTGGTGATAATAACCATGCTGTGATGGAATGGAGCCTGAGAGGCACATTTCCCCACACTACTACAGTTATGCTCCAACAGGAAGGGAGAGGGAGCCATGAATGAAATACAGCCTGAGCGTTTAGCTAATCAATCAGCTCTCTGCCAACACGAGTTCAGACCCTTAACAGACTGACTGGGAAAGGGGCACACATACACACTTACACATACGCATACACAAACACAGACACAGGAACATCACATTAAGGTCTACTTGAAATAGTGTCCATGTGAAGGAGATGGACGCAAGGTCACAATGACCTTGACCTTTGACCATCAAAGTCTAATTAGTTCATCGTTGAGTTCAAGTGTGTGTTTTTGCCAATTTTTATTAACACAGTGTTCTTGAGATATTATAACACAAAAATGAGACAGACAAGGTAAAAGTGACTTTGACCTTTGACCATCAAATTCTAATCTGATCATTGATAAATCCAAATGTATGTTCATGTCAAATTTTAAGAAATTCTCTCAAGGTGTTCTTGTGATATCAAGTTCACAAGGACGAGACAGATGCAAGGTCAAAATGGCCTTGACCTTTGACCAAATTCCTATCAGTTCATCATTAAGTCCAAGTGTACTTTTGAGGCAAATTTCAAGAAATTACCCTGAGATGTCCTTAAAGTATCATGTTCATGACAATGAGACAGACGCAAGGTCACAGTGGTCAAATTCTCATCAGTCTATTCTTCAGTCCAAGTGGACGTTTGTGCCAAATTTAAAGAGATTCCCTCTTGCAATAACACATTAACGGGAATGGGCTTGTTAGACCGACAACCCAAAAACATAACGTCTGCGGCCACTGCTGTCGCTGGCATGAAGGCATAACAATAATTTGAAAAAGTTTGAATAATTGTCTCCATTTTGCCCCCTTCTGTCACGTTTTCCTCCGTGACGTCTCGCATGCTGAGTGAATAATAATGACTACCTGCCATCTGAGCCTCCTGACCACCTCATTTGCAATTTGTAGCCGAGCGTCTCTCTGGGTCACGTTACTTCATTGATTAGAAAAACCAACTCATGAATGCTGGTTATAGATTCTAGTTGGCTGGTATGCTGGTGAAAGAACCACTCTGCTGGTAAAAACCACCATTTGGAGGTTTTTATTCTATTCAAAAAACCTCATCTGGTTGGTGTAAAACCCAAAGTGGCTGCTGGATTCAGGGAAGGAGCAGACGGCGAGGCCAGTTTGGACTAAAAGCGTCTGCTTCCTGCCATCATGAAGAAGACAGCCTTGTTTACAGCGGGATGATTCACGGTACAACCGCTCTGCTGCTGCACACTGAGCTGCTCACTGGGACAATTAGTGGCTGAGTGTGTTGCCAAAGGGCACTTGTGATAATGGTTTGTGAGCTCTGGATAGTTGTGTTCTTTCAGTCTGTCAGGAGCCATCCAGCTGCCATGTGCAGGGTCAGTTCTGCTCTTAGTGTTACGTTAGCTGGCAAACATCATCAGGGCAGTGAGGCCGTTTGGTCATTTTTCTACAAGAAGCCTTCATCCTGTATTCACTCTGACTTACTGAGTGGAGTTTAGTCACACCATGTTTGTTCTTTCTCAAGGGTCAAAGCGCCGACCATGAACACCGCATGTCCACGCTTCACTGATGAACCAGCGGGAGACTTTTATTATGAACAAGCTACGGTAAATGATGTTAACTTTTTGAGGTTAATTTTACCTTTCACTGGTTCAGGCACAAATGACACCTACCTCGGACAATAATCCACTTTTTCATTTTGTTTGCGATGCAGAATAAAAGCTTCCAAAAAGTACATTTTATCAACTCTTTAAAAAACTGATGTCCCGCAGACACGGGGGATTGTTACTTGCATAATCCTTTTTAAATAGATCAGGAATATTAGTGGAATAATTATTTTAATTAGCCACCTAAACAGCTTAACAGGAACATTGTCTTTTGTGGAGTAAGGGCAAATAACCAAAGCCAAAATGTCAATAAAGGCAGCTATGTCCATTATTTTTACATTCAATGGGCGCAAATTTAGAATTACTTATAGAAATGATGAACAGTTAAAAGAAATATGGTCATTTCTTGCTCCAAAAAAAAACCAAACAAACAACAAGATGGCGACGGCCGGCACACCAAACTCAAGGCATTAAAACAGAGGTCCACAAACCAATGGGTGACGTCACGGAAGCTACGTCCATTATTTTAACAGTCTATGGTTTTACATCTTCTACATTAAGATTCTGATGTCAGTCAGTCAAATCATTTCATATTGGATACTTGCTTTACACCCAACTGTCTGACTCTGTGTGTCTCTCTGTCTCTGTCTATCTCTGTGTGTCTCTCTATAGTCTCACATTCTCCATGTGTCTCTCTGGACTTGACTGTAATGGTGGAAACATTTCTCAACCTTTTCAATACGTTTCCCTCTGACAACTGGGTCACAGAACACATTCTTTATATTTTTACTACTCAGGGTTGGAAGTTGTTTTCTCTCTCTGGCCCCCCACTCTCCACCCTCCACTCTCCACCCTCCCTCCATCCATTCCTTTCCTCTTGCTCCACACATCCCCCTCCCAGCCAATGGAAAGTCAGACTACAGCAGCTGTGAGACAATGGTCTTTCTGTAAGTACCACTGGTATATTTGTGTGAGTGTGTGTGGCAGTGTGAGACTCTGTGTGTGTGTGTGGTACTATTCTCCAGAGGTTAATTAACCTCCTGAAACTGGTTCACATCACTTCAGTGTCCAGTGCCTGCTGCTCTACAGAGGCCCGTCCAGCAGACTACATGAAATGTAAAGTTGGACCTGTGACCTGTGGAGTCCTGCTGCATGTTAACAAACCAGAAGCACAGTGTGAACCTAATTATTACATCTATTTTTACACTTTATTCTGAAGCATGTGGGTGTACTGGTCCAGTGGTGCGGTTCACTGGAACCATAAAGTCTGCATGTTTAATAAAATGGAACACACAGCAGAGTAACAGCTGATGTCAGCTTCAAAAATAAAGACAGTGAATTGGTCAGTGATTGACCAAAAAGAAAACTTGATTGATTATGATGCTGTCTCACACTGTATAAGCAACCGAAAGAGGCTGATTTATTGTGAGCATTTACACGTGTAGTGTCTGTGTTGCTCTGAAATGACACTGCCAAAACACTAGTTGGCGATGGGGTTTCTATTTGTGTTCTCAATCTCAACCCGAGCTTGACAGGTCCAGAAAAACCAAACTGGCCTAATCAAGTTCAGACCAAAAATGTGTGCCACAGTCCTGCAGTCTGTTGGGTACCAGCGGATGATTTTATCATCGTTAAACACACTTCATTCTAAGTTGACAGAGACAAAAAAACCTCACAAAAACAGTCATCGTTACGGTCCATCAGTGGACTAGTCTCCTGCGTGTTTCTGATATTAATGTAATTATTAAATGATATATTTTGGTGGTTTGAGTTGAAGGTGTGAGAAAGAATAGTATCAGTAACATTGTTAACACTGTGCTACATTACAGAGAAATACAAAACCGTACTAATGAACCTTCATTAATATAGGCCTATATTTTATCTACAAGTGCACGTCACACACTGAGCGAGCCGCCTGTTAATGACGCTGTGGGCTAATGGGCATGTAGCTACTTCCATGTTTCAGATGATACGTCATGTTTGTAGTCAACCAATGAAGATGAGTTTACATATCACCTTGGGTTCGTCCTTCACCTTCTCAAAATGACCCCACACTTTGGATTTCCTGCCCGACATGTTATTAACTAGCCTGTGGAATAACCGCAGGTACCAGCCCTGGAAATTAAGCTGACTCCTGTCTGACTGCTGAGCGCGGACACTTCCTGTGTCTGTCCTTTCAAAGTAAAGTCACACATGGTCCAGTTATATAGGTTTGGGTTTGTTTTGACAAGGTGCAGCTCCTAATAGATTTTTTTTTTCTTCTTCTGTGACTAAAAGACCAATGAAATCTTTTCAGCCCTAGTTTCTAATTGAACTAAAAGGATCTTACTCTTTAACACAAAGCTCTATCTCTGTGTGGATCCTTTCCATAATGTTGTCAGACACTTAGAATAACAATCTGAGCCTGTCAGTGACAAAAACAAAAACTTTTAGTGGACATACATAAATGTTGCAAACATGCCCAGAGCAGTTACGTTGCAGCCTGTTTCGTCGCAGCAGGCTTCATCGCTCTCTCTCTCTCTCTCAATACTGGAATCATTGCAAAAATTGTTGTTCCCATTACTCTTTCATTTGTTAAGAGACCATGACGACATACAGGAAAAGATTTTAAAAACATGTAGGAAAGAAATCACGATGGTTATCAGGCATCTGTGAGAAAAACTAGAAGCCCTGATCTGAAAAGAGGTGAATACCAACAGATAAATCCTGAAATAATTTCTTTCATGAACTGGTGAATCTTACAACACTGGTTTACTCTGAAATTCAGTCTGGCATAATTCACAAGGGGATAATCAAAAAGCTAAGCTGCTATGGTGAGATGGAGTGTCCCTGTGGTGCTGTGGTCTTAGACCAGCATCACGTAACCACAATGTCTCTGGTTAATTGTGGCTGTTGCGTGTCCCAGCCCTTCCTCTCTCATCATGTTTCTTGTCAAACTAAGACAAAAAATGACCCAAAGCTACATGATGGTAATTCAAAAATTGTAAACAGCTGCTGAGTTTGGCCACTTTAGTGTTAAATCTCTGGACCCCACAGTCGCCCAGCAGAGAAAATCTAGTGTTTGACCACAATTAGAATTACTGCCTCGCAGCTGTATGCCTCCACAAACTGGTTAAGTTACAGTTTACATCCATGTCTGTCCAGACTCATATGTAGCCATTACAGTAAACGATGTTTCAAATATGGATGCTTCACACACATCTTCCCCCTGGCAGCACAAAAGATCTATACAATCAGCACAGTTTCAAGGAGAACACCCAGGATTAGAGTCAGTATCTGACAACATGTCAGATGTCTGAGTTATGACGCTAAGTAATTATCAAAGTGGACGTTTGTGCCAAATTTTTGGAAATTCCCTCTAGGTGAGAGGTTAATTTTGCATTTACAGGTGTGTTTATTAATAATAACAGAAGTATAAAGATGTAAAAGGTCAGATGACAGGCGACTGAAAGAAATGAAAAACTCATCCTGATGATTTTGAGGTGAAATATTGTGTTCATGGGGATGAGACAGACCAGGTCAAAGTGACCCTGACTTTTGACCACCAACATTTTGTTCGTGCCAAACTTGAAGAAATTCCCTCAAGGAGTTCTGGAGATATCGAATTCATGACAATGAGATGGACAATACAAAAACATACTTGCTAACGCCACCGCTGAGGCATAAATTTGACCTCCACCTACAGAATCGTGTTGTGTCTACGAGATGAACAACAGTTTGTCTAAAATGATCATGTCAAAAGAATGTTTTCTGTCTGTGTGTGTCAAACACACATACATACACACACACACACACACACACACACACACACACACACACACACACACACACACACACACACACACACACACACACATACATCTGGGCTGCTGATGTGTCTGACTGAAAGACAAACACACTTTCTCCAAAATACAAGTGTTGAAGCGCTGATAAGATCCTGATGCAGACAAAAAACACACGCATGCACACGTGCTGGGTGGATGATATCAGCTGTGTGCTGGCCGTGCTATCCATCAGTTGGGATAAGCTATCATGATGTCATCACTGACACAGAGACCCTAATGCGCCCTGGGAGAGGAGTGAGAGTCTGTGTAAGCAAACACAGGGAGTGAAAGAGTGTGAGAGACGGCAAAGGAAAGAATAAAGGAGAGAGTGATGAAGGAAAGAAAGTGCTCTCACGCACACACATGCAGTTACAGTGTGGGCGTGTGTGTGTGCGTACATGCAGCCGAGGGTTCCTCGAGGTGATGTCATGGGTGAGTGGGTGACATTTGGGTCAAACACATGTATGTGGAGCAAGTGGGCGTGGACGAGCAGATGGCCTTTATTTCAGCGAGGAATTCGTCGACATCAGTTCACGGACATGAAAAATACATTTACAGTTTGGCCCGCAGGGAGGAGAAACGTCTGCGAGCACATAGGTGTTCATGTCAACATGCATTCCTGTTTGCTCTTGTGTCTTCTCCAGGGGAACGTGACGCAATTTCTCGCCCTCCAAGTGCAATCTGAAAATGAGTCCAGATGCTGCAGTCCTGTGTGACGCAGTATAAATTCTACTTGTAGCTGAAGTCACTGGAGTCCTGAATTATCAGAGTTATGACATGATCCACCAAACAGAGCGCGACCCTCGGGAGGTTCGTCTTTCAAAGCCGTGACTCTGAGCTGCAATCTACATCTCACTTCTTAGAAAGATTAAAACTGATCAGATTCTCGTTATCAGCCCCCACAGAGACTGGAGCTCATGTAATGAGGGAAAGTGTTATCAAGGGAGAGTGTTCAATAAACGCCTGCATGTTATCAAAATCCATCTATACCCAATTAAACTTCAAGACAAACTCTTAAACCACTTCCTCCAGCGTACAACTAAAACAAGTCTCGAAATGTTTTGATACTGATGTCAATTCAATAACCAAGTTGTTATTCAGATACCAAAATCATACTTTTTCATGACTTTAGTTTGAGGGATATAAATATGTCGGCCAAACTTGTAGGGCTGCAACTAATGGTTATTTTCTTTATGGATTAATCAGTCAATTGTTTTCTCAATAAATTGATTAGTTGTTTGGTCGTAGAGGAGGAAAGAAGCCAGGAAATATTCACATTTAAGAAGCTGGAATCAGAAAATGCCTTTAATGACTACTCACACCAATAAATCAATTACCAAATTTGTTTACAATTAATTCAATAGTTGATAACTTCAAGACAAAATACTAAACCACTTCCTGGGGCATACAACTAAAACTAGTCTTGATTTTTTTTTATACTGATGTTGATATGATACCCAAGTTTTGATTCACATACCAAAACAATACTTAATGACTTTAGTTTGAGGGATATAAATATGTTTTTCTGTGAACACCTGGCCAAACATGTAGGGCTGCAAGTGACGATTATTGCAACTGCACAGTTGACATTCTTTGTGATCAAACTGCTGTAATAGAAACACAGCAAAACCTACTTTTGCTGTTTGTCCCAATGTCATAAAACTATATCAATCTTTGAAAGGAAAGGAAAAAACAGAAATTGATTAGTGGAAAGTTGCTCTTTTTCTCTGGACTTTAAGTGACACTGAAAGTTAAGGGAAGAAAAAATTTAATGTTCTAGACCCCCTATGACTTGTTGAATGGCACAAATGTGACAATACAATGTGTCTCTGTTTTACCAGGTGAAAAATGTGTGAGTTCTGTTGAGTTGCCCAATTATAGACCCTGTTTACTGGAATTCATTAAGTCCATGTGAATGTTTGTGCCAAATTTGAATCAATTCCCTCAAGGCATTCATCAGAATGAGACAGACAAAGTCACAGTGACCTTGACCTATGACCACGTAAAAACTAATCAGTACACCGCTGAGTCCAAGTGGACATTTGTGCCAAATTTGAAGAAAGTCTTTTGAGATGTTCTTGAGAAATCACACTCACAAAGATGGGACGTGCGAACCTGGGGGGGCTGGGTATAAGGGGTTAATGTTTCATTTACATGTGTGTTTATTGATAAAAACAGAACAGAAGTTAAAGATGGAAAGGTCAGATGAGGCCTCTGAAACAAACAAAAAAAAAACAAACGGATCTGATGATTTTGGTGTGGACTTTGGGTTTAAACCAGACAGACATCAAACTGAACAACCACTTGCCAAAAGACTAATGCAGGTAAGCTTGGAGAACAGTCGGTAAATCAGACCGCTCAAACATCCCTCGAGCACAAAACCATCACTTAGTTCCAGATCTCTAGGAAGAACCTGTCTGTGTGGCAGCAAAACAAAAAGGTTAGTTTCCTGCTCTGATTTTTTCCCACCGCGTGCTTCTCACAACGCAATGAACTTTAAAGGCTGCTATGGCCATTTTGTTGTCTAATTTATTCAGTCAATCTCCTGGGGATCTCGTGGTGTTTCCCCACGCTTTCTTTCTCCTAAAGGTTATGTCTAATGGTGGAAGCCTGGCATGAGTTAAAGGTCAGGGACTCAGAGTTGATCCGAGCTGGATATGAAGGGGAACAGAGACTAAGAACATAAATATCAGGTCAATCTCACGCACATTAAAACACACATCTCACACACACACACACACACACACACACCACACACACACACACACACACAGTGACAGTGTGTGTGCGGCTTTCCCGCACTGATAGAGCACACAATACAGGGCCATACACATACACACTGTTACACACACACACACCTAGAAACAGACAAAACCATGTCAACAGAGGAAGTTTACCTCAATGGTTTCTCAAGAACAAACTCAGGAGAGCACAGCTGTGTATGTGTTTGTGTGTGTGTCCTCCAGTGCCATATCAGCGTGTCCCACCTGCTTCCTCGTCCTCGTCCATGCCGATGGGCCCGGCCTGAGGCGTCTCTCCGTTCTTCAGACAGTTGTGGATGTAGGTGGCCTTCCAGCGGGCATACTTCCTGTGCTGGATGTTCTGGTGGTGAGACATAAAAGGGGGTTACCGGTGGTGGTGTAAGGACGTCAGCAGGGGGCAGGGGTCATAAAACGTACATGGTAATTGGGACGAGGTAACGTGGAGGGTTGAGGCTCATTAAAGGCAGGAATTTGGAAATTGGTAGTGATTGGGAAGTGGGTAAATATGAACAGGAAGCAGCTTGGTTAAGGGTAAATGTTAGGGGAAGTGTATGGAGCAGTGTGCAGGTCATTTTGGGATATCTGGGTGATTTACTTTAGCAGGAAGCGTACATGATAAGAGGTAAATGGCATTAGCTGACAGGAAGAACCCAGCTATTAGTAGGTGGCGACAATAAAAGTGTAATAATCTTTAGCGTCAGGGTTGGTTTGTGGGTGTTAGGGCGTACTTGGTTTGTTTACTGTATTACGTGAATGTCACTGTCGCCCTAAACGTCCACCAAACCCCATTCAAACACTTAAAATAAATTTGCTTTTTAAAACAGTTTTGCAGTCCTTATTAACACGGTGAAGCAATTCTTACCAGAGTATTTTAAACTGGGAATCAAATGAATGCAAAGAAACTGACTTTATAATTTTTTATTTCTTTCAATCAGAGCTGCGACAACAGTCTGTTCTGAAACCAGGACGTAGAGGAAGGAGACAACTTCAAAGTGATAATTCTGTCAAATACATGGTTTGTTTGAAAGGATTCCACTGCTCCTGATGAGAAACTTTGTTACTCCGACATAGCTCTGATGACTCACTAACGTCCAGTGATCCCCATTTAATGTGACAGCACCGTCACTTTATCGTAGCCTACACACGTGGCATATGCTGTTGTGAGCATTTATACTAGTGTGGTGGTGTATCTGTTACTCTGCAGTTACACCTCAAAAACTCTAGTCAGCAGAGGGGTTTCTGTGAAGTGCTGTAAAGCTGAGGTGATTCAAAACACACATTAAACACACATTAAACATGGCTTAATAGTGACAACTTCAAACACAAATCAGCTTCACTATAACTCACAGGATTCCCCACAAATAGAACATGCTAATGTTATTAGCACAAGCACATGGCATTTCACACTGTATAATTTAACAAAGGTAACATTACAAAATTTGGCTCCATTACAGCTCACAAGGTTCACTGACAAAACAACTTTCTTATAATGAAAATGTTTTCCAAACAAATACAACATTTTACATCAGCCTCATGGCTAGCTGACTTTTTCTCATATGACTGGTTACAGCACGCCTATCTGAGGATGTCCTTTAAATCAAGTTTTCAATGATGTTGACTGGTCTGCAGTCAGATGCCACCCATTTCACAAGCACTGTAGCATCGTTGCCCGCTGACCTGAGTCTGATTAGCGACACCTGCTTGATCAGCTCGTACGTGAGAGCTCAGACTCAAAGTTCTTTGGTGATTTTTTAATTACGTTTGAAAAAAGGGGGATTATTACTTTTGACTGGTCAACTGAGCCATCTGGGAGTCTTTTAATGTGAAAGGAGACACTGGAAGGCTCAGTGGTGTCATTATTTTACATCACTGCAGCAGCTTGACTACAAGTAAGGTTACAAGAAAGGGACAAAAAGCACCACAAGATTAATGCGATTAAAAAAAAGGCATGTTTGGACCTTCATCCCTGACAGCCCTGGAAAAAAGGAACAAAAATAATAAAAAATGTAAATAGGTCGGCAAAATTCAATTCAACTGACAGAGGCATGAGTTGGCTACTGAACTAATTACAGGTGGAATAACTGTTTCAGGTAAAAATAATACGTTTGCATTAAATCAAACCTTTTTAAGCTCATACCCTGGACGAGACTGGCAAAACGTGCTAATGCCTATATTGCAGACATTAACGAGGCAGTTGTTCGACGTCGGGTGCAAAAGTGGGGCAGTTATTGGGTTAATGGTTAATTGGGGTACGGGTGATAATGGTACATGAGAGACAGGATGTTTGAAAGGTGAAAAGTGCTGAGGAGGCAGAGAGAGGCGGGGGCAGCAGATTTACACTGACATGACGCTGATAAGAATGAATGGAGAAATTCCTGCTTCGACCAGATAAGTGCCATGTTTTCATCAGCAGCTCAGAAACAATGGCAGGCTGTGAGCGCTGAGGTCTTTTCTGGGGTAAGGTTGTGTTTGTTCAGCCTCAATCTTACCGTAACTAAAAAAAAAAAAGAAAAAAAAAAAAAGAGTAGCTTAAGGTAGTCATTTCTAATCACTGAAATAACACTACTGCGATATTACAGCACACCATGGAGGGCCAGGAATCTTAATGTCACCATTACAACATTTCAGGAGAAAGGTGACTCACTGTGAAGATATTCAGTGAAAAAAATTAAATACACACAAGTTCTGCTAGGACAGGGAGGTATCACTTTCCCACACTGTGAACAGTGGAGGATGGATTCTGTAAATATAGAATGGACACTATTTTACCATCCACATTAAAAGGTAAACAAATGGAAATGTCTGTTGACTTGAATTAAATGGAATCAAATACAACTTCATTTTCCTCAAAAGTGGAAAAGTTGACTGTGATTCATCTGATAGTTCATTAAAGAATAAAAAACATACACAAATAAAACAACACTCATAGTATGCATACTTTAACCTCTCTAACTCCGCCAGGACGCCGTCCTCCTCTGTTAAATGGTATATCCCAGGCGCGCTGGGATTGCCGGATTCAGGAGGTTCTCCGCTTTCAAAAATTACGTCGTTTTTCTTTTATTTATTATGTATTTCGCACCAGAGAAGCCTAAACACACAAAGTCCAAAATCGAGATGAGTGGTGACAAGTCATGTCATGCTGTTTTTCGATGGGAAAAGTTAAAGGATTACTCGCAATCTTATGTGGAGCCATTAGAGGGAACTTAGCTCATTTATAAAAGGTGAGAGTCTCACTCCTACCACTATGTTTTTGGCTGAGATATACCGTCTAGAAAGTGGGATCATAACTTTCACGTTTCATATGACTTTATTTGGTGATTTCAATAAGGTACAATGTTTGAAGCTGGCTGAGTGGTGTTTGATCACTGATAGTACTGTTTTGAAGCCGAGTGACCAACTTGTCATTTGGAGCTCTGCCTGGATCTTTTCATGGAAAAAACACTGGTCATAATGGAATGGTCATACTTAATCCTCTTAAAATTTGAAGCAAATGTTCATTGACGGTGTGCCTACAGCCCCACAGTGTCACTTACCTGCTCAGATGAAGCCACAGACAGTTATTCATTCTGAAAAACATTTTTTATTTTATCTTAGGCAAAATCTTCAATTTCTTTTCTGACTTCAGAGGCCCATTACTCTGTCTCTGTATCACCTAGAGTGTTTCTGACACTTTCACAAGAAACTTCAAGAGAGTTTTCTTTCTGGCAAGACCTCATGTATGCATGTAGTCAGAGCGGTCAGAAGTTACAGTCATTTTAATTTGGGTATGTCATTTTAGGCGTTTTTGCTGCAAAATGGGGGTGGATTACAAGAAATAAAGTAAAATCAACAAAATTTAAAAAAAAAAGCCATATTAACAAAGATTTAATTTAAATATATAAGAATTGAGCAAGCCAACTGTCTATTGGCTCAGGAATGTCCCTGCTCTTCATGATTTATACAATAAACATCTAACTATTGTATTATTTATGGCCTGATCTTACACCTGGTGCAGAGCAGAGCATCATTGCTAGTTTCAGACGGACACAGTTGTCCATCTCATGGCCAGCACCTATTTTGTGTAAGTAGCAAATTTACTTGCGGCCATCTTGCGCACCCACATGGGTGTGTTGGTCTTAAAATGAGGTTTTGTTGGGCATATTGTTAGTGTATTGCTACTTTGTGACAGCAGGAGGTAAGTGTGCCATTGATCAACAAAAAAAATTGGTCTAAAGTCAGAATGGCACATTATTTTCCTGTTATTTAACCCTCTGACCTCTGCCAAAGAAACGGTTTGCCAGTGCCTACATTGGTATTTTTGCTTATTGTAATGTCATTTCACAGAGTATCTTCAAATGCTTCATATTTCTAAAATCTGTTCCGACTAAGCTGAAAGTTCATGTCGGTCTATAAACTATTATAATTGGTTTAAGTACTGAAACTGACATTCATCAGACTTTACAAAATAAAAACACAAAAATAATGATCCAATTTTAAATGGATGATTTTTTATGTTACTTGTCAGCTGGCATGATGTATCTGACAAAATATCAGCCCTGACTATTTACTGATCTAGATCTAGTTTTTACTATGAAACATAAAACATTTTGTTTTTTGTTTTTAACATTAACTATGGAAAACACCTTTACTGGATAGGACTGGTTTGGATTAAAGCAGAAAGATCCACAATCTGTTAAATCTTCTATTTGTTGGCAAAAGCTGCTATTTCCCAAATAAAACATGATGTGTCTGTAATGCTACCAGCACAACATCCTTTAATGTATGCCATTTGAACAGTGATTCAAGCCTCAGTCTTTGAGCTTATCTGCAGGGATGGAGACACTCTAACTTTCAGATTTAAGCTCCCAGATGACGGTCAGCTAGTTACTAAAGTGGCTGTTGGAGCCACATGCAGTTTCCCTCCATCTGGCCTCTCCTCAGATTATCTACAGCCTTCTGTAAAAAGCTGACATAAATACTTATTCTTTCAGTGTGAACGGACGATAAACTCCTACAGCCTGACACCGTCCCTGTCAGGGCTCGCTGACTCATGGTGGAGAGCGATAATCACAGTAG
This sequence comes from Epinephelus cyanopodus, assembly GCA_026686955.1. Lineage (NCBI taxonomy): Eukaryota > Metazoa > Chordata > Actinopteri > Perciformes > Serranidae > Epinephelus > Epinephelus cyanopodus. The sequence continues at coordinate 9,699,938 of CM048925.1, read as the reverse complement.
TAAGACAGATGGTCACCGCCGCCTTTGTCTGCAGAGATTCAGCGCTGTGACGGCCTGGCTGATAGAACAATGCAGGTATTGCTGAAATACAGTGTTGATAACACGTGACTGTGAACCTCTGAAGGTTTTGACCTAGAAAGGGTTAAGTGAGCTCCTTTTAGCATTCAAAGAGGAACTTAAACTACCAAAGGACCCGGCATATTTATACCATGTAGAATTCAAAATGCTGCAGTGAGAATTCTGACTCAAACTTTACCTGCAGATTGAAAGCAGATTTTAAGATTCTGCTCATCACCCTGGCTTTGCTTCTTGACATATTTCTGAACTGATCATTTCCTGGATACTTGACAGCTGATCAGCTTTGAATAAGCATTGATTTTCTCATATTTCCACCATAATGTTGAACTGTTAAGTAGTATTTGCTGAGGGATGTGTCTCTGTACACTCTTTCTCTTTTTCACGTCTTGGTAGCTAATTTAATTATACCGGAGTGAGCTTGGAAGCCGTAAAGATGGTCATCAATACTTTTACATAGCTGAGTGGAGTAGAAAACAACTCTGCTGTTTCAGTTTCATGATGAAAGTTGTCGGTGCACGGCTATATATCGGCATATAGGCTATCCTCAAAAAATCTAATATTGTGCATCCCTAGCCGTTATATGTAAAACAATAGTGTCAGCCTCTAGTGTGACATGTAACACACACTTCAGCAGCTCTGTATAAACATTAACATCACACATCAATAACAATCATTTAGCGTCCCTGTTATATGGCGGCTGATCTCGTCCTCTGCTCAAAGGGTAAGGAGCTCCTGGACCTCATTGTTTTCCAAATTTGCAGACATTTTTGGCTGCTGTTCTTCTTATCTGAGTTAGCTGCTAACTGCTAACAGCTACTTTTTAAATCCCGCGGTGGACTGCACACGACGCGTCGTCAAAACTTCACACCTATGCCGCCCATGATTCCATCTTGCTGGCTTCTCTTTTATACAGACATCGTTTCGGCGCTGTTGCCACCTCGGAGGAGAGACAACTCTGTCCCCCCATTCTGGGAGAGTACCTTTTATACAGAACTGGAAAGGTAGTGTAAAAGTGACTAAAGTTAAACAGCTTTTCTGCCTTCGTTATTGAGGCTCCAGAGGTTTAGCATGACCCGTCTGAAGAGACTTGTCTACCCAGTACTGTCTCCTCTGAAATTCATGCTTAAAACTCATTGTTACAGGCTTTTCTTTATGACTTTTGATTCTCTTGCTGTTTCTTTGATGGTTATTGTACTGCAGTGTAAATTCCCCTCTATGACGGTGACCTTCCTCACCTTGCGCAGGAAAGCGGTGCTGTTCATACAGCAGCTATAACATGGGTCGGGATGGCATCGTCAAGGTTTGTCCTCAGGTCGCCTGTAAGCTAACTGTTAGCTCTGTCAGCAGTGTTGCGGCTGTAAGCACTGCGCTGGCAGGGTTAATAGGAAATCCCACATCCCACAAACAACTGTCCACATGGGAGTCTCAAAGTCTCTACAGTCCAGAAGGGAAAGCCCTGACTGAGAGTCAGAGTTGTGATGGACGAGAGTGTTAACTAACAGTGAGCCGACTCACCTGATCACTGACTCCACTCAGCTCGACCGGGAAGCTGCTGAAAACCTCTTTTTACTGCCTGAAACTCAATCACTCCTGACTGTCCGTCTGCAGAGCACTCACCACTGACCACTCTGAGGACTCATTGTCTGGTGTGTGTGTGTGTGTGTGTGTGTGTGTGTGTGTGTGTGTGTGTGAGTGTCCTCCAGGCCTGCAGCAGCTACCTGTACGCATGTAAGTGGCTTGTTGATGTTTAAATGGCTTCTGGGTGACTTGGACACAATGTAGAGACAGACCTGCTGTGTGTCACACATTCATATGGAGATGGAGAGGTGTGTGTGTGTGTGTGTGTGTGTGTGTGTGTGTGTGTGTGTGTGTGAGAGAGAGAGTCACAACCTCTGAACAGATACAATACCTGCTGCTAACCACACAAATTTAATGATAAAACATCACATGACCCCATGATGTGCGCCTGACAGAAGAGTCTTTACAACACAGGCAACACACGTACACTGATCAGCCAAAACTTGAACTTATTACTTATTATCTCAATCAAATGTACTGAATCAAATATACATATATGATCCAAAAAAGGTGATTTATTATTGTGGCCAGTGGATATTTTCAGTCATGAAGTTATTTTCGGACAATGAATCAGGGGAATTTGGAGATCAGGGTGACGCCTTGAGCTCTTTGTCACATTCCCCAGGCCATTTCTGAGCAGTTTCTGCAGCAGATGATCAATGTTATTCACTTCACCTTCTGTATCCTCTACTGTAAATACTGAACACAAGACTCCATGTGTTGTTATGATTGCACCTTTCCATAATATTTAAATAATCCAAATGTGTCAGTGTGACATATTTAGGATCTTTACAAACTTTTAGATCTCCACTAGAATTTAAAATAAAGTTCTGTGTGTTTGAACAAAGTCTGGCTACACAGTCGGAGTTTGTTTAGTTCATTAGGAGTTGAGAGGATACTTGTAAATATCTATTAAAGGTCTTTTTTGTGATGTTTGTGTTCTTTGTTCGTGATCAGACACTCTTACAGTTTTCTCTTATGACTATCTGAATTCAGAAGCAGCTCCGTCTGATGTCTGTCTCCTTTTTAGTTTCTGTTTAAAGGCACAGATGTGTAATCTTATCTTGTTAACAGGATAAATGTTTTGTTGGTTTTGGTCTCTTCAGGGGATTTATGGATCATATCAGAGAGATAAAATAAAACCAGCTGCATCCTTTAACAAATGGTCAGACTTCCTGCTTTATCCCGACTGCTTACACTGATCTGTTTTTTGTTGATTATCATCACTCAGGAGGGTTTGCAAAATGTTTGCAGAGATCAGACCTTTATCTTACCTCATCTGACAACTCTCCGAACACAGACAAGACATCCAGCAGCAGACTGGCTGTGTAGAACGACTTGATCATGTTCCTGGAGGAAGAAGGGAGGCAGAGGAGGAGGCGGAGGAGGAGGAAGAGGACAGAGATGAGAGGGAGGGAAGGGTTGAGGTTAAGAAGTAAAAAGGAATGAAATAAATTAGGAGGGATATGGAAGGTTAAAGAGGGAGAGAAGAGAAGAAGCAAAGATATAAATCTGTTAGTTCAGTGTTCCATTGAGACGATGTGCTTCCCTCTCCCCACTTTCAATAAAAAAATCAGTTGACTGGTAAAATATCAAACTGGCAGAGAACATTAGAAACTGTTGCTGTGTAGACAAACTGCACAAATAAGAGGGCTGCTGTTCTGCTGTGATTTCCCAGACCTCATTACATTTCAGTGTCCCACATGGACTCAAAACACAAAGACTTCTGTCTTGACAAAAAATCATGAAGAAAAACTTCAAGTGTCATCTGAAGTCAGAGCATCAAAGTTCAGTCTTCAGCCTGGAAATCTGAACTCAGGGTTTATTAATGACGAGTTTATTCTGTTCCTGAGTGGAAGGATTTTGGTCAGTTGTCATCATGTGACAAAAAGATAGTTGAATCATTGCCATGACAACTAAGCAAACTCCATCCATCCATGAAGAGCATGAGATATGGTCAAGTGTTCTGGAATAAAGACAGTAAGTGAACCTTGGGCTGAAATTCTTCAACCTGGTCTCTCTCCAAAGTTGTCAAATACTGCCGCTTGGTCACTGATTGCAGCGTCAGACTATGGCTGGGCGATACCGACAAAAATTGATATCTTGGTATTTACAGGCTGAATGAGACGAGACGACGAAGATCACATTGGCCTTGACCTTGGACTCAATGATGAACTAATTGCGATACATGATATCTCAGTATTCTCTACATGTTTTCAGCTGCAAGTCAAAGCCACATTAAAGATGTCCGAAGCACTTTTTACAAAAACAGACTGTGATCAAAATAAAATGCAAAGACTTTTTCCCGTTTGAAAATATACAGCTGAAACTTCAGCAGGTAACAACAGAACAAATTTTAGACAGAAAAATTAACAAACGTAATTAGAAACGACATACAAAAATGAATAAGAGATTGATAGATTCTTTAATTACATCAACAGAACCTAAGATCTTTAGTGGCACCCGTGGCAAGTCATTTGTGATGAAGCACAATGTTAAGCTCTGCGAACATGGACAATAGAACAAAAAAAAAGAAAAGATTTTACTCTCAATTCCTCACAAATCGGACACGTTCTGTCCTCTGCAGAGACATCCTGTTTCAACAGCTGACAGTCACAGACCTGACCTGAACCATACACACTGAGTGAGTGTGTTGGCAGGGATCAAAGACGAGAGATGAGAGATCTCTGCTCTTGCTGTGATCACAGCAACAGAAGCAGGAGGGAAGACCCAGCATAAGAACAAGCACACACACACACACACACACACACACACACACACACACACACACACAGTTGGCTCAGCAGCTACGGCGGCTGGTGGCTCTGAATATTCAGAAGTTGTGCTTATTAAACGAACAGAGAACAGCTTGCAAACAAAATAACTGGTGTCCACACACAGACTCTGATGACGTGATAAACACACTCAATACTCAGGGTGGGCTGTATGGATAGATCTTCCCCACAGGAACATTTAAAGTTATATCATGACAGTAAAATATGTCACAATACAGCACATTTAGAATCAGTTTATGTGTCTTCTAACCAGATGGGATCAGCACTAAACCTTTCACATCCCTGCTGCCAGGCCGCCATGTTGGGTCATGTGAAATGAGCTCACAGAACATCACTGAACTTAGAGAAGGATTTTTTTCCCAATAAATAAATATGAAGTTCCATTATCTTTTTCCCCATGCGTGGTAAGCTTGCCTGTTAGCATACATTTTAACAGTGCCATGGAGACGTTTCTCTGATCTTCTTCAATCTGCCATCACGGTCCAACAGCTGATGGAGCCGTTGTGTTTCTAACACTATGAGAAGTTTTGGTTTATCAGCGTGAAACAGTGTAATGACCTGACATCAAAGTACCCGTCCAGCTGAGATGTGACAGAGGAGTGCTGCTGATTTTCGGCTGCAGCACGATGTGAAAGCACAACTCTCATATTTGATGTGTTGAGTTCAAATGAACATCACTGACAACGATTGTAACTAAAATGCGCTTTCATAAGTCTGGCATTAAAATAGAATTATTGCCTCGCAGTTTTATGCCTCCAGTTAAGTTGCCTTACAGTTGACATGTCTGTGAAAACATCAACGGATTCTGTGCAGAACGTTATGATGTCACAGTGACCTTTGACCACCAAAATCTAATCAGGTCACCCTCAAGTCCAAGTGGACATTTGTGCCACATCTGAGGAAACTCCCTCAGAGCCTATTTGAGATATTTAGTTCACAAGACTGACATGAATGCAAGATCACGATGACTTAGACCTTTGACCACCGAAATCTGATGAGTTCATTCTTAAGTCCAAATGAAGGTTTGTGCAGAATTTAAAGAAATTCCTGCAAGGTGTTCCTGTGATACCACATTCACAAGAATGAGATGGGTGCAAGATCACACTGACCTTGACCTTTGACCACCAAAATCTGATGAGTTCATTCTTAAGTCCAAATGAAGGTTTGTGCCAAATTTAAAGAAATTCCTGCAAGGTGTTCCTGTGATACCACATTCACAAGAATGAGATGGGTGCAAGGTCACAATGACCTTGACCTTTGACCACCAAAATCTAATAACGTTATCTTTGAGTCCAAGTGAGCATTTGTGCCAAATCTGAAGAAATTCCTTCAGGGCGTTTTTGACATATCGTGCACAAAAATGGGTCGGACAGATAGATGGACAACCCAAAAACATAAAGCCTCCAGCCACGGTTATCGCCGGGGCCGAGGCAAAAAGAAGTTTGCAGACTTCACATATCACCGCAGTTAAATCAATTTCCAGTTGTCCACCTGGAAATGATTGCTACTCTTGTTGGCACAATGTCACAGTGATTCAATCGTCTTCGCATTTCACAAAAATTGTCTGAAATTTTGTCATAATTACAAAGGAGTTTTTTGAGGTCAGAGTGACCTTGACCTTTGACCACCAAATTCTAATCAGTTCACCACTGAGTCCAAGTGGACATTTATGCCACATTGTAGGAAACTCCCTCAAAGCCATCTTGAGATATAGTGGTCACAAGAGTGAGAAAGATGCAAGGTCACACTGACCTTGACTTTTGACCACCAAATTTTATTTTTGAGTCCAAGTGAACTTTTGTGCCACATTTTAAGAAATCCCCTCAAGGCATTGTTGAGGTATCGCGTTTGCAAGAATGGGACAGATGGATGCCAGTACAGAGGCATAAACAGAATCTAAAAGCAAAGAAATGTTTTAACTTTAGTAGTCCATGGCAAAAACAAGCTGATCACTACCAGAATCTGAGGATCCCAACTGGTTCTTTAGTAAACGGTCTAAAAGTGGACTTAGTGACCAAACAAGAACAAACTACTGTTCATTTTAGTGAAACACCTGGAAAACAGGATGTTGCGCACACACTGACCTTATTAAAAGGGTAGGGTATCAGACATGATGTGATCCTGAATAAAGTGTCATATAACTCTGTTTTTCTGCTCTAAAGGTACATTCACTCAGTCACAACAACCAAATCATATCCTGACCTCATACTACTCTGCATTCACATAACTCCACACTGTGTGGTATACAGGTTTAAAGTGTGGGATAAAGAGAACACTGGTGTTCTAATAGGTTCTCTGTAACACCGACCACTCTGAGCTGAAACACCAGGAGAGAAAAGTGGGATCTCTGCATCCCTCCTGGAAAAGACAACACCTAAACAGGGTTCAGGTACAGCTGAAGGAAAACTGAAGTCAAGAGTTTTGAGGACATTTTTACTGCTACTGGGTATGAAATTTAAGACCAACTTTACAACAACCAAAATTAAAGTAATAAAGTAGAATTACCACCTTGCTGTTTTATAGCTCTGCAAACAAGTCAAGCTGAAGTAAACATCTGTCTGATCAGACTCATATGAAGCCATGACAGTTAACAGTGCTTCAAATATGGATGTTGCTGCAAAGAAGCTGCAAATTCTAAAACATGGACGCTTCACACATCTTCCCCCGACAGCACAGAAGATCTATACAATCAGCACAGGTAAGATTAGAGTCAACAAATTCAGTATCTGACCACATGTGTCCCCTTCTGCTCCTGAGATATGGCGTTGAATAATGGCTAAAAACATGATGATGTCACAGCGAGGCTGACCTTTGACCTTTGGATATAAAATGTCATCACGTCATTATTTTATCCTGTTAGACATTTGTGTGAAATTTTGTCTTCATTAATGTATGAATTCCTAAGTTGTGGCCTAAAACATGTTTTAATTTAAATTTTAATCAGTTCATTGTTGTGGTGGACGTTTGTGCCAAATTTGAGGATATTCCCTCAAGGCCTTCTTAAAAAAAACTGTGTTCATGAGACAGAAACAACGTAACAGTAACCTCTGACCACAAAAATCTAATCAGTTCATCCTTGAGTCTAAGAGAATTTTTGCCACATTTAAGGATATAATTCAAGGCCTTCTTAAAATACTTGCGAAGTCACAGTGATCTTTGACCATCAAATTCTAATCACCTCATTGTTGATTTCAAGTGGACATCTGAGCCAAATAAAAGGGAACTCCCTTTGGGCATTTTTGAGATACTGTGTTCACAAGAATGAGACAGGAACAAGGTAACAGTGACCTTGACCTCTGACCACAAAAATCTGATCAGATCGTCCTTGTGTCCTAGAGAACGTTTGTGCTAAATTTGAGGAAATTTACTTGGGCATTTGCGAGATATTGTGTCCATGACAATGAGATGGACACAAAATCACAGTGACACCAAAATCTAATCAGTTCATCCTTGAGTGACGAGGAAGATTGTGCAAAATTCAATGATATTCCTGAAGGCCTGAGCACATGGCAGTGGCTGGACCAGAAGTCCGAGCGGAACAACAAAGTTGCTGCTTAGCAACCAAAAGATGCTTTGGAATGGCCCGTATCCCATGGCAACCCGTCAGTACAACAGCTGCACTCATCAATGTCAAAGTGATTTGATAAGTTTATTTACATATTGGTGAATATCTGAGTTCAGGTCTTCCTGAGTTCAAAGTAGCCGCAGCCCAGATTTACCGGCACTTGTTAGGGCTGGTTTCCCATCATGACACACACACACACACACACACACACACACACACACACACACAGCTCATGTAAGGAACATGAATGGCTTCCTTGTAGCGCAGTGTGTGAGCTGTGGCCTCAACATGTTGGAGGAAGTTTCTTATTCCACCAAAGTTTCCCATAAACATTCACCTCTGAGCCTCAACATGTGTGTGTGCGTCATGAAGGTGGACGTGCGTGCCAATGTGTGCTCTCTTGTGTGTACCTGCACATTTGCGTGTATACCTGAGTGTGTGTTTATTATGTTTGTACCTGTGTTGTGGTGACATAACACACACACACACGCATACACACACACACACACACACACAGTGGTGGTTCTGTCGGCGCACACCGCAACGTCTCGTAAACCTGCAGGCTGTTTGTGTTCCCCTTCAGCGGAACAGAAATATTACCCAGTCCTGCTCAATATACCTGCTGGAGACAGAGAGCTTCTGAGCACTTATTTACACCACAAACAAGCCTGAAGGAGCCGTCGCCTGCTTCCATTCATCGCCCAGCTGCTCACACTTACTGACAGGGAGGGAAACTAAGCTTCCTGTTGTGATGCCCTGTTTACCCTTACAGAACGTGTAACCGCTCATGAAGAAGAAACTGTATCTAATGTGTGACTATCAGAAACATTACTCCTGTTGGTTTTGACCTTGAATCTCAAATACCTGAGTGTTTTTTAAATTCATCTTGTAGATTGTGTTTGACTTTCTGCACCACTAGAATCTGTCGCTTTAATGCTCCACTGTTAAGGGTGTGCAGAAAACTGATTCTTAGATGTGCAGAAATTTAAGTAAGAGATAATGCCCAACAGGGTTTCCATTATTACGTTGTGGCGGCCGACGTGGAGGCCTGAACCATCCAACATGCAGCGGAGTGATAATCAACACCTTGAAGGGCATTAACCTGCTCATACCATGTCACTTACCAACAAAACAAAAAGTATGAATATTTGTTCATATTTTTACACTTCTTACAATCAAAATCTAAAGTTCTTCACAAGCCATAACTCGGTTTCCTTGGTAATACCCAAGGGTTTACCTGACAGCTGAAACAATCTTTACCACCACGAAAGGTTGTTATGCAATGGAAACGTTATACACTACTCCAGTAAATAAGGCGAACCTTAGATTCAATGTAGCCATGGGCGATATCCTGGTCCACCCACCTATTAGCTGGAAAGCTAACATACCACCACAAAAGCTAAGCACTGTGCTGCTGTGGACAAGGGCAGCAGCAAAACAAATTTTATCCACCCAAAAAGAATCAGTTTAAGTTGACGCTGTATTGCGAATATTTCCACTGCTTTACTTTGTCACAGACGGCCCTTTCTGACGAGAAGCCGTTAACAGCTTCAGCTCCACATCTATGCTCTCACCAAATCCACTGGACTCCAGTGGCAACTAGAATTACCGCCCCGCTGTTGTACGCCTCCACGCACCAGTCACACTTCTCTTACACTTAACATCCATGTCTGTGAAAACATGAATGCTTCACACCCACACAAAGAAATGAGGGGAAAGGGACAAATATAGGAAGATCCCTCCTGGACGGCATTGTGTTACCATATGAAAGCCACATAAAAATTCTTACTTCTCTGAGGATTTATTTCATTTCCAGATATTTCCTGTCAGGAAAAGACCCTTAAAAATGTCCACAGATCATATTCCAGATGATAAGTGGAAGGAAAGGACTGAACTGGGCAGGATCATTTAGGAATCATGAATCATCCAGTGAAAGAAATCCTTTTGTTCAACGTGTATAATTACTTAAAGACGTTTCTCACTGCTGGAAAGATGGTCTTTTCATCAAATCAAGCATTGAATAAGCATTTCAAGCGTCTCATTTCTGTGTGATCACCCCCTGAGAGTCACCAAATTTTGGATATAACATATCATCACTTAATAATTTTATCCTGTTAGACATTTTGTGTAAAGTTCTGCCATAATTAGTGTATGAATTCTTGAGTTATGTAAACATATTTTGTGAGGTCACACTGACCTTTGTTCATTGTTGAGTCCGAGTGAACATTTTTACTAAAATAAAAATACATTCAAGGTGTTCTTGAGATACCACGTTCACAGGAATGAGACACATGAGGTCACACAAACTCGACCTTTCACCTATAACCACCAAAATATAACAGTTCATCCTCAAGTCCGAGTGGACGTTTGTGCCAAATTTAAGGAAATTCCCTTGAGACTGGAGATATTGTGTTTGTAAGGATGGGACCGACGTATGAATGGACAGACAGACAGACGGATGGATAGTCAACCTGAAAACATAACGCAAAAGAGTTAAATTATTAAGGCCACCACGCTGTAACTTCCGGGGCTGAAACAAAGCCAAAGCAGAAGTGCCAAAAACTACAGTTCCTCTAATGACCAAAAATCAGTTTTGATCTCTGTAGCTAATTTCAACATTCATGACAACTGTAAAGAGGCTGAATTTATATATAACTCACCTGTTTACATTTTATTAGGGCTTAAAGTTATGCACGAATAAGGGAAGGCCACTCTAAGTGACAAGCTGAGAGTGTCCTCGGCTTCTCAGTGCGATCCACCCCTCACTCCTACACAGCTCTGCCCTCTCGCCCGAATATAGTCACTTCTGGCTCAAAAACCCCCCCCAAAAAAACAGGATGGCGACGGCCAAAATGCCAAATTCAGGTCTTTAAGACGGGAGTCAATACACCAATGGGTGACATCACATTATTTATACCATCTGTGGGACCAACACATCAGTAATCACATCTGGCTGATTCATTTCAAGTTGGACAGTGTGCGGGAGTTTTTCTACAATATGTGATCAATTTCCCTAAAATACAAAGTGAGACTACTTTTATTTATATCTTCCTCCTCCTCCTCCTCTGCGTTTCTCCTTCCACTTTAATCTAGCATATTACTCATTTCTGTGGAAAAGGAGGCGCTGATGAAGGAGACAATTATTGGCACTTGAAATGTTAAAACAAAATTGCGGCCTTGACATGATTTACACCACACCCAGTCCTCCTGCTTTCATCTCAGTCCTGTCAAAACACTCTTATCACACTTTTCTGATATGAAGTAGGTTACTCATATGAAAGCACACGCACACACACACACGCACACTACATCAACAGGCTGGACGCACGCTGGCTGAGCAGCTTTCCTGACCTAAATTATAGATGAAGCCAAACTTTCTACTTCCATGGAAGAAAGAGTGACCTGCTGCCCCTCTGACCATCTGGGACTGTCTGTCCAGACTGAAAAGCCCTCTGAGACAAACATGTGGGCTATGTTAATATCAAAGACAATAAATAAAATAAAACTACTATGACCCAAGAGATTAGAAAAGCACGTTTCAGTTCCCTCGACAGTCTGGGAAACTCTGGGTGAAGAAATCAGTGCAGACTGATGTGAGCATTGAAAACGGTCCGTTAACGTTAATGGTGCTGTGTGAAGCAGTTCCTTCCTCATTAAACATTTGCAGAACTCATTTCTATAATATTTTAAATCCTGTATTGTTCACATGCATCAGACCGTTTCCTCTGCAGGAACTAAAAGACCTTTACATTAAGGTGTTTCCATTGTATCTGCCTCTGCTTTTGTTTACACTTGTTGTGTTGGTCTCCTTAACGGTTGTTGCTCCTTCCTGTCGCCCTCCCACTGTGGGTGGGGCTCTTTTGTTAATGTAACAATACTATTGTTTAAAAGTCATTATGTGTGAATGTGAAATAAGTAAATAAACAACAGCGCCACTTTTTAAATCGTTGCCTGTTTCTGTGCACTCGAAACGACATTTATAATTTACAACAGCAAACACATTTGGGAGAAAACACAACGCAGCCCAGATTATGTTTGTTTTCAACATAGAAATACATCATGAATATTGACACTGCCGCAGCCGCGCTGCCTGCTGCTGTAACTACTGTATTTCCACAATAGAAGGCTGGTACTCCACCATCTTATGAAGCTGTGCAGGCGCTGCACTGTCAACAAAACAGTCACGATAATATTTCACTATGAAGAGCCTTGTGTTAACAAATGAAGGGACTCCGTCGACAGAAACTCTCTCAGATGGCTTTATTTTGAAACGGAGACAGAAAGCATCAAGTGAGACATTTTTTTTTAAATATTTTTTTCATGTCTGTGACTAGGGGTGGGGGTGGGGGGGAATCGATTTTTAGATGCATCAAGATTCTGTCTTGAATGATGCGAGCATCGATGTGGAAAACTCATAATCGATTTTAATTTTATTTTTATATTTATTTTTCAAATTACCGTAATTCCTCGACCAGTCACGCCATCAACGTAATTCCAATGGATTCTGAAAGCTGATATACGGTACATTATGGTAGTGATGTCATTACCTGTGGAGGAGGGGAGGGAAGTGAGCACAGCAGGAGGAGAGTGACAGCTGACAAGGAGTGCAAGTTGGAGTGATTTAGCAGTGTTTTAATGGAATTTGGGTGGTGCTTTCTTTGTAAATAATATTTAGTGTTGTAAATAATAGTATTTGTGTGTTTTTTAAAAGCTTTTTTTATGCCGTGCTTTTTGCTGTGTTTCCGTCGTGTTTTCACCATAGTTCGCAGTTTTGCCATCGTTCATCTTTTTTGCAATAGTTCGTGTTTTTATAGTTCATAGATAGTTATAGTCAGTTACAGGTTTGTAAATACTGGAGGAGAATGGATGAGGAGGATGGACCGGAGGAGACTGGTGGAATGTCATCATCTCAACCACAGGAAGTAACACAGTTTGTATGCACTGGATATGTATTCCCAGCTTTATTACAATATTGTTTTTCAATATCTAGTGTAAATTTTCTTATTCATTTTATAATCAAAATTGTTGCCCTCAGAATCAGAATTGAATTGAATCGGGAGGTGCCTAGAGATTCCCACCCCTATCTGTGACAGTTACAGACATTGAAGCTGTACTGAGAGGTGATTTAGTGTCACTATGGTTTTCAAAAGCCAATTTTTACTGTATATTCTTTCTGAAATCGCCAATCTTACGCGTGTCTAAATGTTCGCAGCTGAGCAGCAGACGAGCACGATCATGTGAAAATGAGCAGAGGAAAGGAAATGAGAGGAGAAGAAAGGAGAGAACAGCGTTAAAAAAAAGAAAACGAAAAAACACAAGGAGAGAAGAGGAAATGAAAGGAGAAAAAGGAGAGAAGGGGGAGGAAACAAAGGAAACTAGAGAAAACAAGCAGAGGAGAGGAAACAAGGAGGGAACAAGAGAGAAAATGAGCAGAGAGGTGGAAACGAGAGGAGAAGGAAGGAGTGAAGAGGGGAGGACACAACGGAAACCAAAGAAAACAAGAGGAGAGGAAACAAGGCGGGAAGAGAGGAGAAAAGGGGATGAAAAAGAGATGAAAGGGAAAGGAGGAGAGGAGAGGAGAGGAGAGGAGAGGAGAGGAGAGGAGAGGAGAGGAGTCCTCCACAGTGTTAGCGAGGACCACGCGGAGCAGTTGGAGGTGGACACACAGAGTTGACTCCACCCACATGACACTGTGACGACACACACACTTGAGCCAAACATATCAAACCTCTGATGTTTCCTTACTTGTGGAATCTGCCTGAACGGTCCTCGTTGTCGGCGTACAGGAACATCTTTAAGGCGTAGTTTTCAATGTGGGCGTTCCCCACCACCTCCTGATTGATGGAGTCGTTGTCACCCAGCTCCTTCTTCATCTGGAAAATGAAACAGTGATTCCAGAGAGAAGCAGACAGACTGATTAAAAAAACAATCAATCACATTCATTAATCCACCAGTGATGAACTCTTTAAAGTAAAATACTGTGGATCTCTCAGTGAGGCTGTGATTGGCTCAGGCTTTTACTGTGAAAGGTCAAACATGCAGAGCACTCACAGGAGGAGGAAACACTGTCACTGAAATTAATTAAATACTTTTAAAATAAAAATGAAATACTGAAATGGCATCAGTATGTTTGAAGAGTGCACACACAAACATCCACATGAACACACACATAGAGTGAGCGAGTGAGTGTGTGTGAAGTCTGGAGAGCTCAGCCTCGAGGGAGAGGAAACAAAAACACTAAAAGCAATCAAGATAAAAAGAGACGTGAAGAAGAGAAAAAACAAGGACACACACACACTAGAGATAAAGCCCTCGTTCACACAGCTTCGTTCATTTTTACCACTTTACTTTAACGACAGTCGTCAGCACAGTGAATGAGAGCGAGATTGATCAGAGGCTGTCACAAATTTTCCAGGAAACATAACAACGTCAGCTGAGGCAGCGGGGGGCCTTTGTCACTGCTCGTTCTCTAAAGTTGATTTGGTGTGTCTGGGCCTTAATGTGTCAGATACATAATCAGCACTGAATATCTTCTAATGCTATGTAACTGTAAGTATCAGATCAGACACAGTGTCAGCTGATGACCAACATTAAAGCTCTCAGATCAGACTCAAGGCCAAGAAACTTCAAATCTCTACTGGTGACTTTAAAAACAATATTCTTATCCTTCACTTATACGTGCACTTACTTCTGCACCGTGATTCATGGCGGCATCACTAACATCTGTTCAGAAGTCTAGCTTTTAAAATCCCGTACACACCTGGATGTGTTAGTTAAACGAAAACAGACTTTTGATTTGGAGCATTCAGAACATTTCTCAGTCATGTTCAAACATTTTATCTCGAGTGAACACGTCTTCGCTTCAGTGGGCGCCAAATGCCATTTACTCTGCCCCCATCTCACTCCATTCACCTTCACTTTGCATGTATAATTCCTCGTTCCATTAAATGACACCCCCCCACTCCAACCCTCTCTCTCTCTCTCCATCACAGCGTCCAGCGAGGCCTCAGGTTTCTCGTAAAACCTCTAAAAGCAAACACACTGGTTCCCTCCAGCAGGTGGACCCTGACCAGCCTGAATAGATACACTGTTCAATCTGTGTGTGTGTGTGTGTGTGTGTGTGTGTGTGTGTAAAGCAGAGGAATGTAAAGCCACTGTGCTGAGTGCATATTGAAGGAAGGACAACTGGTCAGAGAATGAAAACAATCTGGGATCAAAGTAAACTCACTTCACTAAACAAAGTCTTTCTGACTCAGGTTCCTCTCGTCTCCATGTGACTGTTGACTAAATGTGAATAAAGTGAATTCAGAGAGCAACTTTCAACAGGTGGAAACTCATCAAGGGTGAAAGAGGTGGCTAAGATGTGAACCCTGTAGGGGGGTACAAGAGCATGCATCCACAGGAGGACATTTTTTAAACTATCAGCTTTAAAATGTGGATTTTCAGTCAATTTCAGCATAAAGATTTGAGGGAAAACTCACCGAAGAATTAACATAATCTTACTGCTAGGGGTGAAGGGGCGACATCAGATCTGGGCAGAGAATCTGGTTTTTGCTCTTTACAGCTGTTACAACTGTTTGGTTAAAGACAGAGCTTATATATGAAGATTATGAACTGATTTTACAGCCACTACAACTAAAAGAAAAACTGTCACGAGGTCAGTTCAGCTGACCCTTCGTTAAGTCCTGCCCCAAGACGCAGACTGACCAATCATAGCATAGCATCAGGCCGGCTCAGACCAGGGTCCGACAACAACACATTGACTCTAATGCAGTCGTTTCAGATTTCCTTCATTTTCAGGCTGGTTTTGAGGATTTGGAGTTAAATGTTGTGCCTGGGGCACCTTGTGTATTAATGATACTTGTTACCTGGAGAGGTTTCTTCCCTGTTCCAAAACCAAAATCAGACCCTGAAAAGTGTAGGGTTAGCTAGCTAGCTACTGAAGATAGAGCCTACTGAATGCATACACCTGCTGCTTTTGCTTTTTATTGATTATAAAAGGGAAACAAAGACCAACCCTGCTGTACAGGAACCAGTGAAGGGAAGCAGGGAAACTTTGCTGATATTCAACCAGCTCTGTGTCATCACATGAACGTGTATGACTTACCAAGGAGATCCCTGCCCATCCAGCAGTGAACCTCCAGGTACGAGGGTGAAGCCAAGCACTGTTCATCTGTGCACACTGTGATGCCACACAGCTGGTTCAATTTCAGCAAAATTTCCCTTTATATTCATTGTCTTGTGTGTTGATCAGCAGTGATGTGGTGGTTCACTTTTACACTGTGATCTGTAGCCTATAGTTCGGCTTTAGCTTCTAACTATCTTTGTCTTTTGAACCTGTTGTTGCTGCTGAGTCAGTTTGACATCCTGGATATATCCTTCAAACACAGACTGTAGACCCCTCTGTCTGCTTCTCTCTGGAATCACTCTTTCATTTTAGCAAAAATATGATTTTCTTCAGGGAGTGCACCATCACAAAGGGGCGGGGCTTAATGAAGGGTAAATTGATCATCTGTTTTCAGTCAGCTCGACATTTGCCTCTTTCTAAGGCAACATAACTAAACTAATTTAACAAGCGTTCTGTTTCACTACATCACAAGCAGGGGTCGCGTTAACCAAATATTTTTCGTCGTTGACCGGTTTTTTAAAATGGTGACGGAAAAATCTGAAGGCCATCTGTCATTTTGACAGATTGCAATTCATACCCCTGACCACTTGGTGGCGAGTGAGCATATTAATTAGCTATTGTCTCTCTTGATGCATGACCTCGTTGGCTTCACTCGGAAAAATGTCATGGCAGCTGAGTGTCCGGAGTTTCTTCAAAAAGCCCAATAACGATGATGGTGTTGATAAAAGAGGTGAAAAAAGAGGGACTGATGCAGTGGGGGATGAAGGACAAACAAGTAATCAGCCCTCGGCAACTACAGAGCGAGCGAGCGGCAGCAAGGAGGTCAGGAGGGAGTACAGAGTTCAGTGGGAGCAGGAGTTCTCCTGGCTGAGGAGGGAGGATGGAAAAAAGTTACATATTCATCTGCTTGATGTGTGATGGCACGGTGTGGATTCTCTGTTAAGCGTGTTCGGACTGAATATTAATTAAAAATAAATGAAAATTAAATGCTATTGAATATGTCATTATTATCATTTTAAAAATTAAAGTGACGGGTAAAAATAGATTATGACGGGATTTTTATGACCCTGTCAGTCAAAATGACATACAACGAAAAAGTCTAGCGCAACCTCTGATCACAAGTAAGGTAGGCCCATTTAGCTTATTCATTTTTTAATTTCTACTTGGAATGAACTGACTGAAATTCTGGGCCAATACCAATATAGATGTTTTTTTGTTGCGGTGTTGATAATAATTCCCCTTTTAGTTCCAAGACAACAAAGTATCCCAATTATAAAAAGTAACTGTGATTCAAGACAAGTCCTTCATTACATGACCTTTAAATGAGCACAAATTCAATCAGACACATTCATGAAACAAACTTCATAATAACCTTGTTTCACATGAAAAACATAGTTTTTAGTAACTACTTCAAAAATCTGTTTTTTTGTTTGATATATCATAATGTCCTCTCTATTATCTATTTTGTATTGCTGTGAAAACATAAAAAATGTCTCCTACAGACAGCTGAATTTATTCATGTTTCTCAACTAGAGCTACATTTGACAAGATTACATTTGAACACATCATGAAAATGTTACAATAATACAATAATAATAACCAGTAACAACATGGAGAAATCTACATCCAGAGCAGCAACGTTTTGGACGGACCAAATATACAGAGCTGTAAAGTTGTCCACCATGGTAGCAGTTAGCTGCTAGCTAACTGTAGCTAACTTGTTTGTCCATTGTTTGGTCTGTGATGTAATAGGTCAACAGGAAAAAGGTCCACTACTAACAAGCTGAAAGGGGGCATATCTCCACCTATCGTAGAGGAGTCGGACGGCGTGCTTGTACACTGGGACAAAGACAGTAGTCTAATGAAAAAGCCTGGTCGAACTATAAACGTAGCTTGACTTAACTGCATGTAAACGTACTGACAGGAAGGAAGAGACAGGCAGGAAAGAAAAGTCGGGGAGAACGTAGAATGTGTTATTAAATAATTAACGGCATGAATCACGGCAGCAACTCTGCAAAGTGTTTGACAGCCAGACGTCACTGGTTCCTGCTGATTTTAACAGCTGGCTGCTTAATAAAGACAATCAAGAAACAGTGTGTGTGAGAGTAACAGCAGTGAGGCATCTTTAAAAAAACACTCTTAAGTTCAATTGACGCTCACAAATTCACAGAGAGATAATTCAAACAACATGTATTTTTAGACTCCAACCTCTGAGCTCTAAATTTAGCAGCGTCTGACTGCTGCTGCTGGTTTCCCACCTTACTGGTTTTGACACAAGTAAAAAATGATTTTCCACCATCCCAGTGAGAGCAACGCCTCGGAGAGTTGAGCCGGCGATGACGGTGGAAAATAGAATTAATGAGTCCAACATGTACTGTATGTATGAGCCAGGTCACCAGGGAAAAGGGGGGGGCTGTGGTTCGTGTATCGACTCACTCACTCTAGAAATGAGTCACAACTACTGGCAACAGTTCATAAAAACATGGACCATTAAAAAAACCCTCAGGGTATCCCCATGTTTCAGAGAGCTGCACTGACACAAACTGTTGAGAGGATAAAAAGTCTGACAGCAGAAGTTGTGGCTTGTCTGCTCTCCACCTAGACAATAAAGATATGAGTCCTACATAAATAATTAGGCTTCTCCATGTGTGGTGGACTGCCGCTGGATCTATGCTGTGAGCAACTGGACGCTGAAATTAGGGCAGTGAAACATGCAATATGTGATAACACTGCTTAATACTGCGATGATGATATGCCTCGTGATAAATAAACAAATATTGAAGTATACAGTTTTAATGTCTTAGTGCTTTAGGTCAGTGCTGCTAACAAACACCCCAGATAATGAACAGCTATGTACACTGAAATAAAAAACTGAAATGCAATGACAGGTTTTCAATTGTAGCGTTAAACTTGTGTTTGATGTGATATGGTTCTAATTATGGTTAAATTCATGTCCGTTGAAAATGTATCTGAAAGTTAAATAAAATTCAAATCACAGACACAGACAAAATGTCTCCCAGAGTGTTCCTGAGTCATGATGTTGAGTAATGGCCTGAAAAGTGTTTTATGCAAAGCATTACGATGTCACACCTTTGACCTCAATATTCTAATCAGTTTATTCTCCAGTCCAAGTGAGCGTTTGTGTCAAATTTAAATTAATTCCCTCATAGTGTTAAAATATTGTGTTCATGAGAATGCGACAGATGCAAGATCACGCTGGCCTTGACCTTGGACTCAACGATGAACTGATTGGATTTCAGTGGTTAAAGTGGACATTTGTGCCAAATTTGAAGAAAACTGTCAAGATAGTCTTGAGACAGCACGTTCACAAGAATGAGATAGATGAGGCCACATAGACGCATAGAAGTTTTCTTGAGATATTGTGTTCGTGAGAATGAGACAGATGCAAGGTCACAGTGACCTTTGACATACAGAATCGAATCACCTTAGACTCAAAGTGGACGTTTTCACAACCCTGACAAAGGTCTGGCTCTGATTTAGCAACAATAAAGGCTTTTTAATATTTCCTTCCTTGTTTTATTTTTTTTTTTTGGGGTGCCTAGATTGCCCTTCAATCGATCCTGTTGTTTCCCATTATCCACGAGCGCACAGGTATCATGTACACGAGAATGAGACAGAAACAAGGTCACAGTGAACTTGACCTTTGAGCACCAAATCTAATCAGTTCACCCTTGATTTAAAGAGGATGTTTGTGCCAAATTTGAGGGAATTCCCTCAAGGTTGTCTTCAGATATTACGTTGATAAGAATGGAAGGATGGATGGACAGTCTGAAAATTTAACAGCCTCTGGTCACAGCTATTGCCAGCTGTGAGGCATAAAAATGTTGCATGCATAACGTACTAATAATATAGACGACTTCTTTTCATATTTTATAGTTTTAATAAAAACTATGTCAAACTTTCAAAGGCCTGCAAATATATATATATAATTAATAACCTCCAAGTTTAAGTGTAATATCTGTTTGTGGAACAAGGAGAGCTCAAACACTTCAGCTGATTATAACAAGAACACACACACACACACACACACACACACACCACACACACACACACACACACACACACACACACACATCAAAGCCGCGGATGCGAGTTCTGTGTGTGACAGTAATGAAGATCCCTGGAGCCTCTGTAAAACCTGTGTGTGTGTGTGTGTGTGTGTGTGTGTGTGTGTGTGTGTGTGTGTGTGTGTGTGTGTGCTTGTTCCTCCTTGTCCATTGCTTCCTTTAATTGGCTCTTAGTGATCATAAAGTGAGTCCAGCATCACAGCAGGACTTCCCACCTCCTCACCCTCCTCGTCCCCTCTCATGTCTCCTCGTCCCCTCCATATATTCATCCACCTCCTCCACCACCATGTCACCATTTGTTAAACGTTGGGTCGGACCACATGAAGGCGAAGCGTTTCTGATCTTATCAGGATGTTTCAGAACCCTAAAAATGTGAATGCTAGTGTTCAGAAATCACTCTGAAAATAAAATATAAGACATCCTGCCACACGTGAGCCAATCATCTATAAATCCTGCACCACATGATCAAAATGACTCACAAACTGAAAGTAGAGGTGATATAATTTGGGCGTAGCAGCTTCATCAGCTCTCCTTCTGTTCCTCTCAGTCTCTTGGTAAAAGGCTCATTTGTTCGACCCCCACTGGGACACTTGGAGCCCGTTCACCTCCTCTCGTCTCATCTCACCTCCTCCCCCTCCTCCCCTCTCCTGCTCTCCTCATCACAACAACGCCATAAAATCTAATTAGTTTGGCCCCTGTAGACGAGCCGCCTACTTTACGTAAATGTGCGTCCAATGAAAGCATCAGTACAGAGATGCTGTTTGCCCAGCGGTCTGTTTGGCAGCAGCTGGACATGATTTTCACAATTATCCAGGTTAAAATTCCCCATGATCAACTTGTGAGTGTTTTTACTGCGAATCACAATACAATCATATATTGTTCCATCACTAAGCAGTTCTGTGACTCCAAGCGTGTATCTTGTAAGTAGGGCAGGGTATCAGAACTTGATACCTGTAAGATATCGACCAAAATAACCGCGGTGTATAGAAACTTCTCCAGTCACATGATACCTGCATTTGATCCTTTGTGTGCTGGGGGTCCGATGCCTGATTGACAAACTTTCTGTTGCTGCTGTCTCCAGACACATTCTCTGCTCAGTTCAATGTTTCAGTTCAACGTTTGCTAGGTAAGCACAAGCTAACACAGCAGCAGCCGCTAACATCCAGCACCGAGCCTTTAACCCTTTGAAACCAGAGCAAGTTGGTTTAGTTTCTTTCAAAAACATGGGAAGATGGCAATGAGCAGCGGAAGATGAAATTACCCTAAAAATTTGGAAGATATTAGTAAAAAGAGAAAATTAAAAACAAGAAAGTCAGTGAAAGATAAAAATAAACAAACAAGGAAAATACCTAGAAAGGGTGCTTAGCCTTAGCCTTTTTCTTTTTTCCCTATTTTTGTAAAATAATTTTCTAAATCTATCAAGTTGCTTATTGCCTTTTTACCCATGTTTTTGAAAGAAATCGCAAAAATTTGCTAAAAAGTTCAAAGGTTTAAATATTTGCAAAAGGCGCCTGAAATTAGCACAAGAAAAGTATTGTTGCTCCAGGTTTTAAAGGGTTAAATAGTCCCAACACGCTCTCACCAAAACCGAAACAGCCTGAGCTCCTCTTTCACCGCCTGTTTAAGGCAGGAATTTCACGCTGTTATTCCACCTCGCTGTTCTTTATAAAAGATACGATTAAGGAACGGGTGGACAGAGTGGTCTCGTCTTAAAGTTGGCAGCAAAGGTTGTACGACCGAATCGACATCTGCGCAAAAAGAACAGCTGGCAGGACGGGACCATCGATGAGACGGGTGTGATGTTTTGACGACATGTTATGGGTGCGAGATTTGAAAAGTAGCTGATAGCAGTTAGCAGGTAACTCAAAGAAGAAGAACAGTGACCATAAATTCCCGCAAGGTGGGAAAACAATGAGGTCCAGGAGCTCCTTACCACGAAGCAGAGGACGAGATCGGCTGCCATATAACACAGATAGTAAGAGATAGTAATGTTATAAGCCATATAACAGAGATAGAGATAGTCAGATTGTTATTGTTTATAAAGTGCTGCTGACACGTATGTTATGTCACACTAGAGGCTGACGCTGTTGTGTTACACGTCATGCCCCTCATGCCTCTTTTGCTTCCAGCATGCTGTCTATAATCACATATTGGAGTCACACGATGCCGCCATTTTACTTAAAGGAAGAGTAACAAGTGATTTATCACAAATAAACACCTGAGCAGAAGTAGTGTGACACGGGCAGCTGATTCTGGTCATTATGCTGTGGGCAGCAACAGGAACAGTACTAAAGTAGGTCCAACTTACCGTCTCCAACTGGTCCATGAGTTTGATGAGGAACTTTCGGCACTCTGGTGTTTTACTGTCCAGCTTCATGCCGGTCTGCATGGCGTAGAGCCGACCTGCAGGACACAACAGGGGGGTGAAAGGCGAAGAGAATTAATCATCTTATTACCGTCCTTTCTTCCGTCTGTTTGTCAGACTCATATGGAAGACTCATTACAGAAAGTCGGGATGAATTTTTCTCAACACAGTTGCACAGAAACCAGACATGTTTCTTCTCTGCAACACATCAAACGCAGAAACACAGGAGGGTCGAGGAGGTTTCCACCTGAGCCGGGACAGGCCTGATCCTACAGAGCTGTCAGAGCTTCAGCTCCCACAATCCCTCATCTGTCAATTAGCTCTGTGGTCAGGTTCTTCTCCTCACATGATGTAACTCCTTCAACTTTGCAGCTAGATGACCTGAGCAGCAGCAGGAAGCCTGGAGAGACACCTGACTGTCTGACTGGAGATAAATAAACTGTTTACAAATCAATAACTTACTGTGGATTAAACACAGTGAAAGCAGAGATATGTGCGTCTGTGTCATCTCAAGTGTTTATCTCGTTTACAAAACTATGAAGAACTAGAATTAGTGCTTCTTGGTTGTATAACTTCACAAACCCTTCAGTGAAAACATGTATCAAACAAACACTACAGGCCTCATCTGCCTAATCCACAACAAGTGTGTATGTGCTTGAGTGTGTGTTTATGGACACTGTATACGTGCACTTATGTGGATGCTTCACACATACATCTATACAATCAGCACAGTTTCAAGAATTTCAAACTGTTGATCTCCACAGGACTCCACTCAGATCCAGACTGCCTACAAGGGTTTATGGTTTGATCTCTATTTCTGTGTCACACTAGAGGCCGACGCTGTTGTGTTACATGTCTCGCCCGTCACGCCTCTTTTGCTTCTGTGATGCAGGCATGCTATCTGTAGACGGCATAAAGAAAAGACTTCATCTCTTCGTGACTCTATTGCTCCATCTCTGTGTGGAAAGGGCTTCAGACTAAGGAAAGGGTTAGAGAATGAGGAACGCATTACACCAGCAACAGTCATCACAAGTGTAGAGGTACAAACGTGGTGAAAACCTTGTTCTCTAGTCTCAGACTTGACTGTGCAACATCTACAACACGTGGAAAAAGCTGCAATTAAATGATATTAATTCTTCTGTCAAAATTGCACACACACACACACACACAAACAATTCACACACACACAGCTTCCATCTCCAACAGCATGAATCATCAATTGGTCCTTGAGGTGGAATGAAAACTTCTAGTATCAAACAAACACTACAGGCCTCATCTGCCTAATCCACAACAAGTGTGTATGTGCTTGAGTGTGTGTTTATGGACACTGTATACGTGCACTTATGTGATATATACCGACAGGCTGAATGTGCTTTGTGCAGCGAAGCTGAGTCAGCCCTGCAGTGTGAATCAGAGGGAAACAGACGCAGATATTCAGAGAGGCTGCTGGGAGGATTACCAGCTGACATTAGATTACTTTGACAGTTAACTTGCTCCTGCAGGAGCTGCACCGCGTGTGGCACCGTTAGTTTCCCGTAGATGTACACCCTGCATCTCTGATCACCAGAGGGACGTTATTCACATTAGGGCTGCCCCCTAATAGTTGATCAAACGTTAGTCAACCAGAGAGGTCTTTAGTCGGCAAGATTTCATTGGATGCTTAGTCTCAGAAAAAAATAACACATAAAACTCTATCAGGAGCTCCACCACATCAAACCACATACCTGCGGTTATTCCACAGGCTAGTTAATAACATGTCGGGCAGGAAATCCAAAGTGTGGGATCATTTTGAGAAGGTGAAGGATGAACCCAAGGTGATATGTAAACTCATCTTCATTGGTCGACTACAAACATGACGTATCATCTGAAACATGGAAGTAGCTACATGCCCATTAGCCCACAGCGTCATTAACAGGCGGCTCGCTCAGTGTGTGACGTGCACTTGTAGATAAAATACAGGCCTATATTAATGAAGGTTCATTAGTACGGTTTTGTATTTCTCTGTAATGTAGCACAGTGTTAACAATGTTATTGATACTATTCTTTCTCACACCTTCAACTCAAACCACCAAAACATATAATTTCATAATCAAAATAATATCGTAAACATGCAGGAGACGAGTCGACTAAGCTGCTTTTCTACATGACAGTTTACACTCTTTGTTACATCTGTTAAGGAAATCTGCTGAGATCTGTTGCTTACACATTTTCACCTCCTCACAAAGGCAAAATGCTAAAAAAGGATAGATGGAATTTACCGACAATAACTGAGCACAGACTTATTTAGAATTACAAAAGATGTTAATTCCTGTTGCCTTCTCAGAGTTTAAAGTGCGACTGAAACTCATTTTAAACCATCTGCAGCAGCGAGGAGAGAAAAGCTAAACACTATTATTTTCACACCTAGGTTTGTCATGTGGTCGAGACTGTTGCCAGGCGACCAATCACATTTTTGTTGTACTCCACACTGCATCCGGTAAGCCCTCTGTTTCCACCTCATGTTTAGCGTCTGAGTCACAGCACAGGGTCACTGTCCTGCGCAGCATCAACAGAACAATGTCCCATTTCACAGAGCAGGAGATGGTGCCGAGTCACCACTCAATATTTCCTAAAAACACAGCAGTGACACACATGTATGATGGACTTGTGTGGAAGCCAAAGACGCTGTGAAGCAGGAGACACACACAGCCAGCAAGTCCTCGACTACTGAAGCAGCCAGTAAGCTGGCCGGCCAGTTGGCCAGTCATCAAGTGACAAAGACTTCCTTTGTGCTATCACACCACACAGCGCTCGCTCTGCTGTTCACAATCAGGAGCAACACAGAAGGCTTTGACAGCAGGGAGGATGTAAGGCCACAGAAACTGAAAAATACAACCAGGCCAAGATTGGCCCACTTCCACACAGGCTCCCCCGAAACTGGAGCCCCCTGGTGGTCGTTACAGTTACTGCATGTTTGTTTTCACTGGAAACAGTCTCTAAGTTTCTCAATTAGATGTATTTTTAGAATCCATCATGTTCAATGTACAGTATCCCCTACTCCCTAAAACACTGGCATATCCTTGTTTAAATATTTTAAAATTGTTTGCATGAGCTTCCTGTTCTGGGACACTCCTACTGCTGCATTATGTTTTATATTTATGAATTACTGTCCTCTTTCGTCAGCGCAAATGTGTCATGTGTCTGTGGTGTTGAGTCTCTCCGACTGTGAAGGTGACCCACCTCACTCGAAATAAAGAGTCAGGGTTTCCCACTACTTCACTTGTGGCAAGGGATGTTTTCATCATGGCAGGCCGCCACAGATAGTTTTTTTTTTTAGGACACAGGGCACAGACAAAGCAGCAAGACGTCGGGTGCATTAAAAGTGAAAGAGTGTCTAAAAGTGTGCTTTCACTTGCAGCAGCTGCTCCTCTCTGATCTGAGCAGCTCTGAACGGATCAACAGATCAATTATCCACCCCGTGAGTCACAAACTGCTGCTGGGGAATTAAAGAACTCATAGAGAGCTCTGCCTGTGCTGCGTTCACGGACCTGCAAAAACCTCCGAATTTAGAGAAGGGACACAAAATGACACAAAGGGACATACAGGCATAATGTCGTCAGCTACCGCCATATACACACTCTCAGTCTGTGGGAAATTGCGAAGTCACTGGGTATCATTAGCAAATTACAAACTTATGTGAAAGTTTCTTGTTTATAAACTTTACTTTACTCTTTTATTCATACCTATTATGGTAATATTGTACACACCCCTCAAATCTGCATCAACTTTATTTGCTGCAAAAACGATTTGTAAGGTTTGCAAATTTCTCAAATTTTAATAAGGCCTCTGTTTCACTCCTTTCAGTACACAGACTATCACATATATATATGTACTATATTAAGAAACTGTGCATCTCAAAACTACAAGAAAACATCAGGAGTGCTCGCAAAGCATCACAGGAAAAGAAAAGTTGGTGATGCATTTTTCATGGCACCTCTCAGTGCAGCTCTTGTGGAAAACAGGCAGCGTCTCCTCTGGTCCTGTTATTCACATCCATTATTACGCAGGAAACAGCAAACAAGTGTTTGCAACAGGTGAAAACGGCCATAATAAGCTGTTCAGCCTGTTATTTACTGAGAGTTATTTACTCTCTGATGGTGCTTTCCACTCTGCTGCACCTCTATCTGCCTGTCATGCACATAATTAAAGTAAAAAAAAAAAAGACTTTTTCCTGCCAGCGTTTTTGTTACCTCCTATTCCATTTAATATCATTCATCAATCTAAAATAATAAGCTTCCGATGCAGGACTGCTGCCGGTGCCAGTGCAAACACAGAAAGTAAAAGGAAGGATATCAAAGGCTTGAGCCTTCGACACTGAAGGTGTTCCAGTCTTGTGTTGAGTGTTTTTTCCCTCAATATTAAGACGTCACAACCATGAACCCCCCCAGTCAGAACATCCGTTTTCAAAAACAGGAAACAACACAGAAAAACCTAACTGGGAAAAACCCTGAAAACATCCAGCCTTTTACGCAATTTATTTTTCTATTTGCACTTCAGTCTCTCCATCTTCCATTTACCCATCAGTCACAAAAAGCAACAATCAATACCTGTGTTCCTCGGTTATTAATCAAGTTTTCCTCATCTTTGTGGTTCTGGAAACACAAATGCACCAAAGGGACTTTTAGCACCTTCGTTCTTGGTTATTTGGACCCAGAG
The DNA here is from genome assembly GCA_026686955.1 of Epinephelus cyanopodus. Lineage (NCBI taxonomy): Eukaryota > Metazoa > Chordata > Actinopteri > Perciformes > Serranidae > Epinephelus > Epinephelus cyanopodus. The sequence goes on along the minus strand of CM048925.1, from coordinate 9,672,646 downwards.
AGGTTTTTAAGGGTGGTGCATTTGCTGAGTTGCACAAAACATATATGAGCATGTCAAGCTCGATCAATAGCAATTACAGCAAAATGGGAATCATAACAAGAAAGCATGAAGCACGCATTGTCTCTGCAGAGGCTTTTGACAAACATCAATATTAGGACAGAGATCAGTCGAGGCCGACAACCATTGTTTACAATAGTGACACCAATTTCTTAAAATGAAGGCAATAATGTTGATGAAGTGTTTCTAAACTTCAGTAAAGATTGAAAATATCTTTGAGAGGGGAGTTTATTTGTTCTTGACATCCAGTGTGGTGCTGTGAAGAACTAGCAGAGAAGAATTAACACCAGTATGAAGTCTGCTGGCACAGTGCCACAGCCTCTACGCAATTTTGACGTTGGACATGAAGAATCTGTGCCAATCTGACTCTGGGCCAGCGTGGTCTGTCTGTCATATAAATGACAAGGACACAATCGTGGAGGATAGCTGCGTCTCTGTGTGCGTCTCTGTGTGTTAGAGGAGTTAAATCACTGTCAGAGGCTCCCAGTAAAAGCCAGAGTGCTTTATGACACCACAAAATGTCACTGTTCATAACTGTGTAAACCATATGGAGGCTGAATATGATCAATAAAACACATTTATATTTAATGTGTCAAAAAGCAGCTGCTCAAAATCTGGTCTAATATCCCATTAAACATCTGTTTGAAATTTTGTCATTATGACTATTAAATCTTGAGATAAAGGCAAAAGCACGTTTTGTGAGGTCACAGTGGCCACATTTGAAGAAATTCGCTCAAGTTGTTGAAATGTCACGTTCAGGAGAATGGGACAAACAGATGATCGTACGTTAATGATTTGTATACGACACATATACAATGGACAGACAGCCCGATTACATAATGCTATCGCCGGCCCAGAGACATAAAAATCAGATTGCGATTATTCTGACAGATATTGTGAGAGCAGTATGAGTCGTGATTTTAGTGGGAATGGTTATTTTTACATTTGAATATTAAAAAAAATAGAACAAATATGATGCTGCTTTAATTATCGATTGAGAAACACCTCAGTATCTTTCCAAATGGTTATCCCCCCTCATGGTTTTTCAATACTGCTGACTATCAAAATACTGCGCTCTCATTTCCAATGATGATAAATTGCTTTCCAGAGGATAAATATTCAGAGCCGTCTCAATGCAGTTAAATGTTGTAATCTGAGATCCAGACGCACTGAAAAGAGAAATACCTCATGTTCAAATAAATAACCACTCTGCACACTAATATACAAATACATTTTGAATGAAACTGAGTAAACAGGAGTGTGTGTGTATGTGTGTGTGTGTGTGTGTGTGTGTGTGTGTGTGTGTGTGGCAAAGGGTACCTGTATTCAGCCTCAGCTCCACAGCTCATTTATAACGTCGAGGATCCAATCTGTGTGAAACAGCAGCTGTAACGCAGCCAAGCTCTGTCAGTCGGGGAGCTGCTGCTGAATTACGCCGCTTCATTACAGCTAAACAAATCATGGCTTTGACTCAACCCGCTATTGATCGTCCTGTTCTGGGGTGGAGGTGAGGTAAAATATTGGCCTGCATTAGCAGGCTAATTTAGATAGACCTGCTGATGAAGGGCTGAGGCCGAGTGATGGATGAAACACATCAACGGTCAGACAAAAAGGACGGAGCTGAGCGGCCAGATTCAGCCGTGTACACTGAATGTTTCTAAAGCTCAGAGATTAGTAAAGACCATAATAAACCTGCTCACATAATAGAGTGCCCCAGGAATGAGCCCTAAAACCTGGAAATGAGTTAGCAATTTACCACTCCTGGTTCCCTCGTCTCAAAGTCAATGGGGTTTTATTTAAATGGGTTTAATGTCTGACATAAGGTCTGTGGTTAATACAGGCTTAAGAGGCTTTCATGATTTGTTCTCAGACATAAAATACCTCAGTAAATACCTCACTCATAAACTCTGGAGCTTCTGTGTGCCTTAAAAAAGGCAGTTGCTGACAAGTGGCTAGTGGAGGCTTAAGAACGTCATCACACTGCGCCATGACAAACACGCCTTTACAGCCTTGTTAGGGAGGTGATGTTACATCATGCAACCATAGTGCAGTTTGTTTATAGCCTAAGCTTTTTACTTTTGGTGATTGTATTTAGTCTTCAATAACCATGAAAGTGGTGTTCATCTGTAAAGTTTAAGTATCATAAACGTTTGTTTGCCACAGAGCTTATTTGCTGCAATAATCCAATGGAAATCCCCCCATCAACTGTTTGACGAGGGAACCAGTGGAGTTGTTACTTCCATGCTGGCGTACAGAAAAACATCATCCTTGGTGGACTCTAATAAAGGGGAACTAATGTTTTTTTTAACGTGGGCCCTATTTTCCGATCTACTACTTTTCCTCTGCCTGTTGCTGCTCCCTCTCTCTCCTCGTCTGCTCTTTAGTTTCATGAGCTCTACGTTCGTGTACTCTGTGTTCAAATACATACAGGCGGTCATCAAATTCAAATGGCTCATCCAGATCCAGTTGGTCAAAATCGGGTAAAAATTTGGACATGTTTGTTGTGGCAAGTCAAAACACTCACTCAGAGAGTGAAAGTCTGGCTCTGAAATCTCATGTCTCGTAAGATTTGAGTAGTTGCAGGAAGTTACCGCTGGAGTGACCTTACCAAACGCGAGGAGTTACTCTGTTTGGAATAGTCATGGCTGAATTTTTACCCGATTTTGACCAACTGGATCTGGATGAGCCATTGGAATTTGATGACCGACCATACTTAATTGAACCCGGAGTACACGGACGCAGAGCTCATTGAAACTGAGGAGTGCACGAGGAGAGAGGGAGCAGCAACAGGCAGAGGAACATGTCTGAATCCAGCTAAAGGTAAACATGGACGTTTTCTCCTTTCCGTTATGTTGTCGGATAATTATACTAACAATCCGAGCCTATCTGTGTGAAAAAAATACACTTTTAGTGGACGTATTTTGACGTTGCTTGACGCTGTCTGAGTGCCCTATTATTTAATATAGCACGCGCTCACAGGCTGCAGGCAGGTCAGCCCCAGTTGCAAATATTGAACATCCTATCACTCATTTAGACAAAAGTAGATCGGAAAATAGGGCCCAGGTTGAAGAAAACATTAGTTCCCCTTTAATAATAAATTTAAGTCTATGCTGTGAGCAGCGATATCAGAATGGTTCATGAATCACATGCAAACCCTATCATTTGGGGTGAGCGATATGGCCCTACAATAATATCATGATATTTCAGGGTATTTCTGCGATAATGATATTCTTGATGATGTGACAAATTACAAAAAAATATCTTATTATTAATTTAAGAACATAGAATTGCAACAAAATCAGTGAGCTAGTTTTACTGTTTGCTTCAAATCTTCAGAAAAAAACTCAAAAAAAAAAAAAAGATCTCATTCCTTTAGTTTGTGAACAACAACAGTAACTCAGAGTCAGATTCAGATTCTGTTACAATATTAATGGTTCAACTAAATCAAATCTACCACTAATTACACATTTAAACAGCTCCCAAATACAAAAAATGTCCCCAGGGTTCTGTTCTTTTAGTAAAATCCTAACCTGGACCTTTATGCTCTGCCATTTCTCCTCTAATCATCAGACTGTAACCTGTGACAGGCTGTTATGAGACCACAACTATCATTTATCGTGAATGAGATGATATGGCACAGCCCTCTACCTATTGTAAGACGATTTCTACACTAGTTTGTGAATTAGATAAATGAGGACCAATGCCTCTGTCTATGGATAACGCCTGGAGATACATTCTCTGTTGGTTTGGTATTTATTAAATAGAATCGTAGGGGTGAAGAAGACAACTGTCTGTAATACAGGCTTTAAATGCCCCACAGGCACTTACAACAAATTAAATATCACCAGATTATGACTATAGGACAAAACACACACATACATGCTCCGTTAGATTCCCAATCTGTTCCATCCAAACTCCTCCACATGACCAGGTTTGTAACCATCTGTTCAGCCAATTAGTGATGGTCTTAAAATTTGTTTTGGGAACTCTGACAACATGTCTGAGGAAGAGGCTGTAATTACCACAGTACACACACACACACACACACACACACACACACACACACACACGTTCTCTTGTTCTGATTTATTACTGCATTTATACTTCAGTGTGTTCCATCTTATTTTTCTTGGCAAGACTGTGTGTCCCAGTAACGCTGCTGCGCCCGTCATGGTCATGTTCCTGATATGTTTCTTTTAAAACTTTCTGATGCATCAACATCATGGACACTTAACACTGATCCTCACAAAGTTTAGCTTCCTGGCCTCGTTGTAATATGGCCTCACACACACACACAAACACACACACACACACACACACACACACACACACACACACACACACACACACACACACACACGCACACACGCACACAGTGAGTCACAGCTAGGCTCAGAGGCCCAGACACAAGGTGCTGCTGACCTCCAGTGGTCTGGCTGGGTCACTGGTCCACTTCAACACACAGCCAACACTGTGGCTGCATGCCAAACAGTACACATCCACCCTGCACCCTGCAAAGGTTCCTACTTCACACTGAGCAGCTCTTCAGTCCCCCTCACAAGAAAAGCATACTACATCTGGTACCATTTTCCAGTAAGAAAGAAAATAATCCAAATCAATTCAACTTTCTTCACCTTCCTAGAAGCCCCGTCAATCACTTCTATCACAGCACATCGAACATCAATGAGGAAAGGCTTGTTCTTGCTCTGAGATAAAGTTAATCCGCTTATCTGCTGACGACCTCAGCCAACACAGTGTTCACAATACAAGCAGCCTCCGCTCTTTTCCATTAAAACAGCACCAACTCCCTGATCCCTGATTCTTTCTTAATCCACTAAGTACCCTATCTGAGCAGAAAGACATTACAGGAGCAGCCGCTCTGTTTGACTGGAAGCTGCTCTTCCAGGAATTCAGCGCAAAAACAGCAGCATCTGGGTCCAAACATTTGCAATGGCAAACTGTTTTACAACCATACCTTTAGGATTTGGGGAAACAAACAAACCTTTTAACAGACCAGTCAAAATGGAACTGGTCTAATGTTGTTGTATGGCTCACACACAAAATCACATTAACTGACCACAGGGACATTTCTGGTCATTGTGAAACGGTGGCACTCTGAATCAAATCCTGCATTCATACACCAACATTCTTTGGCACTCATGTCTTTAGGCCAATGAAATCTAATATGAAACATAACTGGCAGTTGAGTTGAATGGACTTGATGAAGCGTGCTTCATTAATTCATCATTGATAATTAATTCACTTGGAAGCATATTACTGCTTCTGACTGTATGAGCATAAAGGAAAGTGTAGTCTAGTGACCACTACAGAGAAAAGAACAATAACTTGTGCTCTCGAAATACTTATTTGCATTCATACAAGATAAGAATCACAGTTTTTATATCAATGAATTTCCTCCACCCTCATGTTGGATGATGTAGGCGCAGACGTTTCCAGTCGCCTCTTTGACAGGTCCGCTAAATTTGTGCTAAATTTAGGATCTCCTGTTTATTTTGCAAGTGGAGATTTTTGTGGCTGGTGTTGGACGGTGGTGGCGTGTTGCTGCGAGTCACACATCAGGATGAGGACATCAACTCACCAGTGTGCAAACTGTCTCCTCCTGTGACTGCTAGCTAGCCAGGTTGAGGTTTTTCAAATGTAAACATCAGTAAACACTGAGGAAACGATGGAGACGAATGAGAACCAGCTGAACTACCGTCCTGCTCGCCATTGTATTGGTGTTGGAAAATATACTAGACGACCTCCTTCGGTTTTCAACAGGATATCAAGAACTGTAACATCCTTTGATTCACTGAAACATGATTAATCCTGGGCAGCGCCAATTCAACCAGGTGACTCTCAGAACTGATGAGACAATGGAAATGGAAGGTGCTGTCCTGTTCCTGATCACATAGAGGCAGCTGCAGAGTGGTGCAGCCCATGTTGGGGAAGAGCAACCGTGCAGTCATCTTAATGAGGTCGGGGTGTGTGTCTATTAGGGCACATGGAAAATTATAAAGCAGCAGCCACAAATGGAAGAACAAAAAAGGATGACATGACAGTGAACAAGTTTAACGGAGCTGATGGATCACATTTCACTGGAGCTGATTGTGACTGAGTGATTGATATTTGTCTAAACACAGAAGGCTAAAACTATAGGTTCAACCAAGGCACTGCAAACTGCAGCTCAGTTATTTAAGACGGCGTCTATGACATCACGGGCAGAAATAACCACCAACCTCTTAATTTGTATCTGAGGCTGGAGATATGATCTATTGGACCAATTAGATTTTAAACTAAGCATCAATGTGGAGTCATATCTTCTTCAAACATTAAAATTAAATGGTCAAAGTGTCTGATGAATTTGCAACCACTCTCACCACGATGCCAGCAATCTGCTCTCTTTTACGGCAACCACTTGAGAATAAACCAAAAACCCAAAGTCAGTAAACCACCTCTCACTGAGTGTTTGCTTTTAACCTTGAGGAAATGATCCGTGGTGGAAAAACACCACTTAAAAAATAAATATGGAAATCTCCGACCTGCCAAGTCCTCTTGGTTTTATATGTTCCCTTTAGTGCTTTGAGTCTACAGTGTCTAATGGTTTAATAATACAACTGGTTAAATATGACAAAATAAATCCACAGAGGGAAACAACACAGCTCAGTCAGGTGACAAATGTGCTCCAAGCAAGTTAAACATACTTGTACGCTTGTCATGACGGTGTATTTCACCACGAGCAGATTAAAAATAATGTGTTAAAGCATGCTGTTAACACACAGACTAAAATGCCAGTTCACAATTATGCACAGGAAACACTGTAAGCATATTCCTGATGCATCCGGACCATCTGAGGAACAAATATCTTCATTCACCTCAGAAAACCAGAAGGAGAAGTTATCTTTTGAAGCATACTGTCGACGCCCACATTCATCTTAGACTGAAAACGATGTTTCCATGCATATCCCCACCACACACACGCACACACACACACACGCACACGCACACACACAAACAAACACACACACACACACACACACACACACACACACACACACCATCGTTCTCATCTCGGTCCAATCCACTTCCCAGCAGGCCCTCGGCCTCTCCTTCACTCTGTCATTCTCACCCTCAGTCATCTGTAGCCAATCTGGGTAATCAGTAACGAGTCATGCTGAGTCTCTGATTGGTTGTGTTTCCACGGTGCGGCTGAATGAAGCTTTCCAGGGACTTCAAAAACTCAAAGAATGACCACAAATTCAAACTGAGCCTTCTGAAAATTACAGCCCTCCGAGTAAATGTTTAGAAATAAAGCTGGAAAGTCGACATGAACAAACGCCAGATTGAAATAACACAAACCTTTTGACTCACCTCGTTTTCCTGTGCTTTAAATGCAAATTCTAAAGGTTTTGTTTCGTATCTATTAAAATTACAGATTACTGATTAAAGCCAGAAACAACACGTCACTCTGTTGGAGTTGTTGACCCAACGTAAGTCATCGTGATTTAAAAGCACCACGATCCACTCCAACACCGAGGGCGGATTTGCCGAGGCGCTAACAGCATTGACTGTATACTTAAAAAATATAGATGCATCATAGCAGATTTTTTTTATTGTTTTGGATACCCTATGTGCTGATATAACAACTCATTTGGCTGATATGGATATCAATATATCTGTATATTATGGAAAATCATGCGACTTAAGATGCAAATTTAAGACCATGCAGCCATTATACTATTGTACTATTATTCAATTGTCTGATTTATATGCTTTTATAAAAAAACATTTCCTTTAGAATGTGAAAAGCCCTCAGGAAAATAATACTTCTCAGCCTTTTGCTTTACTTTGTGGGCGTTTAAGAAATTTGTAAAACAGAGTTTACTTAGTAGAGTTCAAGTTGAATGGGTGGTAATTTGCTTGATAAGCTGTCAGCCTTTCACAGGGGGCGAAGAAGACGATCAGACCTGGCAACTCTGGAGAGACGATAACATGGAGAAGAGCAGCTAACAGTTAGCAGGAAAAAGAACTACTTAATATTGAGCCGACAAAAACTGACTGAGAACATGGGAGCATGCAGAGTGTGGAGCTTTTGTTCATTGACTGTGAAAAACAGTTTTGACAAGTGTCTTGTTGGAAGAACTCTGTGGATGGTTTAGCCTGCTAGCAGCTTTTAACTAGTGCGGATTTTAGCTCACTAGCCTTAGGTAGCTTTAGCAGTTGTGTATACCGATTGGTGGTTGGCAGCTCAAGAGAGGATGATGCTACATCAGAAGAGGACAACTAGGCCTGTCACGATAACAAATTTTGCTGGGCGATTAAATGCGTCAGAAATGATTGCGATAAGCAATAATATTGTGCTTTTAAGACCATTTTTATTATTGTTGTGATTTTGCTGTTTTTAGACCATTTTTTAAACTTATATAATGATAATAAAGGCATAATGATGCAAGTGCACCCTTGTAAAGAGAAATAAACATTTATTTAACAAGAATATTTAGGAATGCAAAAAAGAAATTTTAAATATCCGAAATAACACGTAAAAATAAAGAAATAAATACAAAAAAACAGACTCTCAGTCTCTCACTCTCAGGTGTGCAGTTAAGAGCTTTCCCTCCGTTCATTATGCTAATGAACCAACTTACCTGGCTGCCAGACAATGCACAGCAGTAAATGCTTTTGTCATCCAGTCTCTTTGGTGGAGAGAGATGAGGAAAACAAACACGCATGAATATGGCAGTTAATCACGGCCGGAAAAGTTACCATCTCTCTTTTAATTTACTGTGCAATTAACCGACTTATCGCATATCGTGACAGGCCGACACAGCACTGCGGGACTCATCTGTGGAGATTGTAGTGTTTTTTGGCATTTGCCTTTGGATTTAAAAGTTTTTCTTCCGTGAAAGATGTTGTTAGGCCGCCGCCTCTGGATTTACCATAGTTAGGACTATGCAGTACTGAAGTTCTTAAACTCTGAATGCACGGATCGACTCCTCTGAGCTCCAGCGTACAAACTACATAGACTTTCAGTCTGTAACAGTAACACTTCTCTGGGCCCAACTGTTAAACTGATATCGATAACAGTTTGTAATAACTTTGTTGATGATACAGTTGGCAGTTTGCAGGTCAGGTGGTTGATTAACCCATAAAAAAGGCATCGTCCATCAGGGTTTCACTTTGGACGTCATCATGTGCCAACACCCACCCCCAGCTGGAACAGCAGGGTTTCAAATAATCTCTGTCTGTTTGTCATTTCTGGTCCACATCCCAAACCTGCATGTAACTCTGAGGTTTAATTGATTTAACAGCTGCACTGGCAGGTGGCAGTCACTCTCACTGCAGGGGGCTGCAGAGACCTGCAGAGGGATAATAACGCTGAACTTCCTGCTACTATGATGACAACGAAGACGACAATGATGATGACAGATTGCAGAGAACTCGTGTTTCAAAGTGTTGGTGACGTCTATAAAAGCACAGAAAATCACACACAATATGCTCTTCTGGTGCACTTTGAAGCAATAAAGTTGTGCAGCACAGTGGTGTAGGGAGAAAGTAGGCACTCTGAGTGGAGTATCCACCTTCATGCCACTAAAGGCAGCAAGCATCAATCCTGCTTGAGTAAGACCCTGAATCCTAAATATCTGAGCAACCTAGATAGCGAGGATTGTGATCAGCATTCTCACTGCAACATCTCTCAAATAAAAGAGTGTGATTCTTTCTCACAATAAAGGTCTGTAGCGGTACTATCTGGGTATTAAGATGTGTGGATGGAACTATAATGCAGATGGTGAGAACTTGTACTTGTTTGCCTTATTCCCAATCGAAATGCAATTTTAAGAAAATAAGTTTCTGTTTGAGACTGAAGAAAAAAATTCTTTCTAGACAACTTTTTACACTTTGGTTGTCACAACAGTTTTACATTACATCCGTCTCATTCTCCATCTTAAAGTGGAACTGTGATATTTTTCAACCTGGACCCCGTTTGTATCCAATGGAAAACTTCCACTGGCTTTTTGACAAGGGAACCAGGGTGACGCTAATCTCCGTTTCAACCTACAGAAAAACATCATCCCCGCAGCACTCAAACAAAAATACAAAATAAAAACATACATATCTAAAACAAGTAATATGAAACACAAAGAAAAGCCAAAAAGTATGTTAATATATACTACAACCATAAAAATGCAAAAAAAAACCCGGCAACTACACATGCAAAGACCAGCTAAAAATCCAATATTGTGCATCCCTAATCCTGTCCAACAACTTGCTGGTATACAGCTGAGAGTACACTGTACACCAGCTGGTTTCCAGTCCTCCTGATACACCAAAGTCCCTTGGTGAGACGCCACATAATGGACTCACTATAATTTGAAATCAAAATGCCAAACTGTGCTGATCAAATAAAGAACTTCCCCTCAGCTGTCAGAAGAAACAAGCCCATGTCTCAGTCAGCACTGAGGACACATGCTTTTGATCTGACAACTTTTTTGTTTTTGTTTTTCCATACCTCTTCATGTGCATCTCGCCTCGAGCCGCGTCCCTCATGTTACAGCTCAACTAGGTCAGATGCAGACCCCTGCTGCACTGAAGCTGGGCGCTCTATATTATCAATCACAAGTCATCTCACATAGTTTGCCCTATTTCATGGGAAACTGGGCTGTACTTCACACACCAAAAATGATCACATATATACCTGCTTATATCATGTTCTTAAAATCTAAATCTGAACATGTTCCACTCAAGAACTATGTGTGAATGAAAAAACTTTAAACCAAATAAATCATTCAAAAAGGTAGATTGTTTACCAAATACTGCTGTAAATTATATACTGTATGCTATTTCTAGTAATATGTATATGATCCTTTCATTAAAGTGTTTCTTACTCTACCTTCTGTTCCTGTTTTATTTTACTACATTATTCTCTTGTGTCATTTAATGTTGATGACATCATCGTGTGTAGCACAGAGGGGCTAAACTACATATTATTGCTCAATCCTGTCATTTATAGTCACAATAAAGCTCAACACACCAGTTTCATTATTTCAGACAGAGACTGCAGCAGTGAGATCCTGATATCTGGATAATATCTGATTTATTTTCACATGGTGCAGGGTTTTTCCTCAGGATATTGGTTAGCAGAGGGAGGAGATAAGCCACCCAGGTGACGAACCGTCTCCTAAAGATTTACTTAACAGGTGACAGCCTCAACAAGAGTCACACTTACCAAATACAGCTGTGAGGTGGTGAATTTATATTATGTAACCCAGCGCACCTCAATAAATAAAGGAGCTATAAAACACTTAAGGATACTCTATGACGAGGACGGCCATGCCAAGCAGAATTTTACTCGTTTTAAACGTATTTAATATGGAAAAACGTTCTTCTGCAGCTCCGCACCTATCTGTGGTTTATGTCCCAGGACATTAATATTGGCTTTGGAAGAAAGAGGTTCACAGTAGTTTCGGGGTGTCGGTGGCTTAGTGGTTAGAGCAGGCGCTCCATGAACAGAGGCTGCATCCTCCCTACAGCAGCCCAGGTTTGATTCTGATAAGTGACAAGTGTATGTTTGCTGATTGGAAGGTCCAGAGGAACGAAGCTTATTTTTCATATTGGCAGTTTTATCAAACAAACAGGAAGAAATAGAGTATTTGTTGGGGACTATTTACAGCAGCGGATTAATCTACATTTTGAATGGTGAATATTTCAGGCAGCAGAAACAGTGTTTGCAAGAACTGAGTGTCCATGGTAATAAAGGAACATGTCCCTAATGGAGATCTGCGGCTATTTCAGGCTCCTACACAGGCAATACTCATCCCTAGCTGGGCTACTCAAAGGTTTCCTCTTGGCTGGATGTGGCCTACAGGCCGCCAATTGGACAGGTCTGCCTAGGCCTGTGACATCACTGGTGTGAGACTTTGTTCTCTGGTTTCTGGCTTTGAGAGAGAGTAGCTCATGTTCACACGCTCATGTTTCCTAGGCCATGGAAATAACATATTGGAATTCTTAATTTAGGTGCTGCTCACCTCTAAATTTAGGTGGTGTTCCTTCAACAGCCACATTAAGACAATTACAATGTCAGCCTGCTGTCACCTTAAGAACATATCAAGAATAATGGACTGATGTCTCAGCAGGATCTGGAAAAACTTCAGTAGACTTGACTGCTGTAACAGTGTCTTTACAGGTCTCAGACAGCTGCTGCTCGAGTCCTCGCTAAGACCAAGAAAGTTCTGAGGTCTTCACACTGACTTCCTGTCTGTCAGAGAATCAACTTCAAAATACTGCTGTTGGTTTACAAAGCACTGAATGGTTTAGGGCCAAAATACATTTCTGACCTTCTGCTACAGTGTGAATCATCCAGACCTCTCTGGTCTTGAGGGACAGGTCTGCTTTGTGTCCTCAAAGTCAAGACTAAACATGGAGACGCAGCATTCAATTTTTATGCTCCACATATCTGGAACAAACTCCCAGAAAACTGCACTGACTCTCACTTATTTTTGCTGCTGCCTTTTATCAAATCAAAAATTTATTAATTTTTCACACTGCACTGTAACTTTATTGTCATATTTTATGTCTGTCTTAGTATATTTTAACTTTTTATTTATCTAATGCTTTGATTAATTGTTTTTAAATGTGCTTTTACAATGTGTTTCTTTTTTTTATTGCAGCTTGTCTTGAATTGCATCATGTCTGAAATGTTCTATAATAAATAAACCTGCCTTGCCTTTAACTATAACATCCAGCCATAGTGACCAGATGGACGAGATTGACGTGCAGGATACTATGCAAACACTGCGTCTGACATGAACTCATGAGTCACAGTGTCGCTCCACTGACACAGCCTGAGCTGATCTCGCAGGGCAGTGGGGTGGAGCTCATTCTTCACAGCTGAGCCAGCCACACCTGGAGACTCATGACACACACCGAGAAACAAGCTGGACTAGAAATGTACATCAGTCAGATGCTGCTGGTACATTCTTCTGTCTGTGGCTGTGCTAACTCTGGAGGTGAAGCTCAGATGTGAGTAAAAGCAAATGCACCACACTGTGACAATCCTCCACCACAGGTTAAAGTCCCTACGGAACCTGTACGAGCCTCCACAGATAAGCCATGTCTTCCTCAGTGACTGTAACAGTTTGGAAAATCCCCAACTAATCACAGTTGTCATGACGTTGAAGAAACGTTAGCCGGCTAATGAAGTTTGGACTCTCAAAGCTAACAATGCTAACCCTGAGATTAGCCGGGGCGCAGTTAGCTGGCTAACTGTAAAAACAGTCGCCGTGTGTCACCAGTTCACGTATGAAGTCGCAGTTTTAAATAAAAGTTAGAGGCTAAGCTAACACACCCTCAGCTGTCGGCTCAGGTAAACAAAGCTGGGATGCTAACAGTAGCTACAGCTAACATTAGCCATCACACACAACACTTACAGTAGTAAGCGACGACCGGGTCCCGGCTCTCATGTTCCTGTGCGGTCCGCAGGTGGTGCTGGATGGCTTTGAGCTGAGGCGGTAGAGCCATGTCTCAGTAAAATCCTCCCAGGAGGCAAAAACACATCAGTGACAGTGAAGAACAGGCTCCCTGTTTGTTGTTAGCAAGTCTGTCTCACACTTCCGCGTCTATGTCCAATAGGAACGGCCGCCTACCCGGGACAGGTGACGTCATCGGCTGTTCCGGTGGGGCACCTTTTTTGTTAAAACGTTTTCACACATGAAATAATTGTACTTCAGTCAAGATCTTTTCCCCACGTGTTTTAATTACTCTTTAGACAGGAAAAAAAAAAAGAAAATTCATTTTTTAACATGTATTTTTCAGTCTTTCCACATGTTCACTCGGCTGTGTGAAGCAATATAAACCAGTGAAAAACAAAATGATATATTAGGGACTGTTTTTTATTTATCAGAGAAAATGGGTAGCTGGTTTGTGACTTCGTTTTAATTTAATTTAATTTAATTTAATTTAATTTAATTTATTTATTTATTTTTTTTTTTTTACCCTCTCTCAGGCTCATTGTCACAATGTAAAATGCCATGGGCTTGTGCTAATAACATCAGCATGTTGTATTTCTGTGAATTGTGCAACTTACGGAAAAGCTGTAAATATTTTTCCTTGAGCCTCCCTGACTGACTGACTGACTGACTGGGGGAAATGCACGACCTTCACTCCACCATCAATTAGTTATTAGATTTTTAAAACTCACTGGTTGATGTTTGAAAGTTAAAAGTTGAAAGATGAAATCCTGAAGTTAAAAAAAAATCCTTAATTTTTCACTCTTGTTTCACTTATCCTGGTTAGTTCATGCAGACACTTTATTTTTGACCAAATTTTAAATGAGACTTAGAATAAAATGATTTTGATGAAAGCCCAGATTTGTTTTTTTTTTCTGATGGAAGCTTGTCTAGCACATGATGTTTCCAAGGACTGTCAGATATCCTGTAATTAATCTCATAATTGTGCTAATGTGCCGACTGTGCATGCAGCCTGTTGCAGTTGTTATTTTGCAATAAGTTATAAGTGCACACACTGTAGATTCTAACATATTACATTCTCAATAGTAAAATTACATAGGCTATAAATTTCTCCGTCATCATTACTTAATACCTATGTCCTCTTGTTGTTGGTTATATTGGTCATTGCAGTGCCAGACCTGACAAACAAACAGCCATTTACTCGCTCAGGATTAGACCGTTCAAAAGTTCCACTCAGGATATTCAGCTCTGGGGTCAAGTTAAAACCACGAGCCCTCCAGTTGACTTTGCAGTCGGGCCTACACGCCAAAACATATTCACAATAAACAAAAGGAAGACAAACTGTACATGGCAGATCACAACGAACACTACAAACTGAGCAAAATCACATTTCCCAGAGAGTGGGTGGGCTTGGAGCAGAGAGTTCATCTGAGACAGTTAGGAGAGTTTATGGCCTGTGGTGAAACTGAGAGCTTGGATCAGTTGGGTTTAGTTTGTGGCTGCGTGAACCTGCGACCTGAGAGGCACAACAAAGAAAAGAGCGTATGACAGCTCTCTGGGTCTTTAATACAGCCTGTCAGATTTGGACTGTAGTTGGGCCTGTCTGCTGGGCGCCAGTGTTTTCTTTGGTCCAAACCAGAGCGGAAAAACTGTTGTATGTTTGTATGTGGTTCGTTTGGGTTCACACTGCCCAGTTTCTCGTGAACCCAGGCTTGGAAACCCACGTTGGGTTTGGGTCTGGAGTTTGGGAGAATCCATTAGCTGATGGATGGATGAAAACACTGCTCCAAGCCCACCCACCTCATTGGTGATTCATTTTTGCACTTTTTGGCTCCCACCACACAGTGTTTGCCCCGTCCTTCACTGATGGTATCAACGGAGCTGAGCTGATGCCACCAGAACTTCTATACGCCTCTTTTTCTTTTGTTGTTGTTATTGTTTTTTTTACTCCTCTGTGCTGGCGATAGCTGTGATCGGAGGCATAATGTTTCTGAGCTGTCCATCTGTCCATCACATTCTTGTGTCTCAAGAACATGTTGAGGTTTTTTTTATTTCAAATTTGGCATCAATATTCACCTGCACTCAAGGATGAACCAATTAGATTTTGGTGCAAAAAGGTCAAAGTCACTGTGACTTTGGGTTCAAATTTGGCACAACCATCCACTTAGACTCAACAATGAACTGTTTAGAATTTAATAGTTGATGGTCAAAGGCCAAGGTCACTGTGACCTTGCCTGTCACATTCTTGTACATGCGATATCTCACATACCCCTTAAAGAAATTCACTCAAATTTGGCACAAACGTCCACTTGGACTCAACAATAAATGTTCACCTGGACTCAACAATGAACTGATTGCATTTCCATGGTCAAAGGTCAAGGTCACTGTGACCTTGCCTGTCACATTCTTGTACATGCGATATCTCACATACCCCTTAAAGAAATTCACTCACATTTGGCACAAACGTCCACTTGGACTCAACAATAAATGTTCACCTGGACTCAACAATGAACTGATTGCATTTCCATGGTCAAAGGTCAAGGTCACTGTGACCTTGCATTTGTCTCATTCTTGTGAACATGATATCTCAACAACACCCTCAGGGAATTTCTTTAAATTCGATACAAACGTCCACTTAGACTTCATAATAAACTGTTTAGAATTTGGTGGTTGAAGGTCAAAGGTCAAGGTCACTGTGACATCACAAATTATGTTTTTGGCCAAACCGACAGAATTCTTATGCTAATTATAACAAAACTTCACACAAAAGTCTGACAGGATAAGATAATGAAGGTCAAAAGGTCAAAGGTCAGCTTGACTGTGACATCATCATGTTTTAACGTCATATCTCAGGAACAGAAAGGGAGACATTTGGTCAGATACTGAATTGGTGACTCTAATCTTGAAACTGTGCTGATTGTAAAGATCTTCTGTGTGTGAAGCATCCATGTTTTCAGTGACATGGATGGAAACTGTCAGAGACACTGGGCTGGTGGGCGGAGTCATACAACCACAGGGTGTTTGATTCTAGTTTTAATCCAAAAAGTAGGCAGAGAAGCTGCAACAAGTTTATTCGGTTATGAATAGTAGCAACCATGTTGTCATCTATTGGGTTTTGGACTGTCGTGTTGAAGCCCTGAGTTCAGCATTTTGTCTGTTGCCAGCTTGTTTTTTTTGAGCCAGAAGTGACCATATTTGGGCGAGAGGGTGGAGCTGTGGAGGAGTGAGGGGTGGATCTGACTGAGAAGCCAAAGACACTGCTGGCTGACAGCGTGTCACTGAAAGCTGCCCGTCTTTAATTATGTGTAACTTTAAGCCTTCATGAAATATAAACAGGTGAGTTATGTAAGAATTCAGCCCTGTGCAGTTGTCATGAATGTTGAAATTAGCTACAGAGATCAAACAGTTTTTTGTACCAGGCTGTAAACATGTTTATTCCTGCTTTAAAGCTGGACATTTTAACATGGGGGTCTGTGGGGATTGGCTCGGTCTTAGAGCCAGCCCCAAGTGGACATTAGAGGAGCTGCAGTTTTGGTATTATCTTTCAGCCTGGAGGTTGCTGCTTGATATGTCCCTAACAGCCTGTATGTTTCAACATCTTTCTATCTTTCTCTCATCTGGATTATGACAGATGCACAGTCAGATGAAATTTATTTTAAAAACCCCTTGTGGTAATTAAGTCTTCTTGTATCCAAACGTCCTTAAAATTTGATTTTGGTGCAGACTTATAATAAGAAAATGACGGTGTCACAAAAATATCATTTCATGATAATAATTAGTCATAATTATATTTCATAGTAATGTATAATAATAAAGTATGTACATTATACACAATACACATGCTACAGTTAGAAGTACATATAATAATTTGTAATTGTTTGTTATAATTTAATTCTTAGAGAGGTAAAGGTTGGTTTTCATCCAGCAAAGAAAAGTAAAATAGATTTTAAAAGAACATTCGTAATTTTATTATGAATCACAAAGTGTCTGTGTTGTGTTCGTCAGCAGACCCTGAACATGCCTGAGCAGAAACTGGCAATGCCAAGAAGCATTCAGAAATGTACTGCAAGATGAGTTACAGGGACAAGAACATGCATTCATATCCATGGAGACAAGTGAGGTCTGAAGTCCCGTCTTGTCGCTTATTTGTTCCCTCTTGTTGCAGCGTCCTCACAGATTTAACATCACAATGAACGCGGTGGTACATATGACGAGCTCAGTCCACGTGTCCAGAGACAGACCATGTTGCATGTGTCTGGAAGTCTCCTTCCTTTCACCTACTCTGTCCTTTCTGCTGTCTATCAGACTTGTTTTCTTTAAAGCTCCATATGAATTAATGTAATCTGATTTATGAGAGCTGTCAGTTAAAATGGGGTTGTGCTGTGTTTACTGCTGACGAGCAGTGGACATGTACTCAATGACTGTCTCCTGTTTTCCCAAAGATTCAGTCGCTCTCCATCCATTTATCTCATCTTCTACAGCATCAGCGGGGAACCATTTACACCACTTAATAATTCGTTTATTAACCCAAAACTCATGCTTACTGCTAATGCATGCTAATAATAGCATTGTATCAAGTTTCAGTTCATCCAAGAGGCCATTTGGACTTTGTTACTGGGCTGACAATTTCACCATAGAAATATATTTTGCTAGAGAAAATTAATATATATAAAAAAAAAACAAAGTAATTGGTCAGATTATTTTATGTAATGTTTTAACAAGATAACCATTGCTTTTTGATTTGTAAATTCCTTCTAAAACCCTTTTATAGTAGATGCTTCCAACTCAAGTTAATGACTCAATGAAAAATGAAACAAAGACAATTGTAGGACATTTTTAATCAATCATCTCAAGACAAAACAAATAGGAGAATAACTGGTCACCTGAACAGAAGCACTCAGACAAACAGAGAGACAGTTTCCTTTCAATATGTATGAGTTGGTCATAAAGTGTGCCTCTGTTTCTTTGACATAGCTGCATGTGGCGAGGGACAAAATGAGTTCAATACAGACACGGACAACAGTTGATGAAAAAGGAAATGAGTCCATTTTCTCAGCTAACCTGTAACAACATGAGTAAAAATCAAAAATTCATGTTGAATTTTCAGTGTAGTGTTCTGTACCATGCATCACAGTTGACATATTCAAGATACGCCCTGATTTTAGAAATGCTACCTCCAAATAACTCAGAACACCCAATGAAATGTTATTTTACGAATAATAGTTTGGGATTTGGTGGCACTATTTAAAAAATCAGGGGGTGTGTCAAGTTCTGTTTAAGACAAAAAAAGAAAAGAAAAGAAGAATCCAATCTTATCAACGAGTCAAATTTGTCAGAATACATCATTTGCTTTCCAAGTTACTAACTATAAGTCGATCATTCTAAGACAGGTAACCACAGCTTCATGTACAAAGTTCTTTACCAAGACTAGCCTGCAGGTTTAAGCCTGTTCAATAACTTTTATTATAAAACAAAAAATAAAACGTAAAACCCAAATGAGCCGCATGTTACCTTATGAGGGTTTAAGCACTTAGTCAAGATTACAGTTGCTAATAGCATTAGCATAATGGCCTGGTCACACCAGAAAGGGGCACAGCTAGTTCATCCATTGCAAGCTAGCTGTTTATTCTGCTAGCCTGCTGCAAACAGGCCAGCGACAGTTGGGCTCTGCATGCTATTTGGCTTCCTAACTGTAAGCTAGTGAGCTAGCGAGCTTGGCGGCTAACCGTGACTTACTTTATTCAAGAGATAGGGCTTGTTTGTTTTTTTGATTAGGATACCAGTACCATTGCCAGTACCCCTAAAAAATACTGACACCAGTAGAGTACTTAACTTGATACCTTTCTTTTTTGGCAGATGCTATTAGCACTGAACAAATAGTTTTTCTATATCTGTGTACAAAGAGGATAGAATGCAGGGGTAGTTTGACCGTAGTGTTATTTTGGTCGATACCTCATTGAGTACCGATACCCAGTCCTATCAAGAGACTTATTTGTGCCTTAAAAGGCAGTGTAAATGATTTGTACAAAACACTGTGGTGAACAGATTGAGATGACTTGATTTTCTTTGAGCTGTTTTAAATGCTGGTGTGACCCCTAGAGTTAAACTCAGAGGTGTGGTTGAGTTTTCTCTTAAAACTTGCATCAAGTGTCAACATCAAGTGAGTTTGTATTTTCAACATTTTTCCTGTAATGAATCGGGTGACGTTACTGGAGATAGATATCCAGGACTGATCCAGAGTACGACAATTTTGTACCAGCGCTACATTTCCACCAAATGGCTCCAGATCATATCAATCTCGTTAACATGCCACAATCTTCTGTCTGACCCGAACAGTACAGATGTGCGATTCTATGGGTTATATTACATTAATATAAACAAAGCCTTAGTCTTGGTGAAGGAACTTTCAGAGGCAAAATTTAAAACCATCCTCCACAAACAAATACCAGAACGCAGACGAACCCAAACCACAGGAGTCACATACCTGTTTCAAATCCTCTTAAAGCCTATTAGTCCAACTGGGCCTTTGGTACTGTTGGTTGGGATCAACTGGAGTGGTCCCTCAGTATCACAAAAGCTTATTTAAGGGTTTAAAAAGGATTTGAAATGAGGGTTTGATCCACTTTTGTTGGTAATGCAATTTTGTACCTGAGATGATAAACAGATTGCTGAAAACTTCATAACAAAAGTTGGATGGATGTCTGATTAAAAAAAACATTACAAAACATGAGAGGTAATCTTTTTCAAAATACATCGACAGTGACGCCGAAGGCACAGTTACATAAAGTATTATGTAATACTACAAGCTAGGAAACGGTAATGTAAAGAGAGTGAGGGGGTAGAGGCCACCCTTGATGAGGAGAGATGGTTGAGAATCAGACATGGTCAAAAGTTCAACCATCGTTTCAAATACATCTGGACTGAATGAGCACTTAGCGTCGCATTTCAGCCATAAAAATAAAAGTTATTATATTGTAAATGAGACCAATAGGGCCTTGAAACTCTAAAAACTTCAAATTTTATGCAGATTTTGTCCAAGTCTGTTAAGAACTACTGCTATTGAGAACTCCTCAGTCTTAACTTGGATGTCGGGACATCCATTAAGCACAAAAATTGTGCAGTATTACTTCTTAGTAGCAGTCGATACATTTTTCAGACATTTAAAAACATTGCGTCTTTTACAATTGTTAAATATTTTATATGTTTTCATTCCAACACATTTGTATAACCAAATTTAAATAATATTTTTGTGTAAGTCGCTGATTCTTCAGACTATAAATTTCTTTAAAGTTTCAAAATAAAAGCCAGAAAGTGTTTAATTATTATCTTTAGACTATTACATCAACCCATTAAATGCTTTTTATCTAAAGGGAGAGCTTTACCCTCAAAGAGTGATACCATTTTTAGTGATGGCATCATAATTTTAGCCTTTCTGGTGCATGAGTTGGGGGCCTGTTTTGAGACAGCAAGTCAAGCTGAAGGTTGTTTAAGACCCGCCAAGCTGAAACACACATCTGAAAAGGCAACCTCCATCAAAAAGTCAACAACAAAATTGCGGCGCTCATGTTGATGGAAGTAAAGGTCAGAACCAGCTGGAAGCAATAACAGACACATATTGGAAGCGATAACTGTCACACATGGAAGTGTCAGGAGCACTGGCACCTGCAGTTCACTGGCCCATGGGTAAGGTTACTGGATCACAGTGTCTTAAGAATGACATGAGTGATAATCCATCGCCAGCTCTATAATCTGCTTGTCATGTTTGATCAGCACCAGGAAGACAAGCGAGACTATAGTGTTTATCTGCACTTTTTTATACAGAATTATGTGTGTAGCTAAAACATTTGCATTGTTGGCTGTTAGTATGTTACATTAAAACTTTGTACCTTTTCATAAAAGCTTTCTGAAATCTCCTGAAAAAGAGCTTTCTAGGTTCATTGCTGGCACGCCATAAGGGAACATAGCCCAACAAAGGTGCATCAAGTTTGGTCGATGAACCTTGATGTGTTTAGTGCACTCCAGGCCCTTAAGCATTTGGCAAAAATGTGTGCAGCTAATGCTTCCAGAGTGTTTCTTTGTAAGAGTATCTGATCTGAGGTACAACTTGGTACAACAACAAGAACAGGGTCAAGGGACCCTCAAACTGCTATGGGCCACCAAGTTCATGACAAACTACGCCTTCCTTGTGCTCTAATTCAACCATGGTCACAGGTATTAGTAGCACCCTGAAGTTGATGCCTGTCCTTCAGTCATCTTGTGGAAAAAATAAAAACAGAAATCTTTCTTTCCCATCCTCCAACGGTTCAGAGTCAGAGGTGCATATTCTCTGGCCATCACGTCCATACAAGACCCCTGGACACAGCCAGTACAGACCCACTGATATCTGAAATACGACTAGGGATGATCACTCTATTGTTAAGGGCAAAAAACACCTAGAGAATATATTTCAGACTAGCCAGCTATGACATTGTCACACATTCTCAGATTTCTTGGTGCAACTCACTCACGATGGACCACAGGTGAGGTTATGCTCTTACGTCAGCTTCCTGCTTCATAAGAGTCCAGCAGTAGCTAACCAAGAGCCCGATAAAAACTGGCAGAAAAAGTGTCATATATTTTCACCCTTAGTCATTTTATGTATGCATGTGTGTATGTGTCATTGGTTGTTGAGATAGCCAAGCCGTCGGCAGAGTATCTCAAATATCTCAGCAACACAGAGAAGTATGGTGATCACAGTGAAGGTGTACATGGCACTGAGGAAGATGGTTTTTTCAAAGTGTTCGGGCACCATGCACTTAGTCACATTAAAGGCCTTTTCCAAAGCACTGGCATCACACATATACAGCGGGTGGACCTGGGAGAAAAAAAGAGAAACATGAGGTGGTAATACTTTCAAGGTTGTCTGAACTTCCAATTCTAAAATGTTAATGGCACTGTGCAATTTTGTCGGATAACATTCTCAGTCTTACCACTGAATGATACTGAATGATGACCCTTGGGCTAAAGCCCCTGGAATCATGACACTGAGGCAAGCCTTTTGTATTGCATTTTGACGCAGGGGGTCAGCAGTTAGGTTTAAGCAACAAAACCACTTGGTGAGGATTAGGAAAAGATCATGGTTAAGGTTCTTTTTTGACACCATGGAATTGAGACTGCCTGATTAGATACTTGCTCGCAGTACCTTACATGTACTGGGTAGGACCATCACGACCACTCTTTTTGTTGTAGTATAGGGTATGAGAGGAAAATGACTATCATGTTCCTGGAACCATCTTGAAATGTGAAGAGTTTCTGTGATCTTGGACATCCTCCTGCTGGCAGAATAACCATGTTAAAGACCAGACCTTGGCCATTTCCTGACACCATGAGCTGGTTTCATTGACACCAGACAGGGTGGATGCATGGATACATTGGTGGACCCAAACAGCACTCTTCAATCCACCTCTTTGGTTGACCACATGCACTGCAAACTTCCTCTTGTTCGGTGTCAACAGGAGCAGAGCCAAATGGTCCTCCTTTGCTGACCTTGATTGGACTACTCCTTAACTTTTGGTGTGAAACCAGGCTCTTGAGAATTCAGGTTTCTCCAAAAGGCGGCTTGCCTCACAGAATCCATTGCTTTGAGGATCTTGATTATATGAATCCACTATTGCTCCTTTGCATGAAGAGATGTGATTCGGGCACCTAGTAAGGGTGTCCCCTATTCCCAAATCTTTAGAGGTGTTGCAGGTATTATGATCTGGGAAAGGGACCTTTGGCAACTTTAGAAATGCTGGGAGGTTAAATCTCCTGGCTGGCAGGGGAGAGCTTTGGTACTACCCAGGAGGAACTGAAGGAATATTCTGAGTAGAAGGTTGTAAGGGGAATCTTCATGCCCTTTGTCACCAACATGATGAGAGGCAACTTGAACATAGAAGGTTGGATTCATAACTGTTACATGGAGAAACATTCTATCAAGTTCATCAGATGTTATATTATTAGAAATGTACAGACCTGGAAGCCAAAGAGGTGGCTTTGTAGCCAAAAGGCGATGACTTCCAGAATGATGCGTAGAAGAACAGAAATTATGTAGAAGACGGTGTAGATTGGTCGTTCGAGGATCTCCTCCTGGTCAATGTTCTTACAGGCTGCGTAGAGGTGGAAGACCGCTCCAGGAACCAGCACTGTTACCAGTTGTAACGCCCAAAAGACCTGGAGAGGGCAGAAAGAAGGGAAGGTGAGAGCGAGAGAAGTTAATGGAAGGAGACAATGAGGAATGTGGATTGGATATAGGATGTAAGTGGGTGAGTGAAGGTAAAAAGTTATTGGAGGTATAAAAGAAAAGAGGCTGAGCAGGGAGAGACAGATCAAGAATAAATAAAGGAATAGGATATTTGTCCATTTATTTTTCATCACTTGATACATTGGTTTTAAATTGGCCATCCAGATGATACAGGTAAATAAAATATGGCATTTGTCTCTTTGGTAACTGAGGCTGGCAGGAACCCAGTCGAGTTCAATGATTGCTGAAATGTTCCACCTTGACCAAATTGCATTTTCTACCCAGATTGGAAAAGCTGTCATGCTGATCACAGCCTGTGGCTATTTTCTGATTGCAAATGTTTTAGTCTGACTGGACATGACACAATTTGTCCCTAAAAATTCTTCAGATAGAATATTCAGACTTTACCTTCTCCATCTGCCATACACTCCCAATTAACCAAATATTGTTGGTTAATTGGTCAATTATTTATAGCTGATGATTCTCATTTCTTTCAGTCCATTCCTCGTGTTGTTTCAGCATAGTTTAACCTGTGTTATGTCATGGGTCTAAAACAGAGTGGGATAATATACAGTCCAGGAGGGTTTCCTACACATTCATTTATTTGTGGTGGCCCATCACGATAACATCTGCCGCCATGAATTGACTTCCTATTTTTGGAGCTGGACTGTTCTGTAGGAGTGCTGTTCGGTTAAAGACGGGGAAACAGAATTTTAGCCGCAGTGAAAGTGAAACCTAGCTGTTCAATGTGTTGGGTCTAAAAGTTTGCTTTCACTTGACTCTGCAGCAGCTGCTCCTCCACTGATCCGATCAGCTTTTATCAAATGGACTGATCAACAATGATCCAGGGTCAGTCCTATTGAGCAAAGCACTCCAGATGCCTCTCTCCCTCGCAACAACTTCCAGCACCTCCTGAGGCGTTCCCAGGCCAGATGAGATATTTAATCTCTCCAGTGTGTTTCGAGGCTTCCCACCAGCTGGACGTGCCTGGAACACCTCTAACAGGAGGCGCCCAGGAGGATCCAGATCAGATGCCTGAACCACGCAAAGGAGCGGCAGCTCTACCCCGAGCTCTCTTCGGGTGTCCAAGCTCCTCCCCCTATCTCTAAGGCTGAGCCCAGACACTCTTCGGAGGAAACTCATTTTGGCTGCTTGTATCCGTGATCTCATTCTTCTGGTCTTTACCCCTAGCTCATGATCATAGGTGGGAAACACTGGTCTAGACATAAACTTGTCAGTGCACTCTAGTGGACAAAGTATGAAATGACATCATTGTCTGTACTTCAAACTTATTTTTGGCAATTCTATATTGCAATTTATTTTGTTACTTACCCTTCAGCATAGCATTAGTGCATCTTATTTTAGCATAGTTTAGGTTGTACCTGTACATCTCTGTGTAATTTAGTAGCACCTTTAGTTAAGTCTGGTCCTACCTGAGGTGTTATGGGTCTGAACTGGTTGTAGCAGTACAGGTTGAGTTCTCGGCGATCAGGGTCGCAGCTGAAGTGCAGTGCCTCATTTCCGTAGACAGCGAAGCCAAGAACGCCCAGGAAGAACATCCGCACCGAGCCGAAGAACAAGGTGTGGAACTGGCCTATCACCGTAGGAGGCCTGAGCTGGAACACACACACATGCAACCACACACACACACACACACACACACACACACACACACACACACACACACAAAAAACACGAACACACAGACCATAGACACAATAAGCGAGCATGAACAGCACACACAGGCATTATACCATGCAGCACCGATCCACATTAATGTGGCCATGGATACATACAGACAGAGACACACACACACACACACACACACACGGTCACAGTCATTTTACATGATGCATTGTCCACAGATAAACACACACACACAGACACACACAGACACACACAAACACACCCACACACACACACACACACGGTCAGACACAAAGAGAAAATAGCTTTTGTCAGCCAGATAAATGCAGCTGCAACAGAGGCTCACCGAGGCCCTGAGCTCCGAAGGCTAAAACAAAACCCATTCAGGGGAAACATTTCCCATCTCGTCTCTCTACCTGCTCTGCCCTCACACTAACACTGCGTCATGTTTACCAGAAAAAGGCCCAACTGACTCTCTCACAAAGCAAAGAGTCTTTTGCCTCACAAATATGTCACCAGGCTACATGAAGACGGAGGTAAGAGACGATGGATTAAAAAGACAAAAACAGATCGATGTCTTTTTTTTAAACCTCGAGGGAGATCATTGTTCGACATCGCTCCTCTGTAACTGTCAGCTGATGATAGGTTACAAGTGTCAGCGCATAAAAGCACCACAATCTGCTTTTGTCATCTACTTACGCATCCTTCATAGAAGTTTTTGATGTAGTTTAAAGACATGGTTTGCCTGTTGATGTCCCCTGTTTAATTCCAGGGCTGCTCTGGACCCTCATGGCCGGTTTGCTGCTGGCACCAGTTAAAGGCCGACACCAGTAAGGCCACAAAATCTCCAACTGACCCCTCTCCCTCTCGCTCCCTCTCTCTCTGCCCTGAAAGCCCATGTCAATGCATATTTTTTTTGCCTTTTATCCCTCCATCAATTGACTCGCTCAGTAGAAAAGGACAACAGAGACAGGGGCCAACAATGGGCTGGGGGGGCATGTGGTCCCTGCATTATAATCCCTATAGAACTATGTCAGCGAAAAAAACAACCTCCTGTCACACACAATGCAGAGAGAGAGATGGCAAACATGCAACAAAAATACAATGCACCCGTTTGGGTAAAGGAGCTCGACTGAACTTCCATTTTTTAAGTTATTCTAAAGATTTGGAGCTTTATTTTGAAAAGCACAGAATTCAAATCTGATAAATTACCAATCTGAAATGTGATAGATAATCATTTCTGGTCATTTTGACTCTTTTGAGGCTACTCGTGTGCAGTTTTTTGACTTGGACACATGACTAAATCACCATCAGAAAAACAGAAAGTCATAAACAAGAGTGATGACAACACACCCTGCACTGCAAATACTTCTGGAAGAGCATTGACGGAGCTGCTTGTTGTCCCAAATACAGTCCCTTGGCGAGCTAGGAGCGACCAGCCACCAACACAGAAAGAAACCCGAATCCAAATTCAAATTCCAAAAACTGTCACCAAAACCGGACAAAAGTGAAATAAAAATGGAAGTCCACACACCAACCGTAATCCTGGCGGCGTGTTGTTCATTCCCCCCTCTTTTTTCCACTCAGGGATCCTAAACTCATGCCAGTTGCGGGACCTTGCGGGTCAGAGAGCAGCGTCAAGCCAGATGGAATCAACCTGGGGTATTTCCGGTCAAAGCTTTCACAATAGACACAAGCGCTGGACAAGAGGAGTCAGAAAATGGAGAGGATAAGACAGGTGGAGTCAACCAGTGGCTCTGGAGCCGCACACGTCTCCTCGGCCCTTCCAGTGGCTCCATGTGGCTTTGACAAAATAATTATATGCAAATTAGGGCTGTCAAGCGATTAAAAAAATGTATCTAACTAATTGCAAGCTCTGTGATTAATTAATCCAAATTAATCACGTGCACCATTTTTTTCTGTGAAAGTATTTAACAAATATAAAGTCAAATGAATTTTGGCAGAAGCGTCGCAGTGAAGCTGCTGGATTTCGGACACAATTGTCTCCCTGTCCTTGACCACCCAAACTGCTCTGCAGGCCATTGCAATCCCTTTAGTAAGGGAGTTGGTTAATCGGTCAGAGGTAGACTTACGAAGTCTCAGTGCCTGGTCGAGTGTGGCTTGATGAGGCTGGCTGCTAACGTTAGCATCAGACGCTGAGCTAGCTCAGACCTCTGGGTTTGCTGCTGAATGCTTTGTGTTGAGGTGATATTCTAGGCTGAACTTCTACGATGGTACGGAAATTTCTCACTGCAGAAGCCGCAGAGAACGCTGCTCCTTTCAACAGTTCCATCTGGGCGCTTTTTACCTGTAAATGTTCCATTCACAGGGCCGAGCAGCCTCGTCTCATCTGCCTCCAGCATGTGACAAAGTGGGTCAAAGGGCACCACAGAACGCGATTAATCAGCATTAATTTTTTTAATGGATTATTCTTCTGTGATTAATTAATCAAAATGAACGTGTTACTTTGACAGCCCTAATGGAAATTAATTTTTTTTTTTTTACATTTTAATTTTCAGATAATGCTGTGGGCCTAAAGTGATTCTTATGTTTTCCAGTTGTAAAAATGTGCAGCCTATACTCCCAAAAATAAGTTTAAACATTCCGCCAACTAAAATGTGTGCCATACATTTATCACCTGGCGCCTTTTCCTAAATTTTGGTGAACCCGTAAACTGTATAAAAACTGGACATAGCTACCACGACGTGACCTATTGACCTAAGCATAAGTAGATGACATTTTGAAGCCTCGTGTTCAGCATTTTGGCCATCACCATCTTGTGTTTTTTCTTTTTGCGGAGCCAGACGTGACAACATTTGGGCGAGAGGGAGTGACAGGTTGATCTATGCTTGAATAAAATGTGAACGGATGAGTTATATACAGATGTTGTCACCAATGTTGAAATAAGCTATAGAGACCAAAACTGTTTTTTGTACCAGGCTGTAAACATGTTTATTTCTACATTGTTAACATGGAGGTCTGTGGAGCTTGAGCCTCAAGTGGACATTAGAGGAACTGCAGGTTTTGGCACTTTGACTTCATTTTTCAGCCTCAGAGGTTGCTGCTTCATTGAACCTCAATAGCAGTGGCTAGTTTTGAGTCTCCCCAGTTCGGCTAGGTATTGATTCCAAAAACAGAAGACAGCGCATTACAAGCTGCACCAATGGTACCAAATGGTGAACACTTCCAGTCTCTCTCTCCTGCATCCACCCGCCTCATTTAGAAGTGTAGTAACTGATGTTTAATAAGCTGTGTTACCTTTATTATAAGGCACAAATATGTATCACAGCTCAGGACAGATAAAAGGATACTAGTTTTGATAGTAAAGTTTGCTGACCCCTGGGCTGACAGGTAACTGTGACAACTTAGAAACATGAGACAAAAGGGAAATAAAAAACAAAACATATTTATACTATAATAAAACATTTTTTTCAAGTCACAAATAGAAAACAACCTGGAAAAAAGATGCAGGCAGAAAAAAGTTATTTTAGCTCATTTTTCTAAAAATACTTTTTCTTATGTTTCATGTTTCAGTGTTTTTCCAACAAATAAAAACACACAGTGTCACTACAGGCCATTTATATCACGGATGAACACATTTGTCTGGAAACTGTTGAAATGACACGATTTTCCATCCATATTATTCTCACATTATTATTTTATTTTGAAGGTCCAGTCCTGCAGCTTCCGGTGTGACCTGCACTAACTATGTCTCGCTTCATACAGGTTTGGCAGCCAACTTTGTGCTGGCTCGCAACGGCCGTGCGCCCTGCGAGCAGGAGGACCAGCTCTGTGCGTAAAAGCGCAGCCTTGGCTCAGAGAGAGGCGATGACGTCACAAACATGACTGACAGATCTGATCTGAGGTCAGCTGACTCTAACTGTTTTGGTGCCAGATATGTCAGGAAAAGAAGGAGGTCACAGTATCAGTGTTACAGATCATGTCTTTTATCAGTTTTTTCTGTTTAATTAATTTGTGCTAAATCAGCTGGAGATGATTGAAAAGAACACTGAGCCCGAAATGATCCTGAGAGTTTTGATTATGTTCTAAACTTCATGAATGTTTCTGCAGGATATTTGCCCTCCATTTTTACAGCACAATCTGTGATCCAAACGGGTCACATGATTAAAACAAATTCATTGTAAAAATTGTCACGCTGAGATAAAATGCCAGCAGTACTTTAGTTCTCTTCATAAAAGTTCACCCAGTGCCTCCCACTGACAAAGCGGCGTTATTTGACAACTTAGGAGTGAGAACTTGCTGAAGATTCTCATCACTTATAAGAAACTTTGTCAGACAAAATAATTTAAGAGCCTCCATCTGTAAAAGCAAATCAGCAGCTCTCCAGTGAATAGCCACGTCCTTTTCAATCATACACCTGTATAACAAACTGTGGAACATAATATCACTCCCACGTCTGACATCAGGTTCTTAAATACAGAAACACTCGACTGAACTTTAATTATTAATCTTTTCTGTCGGAGATACAGCAGTTCGTTGAAAGACAGATTGGGTTTTTAAAGTTAAGAACTTCATGGTCAAATTCCAACTCGTGTAGTGCCATCGCTCGCTACGAGGAAACACTGCCATCTGTGAACAACACACACACACACACACACACACACACAAAAAGTGAACTTCTGAGTTGGTTTGTGCTCATTGACGCTCCAGATGGCAACTTTAATCTTCAAACGTCAGGGTGAAAGTTAAAAAAGAGTAAAGAAGGAAAAAGTAAAAGCTCATGAATCATGTGATGAATCATAACTTTTTGTACTGGGAGCCCACTCTGTCGTATCTTTGCCAAACTACCAAACTAAATCTCTCTTAATTCAGGCGAGTGTTAGTCACCAAAAAGCACTTCTGAGAAATGGGCTGACCCCAGAGCTGTTAGAGCTGTTTATTGTGTGACTTTATCCCTGAACCTGCCACCTTCTCCCCGCAGCGTTACTTTAAGTGCATTCATCTCAAATTCTAATGGAGCAACTGACTCTGACGATCAGGGCGGAGTTCTCACAACCAAACCAACACAAGATATGTGGTTTTACATGAAAAAGAAACTCAACAGATTCCCGGACACACAGCTGATCTTTGCTGCTGGCTTCCCCTCCTTTGTATCTCTGTGTTAGAGATGGAAACCTGCAGGATTACAGGGTATGTGTCAGAGACATGTAGGAAACCTGGACATTTAATGACATGCTGAATTAGACCACACAAAGTGAAGTGCTGGGCTTTCTGAAAGAAGGAATCATGCAGGTGTTAACAGAAGATAAGCCAATCTGTGGATTTTATCCCACTCTGCTGTGGATTTTCCTGCCTCTCGTGAACTCCCAGATGTGTTAAATCTCACTCCTCGCCTACCTGCAGCTCTTTAATCCCAATCGCTGGCGGTTTTGTGCAAAAATCTTGAAAACGTATCTCAGGCTTTTTGCAGATCGGTCGGGGAGGTGTATCTGAAGTGAAGCGCAAAAATCATGAAGACAGAGAGATCAATGTTCCCTCTGATCGTGTGTCTATCTGCGACTAGTCATTACCCATATTCCCGTCAGTTTTCACTTCCTGCTTCATTCGCTTTATCTCAGGTTTGAAAAGTTTTGATGGAGTGTCTTATAAAACAATGTACAGACTCACACAGCAGTAATCCCTCTACAGTCACCTACATCATGTGGGAAACACTGGGCCTTAAATACACAAGGGCTGATCACTAACTACACATAAGTGAGAGGAAAAAGACAGATGACACACATGAGGTCATCAACAAAGGCGGGAAAACTCCTTTGTATATTTTTATATTTTCATACTCGTACTCTTCATTCATTCATTTTCAATAACCTCCCTATCTCAGCTGACACTGGGCGAGAGGCAGGGTTCACCCTGGACAGGTCACCAGACTATCACAGGGCTGACACATAGAGACAGACAACCATTCACACTCACATTCACACCTACGGACAATTTAGAGTCACCAGAGCACCTGGAGGAAACCCACGCTGACATGGGCAGAACATGTGGGAGCACCCGGAGGAAACCCACGCTGACATGGGGAAAACATGTCGGAGCACCCGGAGGAAACCCACGCTGGCACGGGGAGAACATGTCGGAACACATGTACAAATGTAACATACCCATGGTTTGCAGGAATGTACAATACCTACATTTTTCTCTGGCGGTTAAATTGAGCACTTTCATTTCCAACATGCCATTAGGAGGAAGCTATTTTAAGTCCATGTCATGCATAAAAATGAACCAGCCCCATCTCTCTCTCTCTCTCTCTCTCTCTCTCTCTCTTTGCACACACACACACACACACACACACACACGCTAAATCACTCACATGTTATTAATTCATTATGTAAATGTGAATCAGTTTGGACAGCACTCATTTATTCTCTTCCAGCCTTCAGCCCTCTGTCTCCCATCACTCCCAGTATCTCTCTGCCAATCTCCCCGTTTCTCTCTCCTATTATCTCATTATGTTCACAGTCCCATCTGTTTTCCCTCCCTCCGTCTCATCTCCTGCCCCCCTCCTCCCCCGCCTCACACATGGCCAAAAGTTTGTGGACACCTGAATATGGCAGACAGCGGAGCATCGCTGAGGTCCAACACCGGTGTCTGTGGGCAGGTCCGACTTGTGTTGGAGGTAAAGAGAGGTCAGACCAGTTGAGTTCTTCCTCACCAAACTGGGAAAACATTTCTTTCTGGAGCTGGTTTTATGTCACGTTAAAACAGGAAAGAGACAAACACAATATTTCACTTTATTCCAACAGAGGAGTCTACACCAGAGATACTGAACCTGCTTTCTCCAGGGGCCACTTTTGCAAAATGACAGGAGGTCAGGGGCCAGTCAACAGCGCTGCACATGTACTCAGGGGTGCTTCTAGGACTTGAGGACATTTGGAGCTTCACCTGGATGTCTGTCGGGGGGGTCCAGGGGATCCTTTCCTGGCATTTTATTTTGATGATGATGCATCCCAGCTAATCTTAGGATGAGGCAGTTGCCGGCCACTTGAACAGCACAGATTTTGTTCCTCCAACAACAAAGACACACAGTTATGTTTTGCCAACACACACATTCTGTTGGATTTAGGCAACAAAAAAAACAAAGTTTGGCTTTATAGTCTTACAGGAAGTGAACACCGGCCTCCTGGATGAAGTCGATTGTTGTTGGACCCATCTGCCAAACCTCCTGTTCGGACTTCCTTAACATTCGTTGTTGTCGTGCTGTGTTTTCCCCTGACAGCAACTGGTCACGTATCATGCTGACGTGAACATTTTTGTTGGTGTCTGATGCCGCAAGTCACTGACCAAGCGCTGGTTTTCGATGACTTCCTAGTGAGACCAAGGCCTCTAGTTTCGCAGACCGGACGAGGCAGAGCCTAACTGGGTGTGGCCAGGCGGATTTTTGCAAGTTTGGCACACCGTGCGCGCTGGCACAGCTACTCCTCTTTCCCACCTCCGTCCCTCCTCCCTGTGCAAGTCGTTAAGAGGGAGGAGAGAAGGCATGGAGTGGGTTTTACACACATCACACCAATCAAATGAGCCCCTCTCCTCGCCCTTAAATGCGCCACGCTAAGGTGTAATGAGAGTTTACTCAATTTGCCATGGCAGAAGAAAGCAGCAGCGTCAGAGGACAAACTTCTCCCAGGAGGAAACTGATGTTTTGGTCCGGGAGGTCCAAGCTCGCAGTGTCCGAATATAGACCTCCATGGGTTTCCATTACGCATGCCAAACGTGCCAAACGGTGCCAATCCCCTTTGATTTGACATCAGATGTGATGGGACAGTCGATATAGAGATACATTTATGTGCTGATTGCAGATAGTTGCATTGAATAGTGGTGTTTGTGGCTATTTATTGCATCGTTAATGTGCCTGATAATCTGTAAACCTGCTTGTGAAGTTTTGGTGACGTGTGCACACTGTCCACCGGTCAGCCAAACTTCCATTACATAGGTTCCGCTCCGCCTGCGCTGACAGTAGACCTGGTTTCAGCTGGCGAGCTTTTAGCACACCTTCAGTGAAGCCTTTTGGCACGAAACTGTAACTGCGGCAAACTGCGGGAAACTAGAGGCCCAAGTTGCGCCAGCAATGTATAAGGACAGCGATAACATTTCCATTAAACTTCAGATGCTTTTTTGTCCAAATTTGTAGAAATCTTTGGTAAGTTCAGTGATTTCTGTTGTTCCGCAGTGACAGCAGCTCCTTTAATAATGCTGGAATAAAAGCAGCTAAATGTTTATAAGTAAGTAAAATTGATTTAAATAACGCTTTTTGCAGGCACAGGTCACAAAGTGCTTCACAAGCGTGTTACCCAACAAGACAGAAATCATAAAGACAAAGTGACTATGTGAGCCACATAGTGAAAAGTGCACACACACAACGAAGAATTCCCACAACAGCAATACAAAAATATTGAAGAAGTACAGCTCTGATGCAAACAAGTAAACAAGTTTCCCAACATGTGTCCAAACAGGTGTGTCTTCAGCTGGCTTTTAAAAGAAACCACAGAGCAGCAGACAGTGAAGGAGCAGGCAGTGTTCCAAAATGTGCTGCGGCCACAAAAGCTCCATCACCACGTGTCTGAAGGCGAGTGTGAGGGACAGACAACAAATGTGGTATTTAATTGAAGAGAGTGCGCTGAAGAATACGGGTGAAGTAGTTCAGCTACATCAGAGGGAGCCTGGCAGCCTAACGCTCTGTGAGTAAGAATGAGAATACTGAACTGGATCCTACAATCAACAGGAAGCCAGTGAATGTATCATTGATCTAAACCAAATCATGGAGTATCAGTGTCCACATACTTTTGGCCACACAATGCATCACCCTCTTTCTCTCTGATTTATTTTCCATCTTTGCTTTCTTTTCTCATCCTGTTGCTCTCTTTGTCTGACATTTCGTTCTCTCCATCACTCTAAATATCCCTCTCCTTTCTCTCTCATTACATCTATCTATCTATCTATCTATCTATCTATCTATCTATCTATCTATCTATCTATCCCTTTACAGTATTCTTTCTCGGTCCTCCCTCACTCCTGCTCCCTTCCCCTCTCTTCACACACACACACACACACACACACACACACACACACACACGCAGAGAGAGGGAGAGTCTCTGTGCTTCTGGTGTCAAAGGAGACCCTCCTTCTCTTTACGAGCGTCAGTCGCCTCTCACCCCTTCACTCAGTCACTCCTTCACTCAGTCAGAGAGAGGAGCAGATGTCAGTCAGACATTCAGCTGGTAGCAAAACTTTTTCTCTGTCTCATCAGGTTGTGTCGGAGTGAAAAAAAAAAACCCGCTGTCACTGCGTCTTTACGCGCGGAGCTTCCCGTTGCGCGCCCGGTCCCGTTCCCTCCTCGCCGGAGCGCCCCTCTCTGGATTTTCCCGCCCCGGCGATGGAGGACGACTTCCTCTCCCACTTACCCCCATCCCTGCCGGGAGACTCCGAGTCTCTGAGCCCAAACTCCACGGAGGAGCCCGGCTGGTGGGCGTCCTCTGACGGCGGGGAGACGGTCCACTTCGCCGTGCGCTGCGTCATGACCTCGGTCTACATCCTGATCATCACCGTGGGGCTGCTGGGCAACATCACCCTGGTGAAGATCTTCATCACCAACAGCGCCATGCGCAGCGTGCCCAACATCTTCATCTCCAGCCTGGCGGCGGGAGACCTGCTGCTGCTGGTCACCTGCGTGCCGGTGGACGCCTTCCGCTACTTCTCCGAGGAGTGGGTGTTCGGCGAGGCGGCGTGCAAACTCATCCCCGTCATCCAGCTCACATCGGTCGGCGTGTCCGTGTTCACGCTCACGGCGCTCAGCGCGGACAGGTAGGACGAGCGGATAAGATTATTATTTTCTATCCTGAATTCATACATGACTTTAATACATGTTTCATAATTTCCAATAATCGTCCAGAGGTGGTTCCCCGTTAAAACCAATGACATCCTGCTGATATTCCCACGAGGAGATTGGGGTCTTTTGTTTGGTCATTCAGTGATGATCAGTCCTTATAACATTCTGTTATTATAATTATTATATTTAATGTCTAAAGTGCTCAAAATTGACCACTACATGGACATTGAGTGTCTGTGTGATATATTAATAATCAGCAGGTTTTTTATTAACAGTGTTTTTACACTGATGTGTCACTTTACTTCAAAACATCTGAAAACCTCCAGATCATTCCTCCTGTGACGTTTAAAGACACTTCATTTCTCTTATTTTATTTATACAGAAAAGGAATTAAAAGTAACGTTAGGTGTTATGTAAAGTGATGAAGATGTGTCCTTCCATCAGATAGTGTTCATGTGCATTTTTGAAATGTGTAACAGAGGTCGTTGCTCAGATGCAGTTCGGGATCTGCTTCCAGATTTAAGCATCGGTGTGAAAAAATGTTTACTGAAGCCGCAGAGAAAGTCACTAGGTTGCTTTAGATAAAGAGGGCGAGCCGGTGGGTTGTTACTGCTGGGATGCAGTGCAGGACTTGATCAGTCCTGGATGGGGGTCTGATTTTGGAAGACATTAATTAAATCCCGCCATGATCCCAGGAACATCCCTGATGATGCACCCAAGCGCAAGAGAGGTATCTTGAAATCTTTTTGTGAGCCGGTGCAGGGATAAGTACCTGTGAGCTGATGTGGTGATGTGTTCCTGTCTTGTGTTGTGACTTGGAAGTAGAGCAATGAGTGCAGGTGTTTGGGATCTGAAAGTGAAGTATCCAGTCAATCTGTGTTTGGCTCGGGGGAAATTCCAACAGTAATCATTCAGGGTTTTATGCGACCCTTTGAGACGTCCATATAAGATATTAAAAGTCTACCTTAAGTGGACCAAGGTAAATTTAGGGGCTGAAATTTGGGGTCTTTGCGTCTGTCTGAGCACTGTGAATGTCAGACCCTGCTCATATCAGCTCGTCCCCCAACGGAAACTCCATTTGACAGAAACTCCTGGTCGATGTGAATGAGACCTTTCAGCCAGTCTTTGTGTTCCTCTGTGTGGACACCATCCGTCGTAGACAGCTGGCAGCTTCACCCATCACACATGATCACCACTGATTGCCCATAATGTTTTCAAACATAATGAATTTCAGTGTCTGCTATTGCACTTAATGTTTTCCCCACCTCCCAGGGTAGTCGGTGGAGGGAGGTCCCTCCATCCAACTACATCAAGTCTCTTTCGGGTACATCACCAGGAGGCGAAAATGCCTAAAATGACATACCCAAATTAAAATGTCTGTAGCTTCTGAACCGCTCTGACTACATACATGCATGAGGTCTTGCCAGAAAGAAAACTCTCTGAAGTTTCTTGAGAAAGTGTCAGAAACACTCTAGGTGATACAGAGACAGAGTAATGGGCCTCTGAAGTCAGTAAAAAAATTGAAGATTTTGCCTAAAATAAAATAAAAAATGTGTTTCAGGATGAATAACTGTCTGTGGCTTCATCTGAGCAGGTAAGTGACACTGTGGGGCTGTAGGCACACTATCACTGAACATTTGTTTCAAATTTGAAGAAGACTGGTCAAAGTATGACCATTCTACAGTGTTTTTTCCATGAAAAGATCCAGGCGGAGCTCCAAATGACAAGTCGGTCACTCGGCTTCAAAACAGTACTATCAGTGATCAAACAACACTCACCCAGCTTCAATCATTGTACCTTATTGAAATCAGGTGTGATTATGATAGCTGATGTTGTTCATGACACAGAAACACCATAAAATATCACCAAATAAAGCCAAATGAAACGTGAAAGTTATGATCCCACTTTCTAGACGGTATATCTCAGCCAAACATAGTGGCCCCCACTAGCGGCTCCGCATAAGATCGCGAGTAATCCTTTAACTTTTCCCGTCGAAAAATGGCATGACATGACTTGTCACCACTCATCGCCATTTTGGACTTTGTGTGTTTAGGCTGCTCTGGTGCAAAATCCATAATAAATAAAAGAAAAACAATGTTATTTTTGAAAAGCTGAGAGCTTCCTGAATCTGGCAATACCAAACATCACATGGTTTGATGATGTAGTGCGCCTGGGAGATACCATTTAACAGAGGAGGACGGAAGCGAGGATGTTGGCAAACTGTAACTGGAAAATTTGGCAAAAACATTATGTGTTGGATAGTAGAACCTTAAATATAAGCACAACACATCAGTGTATCCTCCGAAAAAGTGTTTCATTAAAAAGATTCACTCCAAAAACTTGGAGGAAGACGCCAGATGTGTTGGACAGGTGGACACAGACCTTCCAATATTAACACTGTTTTACCAAGTCACTGTAAAACCCTGAAAAAGAACACGTTCCACTAAATCCATGAAGGTATACTTTTAAAATATAATTCAGAAGGGACCAGTTAAAACTATGAAACATTACTACTGCAGTTTCTCCTGAGTTGGACTCTCTTTGAGTTAGAGTAAGTGGACTAAGATGTTTTTTTTGGATCTTTTAAGCTCTGCTGTAAAGTCCTGCTGCTGGTTCAGTGGTTCTCTTCGCGGTGAGGGAGCAAATTGAGAGACAGGAGGATGATGTTGAGAGGGTGATTGTGAATGTGGTGTCGATACATGAGATGAGAGTTGACGAATGCTCCAAAATATTTGCTGGTTTCTGTGGTGGTTCGTTAAATGTGCAGCAACCTGAATCTTTTCTTCCTCTCCGTGCTGCGGGGAAACTGTTCCACAGTATTGTACTTTAGCACAATCCCAAGGAACTTGTGCTTCACTTGAGTATTTGTATTTGATGCCACTTCATACTCCTGCTCCTCTGTTTTTACTGTATGAAGGAAATATTTTTATGTTTTTACATGTTTAATATTTCACATTGAAACCATATAATGATCTTATACAGTATGATGGTTTGCTAGAGGAACTCTGAGCAGCTACATCTGTCTACTCATGTGAAAAGAAGATTTAAAGATGTAATAAGTGGCTTCATTCATATTTAAAACATTTTTTTGTAGATTAATTATTGGCCATTAATAATGTGTGTGGTTTGTCTAGGTGTTTCAATTCAAAGGGCTCTAAAGGAGCACAGAAATACATTGAATATAATAAATTGAGACAATATTATAATTGTGTTAAAAAGACAATAAATAAATAAATTGAGAAGAAGAAGAAGAAGTGCGAGAAGGGCGGACAGGGAACCCGGTCTCACTCAGAAGTCGTAATCTGGTGCTTGGGCAGTGACTTGTGGAAACCAATGAAACAAGGTGTCCTTTAATGTCGGGATGACACGCAGCCGGTTGTGGTTATAGTTTAACAGCACTTGGACAAAAGTTAAGGCGGCCAAAGTTCGACTGAGGCGGGCTGGAATGGTGTTGGATGAGTCCACAAAGACCGACTTTCACCCAAGAGAGCGGTGTTTGTGTCCCGTAAGATTCTAAAGCCAAGCTCTGTTATTTTTCCTGAACTCAACCACGTGTGTTTGTTGTTGAAGGAAAAAAAACATCAGTTGGCGGTGTTGTACCGACGTAGTGCTTTTATTTTGAAAGAGACTGGATGCAAACTGTACATTTCCTGTGAAAACAGAAGTGTACTTTGAAAACAGACAATGCATTTAACAGATTGAAGTTGACACGGCGTCCCAGAACGTCAACAGCCAACACCCAGGGTACCTTGGACGTCATATGTGGACGTGGAAAGTCCATGAGCAAATGTTGATATGTGACGAGTTTTGCGGTGAAGAGATTTACTCTGCTCACCTGTCGAGTCTCTTCGGAACATTCAGCTGATTTACTCACATATGTTTGAAGGTAAGACTTTCTGTGGTCCTTGTGCTTTAGTGAGATCTGAAAACTCCTTTCACCCTTTTTTTCTAAGTGCTGCTGGATTTAAAAAGTGGCTCCCTCACTTTACTGTGTGTATTTGTGTGTGTGTGTAGTGACCGTATCTCTCTGTGAGGTATTTTTCACGTCCTGATATCAGCTGTGAGATGATATATCCTCCTTCCTTCTCTGCAGCGGCCACAGTGGGACTCTCTGCTCCGACTGTGATCATGATGATGAATCGATCTGCAGCTTTGGGCTCATTTACACTGAGGAGCAGCTGAATGGCTCCAGAGAAATATCTAATGCATTGATATATAATGCACATGTTCTCACTGTGAGGAAACACTCACTCCCAGCAGGTGCGCAGGCTGCAGGTAGAGACAGAGCCAACGTGAAGCTGGAGTCCTTTCTAAAATGACTGTTTAATGAATTTGTGATTTACTCGGAGCTGAGGAGTCTCTGGAGTCGTGTGCGTACGATGCAGAATAATTACGGCTGCTTAAGGTGATTTGTGGCGCAGCATTGATTAGTGTTAGATAATGAGGAGGAGGAGATGATGAGAGGAGCTGAAGATTTCTGCAAACAGGAGACAAAGGTGCAGAATGTGACACAGTAAAATAAGTGTGAGACATGATTTCATATTTTCATCCCCTCACACTCTGATAGAAGAGACAGGCCGTGTGTTTGTGTGTGTACTCCTGTCTTTATGAGGACCAGCGCTGCAAAGCAAGGACGGATTTGGAAAGAGAGCATGTTTTGAACATGAAGACACGAGGGCGTCATTTTAAGAGAGGACATTTCCGTTAAGTGAGGCCATTTGGAAAGTAATGACACTTTCTCTAAGTGTTGTTACTTTTTTTTAAAGTCAGGATATCTTTGTAAAGTGAGGACATTTTGAAGAATTGACGACCTTTTTGCAAAGTTGGAACATTTTTGGAAAAATAGAAGAGATGATATCTTTTGGAAGACAGGGTCAGTTTTAGAACATTCATGGTGATGTTATGATAACCTACAGATTGAACTGTCTCCATGAGCGTACAGCCGGTCCCCGAGCAGCTCGCACATGTCCCTGAACATGAATCATTCATAACCTCCGTCATGTTTAAAGACCTCTGTCCAGCTCCGAGCCCAGTCAATCATTCAGGGCTTTAACTCCTCATACAGTGTGTGTGTGTGTGTGTGCGTGTTTAAGAGAGACAGACAGCAGACGGGACGAGGCAGTGATGAAATGATTATGATGGAATATCTGATGACAGAATGATGAAAGTGAAAATTCAAATATGGAAATTGAATCTGATCGAGACAGGCAGAGAGCGAGACAGAGCATGTGAGAAGAAAAACGTTATCAAACACACACCTCAGAAACGACACGCTGTATATTAATTATTAGAATTTGAATTTTCTGAAGTTTATCAGTCATGATGTCATTCATGATTCACTGGAGGATCAGTTTGACCCTCTGTCCTCAAACTGCAGCAGAATTTAAAGTTAAAATAGTTTGTTCTCGCACCTTTGAGAGTTTTCAGTTGGTGGATTTTGCATCCAGTGTTGTATTTAAAATGTCAGACCTGAAGCGAGCAGGAGAGGTGAGTTCAGCTCCCAGTAAAAACCTCCTGAAAACACTTGAAGGAATTCTAACCAGAAGTTTCAGCTGGCTGCAATCTGCTTTCCTCACCACTAGATGTCACTAAAGCCCCCTGAATCTGACACACTGGGCTTTAAAATGAGATTTGCAGGGGTCTGTTTTACTTTCTGTCCATCAGAAAGAACCAGAATTTAAAGTTAATTGTTTTTTATATTTTTGATCGTTTTCATTTCGTAATTGAGGCTCTGGATCGATGTGCCTGAGGAAATCAGGTCGACTGAATCTGTCAGTCCCTTCTTCAAACATACTGTGACCTGAGAGCCTTTCCTGATTTTACTTAAGCTTTAATTTCTTTTATTTCTGTGGATTTTATACACCAACTTGTGTTTTCTTAATCTGTTTTCTTTAAAACCTGTTGATTTTATGACTCATAGGCCTTATGAAGCTTTTTGTTAAGCTGTTTTTAAAAAGCGGTCTATAAATAAAGATTTTTATTGTTATTATTATTGAATAAAACATCAGACCTGAAGTGAGCAGGAGGAGTGAGTTTATAAAGTTTAGAAAGAGTTGCTGGTTTAAACCTCTTGTACTCCACCCCCATTTTGTAGCAAAAACGCCTAAAATGACATACCCAAATTAAAATGTCTGTAGCTTCTGAACCGCTCTGACTACATGCATGCATGAGGTCTTGTCAGAAAGAAAACTCTCTGAAGTTTCTTGTGAAAGTGTCAGAAACACTCTAGGTGATACAGAGACAGAGTAATGGGCCTCTGAAGTATGTAAAAAAAATTGACTTAATATAAAATACAAAATGTGTTTCAGGATGAATAACTGTCTGTGGCTTCATCTGAGCAGGTAAATGACACTATGGGGCTGCAGGCACACTATCAATGAACATTTGTTTCAAATTTGAAGAAGACTGCTCAAAGTATGACCATTCTACAGTGTTTTTTCCATGAAAAGATCCAGACGGAGCTCCAAATGACAAGTCGGTCACTCGGTTTCAAAACAGTACTATCAGTGATCAAACAACACTCAGCCAGCTTCAAACATTGTACCTTATTGAAATCAGGTGTGATTATGATAGCTGATGTTGTTTATGACACAGAAACACCATAAAATATCACCAAATAAAACCATATGAAACGTGAAAGTTATGATCACACTTTCTAGACGGTATATCTCAGCCAAACATAGTGGTAGGAGTGAGACTCTTACCTTTTATAAAACAGCTAAGTCCCCACTAGCAGCTCCGCATAAGATTGCGAGTAATCCTGAAACTTTTCCCATCGAATAACAGCATGACATGACTTGTCACCACTCATCATGATTTTGGACTTTGTGTGTTTAGGCTGCTCTGGTGTGAAATACATAATAAATAAAAGAAAAACTATGTTATTTTTGAAAAGCCGAGAGCTTCCTGAATCTGGCAATACCAAACATCTCAGCCAAAAATAGTGGTAGGACTCTTACCTTTTATAAAACAGCAAAGTCGCCGCTAACGGCTCCACATAAGATCGCAAGTAATGCTTTTGTTGCACAAGCAAATAAATGTAAATCCGAGGTGTGTTGATAAGACGCATGCATGTAACAAGAGGATATTGACATGCCGTCCTGGACTGTTAACAGCGGACACAGAGGATATCTAGCGTGTCACATTTAGACGTGAAAGTCACCGACAAAGCAGCAATGTGTGACGAGTTGGGATGAAAACATTTGTTGTAGATGTCTTGATGCTGGTGGCTGCAGGAAGGAGGTTATCACGTGGGTGTGTGTGCAGCGGGATAACAGAGGGGAGTGTGTGGATATATGAACGGACAGAAATGAAGAGGCTGTGATGAAGAGGATGTCATGAATGAATGAATGAGAAAATAAGAGCTCAGCATTGTGATGACTGATGAGACGACTGCACA
This sequence comes from Epinephelus cyanopodus, assembly GCA_026686955.1. Taxonomy (NCBI): domain Eukaryota; kingdom Metazoa; phylum Chordata; class Actinopteri; order Perciformes; family Serranidae; genus Epinephelus; species Epinephelus cyanopodus. Next base: position 9,629,978 of record CM048925.1, on the reverse strand, counting down.
ACACTGTGGCTGAGGTGTTATTAACTCTCCACAAACACCTCAGTTTCGAGCGGGATGTTCAACTCATCTGTAAATTATGACAACTCTAAGATCAGGACAGACACCTGGCTGTAAATCGTCTCATGTCCGCCCTCTGTCAGGTGGAGCCAAACCGCAGCTGGCGTCCAAGCGCTTCAGAGCTCAACAACTTTTTAATTTATGCTGTGAGCGGCGTGCGAGGCTGACTCAGGCTCTGCAGATGGCAACAACTCAGTGGCTGACACTCGACAAACACTTAAGATGCACAGGGGTTTATAATTTCCCTCCGAGCGGGGAGCCGAGTGTGTGTGTTCCTCTCTCGGGTGTCGGTGTGTGATATCTGCTTCCACTGCTGGCACCGTGAAGGATGTTGTTTCCTGTCTGCTCGACGTGTCATTACTTCTGACCACTGACGGTCTGACGAGAAACGGGCCGATCCTTCCTAAGCAGTGAAACACTCTGATGACGCATGACACGCTCCCTTAATTACCAATTAACAGCGTAATTTTCGATGAGATGTGTCGCCCAAGATGCCCCCTGCTTCTTAAAATACAGCAGGGAGTTAAACCCAAGGTCAGCTCTGTCTGCATGAAGGAAGCACAACACAAGCCGAGGAGAGAAAACAAGAAAATGCCAGAATGTGGTTGTGTCATGGGACGTAAAGCGGAGCTGACAGCCAGATCTCCCTCAGGCCGGCACATGGACTAATGGGCTTCTGAGGTGAAATTTGATTTGCTCGCACTGTTTGCAAACAACATAAACCGCTGTAACATCCAATAAAGCAAACGGAGGGTGTGTTTGAAATGTGGATTTTCAAATAAAGCTCATAGTAAGGTTAAGAAGTCAAATTAGTTTAATACAACAAGCAAGATATTGGTTGTTTTCCAGAGGGTGAGAGTTCAGACATGTGAATCAAGAATGGTGGAAATTTGTGCATATGATATTATAATCTGGTGGTTTATCTTTCTGGGCTGAAACTGACAATTATTTTAATATGGAGCCGTCAAATGACACTTTATGGACTAATTGATTCGTGGTTTGGTCTATTACAGTTTCAGTGTGTTGGATTAAAGGGTATCTAGTTACAGAAATGGTATATATTATTTATAAATGTGTTCTTATTAATGTATAATCACATGAAAATAAGAATTGACCTATGGCTAAGCCCCGCCCCCTCCATTCACTCGGACAAACTATCAACATTCAGTGAGCGGCGCTATGGCAGGTGTCACAGTACACGGCGTTTCACAGGAGGCAACTGATGATTTTTGGGGACATAACGATCAGATGTCATTGAGAAGTAACCAAAAGGGCCTAAACTACGCATTGGAGGGATATATTCATCATTTTATTGTTGAGAAGCTCGATGAAAAGCTTAAATTACAAGCCAAAATTTACAGGTCACAGTGTTACGCTTGTGAACCGCATCTGGTTGCCGTCGCCATCAAAGACAACAAGTTAAAGTGCCACTGAAGTTAAGGTTTTTGGCTCAGAATATGAGAAAAGTATAACGGCCTTTTTACCATCTTTACCAAGAGTGTCTCTCCGTTAGTTTGGTGCTACAGTATTTACACTGAATCATTCAGCATAACGTTTGCCAACCTTTGTTATCTCTGCCATTACAGATAAGTTAATGAAGCTAAGCTCCAGAAGTTAACGTCAGCTTAACTAGAGCCCTTTGGACAACAGCTAACAATGATGTACGATCACCAAAGTACAAAACTAGAACAAAATAGGCTAATGAACTCCCAGCAAACAAGGTGACATGATGAACAACGCAGCTAGGAGCTAACGTTAGGCTAACTTTAACTAACGTTAGCTAGAGATGTTAAAGATAACTTTATATTTCTTTCCAGCAAAGTGACAATATGTTGCCTCAAACACGATGTTGACTTACCTTAGAACAGATGTAGACATCATTGTTAATCTTATTCACGTTGAGTTGATGTTGTGGTCTAACGTTACCACACAACTTTATCCAAAGGAGACACTTTTCTGGCTTGAGATGTGGTTTAAAGTGTAAAAATACACCTGGTCGCCCAGCCTCTCAGGATACCTTGTGTCAGAGTTGCATGTACCCCATGCTCACCGTTTGACCATTTTTAAACTTCAAATCTCAGAAAAAGCTCATAAAACCAAACAAAACTGACTCTGTAATGCATTTCAATGGACGTCCAGGCAGAGAATGATCGAGTGTATGGGAATGGCTATACACACTGTGATTGTCTCATTGCATTTGAGGGCGGGACTTAGCCACAGGTCAATTGTCGTGTTTTCATTACCTTGGGTCCTTTTCCTCTGAGTCCACCCATCACAGTTTGCCTACACACTTGGCACGCAGGAGAAGTTTCAGTTGGCTGTAGTTTGCATCCTCACCACTAGATGCCACTAAATCTCACACACTAGACCTTTAAATGTCAGAAAATAGAGTACTGCAGGGCTGACGTTTATTTGTAGTCCAGCCCTGAAGTTAGTATCGTCCTAGTTCCCTTGACAAAAAGCCAAGTGGTTGAAATTAACACGACCACTTACCAGGTGTCTCAAGGTACTTGACGAGTTGGGAGTGCGATCAGGCCGGGATAGTGCCATGAAAAGCAGCTGTTTTGTCCCGAGACATCGACATCTTCTCCATCCAGCACTTTGCCACCAAAACCAGTTGTTTCAAACTCAAACATGATCTTTTACAAACATTAATAATAATTTTCTGGCTGTTGGGCGGAGAGCCACAGAGTCCACAGAGGGAGGAGGTCGGGGTGGATGTGTGGGTTAACAAAACATCTGAATTTTTAAAACTGCTGGGTTCCTGACTCCCCGCTCGTTTAACCAATTTCTTTTGTGCCAAATCAAACCTTTCACGGCACTGACGGCTGCCTCTGTTGTCCTGCTAATGAGCAGACAATGCTTATGTGTGTCAGTCTGAATGGCGACTACAAACACGACATAGTTTGTCATTTAATTCAGGGGTGTTGTTGGGGCTTGGCTCGGCCCAGGAGGCCATCATCACGTTGAAACAAGAAAGGGACAAACACAAACTCTTGCAAGAACCTCATATGTAAAATATGACGGTGTGTTCGAGGGGACAGACCTGGACCTGATGACATGTGTGACGAGCTGAATTATCAATGAGGTTGTAAATGATGTTGAGTAACAGTTGAGTCACGCTGAATTAAGGCTCTGACGCATCCATTAGGTCTAATCGATGCGTCACACCTCCTGGAAACATGAACAGTATGTTTTTCAAAAATGTTGAGCAGCTCAGGACTCGGCAGTGTGTGTGTGTGTGTCAGGTGGTTTGTTGGAAAGTAGAAATGTATTCATAAACTCAAACTGCACCTGAGCTGAATGAAAAGATTCACTATGAAACATTCAAAGTGCTGTGAAGAGCGGCGTGTGAAGATGAGTCAGGGTCACACAGACGAGGCGAGCAGCGCCCTGACTGTTAATGTCTCAATAGGAAGTCAGTTGACACTAAACACCAGGATGAAGTGGCGTGTATGTATGCGGGGAACTCGTACAGCTGCAGCTCTGACTCCACAAGCAGAGTTTGAAGGTGTCAGAGAAGTTGCTGCTTTTTTTCACTCCGGCTTACTGCAGATCAGAGAGGAAGCGACTGCGGAGGAGCTTCAGGGTGAGAGGCGATTAAAATAAGGGTGAGACAGAGAGAGAGGAGCTGGAAATGAAGAGGAGGAGGAAGCCAACACGAGATCAGTCAGGAGAGAAAAGAATATTCAATTACATGTGCGCATAAGTAAGTGATCAGACCCCATCATGATGTCATATAATCTAGGAGGGTGGTAAAAACGTGGTAGATTAAGGAACGTCCTGGGGGAGTCTGGACCCTGTTGGTGATGAGAGCAGGTTTTACGTGAATTTTTTGCATCCTTCAGAAGACACATCTACAGCAAGACAGAGAGACGGTCACACAGTAACCTTTCATAACGTATCCAGCCTACTTTCCAAAGGTCAGGTAGTAATATTCAGGTGGATGATGATGACGAGGAGGAGGATGTGGACCACACACAGACAGCTCAGAGCCGTCATGTAACCGTGGTGCCAAATGCCAGACATGGTGAGAGAGTGGTGAGAGCCAGAGAGGAGCATCGCAACAAATAGAACAAAAAAAACCGTCAGACTCAGTGTGCACAGTTTCTCTGCAGAACTTTTTATTTTTTCAGATGACAGATTAAAAAAACGTGCACAAAAAAATGAACTAAGTGTGAAGAGGCCTTTAACAGCGGATAACATTAGCTGCATTAAAAAACCTGACCTGCGTCACAGCTGCAAATCATTCAAGTTTTATTTGGTAAATTTTCCCGCTTCAAGTGAATGGATGGAATGTTTCAGTCTGATGGAGCGTAATCAACTCTGATCTCCTCATTCATACATTCATGTAGAGACATTAACAAGTCAGTTCACACCGCTGCAACTTTTCTCTGCAACGCTCTAAAACACTATTACACTGACAGATTTTCGGCAACTGTTGGGCCGGCAAGCTGCGAGCGTTTAGACACACAGAGATTGGCGAGTTGAACCGAGGTGCCCAATTTTCCGCCTCGCAGGGTAGACATATTGGCGGAACCTTCTTGGTTTAAACAGACTGAGGTGCCTTGAGCTGTTGATGATGCCGCACATGCGAGCAGGAATAAGCAGCTAGTAGCAAGAGGGAAACGCAAACCTGACAGACACTGTAAAGATGAGCAACTGGGGAGACAAGGAATTGCGCACCCTCCTTGTCCTTGCAAACGAAGAGGCCATTAACCGTCAAATGACGGGGACGGTGAAGAACGGGCCGACTTACGAGAGAATCGCCGAAGGACTGACCAGCTTCCCTCCCACGTCACTGGTTACGTCACGCGCTGAGCTACACGTTGTGTTACTTGCTCACGCCCCCCATTGCCCCGAAAAAGGCACATTCTGTATAAACAAAAGTAGGTAGGCGGCATTTTGCTGCACTCCCCGATTTTGTTTTTATATGCCAATGCTGAAAAAAAAACTGATTGGGCTTTCCTGCAAATTTGCACAAAACCTGTCTAAAAAGGGCCACATATTGTATTGTTTTGTGTGCTGTCATACAGCATTTCTTTCTAATATCCACAGGTAGAGGAGGGCAGTGTGGATCTGCTGCCACAGAGCAGTCTGGACTGGATTTGAACAGACTCAAACTTTAGTAAAACACCGCAGAGGCGTGTTCACCAGCAAAACCTCGCTGAAATAGAAGCAGCTCTATTTGCATCGCTCACTGCTGCTCGCTGCACATCATTAAACTGACAGTGATGTACTGCTCCAGCATCTGACACCAGTACTTATCATACCTCATGATGTGACTCATGTTGAGGATGCACCTGTACACACACATACACAGTCTACCTGTTGTAATCCTGCTTTTGATTCTCAGGGTTATGCTTGCATGGAGCAGAGTGAGCTGGTTATTCATGTCTCTGGAGATGTGATTTGTTCTCAGAGCGAATGAGCTGCAGGCTCAGGATCTGCACCAACCTGCAGGTTTTTTTACACAGTGCCTCCTTATAGACACCTGTCAGCATCAGGTGCTTCATGTTCAACACCTGGATCACCTGTGCATGATGATGGGGAGGAGGGAGTGAGAGGAGAGGCAGCTCTAGTTTATATGCCGACACTGACAGTCATTGAGTGTCATCTGAATTCATCTGTGTGTAGTTGTGTGTGTGTGTGTGCAGCTCTGTATGTGTATGTCTTAGTTTCAGTATTGAAGTATTTTGGTTTTTGGTCTGAATACATTCAGGTTTTGCTTGAGATGAAATATCATGCTCTCAGTCCGTCTTTTCTTATATCATGACACCTTATTGGAACATATTGCTTTCTTTCATTTGCTGCAGTGATGGAAGTTCTTGTTACTTATTTACTGTGTAATCATGATGTTTGTGTGTGTGGACATGACAGGGTGCAGCGGAGAAATCAACCAAACAAACAGAGACACAGACAGAAACACTTCAGCTCTGATTCAAGGTCAGACAGCTCAAACCTCAACAGCCAGACTGTGCAGGGACAAGTGGAACTCAGGGAACGGTGTGTGTGTGTGTATGTGTGTGCGTGTGTGTGTGTGTGTTTCCTGCAGTCAAGGTAAAGGTCAGTATATTATGTGTCATTCATGGGAGCAGCAGAAACCCTAAGAGTGTTAATGCATCTGGATTCCAATTTAAATCCAGGGCTTGACTTTTAAAGACGCTCACAGGCAACACAACCAGTTTTATATTTAAACAGCAGCTTTGTGTCTTTGTTTTGTTTTTTCAAGCTGTTGTCACACATAAATAAATCCTACATTTTTTAATGGAAACCAATGCACCCAAATTGGTACATATCCCCAGTATAGTGTTGCAGCAATATTCCGATCTCAAGGTATACTTTGAAATAAAAGTTGACGGTTATCATTCTGTGTCCATTTGCTTATCTACGATATTGATTCTTCCCTTTATTTTAGTTCTTTTCAAAGGGGAGACTGTTTGCACAAACTTCCATTAACAAAATGGTTTCAACTTCTAATTATAGCAATAAAACTTTTGTTCAAACAACAACAACAACAACAACCAATTCCTAACCTCCGTAACTTTACGTTAGTCATGTAACTTTACATTAAGGATGTGATGTCATTTGTGAGGTGCTAATTTGTAGGATATCATACGAACCCTTCGATGGGGATCCGTTGTTTTTTTAATATCTTGGGACAATGCTGGACAGTGTTTCTACTTCAGCATGTTGTCTCTGAGGTGACATCCAAACTATGTTATATGTTTTTATTCTGAGACTTTTGAAAACATCTGGCCCAAAACCGGGTCACTTTGCTCAGTGACTTTTGGCGCCAGACACCGATGAAAAAAGTCGTCCTTTCACGTCAGCATGATACACGGCTGGTGGCATTAGACGGAAATACGCTGGGACTAAACTAAAGTTCAGGCTGCGCAAGTCTGAGTAGGGCAGTTGGAAAGTAGTGGATGGGTCCAACAACTACTGACCCACCCTGAAGGCCACCGCGTGTGTTTGTTGTTGAAGAAAAAAATGTCAATTCACCGACGTACAGTAGTGCTTTTATTTTGAAAGAGACTGTATGCAAACTGTACATTTCCTGTGAAAACAGAAGTGTATTTTGAAAACAGACAATGCATGTAACAGACTGGAGTTGACACGGTGTCCCAGAACGTCAACATAGCATAAAAACAGTCAATAGATGGCCACCTTGAATTGTGGAAAAACTGTGATTGCAACAGCAAAGGTGTCTGTGTGAACGCTGCAGTTCAGTGAGGTAGCCGTCACACGCTGCTCACACAGGCAGTGTGGCCCGGTGTAAGTGTGTTCATATCTGCTCCTTAGCTGCCTGACGCGACACAGCTCTGTTAGGTTTAGAGTTGGGGACAGATTGTGTTCCAGTTACAGGAAACCAACATCGACTGCCAGTTGAAAACAGGAAGTTCACAGTCATCCCTCATGTTAAAGACCTCCTCCCTCTGTGGATGCTGAGGTTTTACAGTAACGTCACAGCATTTCCTCTTTGTCACTTGAACATTAATAACGGTCATGATTAAGCTGCAATAAGAGATGCTGTCACTTCTCCTGGGAGGACAGTCTCCTGGTGTCAGAGGGCTAAATGAATGACTCGTGTGTATCTCGAAGTTCTGCTGTGTGACGTGAGTGGAAGCTGCAGAGCTCAGAGGCACCGCTGCGTCTCCTGTTCCTGCATCGTGAGCCGGTTTGTTTACCGACAGGCAGCGACGAGCTCCGTATAAAATGCTGTTATATCATCCGTTAACAGGAAACTCATATCCTGATCACAGAGCTGCGGGCAGCGATCTGGCTGTGTGTCTGACCCTGATGGCCTCTAATGAGCCCCTAACGAAACTAAAGGCCACTAACGAGCCCGTAACGGATCCTAACTTGCCTGAAGGTCCTTGACGAGCACAATGAGCTTAATGGATAATTAGCATAATGATTGGAGTGGTTACTGGAGCCCCAATCACTTCCTATCAAGAGGATGCGCACACAAACAAGCATTTTGGCTGAATATAAACACACGAGCTGACTGCTGCCGGGTGGCCAAACCGGTAATGGGGTGATAAAACAGTGACAGTGTGGAAGAAAACTCGCCGAGGATATGAGGATATTTGCAAACTGGAGTCACAGCATCCTCAGGGTCTGTCGCCAATCTGCCAGTTCTGCCCATTTCCCCAAAAGAAAACTGGTTAATACACCGCTCAGAAACATAAGGGAACACGTAATGGTCCCAGTCTAACAGGAATAAGTTAAACTTCAGGGACGTCCAGGAAGCACAAGTGATTGTGAATCAGTTTCAGCTGCTTTGGTGCAAATGAAAGTGACAACAGGTGCAATGGAGAGGCAAAAGCAAGACAACCCCGAATAGGAAATGGTTTTATATGTGGTGTCCACAGACAGCTGCTCTCTCCTTATCCTTCCTGACTGATTCTTCTCTAGTTTGGTCTCCTGCTAGTGTCATTGTCACTACTGGTAGCATGAGGTGGTACCTGCAGCCCAGTCAGGTTGATACCAGATACCAGGAGACCGGCCGTTACACCAGAAGGGCTGGACAGGGCCGTAGAAAGGCTTCAACCCAGCAGCAGGACCGGTATCTGCTCCTTTGTGTGAGGAGGAGCAGGAGGAGCACTGCCAGAGCCCTACAACATGACCTCCAGCAGGCTACTGGTGTACATGTTTCTGACCACACTGTCAGAAACAGACTCCATGAGGGTGGCATGAGGGCCCCACATCCTCTAGTCACTTAGAGTCAAGACTCATCATCCAGCATGAACCGGCTTGGTGGTGGGTCAGTGGGAGGCATATGTTTGGAGGGTGTCGTAGACAACGGTACCCTGACTGTTGTTAGGTATCAGAGTGTGTAGGCAGTTCCTGGATGACGAAGGCATTGATGCCATTGACTGGCCCTCTCATTCCCCTGAACTAAATCCAACTGAGCACCTATGGGAAGTTATGCATTGACGCATCCGATGCCCCAAAGTACCGCCACAGACTCAGGTCCAGGTGGCTGGAAAGCAAAGGCATAAACATTATTGACAATATAGCAGAGTGTGGGTGAAAATGGTCCGGGACATATACTGCCAGGCTGATGGGGGAAATGAGAAGCAGGTGAGCAGGTGAGCGTGGTATTTGGAGAGGGTCAGGTGATGAAAGAGGAGGGATTACTGCGGGGCAGCAGGAGGCTGCATCTGAAGTGGAGCTGTATGAAACTATCAACTGTCAAGCACAAGTTTTACATTTGTCTTTTGTCTTGGATTCACATTTTAAGGATGTACTTTTAGAGTCCTTTATTACAGACCATACAATCACCTCACCAAGGCACCGAGCTGAACAGAAAACTAATAATTCTCTATGATCTGGGACACCAACAATATCTGACCAGATGGCAGAGCCAATCTGTGCTCCAAATCCATTCAAGTTTTTTATGGCGTCTTGTTGAGATTGTCTCTTAGATCGCCAACATTATGAGCAACCAGAGCAGAAATCAAGGATCAGAGGTCACATCATTCTGACAATAGTGAGAGCAATATATTACTGCAGCCCTGCAGGACGGGTTTGTGTGATAGAAAAGTGGCAGGAAAACAAATCAAAGAGGAAAAGGACTTATTTCGAGCTTTGTTCGTGGAATCGACTTTTCTTTCAGCTTTCTGCCACTAAAGTATTGACAGCTGGAGTCACGCAGAGGAAACAAAATGTGCTGCTCTGCTGTTTGGAGCGACAGTTAAGGAAGGAGGGAAGTTGAGATGTGGAAAGAAAAGTGATCAGACTGGACTGTATTGGAGCTAAAGAGCATCAGTGGAAGGCAAAAAGCAACAAAATGAAGTTCGTCCTGTCAGTCTGAGTCTCCGTTATGCTCAGTCCAATTAGTTCTTCACAGCCAATCAGCGACTTGGCTCATCAGTCCATCCGGAAATAAAACCTGTCTGACCCTTGATCCTCCTCTTCTGTTGCTGCGTTGTGTTCTGCTTTTCCTTTTAGATGTTCTTTGTGCTGCATTGGGTCGACATGTGTCGTGTCCGCTCTTGTTGATATCGCCCTGAACATTAGCTGATTCAGAGCTCATCCAATACGTTTCTCAAGAGGAGTGTTGCCTCAAACAGCCCAAAGCAGAGGCCACTGCTGCTTTGCCTGGGTTTAGATTTTATGAGTATCAGCTATAACTCAACTTTATTGATTCATAACATTGCTCAGTCTTGTTTTATGTGACTTTTACATGCTCTTTTGATTGTTTTATTTGGTATTTCATTGGATTGCACCTCCTGTGCCCTGCGTCCTCATATGAGGACCGTGCATTTGGGGATTGGGGGACCTTATACTTCATTTCCCTGTTGTCTTCATTCGTGGACATTTTTTTGTGCCAGTTAGCAAAAGCAGTAGTTTGGAGGTGCAACAACCACCAGCTCCCATCTGGTAAGCTGGTGTTTGCTTTACGTACAATGGCAAAGACAAACCGGTTCTTTTTTCCCAAACCCAACCACATGCATGTGCTGGCTAAATGTAAGCACGTGCATTTGTCAATGAAGTGTACATTTCCTTTGAAAACAGCCTGTTACTGCATGTAACAGGCTGAAGTTGACACGGTGTCCCGGAACGTCAGAATGCAGCAGACGGTGGTGGTTTCAACAAAAAGCTATCTCTAATGCAGCTGGTGAAACTCCTTCTGAACAGGCGGGCAAAACTCAAAGTACAGAAAGAAGAACCAAAACTAAACTGAGAAAAAAACAGGATAGCACGAAGAATTCAGGGAGGAACTCTGGGAAACAATCAGAGAGAACACGAGAGATGAACACAGGCTGAGAAAACAAACCAGGGGAAAGACACCATGAATACAGACGAACTAACAGGGGACAAAGGGACAGACAGGTTATAGACAGAGAAACTATTCACAAGCTCAAGTCACAGCTGGAGTAGGCAGGCAACAAACAAACAAAGGTAGACAGTAACACGAGACATGACATGATATTTTCAGGCATTAAAAGAAGCAGTTTAATACTTTATTACACACTTAAAAATAAAGCCATCGTCCCCGTATGAGGACATCTTTTTTTCAAGAACTACTTCCTGTACAAAGACACTGCTTAGTTTTTTATTCTTTCACATTCATCAGGGAAGGAGTCTTGTTCACGATTGAGGGTAGAATGGAGCGTCTGATAGATCAGGTGTTTGGCATGGCGTCTGCAGTGACACGGGTGCTGTTCCAGACCGTCATGGTGAAGAGGGAGCTGAGCCAGAGGGCAAAGCTTTCAATTTACTGGTCCATCTACATCGCAACCCTCACTTAAGGTTACGAGCTTTGGGAAGTGACCAAAAGAATGAGGATTCACACTGGCTATATTTGGTCCGCTTTATAAGAACCCTGGTCCGCCTCCACGGATTGTTCGGTTCGTTTGGAATGGCGTGAACGCTCATTCCAACTCTGGTGCGGACCGAACGAGCAAACCCTGGTCTGCTTGAGAACTGGGGGTCTCAGTGCACTTGCAAGTGAACCCTGGTGCAGTTCGCTTACAGTGGAAAATGCAAACCCATTATCCAGCGAACCAAAGAGAGGAAGTGACGTAGAGTGCAGTGCATTGTTTATGTGGTGACCAAGCCGGCTGAAGGGGATGGATTTCCGTTTTCGGCCCGTGCCAATCGATGGGTCGGGTTTTCTTCTTCCTCATGCTTTTTTTCTTCCTGGTCAGTCGTTGTTTCAGGCAATACTGCCTCCAAACGAGCAGCGGTTGTAACTGCGTGACGTTGTCCAGGCGGTTTGGTCTGCTTTAAAAAGTGCAGTGTGAAAGTGAACTGAACCCTCGCCCAATCAAACCCAGTCAGACATCTGGAGGGAGCTCAGAGTAGAGATGCTGCTCCTTTATGTTGACAGGGGTCGGTTGAGGTGGTTCGAGCATCTGATCAGGATCCACCTGGGCACCTCCCGTTAGAGATGTTGTGTTCGAGGCCCCAGGGCAGACCCAGAACACACTGGAGGGATTATATATCTCATCTGGCCCAGGAATGCCTCAGGATCCTTCAGGAGGAGCTGGAAAGCGTTGCTGGGGAGAGGGACATCTGGAATACTTTGCTCAGCTTGCTGCTCCCGCGACCCGGCTTCGGATGAGCGGTTGAAAATGGATGGATGGATTAGACACAAATTAAAAATCCATACCAAACCATACCAGGAGGTTGATATTGATTTTTTGTCCTCAGATTGCTTTTAGCTTTTTTCTTTTTATCTTAATTTGCAGAGCACTATTTGAGAATCTGTGTTCTTATTATAGCGGCTGCAGCTGTGTTAGTGCCGGAGTTGAAGTAGCAAGTGGCTCTTTGTCTTTCATTTTGCATGCTCTTACCTTAAGTGGTCTTTGTGGTTTTAGTTTGGTTTTATTTATTAGTGTGATGTTAATTTATGCCACTTGCCTGAGGTCTCTTTCCAGTCTGTAGTTGGCTGTGGTCCATCGCTGAAGTGGATCGTAATCATTAAAGATGGTTTATATTTAGTTTTATAGTTATTTATGGTCATTTTATGATCCAGGCATTTGTTTTTGTAAACTTTTATTTCATCCTGGTTCATCTGGTGTTTTATATTTTTATTAATTAAAACAATATCTTGTTAATTCTTAAACCATGTCTCAGATTTCTCAGATCAATTCCTCCCTTCCCTCTTACTTGATCTTTTCTCTCCCTCTTTCAGGTGAAATGTTCTCACCCTTTGAGTTATCTTCAGTTTTTATTTCTGTTGAACAAAAATCAGAAAAAAAAATCTAGATTAAGCCCAGGATGTTGAGCAGCTCCACTGGGACGCGGCACTGTCTCTCAGTCTCTGCGTCCACAGGTTAATTCATGACTCACCAGCTTCGGGGTTGTATCAGAGGGACTGCAGAGTCAAGACAATTACATTCTCCACATGCTGAGAGCTGAGAGCTGCACTTAGGGCTGCAATCTGTGACAAAGCCTTTCTTTAGGAAAAAAAAAAAAGCGCTGACGTTTTGGGTTGGCTCCAGATCAGTAGCTATGGTAACGGATGTTGATGTCCGTGGAACAAAATTTGCTGGATAATAAAACCTATAAATGGGACGTGTAGACATGCTAAAAGCCTCCGAGGAGCTGCAGTCAGTGACGACACTGTCGTTTTCAGGGGTGGGTTGTTTGTGTTGAGGGTTCAGTCTCTTGCTCAAGAGCACTTTAACGAGAGGAAGAGAAAATGCATTTGATTTTTTCGAAAACCTGCACCCACTCATACCCGTAAAGCTCAGTACCAGAGCAGACCTGTCACCCGTCATTAGCTCTGGCTACATGATGACTTCTCATTCAAAATGAAACAAATCTGAATGAATTAAAGTCTTTCCAGCTAGCTTACATGGGAAATATTCATTCTGAATGAGGGTTTACACGGGAGATCAGTTTAATTGCGTTTATTCGGGTCCGCGCATGGTTTGGGGCAGGGAAGGTTTCTGATTGGATAGGGGGGGGCGGGGCAGATGTTACATGTTTACGTTTACCGGAAGAAAACACTCAGTACGTTTACATGACACTTGAAAAAAAACGACTTACTGCCTTAATCCAACTATAACTGGACAACTGAAGTGCTCGTAAACGCGTTACTCTGACTAATATCGGAGTTCTCCAACTCCGATTAAGACACCCAGATAATGCGATTGGAATTCGATTTTCTCCGGCATGTATACGCCGTAATCGGAGTTAAACTAGACAATGCATGTGCGCATTCGGAATTAGAAACAGAATATTCCAGCCCTTACATCGGATTGAGTTTTCAATCCATTGGCCATTTTCATTCCGAATTAGGTGTTTACAAGATCACTTTTAATAGGAATGAACTTTCACTCCGAATGAAAAGGGAATTAAACTGTCCATGTAAACGCACTCATTATGTCGAAGTCAAAACCTGTGATTAAACACAAAGACTACAGTCACTCACATTAAACAAAGGTTCCACTTGTGTTATTGCCTTTCAAAGTAAAAGGATAGTAGTGATTGAGAAGTCAAAATATTACACATATACTGCACATCTTTTTACTTTGTTTTATTCTGAAATATAGAAAATAGATTTTTGTTCTCACCTGCTGCCCAGATATTTTTATTTTTACTCGTGCCCGTACCTGTAGTGTACCTGCGGGTACCTTACCTGGTGCAGGCCATTTATTGTCATTTATTTGGTTGTTAAGATAGTTGTTGTGAAGTTTTTCGTACAATATTGGGTTTTGAAAATTCCAAGTCGAAAACAACAAGTTAGCCATGTCCTGGAGGTGTGACATCAGGATTTATTCGCCAAACCCGCTGAAATTGATGTCTGTCTGAATTTTTTTTCCCTGTATGAATGTTTGTAAGTGCTAATATCGTGGGCAACTGGACTTGCTTGCGTTTCTTGAAGACGTTTCACCTCTCATCCAAGAAGCTTCTTCAGTTCTACACGACTGGTGCAAAGTCGCAGGCTTTAAACCCTGTGTGGGTGGGAACACTGTATTCTGCCACACTTGGGCTGCTCAGTGATGATAACTCTTCATAACTCTTGATGACAGGCTTAACTCTTTCTCTCATTTCACACAATGGCGCTTTGACAACTGCAGCTGCAGGCGAACGTGGGCAGTACAACAGAACTGGTCATTAACACATCAAACACACCCCACACTGGACAGAAACCACCACACCATCCAAGCAAGACAGTGGAGCAGGTGAGGAGATCATAGACAATTAAGTCTGTCATGACCAACAAATTACTGACATGCATAATTGATCCTGGGATGTTGATTGATACGGGACTCTTGAATGGAAAAGAGCTTGTTTAAGCAGAGTTTTGTTTCTTCAGCATCAGCATCCCTCAACAATCTGCCTGGCTGGCTCTGTAACGAGCTGAGATGTTTATGCATTCGAGGAGATTTGAAGTGAGATTCTTTCCCAGTCTTGCTTGTGTACCATTTTGTTGAGGATTTCACATCTTTCCCAGTCTTTTGTTTTGTTTAGTTTTCCATTTTTTTTTGGAACATGTTGTGGACATCAAATTCAAAAACAGTGTTCATTTTACAAAAAACAATAATCAGTTTGAACATTAAATACCTTGTTGTTGTCGCACTGTATTCAGTTTAATATAAGATTTCCAAATCATCGCATTCTGTTCTCATTTGTTTCAAACTGTGTCCCAACTTTTTTAGCGTCAGGGTGTGTGTTGTACGTTTGTGTGTACTGGAGACAAATATCCCTGTGGGACAATAAATCTAAATTAAACATTGACAGAGGTGTGAATCTAACAGGTGTGCTGAATAGAAGCTTTCAGGAGGTGACGCTTTTCTTTCACCTCCTGACCATGTTTTTTTTTGTATGTAAACGCTCAAGGTTCCATCTTTGTGTTCGCTGTCCTCATGAATCATACTGGATAATGATGAGGTTACGAGTGTATGAGTATGCACACACACACAAACCGAAGGCCGTGTCACCTGCACACGCACATTATTCACGACTTTGTTTCTGTGTTGTCTGAATGAAAAATGGAGATGAGCTGCTCACTCATTAGTCCATTTCCCACTTTAACAGGTGCTAATGGGATCAGAGGCCAAATCTGTGATCCAGAAACAAACAAAGAGCATAGCAGAACTTAAATTATAAAAACAAAAACACCCCATTCATACCAGCCATTTATCACATTATTATCAGACCTGTATGATCTATACAGTCGTGGGCAAATTCAATGACTTGGTCCAGTGTGTAGTTTCATCAGTAGTTTCCTAAAACAGCTAAAGGAGTGCATTTATTAGGGGCTATTTTCAGTTGCAGGCTGGTGCAGAGTCGCAGGCTTTAAACTCCATGTGGGTGTGAACCCTTACAGAGTCATTATTAGTCATTAGTGAGCTCTTAGTTTCAGAGTCGTTAAGGTCAGATGTGAGTCGTTGGTCCACCCGGCCATCTTGTGTGTCGTTAGGGTTAGATGGGTCCAGGTGTAAATGGGTGTTAGGTAGTCTGGGAAGGGATCCCAAGACCTCATAAGTGGTGTCGCAGGCCACCCCCTCTGTTTAACGATGGTCGTTCCAGTTTGATGTAGAGAGCTTCTCTGGCCAAGATGTGCACATTGCTGTCCTTTAAGAATGCCTCTTGAATGAGAGTCGTCTTCAAGAAACTTAAGCAAGTCCAGTTGCCTACGATATAGCACTTATGATTATTGTGCATCCCTAGCTTAACATGGTTGGTACCAGTGGACGCCTTAGGTCCTCTGGTTTAATACAATACCTGTCACTTCAGTTTAGCTTTAAAAGTGACCCTGAAACAGCAGGTTTTATGTAGTAGCACCCTGATTTTTCCCTCAGGAGCATATTCAGTGGTTTAAGTCAGGAAGTAAATGTTGTTCTTGATCCCATTTAAGGGTCGACCATTGACCTTTTCATGGCCCCCCAGGATCATCTGTACCCTTTGACCCCCTCTGACGGCGGGCCTGCATGAACAGTCAAACTGACTGTCATCTGTTTCATGAGATTATGTTGCTGTGGATACAGCTGAGGTCCAGGTTTACTGGCAGCTGACTGATCAGAGTGGACATTGTTTTTTATAAAGTTAATGGTTTTGTTTGAATCTTAGGAGGAAATAAAAGGAAATGAAATCACGCAGTGTTTGTTTTTGACTTCTCAAGCTAAAATAATTCACCATAAATCAACCTTGTTTACAAGAAATGACAATTACGTCTTTGTTCTGAGGGAAACAGGATCGCTGCTGAATTTTACGGATTTGTTTCCTCATTTTGTCGCTAAACTCACTCACTCAGAAAATAATTGCTTTTGCAATTTAGTAATATGGAAATTTCTATGAGAAAGTTCAGCGACACGATCTGTAGATGAGCATGGCGTGAGCTGCAAACTCATAATTTGGGGAAATTGTCACTTTGCTTTTTCTCTTAAAGACATTTAAACTTTAATGAGTGCAGATTGAAACATCATTCATTATTAATAATCCAGTAATAAGTGAGAGAGTGTCAACTCTTGTTCTCATTATCTTGTTTTCTTTGGGTGCTTCCAGAACAATACATCCTT
The DNA here is from genome assembly GCA_026686955.1 of Epinephelus cyanopodus. Lineage (NCBI taxonomy): Eukaryota > Metazoa > Chordata > Actinopteri > Perciformes > Serranidae > Epinephelus > Epinephelus cyanopodus. The sequence continues at coordinate 9,612,930 of CM048925.1, read as the reverse complement.
ACACTGACCTCGTCACATATCGACGCTTGGTCATGGACCTTCCACAAGACATGCAAGGTACCCTGGGTTTGTTGGTTGACGACGTTCTTTTTCACGGGAAGTGTACAGTTTGCATACAGTGTCTTTTAAAACCTTCAGCAACACACACAAGTGCTTACGTTTAGGAAAAAAGAACAGTGTTTGGCTTTACAATCGTATGGGAAGTGAACACCGGCCTCCAAGGTAAAAGTTGGTGGTTGTTGCCGATGTGAAAGGATGGCTTTTTTCGTCAGTGTCTGGCACCAACCGCTAGTATTCGACAACTTCCGAGTGAGACAGGGTTGTGCAGAGAGTAGAAGCTTCTATTCTCACAGTCTAACATTTGAAAACAGCTAACACAAAGTTTCTAGAAGTACTTTTTGTAAGTGCAGGACTGAGATGACCTGTTCCAACAAGTGTGATCAATGATGAGATATCTAGCTGCTGTTTCACATTCAGTCCTGGTTCAGTCTTTGGAGAGTTGCAAATAGAAGAAGTGAAGCAGCAGTTTTATTCCAGGAGGTCTGCACCATTATTCTGAACCTTTGGACAGATGCAGACAGATGATGCTGGCCCTGGAACAGAGGTACACTGTGCAGCTTTTCCGCTCATAAATCTCTGCTCAGTCTTTACTGGTGTGTTTTGTTATTTAGGAGCATTTCATCTTAATGTGTGAAATGGAAGTTGTTTCAAAAGGTCTGTGCTTTTCCAGTTTGGTCTCTGAGGTCCAATGGAGGCAATGCTCTGTAGCACGCAACGATATTTTAGATAACAGCATTCTTCTAAATTTATGTTTGTCTCCTTCCTGTTTCAACATGACAATGCCCCCGTGCACAAAACCAGCTCCTTAAAGAAACCATTTTCACAGTTTGGTGTGGAGGACATTGACAGAGCTCTGACCCCAACAGTCCGTGTACTTCGCAGCCATTCGTTTTTCGAAATAACAAATTGAAACACAGAAAACCAACCATTATCCGTTTTTTGTGCTGAAATGACCAAACGAAAAAGGAAAAAAACGATCCGTCTCCTGTTTTTTATTTGATAAAGAAAAGAAAAACAGAAAAGAAATCGTTATCCGTTATCCGAATCCGAATCTGATTTAATTTGGGAATATAAAAAAACCCTGTGGGAAACTCTTTTCTGTGACCAGTAAGTTGCATTCATTTGGTGTCGGAATAATTGGAAAACTGACTTTCCGACTGGGAAAATACACATTAAAAAAATCCAAAAAATAATATGCAATATGTGAATTAATAAAAAGTTTTATTACCATGGAACAAACATTCCTTTTCATCCTCCAGTTTTCTGTGAAAGTGACGTCAATTTCAGTCAAGTCGGCAACTTCTGTTCAAAAATTATCTCCGAGTTGTTTTTCAGACGTGAGCGGACCTTCATGTGTATTTTCCCAGCTGGACGGAAAGTCATTTTCCCGTAATTCTGACACCACATGAATGCAAAAAAATAAAGGAAGGAGTTTCCCACGGGGTTTTTTTTAAATTCCCAAATTAAATCGGATAACGGATAATGGATAACAATTCGTTTTCCGTTTTTCTTTTCTTTATTATCAAATAAAAAATGGGAGACGGATCGTTTTTTTTCCTTTATCGTTTGGTCATTTCGAAACAAAAAACAGATAATGGTTGGTTTTCTGTGTTCCAATTTGTTATTTCGAAATGAAAAACGAATGACTGCGAAGTACGTGGACCCTCAACCACATCCAACACCTTTAGAAAGTACTGGGGTGACCGTGAGTCAGACCTGATCACCAACATCAGTGCCTCCTCATTGAGGACATTACATTCTGGCTGCACCTTATAACTCATTTAGCTTAACTTACCTGTTGTCTCTCATTCATGGACTTTTTTGTGCCCTCTAGTTCCAAAAGCACAACACATTACTCCATGTAAAAACCATGGCCATGTCATGGATCCAGACTCAAAAGTGGACAAGGTCCAAAACCTGATCAGATTTTATGGTTGAAACTTGTTTATTCACGCTTAACCTTTTCAAAACGGACCTCCTGTGGAAGGCTGAGGAAGATCATTGTCTGCATGATCCTCTTTTAATGAATCTACAATAAGAACCATAACAGTTAGAGCATTCACTCTTATTGCAGCAGAAAGCTGAGGCCTCTGTCTTCCATGTCATTATATTGTATGCTATGACGTAACTGCACTACGTTGCTTGTGACAATGTGTGGTGGTGCCAGAGGAACAAATGAGCACCATTGCACTCTGCTCATAAAAATGAATGAATAATTCAAATAACCTATGGAGCATTAGGAAATCTTTTCTTTATGTCTCTACATTTAAAAACTTTGAAATCATAATTTTCTTTGTTTTTATTTGTTAAAGCTCAGAAAAAACATCCAATTTTGTATTTTGTATGACACATTTCCAACACTTTGATTGATGATTGATGGTTTATTGACTTACATAACCTTTTAGCTGAGGAAGTACAGATTTTACGGATATAAAGCATTTGAAGATACTCCAATAAATTACATCATAATAAGCAAACATTGCAAACTGGGCAGTGGTGGACCATTTCTGTTGCAGAGTTTAAAGTGTTGATAAAGTTTGTGGTTTGATATGGTAAACTGATTTGACTAAATTTTAGCAATAGTAACAAGCTAAGATACTGATAATTAGGAAGTTCTCATTTGACGCCATTGGGACTTTGTTATTGTAGCACTGCAGAGTTACTTTCTTTGACAAATAGCACCATCAGTTATATTAATTAGTGCAGGTGCCTCCCTGGAGTGCAGCAGGCTGCAGTGAATAAGTTGTTTTGAAAACACCATCAAATATGGATTGAAGCAGAATATTTCATTAGATTAAAACATGTTAAGAAGCTGTGCCGGTGACACGATGCTGTGCTAGCTTAAAGACACATGTTAAGTTTGCAGATAGTAGCTAAATCTGTGTCAGGGATGCTTACGATCTTTGGCACAAGCGCCTCAGTCCCGACCACATCACTGTTGTGGCACAAATAACCTTAAAGCAGACCCTCTCGTGTAATATTGCTTCATTACAAACTTGTGACTATTATGAATAAAACCATCGTCCCCATATGAGGAAAAACTACTCACTGTTCAAAGACAGTTTTTTTACGCTTATCAGGTTGTACTGATTCCAATCAGCTATGAGAAATGAAAATGGACATCAAACAAAAGCTCAGATCTGGACATGGCGTCTAAAGTTCAACTGTCCACATACTTTTGGCCATATACTGTACTTCGACCGAGGCTGTAAGTTTCCAGGCCCCTCCGCTTACGTTGCCACCGTTATTGCTCATTCTTGTCGTAAATCTCTGGCAACATTTGCTGCAGACTTTTGTCACAGTTTCACTCTCACCAGCTGAAAAACACCTTCATCACTGAGTCAGCCTGGACTGTGTGTGCGCCAAATGTTGCCGCCTGGGGACTAAATGTAAAACTCTCAGCTCCCGCATGTCATAAATAATCAATAACTACACTGCAATGATGTAAGATTCATGTGTGGGGAGTGGATGACGGAGAGTGAGGTGCAGAGTGAAATACCGGACTGATCCGAACTCGCTGTGACCTTGTTTGTGTCTCTGAATAAAATACAGCAGGAAGAGAAAGACTCGTTTTTCAGGATGAGTAATCAAACTGTAATCTGACAGAAGACGAGATATCCTAGAGGAAATACAAGATCCAGTCATGTAACCGGCTCTGGAAACAGTCAGAGTTACGTAAACTCAGTTTAACATCCTGACAGTTTGATACAAACATCAGCAAGATCAAACAGGCTCCGTATCACATTTATACACAAATTACGCTGCGGAGTGCGACAACATCTCTGCAACATGAGCATTACCGTCATAAAGTTTGTAACCAGCTATATATTGACGTTTTTCTTCTTTCCTTCAATAACAACCATTGTTACAGAGATAAAAACAGAATAAACCAGACACCAAAATGTTTTATTTACATTTCAAAAGAAGAATGAAATGATTCAGATTTCCATTTAGTCGACGCCTTCACAGTCTTTACTGAACCATAATGGTGCGTCTGGGCTCTGAATATTAAGTCAGTGTATTTTTCGTTGGGCAGTGGACTCAGTGGTTAGATTGAAGAGGTTTAAACTGGGATTTGTTCGGCTGATATTCCAACAGTGCTAATCGGAGACTGACCTTCTGTTTCTGTGATGGAGCTTGAAGAGGAGCTTTGCTAAAGTTAACTCCAGCTTGTTAGAGGAATTATTGGAACATGGTTCTGTATAAATCTGCACGTTTTGATGCCAAGCTTCCAGTTTCTTTCACCAATGACTGCTGGTTTCCTCTGGTCTTATTCAGCTGTTGCTCAGAGAGATGTTTGTCTCTTTCAGTTTATCATCTGGTTCAGGGCTCGGCGTCCTTAACTGTCAAAAGAACCATTTAAAAAAATAATAAAAAATTTAAAACAAACCTGTTTGGAGCCGTAAAATATATTTGAGCCTAATAATGAAGATAACACAGTCCATTTAGTCTAAATTAGCCTGTCAACATTATTAATAGGTCTTAATGATATTCATTAATATGTTTTATCACGAGGTGGCTTCTCTGCATTCAGCTAATTATTATTAGCAGTGTTGAATGCAAACACAGTTGTCCAAGCTCTATTAAAACCTCTCTAACTCCGCCAGGACGCCGACGTCCTTGTTCCCCCCGTCCTCTGTTAAATGGTATCTCCCAGGCGCACTACGTCATCAAACCATGTAATGTTTGGTATTGCCGGATTCAGGAAGCTCTCAAATTTTCAAAAATAAAATTGTTTTTCTTTTATTTATTATGAATTTCGCACCAGAGCAGCCTAAACACACAAAGTCCAAAATCACGATGAGTGGTGAAAAGTCATGTCATGCTGTTTTTCGACGGGAAAAGTTAAAGGATTACTCGCAATCTTATGTGGAGCCATTAGAGGGAACTTAGCTCTTTTATAAAAGGTGAGAGTCTCACTCCTACCACTATGTTTGGCTGAGATATACCATCAAAGGTACAATGTTTGAAGCTGGCTGAGTGTTGTTTGATCACTGATAGTACTGTTTTGAAACCGAGAGATCAACTTGTCATTTGGAGCTCCGTCTGGATCTTTTCATGGAAAAAACACTGTAGAATGGTCAAACTTTGAGCAGTCTTCTTCAAATTTGAAACAAATGTTCATTGATAGTGTGCCTACAGCCCCACAGTGTCATTTACCTGCTCAGATGAAGCCACAGACAGTTATTCATCCTGAAAAACATTTTTTATTTTATTTTAGGCAAAATCTTCAATTTTTTACTGACTTCAGAGGCCCATTACTCTGTCTCTGTATCACCTAGAGTGTTTCTGACACTTTCACAAGAAACTTAAGAGAGTTTTCTTTCTGGCAAGACCTCATGCATGCATGTAGTCAGAACAGTTCAGAAGCTGCAGTCATTTTAATTTGGGTATGTCATTTTAGCCGTTTTTGCTATAAAATGGGGTGGTGAGGTTAAATTGGTGACTTATCTTGAGACTGTGCTGAGTGTATAGATCTTCTGTGCTGCTGGTTTGAAGATATGTGTGAAGTTAGAATTTGTAGTGTCTCTGCAGCATATTTGAGGCATTGTCAGCTGTCACGGCCACTTATGACTCTGGACAGACAAAGATGTTAATTGTAAATGCCACTTGACTGGTCTGCAGAGTCATACCACTGATCTTTTCCTGATCATAACAAAGTGTTTTTTGTGCCTAAACATAGTTTGACTTATCTGCTATGTAAAATGTACAAAGGTAAGGTGTCTGTGGTTTGCAGAAACGTACAATGTCAATATTTATTCTGGTGATCGTGTTGCCATTATCCAGCATTTCGTCCATATACAAGACAAACCCTTCATGGTAAATAACTATTTGTAAAGAGAAGTCTGAACGAGCCAAAAGCATCAAATACCATTTCAACATGGCCTCACTCTGAAGTTTTTTTTTTTTTTTTACGTCACTGAGGTTAAAAATCTATTTTATCTTTCTTTTCTCTGAGCCAAGACAACAGGAGTTACAAAAAAAGAAGTTTAACCACAAACTTCCATGAAAACAGATAAAACATGAGGAGAATACTCAAGTGTCACACAGATGTGATCAGATTTTGATTCTTCTGTCTGAACTCCAGACTAACCTCCTGTGGGTTTTCCTTTTTATACTGCATGTATCCTTCGATTAGCTGAGCAGACAGCTGTCCCTCTGTGGTATGAATGAACCCAGCGCCCCCGTCCAGCTCAATCACTGATGTCTGTCTAATGAGGAATTTAAAATGCAGCTACACATAAAGAATAATTACGGTGAGAGTGACAGAGTTCCATTGTTTTCTGTCTTTGTCCTCCAGTCTGCAGCCGTCCGACACCCTGCTGGAGTTTCTCATTAACTAACAAAGAGCCTGGAGCCACTAATGCTGTCAAAAGAAAATTGATATCATTATTAAATGATTTATGTTTGTGTTCAGTCCAGAAAATCTCAAAGGGCTCATTTCATAATGGTTTTTAGTCTTTTATTCATGCGGCAGCCGTTTGAGGTCCAATTTAATCTGTTTATTCATAGATCCATGTCCAAATGTAGCCAAACACCTCAGTGTGTGTGTGTGTGTGTGTGTGTGTGTGTGTGTGTGTGTGTGTGTGCGTGCTGCAGAATTTGGAGAAGACGTGTTTCTCCTGGTAGCTTTGGGAGGTGGAAGGTTGCAGGTAGGAGGTTCAGTATTGCTGCTGCACAACACAGCAGTCAGGCTGCTCTCAAATGTGTCGTATGTTTGCCTATGAAAAGCACTGAACCCTAATTCATACATATTTTAAAGGGTGCGATCTTGGTGTGCAGGACTCTCCCTGGAGTTGCATGATCGGATCCAAACTTTGAGTGAACTTCGCGTCATTTTAAGGTGCGACCTCACTGTGTTTCTTTTCATAAATGTAACCTCTGTAACTTTACATTAAGTACGTAACTGTACGTTAAGGATGTAACGTCATTTTTGGGGCACATATTCGTAGGATACAAACTGTTGTGTGTTGTGTCTTTTTTTTTTTCTTTGGACATCATATGACTATTCTATGAGAATACGTTGCAGCAATGCCCCATGGGAGGTGACGTGTCCTGTAGGAGCGTCTGTGGTCTCCAGAACGGCTGCAAGGTGTTACAGCTCAGAGTGTGTGTTTGTGGTTTTGAGGATGTTTGTACACATGCCATTAAGATGTGGAATCATACAGCAGTATTGTTCTGATATATGCTGATGATCAGATTTTATTCCTCAACAAACTGTAACAAGTCAGAAACTTGTCAACCAGCTCAGTCGCCAGGAAAAAGTGTTGGCAATGTTCATTTCTGCTAACCACAAATAAGTGACGTGTTCCTTTCATACATGTGATATCAGTGTTTGTAAAGTGACGCAGTGAATGAGCTGACTCTGTCATCAGGAGGTGGATGCTGTGATATCTTAGACTCACAAGTCAGTCTTTAGACACTTTGCTTAACTAAAGACTGATGTCTTTCTCCCTGATTTTGTGTTTAGATGGGCGGAAAAAACTCCCAATGTTGTAGAACAGTAAATCCGCAGGGCTGTAAGTCCTTCATTTCCACAATCTTGTGGACTGAGCACATGTTTGATTAAAAGGAGTTAAATCTCTCGGCATCCATTTTCAAGCTCTCTGTGTGTTTGTTTCCTTGCGGACGAAAAAAGGGCGAGCGCACATTTCCGGGAGGGCTTGTCCTTTTCAAAAATGTAAGAGGCGTTGCTTTGTTGCCGGCCGTTTTCTCTGGTGTGTTAAACACACTTTAGAAAGGAGTGTCCCCAGACTAGAAGGCGGAGATCTCTGATTGTCTGGTGGCGAGACTAGTGACACCTAGGAGAGACGTCTCCAAAGCTGCTGTTTAAGACCCAGAAACAGGGGTGCTGCTGGGGATTACTGGCCCCATTAAAAGATATCACATTTGGCCCTTAAGGCTCTTCAAACCCCTTCGTACCTGTCTGAACTCCTTCATATCTACACCCCCTCCCATACTCAGCTACCTTTAGTATCAAAAGGGCCATTTTTGGCTAAAAAAAGAATTAAAAAAAAATCTGTCAGGAGCTGCAAAATATATTTGAGCTCATAATTAAGGCAACACAGCTTCTTAAGTTGAATTAAGCCTATCAATCTTACTAATAGATCTGCATAAGTGTTCATTAATATATTTAGCACAAGGTACCAAGCTGTGGGCTGATTTTGATTATTTGGTTCTTTGCTTTTATCAGCAACGATGCAAAGTTAAACAATTCCCATTCCCTTTTTGGATTTGGAATCCATAGCGAGCCCATCTAGGAAGACACAAGATCACTTCAGCCATTGCCTGTAATGTTCTACGAGGAAATTGCGCCAGACCAGACGTATCACGCACATTTTAGTTGATGAAATGTAAACTTTTTTTGTTGTATAAGCTATGTATTTTTACATTTGAAGAATGTGAGAATCACTTTTAGCCTACAACAATCAATGACAATTAAAATGTATAATTTTCTGTCAAAGCTACAGACGAGGGGCTGAAGAGCTGCAGGTTGCTGATTGACCCCTGTCTTACATTCGCTTCTGCAATCCAACTCACATCACCATCTACACACTTCTACATCCTTCAGACATTCTGACCCTCACGTCTGGAACTCTCTCTGTTTATAAATAAAGTGCATTATTATCATTTTTATTATTATCTGGTTATTACTCACCTGCCGCAACAGTTCTCCAGCTGACCCTGCGCGTAGTCACTACAGTACATCACAGAGATCCAAGAACCAAGTGAATGGAGCATACATGTCACATCCTGTGTCTGAAATATTAATTCAGGTCTATTAAAGTTGAATGACTCTCTGCTTATCATGTTCCCGTCCTCCTGTCTGTTTTTGAGTTAAATAATGAGCCTTTGACCGTGCAGTGACGTGTTGCTCTGTGGACGTCTGATGGATGTTTGTCTCTCTGTCTCCGTCAGGTATAAGGCAATCGTGAACCCGATGGACATCCAGACGTCCAGCGCTGTCTTCTGGACGTGTCTGAAGGCTGTTTCTATCTGGCTGCTGTCCGTGCTGCTGGCTGTTCCTGAGGCCATTTTCTCTCAGGTCGTCCCCATGCAGGTAAAATACAGACACTGAGAACACAACAGATACCAGCTACAACAAACACTACTGCACTACAACCCATCCACATGTCAGAAATCTGTAAAAGAAGCAGGTCATCCTGTTTCTCCAGTGTCATTTCAGTACACCGTCGTAACCCCATAATTCTCTTCAAAACAACTAAATCTGTAATCAAATCTTCTCTTAACCAACTAAATCAAACCACCCCAGTGATCTGTGGACACGTTTTATTCTTCTTCATAACCAGTATAAATGAAATTCATTGAGTTCTTCAGATTTTATGCCTCCTAGATTCCTTAAAGACGTTTTTAACAGTGTTGGTTCCATCATTTCATCAATTATAAATATCTCTCTTTCCACCACCTAACTCGGATGAGACTCAAAAATCAACTGTTTTCAGGCTTTCTACCTACTGCAGCTTTAAGCATGCAGTAGTTCACCTACTGCTCAAGAAACCAAGCCTTGACCCTACCAATTTTAAACATCTGAGACCCATTTCTCAGGCTGCTTTCAGACCTAGAGTTGTCTTGCTTTGCTCTGAATCAGGGACTAATTTTGTGACAAAGTTGTATAATTGCCTAGAGTTGGTTCGTGTTCTCACGGCAGCATTTACAAGCGGACCAGATCAAATGCCTTGTGTGAGAAAGCTGCTCTTGATTGGTCAGAATTTCCATGTGGGAAAAATCCAGGAAGTAAAGCAAACGTTGAAGAAGAGAACACTTGCAAGATAAATGTGACACTTTCTAATGTCACAATGGAGGGACAACTACGCAGGTTGATTTTAGCGCTGCTCATCATGGACTTCAACGAGACCACCTCTTCAAGAAGGGCTCGGTCAGGTTGTTTTGGTGTGTTCACACCTGCACAAACGAACCGTACTGAGGGGGCAAACGAACCTGAGGTTGTACAGATTTTTGGAATGTGGAGCATTTGAAGATACTCCAAGAAATTACACCCCAGTAGGCAAAAATATCAGTGTAGGCACTGGCAGACTGTTTTTCAACTGCAGAGTTAAAAGGCTCTAACTGGTACAGACCATTTTAACATGGAGCACCAGAGCTTCATACTGGAGGACATAAATTAATTCTGGACTTCATTTTCAACCTCATAACAATCTATTACAGATCTGAGAACAGTCCAGCAAACACGTCTGATGCAGGTGATGACGACCACAATGATGATGATGATGATTCTAGCAGCGTCTGCTGGCAGAGTGTTCGTGACCTCCTGAACATTCACGCTGAATGTGTGCTGTCCATCACTTCCTGCTGAAGGCTCATTGCTGCTCTCAGTCGGGGTTTCCCAGCACACAGCAGCCCCCCGACACCCGTAAACTCATCTGCACTCAGATTTATGAACCACGAGCGCGTCCATTTCTCTCTACAGTCTGTTTTATGATCTTTACTGATGAGCTCTAATGAGTCCTCCCCTGTCCTCCCGTGTGTCCTCTCCTGTCCTCCTGTCTGTCCTCTGCCGTCCCTTCACTTTCTCATCCTCTCCTCCGCTCTCTGCCTCCATTCGGCCTCTTTTTTCTTTTCCTCTCTTCACCCATGCCTGTATGTGTCATCTTGTCGTCCCTTCTTCCTTGTTTCCTTTCTTCTTCTTTATTTACTCTTCTGTTTCACTCCTCTCCTCTCTACTCTCTTGTCTTGTCCTCCCCTCTTTTACTTTCCTCTTCTCCCCCACTTGCTTCCATCCCCTCATTTTCTCTTCTCCGTATTCCCTCTTCATCTTTCGCTTGCTCCTTTCTTCCCTACTCTTCCTACTACTACTATATTTCCTTCTCTCCATTGTGTCCTTGTTTTCTCCTCCTCCTCCTCCTCCTCATCCTCCTCCCAGGGTCACAGGGGACAACACTAACGTCACCTTGGTGAACTGCGTGCCCTACCCGCTGTCCAATCAGATGCATCCTAAGATCCACTCAGTGATGATCTTCCTGGTTTACTTCCTGATCCCTCTGACCATCATCTCGGTGTATTATTACCACATCGCCCGCACGCTCATCAAGAGCGCCCACGACATGCCGGGAGAGGTCAGCGAACACACCAAGAGACAGGTGAGCGACGGATGGATGAATGAACTGATGAATGAACACATGAGCTGACAAAGTGCCGCTTGGCAGGTTTTCACTTTCACCAAACAGACGTTCATTTCACTGATAGTTTGCAGAGCAGCTGCTAAAGGAGGATGGTTTTTATATTAAAATCTGAAACAGATAAAAGTGAAACAACAAAAACAAAATGTTCAGCTCCGTCTGTGATTTGGGACTCTTGCAACAGATAAAGAGTCTGGAAGTTTTTAGTTTACGGCGGATCGACTCGGAGGTGAAGCTTTTTGCACCCACACCTCCACCCTGCTGCTTCAGAGGCCTGGGTAAATATTTCAGCCATGAGGGAGGTTTAGTGGAGGACTGTGTCAGCTGGAGAGAGTAATCACTTTACACCAGCTTGATCTTCACAGATGGACGAGAGGTCAGAGTGAGGAGTGGGCTGAATTATTAAAGACTCGACAGCAGCAGGTCAGATCAGGTGGATGGAGCGACACAGCTGGGAGTGACTGCTATGTCTCTGGGGATTACCTCCATGATAATCATGTCAGTATAATGTACAGCTCCACGGCGCAGAGACGAGTCACAGTCACCAAACTGCTGCTCCCAGCTCCCTCTTTTAACACAAGTTTTTATTTGCATTATTTACAGGAGTTTCTAATTTGCTGTTTTTTCATATTACTGTTAAGATACTTCAAATAAACTCAGCACTTCCTGCTGATTTTTCACATTGATCTTGTACTCCACCCCCATTTTGTAATAAAAACGCCTAAAATGACATACCCAAATTAAAATGTCTGTAGCTTCTGAACCGCTCTGACTACATGCATGCATGAGGTCTTGCCAGAAAGAAAACTTTCTGAAGTTTGTTGTGAAAGTGTCAGAAACACTCTAGGTGATACAGAAACAGAGTAATGGGCCTCTGAAGTCAGTAAAAAATTGAAGATTTTGCCTAACATAAAATAAAATAAAAAATGTTTTTCAGGATGAATAACTGTCTGTGGCTTCATCTGAGCAGGTAAATGACACTGTGGGGCTGTAGGCACACTATCAATGAACACTTGTTTCAAATTTGAAGAAGACTGCTCAAAGTATGACCATTCTACAGTGTTTTTTCCATGAAAAGATCCAGGCGGAGCTCCAAATGACAAGTTGGTCACTCGGCTTCAAAACAGCACTATCAGTGATCAAACAACACTAAGCCAGCTTCAAACATTGTACCTTATTGAAATCAGGTGTGATTATGATAGCTGATGTTGTTTATGACACAGAAACACCATAAAATTTAGTGTAAAATGTCACATTGAATTTACGAATGCACCCTAGGTGTCATTCTTTTCTGCAACTTCTGATGTAATACTTCCTCATTCGGCATGTGAAAACATAGTGTATGCATTAGAGTAGGGTGTGCATGAAAATATGGGACAAATCACGTGACATTCCAGTATTAATCTTACACAGCACAGGATGCAACGTGTTCAACGTGTTCGTACTCCGAAGTCATTAAAAAAACAGTGCATGGTGTATCATCATTGTCTAACAGCCCCCGGCAGCATCGGGGGAAACGGGGTGCGACAACAACGAAAGTTAAGGTGGCGGAAGTCTGAATAGGGCGGGCAGGACAGCTACTGACTGTAGCTGTAAAGCCAAACCCTGTTCTTGTTTCCCAAACCCTACCACATACTTTTATTGTAGAAGGAAAAGAAATGTCAATACACAATGTTGTACCAATGTAGTGCTTTTATTTTGAAAGAGACTGTTTGCAAACTGTACATTTCCTGTGAAAACAGAAGTGTATTTCGAAAACAGACAATGCATGTAACAGGCTGAAGTTGACACGGCTTCCCAGAACGTTAACAGCCAACACGCCCAGGGTATCTTGGACATCACATGTGGACGTGGTAAGTCCATGAGCAAACGTGGACATGTGACGAGGTCGGAGTGAGAATTTGTTGACTTATTCCTCCCTGTAGGTGGGCTTGGAAACTGTACCTTGACTTTTGACAACAGACTCAAAAAGACTCCTAAGAATAGAGGTAGTGTCTGTAGGTAAAGGTTCAGTCTTATATTAATTATTATTATTATTCGACTTGCTCTGCTTCTTTCAGCCCATTAACTGAAGGCGTCACCGTAACAACACATAAATACTGCAGGGAAAGTCGTCTCAGTGACATTTCTGCTGCAGCCTGTGTGGCTCTGCATGTCTGAGGGGACACTTTGCAGTGAAGTTGACCTCGACAAACTCGAGGTTAATGGAGAGTCGCTGACCAACACACGGTGAATCAACTGCTGACGCTGAGAGCTGAGAGAAGAGGATGGTCATCAGAGACGCTCACTGAGACATGAAAAACACACTCTGATGGTCAGTGTGTGAAGTACGGACGCTTGTTCTCTGCAGTTAACAACCTCATCTCTGTGTGTTCCATTAGCATTCATATCGAAAGGAAGTAAATAGAGTAAATCCCCAAAATATCCCTGTGAGACTGTGAAGATCACGGACAGCAACATGTCCCAATGAGAGATGGTTTGGTCTGTAGGTCTTTTCCTGGTTTGGTTCGGCCCACTAAGCTCCAGTAAAAGGAAATCTTAATGCTGAAGCATATCATGAGATTTTACACAGTCGTGTTCTTCTAACTTTGTGGCTGCTGTTTAAGGGAGAGCCTTTCCTGTTTAAATGACAGACTGTATTAAAATATTGGACGTAGCTTCCATGATGTCACATTGCTTTGTGGAAACCCATGACAAGGCCTCGAATTTGGCATTTTGGCAGTCGCCATCTTGGATTTTTAGAGCCAGAAGTGACCATATTTGGACGAGAGGTTGGAGCTGTGGAGGAGTGAGGGGTGGCAGAGTCCTGCACCAGTACCTGCAATATGTATACGTTTAAATTTACGGGTACAAACTTTTCCATGGGAAGTGGCGTACATCTCTTTCAGGCTTCGTTTTGTGCGTATGCAATGTTTATAAATGAGACCCCGAGTCATTGGGCAGTAATTGACCTATGGCTAAGTCCTGCCCTCAAACGCGATGAGCCAATCACAGTGCGTATAGCCACTCCCATACACTCGGGCGTTAGCTAAAGTTAGCCTAACATTAGCTCCTAGCTGCGTTGTTCATCATGTCAGCTTGTTTGCAGGGAGATCATTAGCCTATTTTGTTCTAGTTTTGTACTTTGGTGATCGTACATCATTGTTAGCTTACGTGCTCACAGGCAAATATACAATTAACATATACATGAAGAGTAAAGCTTCCAATAATATATTATCGATCTATATATATATATATACATATTTGAGTAAATGGAGCAAATATGTCAAAGAAATGCCTCTGAAACTGCTTTCAAACACAACACAGCTATTTGTAAGCAATTTGTTTCTAATATGTTCCACACTACAAAACCATTTCCAGGAAACTTTCAACAAATTAAAGAAGAAATTGTTTGGAAATGACAGAGCCAGAAAGTAAAGTGTTAAATGAAAGTTTTCTCAGTTTGATGTGGAAGAACTTGACTTCAATCACCCTCCTTTGCTTCCTCCTTATTTGTATATCCATCTGAAAAATGCTGGAAGCCACAGTCTGCACTCTGTGACATATTCACAAGACCTGTTCTTGCCATTTGTTCCTAACGTTTGTCTTGAAATAGGAAAAAGGGTTAGCTTGGATACTGCACGCTGATTTGTGAGCTGCTCTCTGTTTTTAAAAGTAGATTATAGGTTGTGGATGTTATGACTGAATATCTGCCTCCATCTGATCCAGGATGTGTTGACCTGACTTGTGATTGTGACTTGTGAGGGAGATTTTTAATCACAGTGAGGCCTTTTAATAAACTTTTATACCTCTGGTACAAACTGGACTGTGAGTCAGACGTGATCACCAACATCACTGTTGGACCTCACTGATGCTGTGCGGTCTGAATGGGGTCAAATCTCTGCAGCCGGTTCAACGTGAGGAGTAAAGACTGCAGAGTGGAGGCTGTCAGAGCAGCAGCACGTGGTTTTGGATTAGGAACCTTTAAAACAGGTCACAGTAAAAAGATAGTGACATATCCTGCCCGACATGTACAGAAACAAATCCAGTGTTAATCGTCTCCTCCCTCCTTCTGTCCTCCTCCCTCGACATCATGTCTGCGTGGCGTCTGATTCATCTCATCACAGTTAGATCCCTCAGTCTCCTCGTGGGGCAGCGATACTATCAGTACTTTCTTAAATGATAAAAGCTTCATCACTCGTCGCTCCGTATCTTCACATCTGTGGAGGTTGGAGGCCAATTGCTCCATTAACTGCAGACGCCCACATCAATACCAAACACGCCCACTATCTTATCTGAGAGCGCAGCTAATTCATTATGTTAGCAGAGATAAGACATGCAGCAGAGCGAGCCCACACACACACACACACACACACACACACACACACATTTCAGAGCACATCATTGATCAGAAATCACTCAGAGTTAGTTTTTGTTGTTTTACTTTATTTATTTTATCAGCTTGTTTGCACACAGCGGCGTCCAATGGTTCGATGAGTGGAGCAGGTGCCTCACGTGTGGGGGCAGCGTCCTAGCAGCAGTGGCTGTGGGTTCGATTTCAGCCCGTGGCCCTTTGCTGCATCCCTTCCTTCTCCCCATTTCACGATTCCAACTGTCCTGTCACTAGGCAAAAATGCCCAAAAAGAAAATCTTTAAAAAAAATTGTTTGCCCACAAAGCTAGAGTTATTATAACAGATGTAAATACATTTGCATATACAAATACTTTCTACCCACTCTGAAATATACACAGTGCATAAAAATTCAAGTATTTAAAGTAAACTGAAGCTTTTACAGGAAAGGTAGGGAGCTGTAGTGTTCTAAACAGACTTCTTATAAAACTCAAGGACACAATCAACAGAATAACTTTAAATAAAAATAATAATGGATAGAAAAGCTACAAAATAAAGACAAAATTAAAGGAAAAAAATAAAATTGTGCCACATTACTGCAGTGAGATGAGGATGTTCAGACTGTCCAGTAGAACATAAAAAACTGTTTGAATGATTTTGATTAAAATATGAAGCATCCGGTACCAGTAAGAAGTGAGACAAAGAAACCCACATCAAACATGGAGGAAAAGTTCTCAGCCCAGATGAAAATACGTTTCTGCTTTTGGTCATTTCTGCAAACCACAGATACGTTATATTTGTACAATTCATACTTATCAGTACTTCTAAAGTGACATAGTTTAAGCTGACTTAAGGCCCTTTCCATCTGGGCAAAACCCTCACGAACATCTTGCTTTTGTATTTAATTGGAGAGGTTACAGTTGGCATCCATTCCCAGGACCAATGACTCTGCAGTAATCACGGGTATTTATTGGCTCCAGCTCCAACTGGTCCTGATCAGAGACTGATTTTGCCACTTTGCCAGTCACATCACCACAAAATACCCACTTTCTTGGTCAAGGAAGTGCTCGAACATTGTTTAATTGATGTTTAGCTGATGTTGTTTATGACACAGAAACACCATAAAATATCACCAAATAAAGCCATATGAAACGTGAAAGTTATGATCCCACTTTCTAGACGGTATATCTCAGCCAAAAATAGTGGTAGGAGTGAGACTCTCACCTTTTATAAAACAGCTACGTGCCTGCTAACAGCTCCGCATAAGATTGCGAGTAATCCTTTAACTTTTCCCGTCGAAAAACAGCACGACATGACTTGTCACAATTTTGGACTTTGTGTGTTAAGGCTGCTCTGGTGCGAAATACATAATAAATAAAAGAAAAAGGATATTATTTTTAAAAAGTCAAGAGCTTCCTGAATCCGGCAATCCCAGTGCGCCTGGGAGATACCATTTAACAGGAGGAGGAGGCAGTGATAGAGGCAGAGACACAGTGATGGAGGAGGATGTCTAACATGCAGCAGATGTTGGATTTTAAATGCAGGTGAAACTGAGCAGAGACTTTTTTTCCTGGAAGCTGAAACTAACTCTTCAGGTTTGTAGCCATCAATATTAAAGGCAGGTGGAGAAACTAAATGTCTGCAGCAGATCCTCTGGACAAATGAATAAAGCATGGACCTGAGTGGGTTTTAGTGGAACAGCAGAGGAGCCAAGAGTTTAGAAGGACCATCACATGTCCACAGAGCTGAGAGCGGCTGTATGTCAGTCAGGAAATGAAAAACTGACGAAAAGTTAGAAATCGTTAAATAAATATAATGAATAAAAGATGTGTCAAACATCTATAGGTACCCTGGGTGTGTTGGTTGTTGACATTCTGGGACACCCTGTCAACTTCAGCCTTCAGTCTGTTTTCAAAGTACACTTCTGTTTTCACAGGAAATGTACAGTTTGCATACAGTCTCTTTCAAAATAAAAGCACTACGTCGGTACAACAGATTGTTTTTCTGATGCTGCCAGGTGCCATTTCACAATAATGCCAACCAGCTGCATATCACGCTAACATGAAAGGACGGGAAGGAAGTAACCGACCAAACACCAGTTCTCCACAACTTTGGCGCCAGACTGCGTTGGATAAGCTATTACAATTGATCTGTCGCTAAGTCCCGCCCTCAAATGTGATGAGCCAATCACAGTGTGTATAGCCATTCCCATACACCCGGCCATTCTCTGCCTGGACGTCCATTGAAATGCATTACAGAAAGTCAGTTTTGTTCGGTTTTATGAGCTTTTTATGAGATTTGAAGTTTAAAAATTGTCTAAGTTTTCGCCCCTGTTTTGGTCTCAAGGTGTATCTAAACAATCTCAACATGAAGTCAGTTTTGTAGCTCATCTGGAGCTTTCAATCATCTCACACGATCTTCATCAGCAGACAGTTTTCACGTTTGAATTTTAATTTTCATTAATTAATTAATTATTTTAATTCATGTTTTTCTTTTAATTTTCTACTCATGTACTTTTTCAGAGATTTTTTTTCCTGTTTTTGGGGAATACAAAAATGAAAACACTTAAAATAATGAAAATAGATTCGTTTCAGTCTTGACAAGCTGAGTCACTAGAAAAAATGTTAGCATTATTAGTGTCTACAAACCTATATATACCTATATATTTGCATATTGTTATGTAGTGTATAAGCTGAAACTTCACATTTTAACAATGCTCTGGTTAATGTGTGGTTATAGGTTCATTCAAAGAAAAGTGAGATGGAAAATTCTGCAGTTTAATATGAATAGAGAGTTAATACATTTTGTCAGATGTTTGAAAACTGACAACTTGTGACCAAAGTTAAACACGCCTTTACTTCAGAGAAGCTGCAGCACAAAACAACAACTTGACAGTTAAGTCAATGTGTTGCTGCTGACTCGCCACTTCAGCCGCCCCTCCACTGTTATTTTGAGCGACAGGTGATTGACAGGTCCAGTAAAACACAATAAGTGCGCGCTCAGGAGTCTGACAGAAGAATACATAAAGACCATCATCATCTGTGAGGTTTGACTGCTGAATCAATCACACTGAGGTCATTACAGGCCTCCACGTTAAAGCCAATAAGAGCCGCAGGGTCGTCACAACAGAAAAAGGACTCTGCTTCACCTCACAGGAGGTCTGAAGAAGGAAAAAGTAAGAAAAAACAGCAATACCAATGAAAAGTGAAAAAGATGGAGACAGAGGGGCAGCTGATTGTATGTAAGAGTTCTGGTGTTCAGAGCGTCACTAAATAATTGCTACTGATGAATGTATTCACCTCCAGCAGTCAGGGCTCAACTCCCAATACTGGGGACACTGTTTAATAATTAATTCATTCATTCATTCTCCGTAACCACTCATCCTGTTGAAAGATAAGCTTGAGGCGGGTAAAGTTACTGTGGTTTGGGTCAGGAACAGAAACATGGTGATGATATAAAATGACTTCACATCGGTCGTGTTCGCAGCCTTCAAAAATACATTGGTTATGAACAAATTCTTGACTCATGATACAGAAATGTGCGAACAGCGCATGAGAACAGCCTGACTGCACCACAGACCCTGACATACGTCTCCATCGAGCAGTCACAGAGCAACATGATGAGTCTTTGTGTCAGTCCATATTCTCTCCTTTTTAGCTCCATTTTTGGTCTCCACCAGCTCTTGAGGGACGTATCTATGTCTTTAGCTGCTAAACGCTCCTCTCTGTTCTGCAGCTGGTGTCTGACTGTGTCTGTCTGCTGTTTGCTGCTGAGCAGGAAGTGCACGCTGGATTTATCAGAGCTTGTTGCTCTCAGTTTTAAAGTCTCCTGCCCTAAAGCTGCAGAGCTGGGGAGCTTTCCTGCGGATTGTTACTGAGAGTGAATCCTTTCACACGAGTATGCTTGAGTTTATCCAATAATTGAATTACAGTACACAGAAGTGCAGACAGTAATACATTTAATCAGGACATCACAGTGAGGTCACGTGACTTATTTTCATTGCAGTCTTGATCTCAGCCAGGAGGTGCACAGGAAAAGGGAATGACGTGTTTGTCACTGACATCACATGTTTACACTCGTACATGTGTGTGTGTGGATTATGAGACAATGAATCCCTGAGCACAACAATGCAAAGGCCCCGACACGCCTTCTACAGGAGCAAGACACAGACTTTGTGGTGTTTTTGTGTCTTTTTGTGGTCACTCTGTGTCTCCATGTGGTTGTTTTGTGTCTTTTTTTGTAGTCGTTTGGGCCTCAGAGGTAAATATTTGTCGTTTTAGTCGTCATCTTGGGTCTCCATGAGTAATTTGTCTCTTTTGGTCGTTTTGAGTCTCAATGATGTAGTTTTAAGTCTCTCTATAGTATCTTTTTGGTCTCTTTGCAGCAATTTTGTGTCTTTTTGTAGTTGTTTGAGTCTCTGAAATAATGTGTGTGTTTTTTTTATTTTTTTTATTGTGTAGTCCCTTTGGATCTCCTTGAGGTAATTGTGTTTGTTTGAGGTAATTTTGTGTCGCCATTGGTCGTATGGGTCTTTCTGAATTAATGATGTGTCATTTTGGACGTGGTTTGAGTCTTTTATTGTTGTTCTGACTAAACTTTGGGTCTTCTACAGATAATTTTTGTGTCTCTTTTGGTCGTTCTGTTTTGTTTATTTTGGTGTCACTGAGGTAATTATTATCATTATTAGTAGTCGTATTATTAGGTTATTTTGAGTCATTGAGGTAATATTGTGTCCTTTTTTGTTTTGAATATTCTCTTTGTTGTCGTTTTGTGACTCCTTGTGGTTGTTATGTGTCTCTTTGTATTTTTTTTCCCCTAATTTATAATAGTTTGGTGTCTCTTAGAGGTTGTTTTGCCTGTTTTTCAAATTTGTTCTGTCTCTCTGTGGTCATGTTGAGTCTCCTCCTGGTCGCTACATGTAAATTTGACAGCTTAAATTTGCAGGTGACACTTTAGACCCCTGTGCCTGTGCCTGGTAGGCCCGGTCAGTGATCCATCCATGAACACACAGAATAAAAATCATCAATATACAGTAAAAAAAAAAAAAATCTGTTTGAAAAACAACTGTCAAATTCCAAAACCACTCCAAAACTTAAAAATGGCCTAGAATGGATGTTTCACTCTACTAACTCAGTATTCATTTATATATTTTTTCAGCTGTTTAAAAGTATTCAGAGCTTCTCCCTGCTTTACTTTTTAGATTGTTTTTTTTTTTTTTTTTCAAGTTAAATACGCTCGCTCTTGTAAATATGCTAAAATAGCTGGTAAAATCATTTGGACATAGACCTTGTAAAGAGTCATTATCAGTTAAACAAAGTTATATGTTTTGGCCTGTGTGTGAGGACAGACATTTGCTTTATGTAGAGTTTACTCTTCAATCCAGACTTTAGTTTCCGTTCTGAGCACAGCAGTAGATGAATCATTCGGAGTGACAGCTGACTGACAGCTGCAGGATTCAACTAAATGACTGCACAAGCAGGCTGGTGACAGAGACTGCCTTAAACCTACTGTCAGTGTCTGTGTGGTTTGGCAGTGGAGGTGATGCAGAGTTCAGGATGCTTAGCTGGCAGGCAGCCACGACTCGGGCAGCGACTGAGTTACAGCAGCCGGCACTCTGCAGTCGCTCCCGGGAGCCAACAGGAGGACCTTCAGAAGTTATCGAAGTTGTAAACAATATTTTAGTCTGCAAAAGTTTTTTTATAACATGCACAATATACTTATAGAAAGGTTAAATATTCTGATCACAACATCCACTCACACCTGCATTAACAGGTGTTGTTATTGATCCAGGGAGCAGAGGAGGGTTTATGTGGCTGACAGATGAAAATGTTTTTTGCAGTGGGCAGTTTCAGTTATTTTGGGGCGACAGAGGTCAGTCAGCTCTCAGAGAAAAGTAAAAGTTTGAGTCAGAGATAAATCGTCACTTTATCAAACACTCTGCCGGCTCAGACGTTTCCTTCAGAGGATTCAAGTCCCCTTATAACCTAAAATCTCTTCAATCTGCACCAAGTCGCTCGCTGACTGATGACACTGCAGATCAGTGTGGACTCCTCGCTGGCTGCAGATGCTTCTCTCTCCTCTGGGATGTAAGACACGAGCTCAACAGGCCTCGTCGCCTGCCAGCTTCACCTGCCAGCTTATATCACCTTCATCATCGCTGCCATCGTCCATGTCCTCTGCTGATGGAGGCAAACAAACCTCCATCTGCAGGGAGAAGACGGGTCTACTGCAGAGCCTTTATTCACCCACCAACAGCAATCTCAAGCTGAGAGGCAGCAGATCCAGCAGCTCTCACACCAGAAGCGTCTCTGCTCTGCTGCTGGCACGGGAGCCTTTAAAGACCTCCTTCCCACACCAGGTGCACCTCGCTCAGCGATGCACGCATCGTCATTGGGAACGCATCCAGCTGAACAATCTGATATGTCCTGTTGATTTTGAGCAAAAACATGTAAGTTGCCTGATACAACAGCACAACAAAAATACTGTTTCCAGGAGGTATAAATGAAAAAGGAAAGCATCTGCACATTTGTGTCCTTGCAGAGACTCTCATCAGTGTGGCAAACACACAGAGGGAGGAGGACTCAGCAGTGAACACACCTGAGCTGATACGAGACAATATTCATAGGGCTCTAAACACTTGAAAACATAACAGTGAATTACAACTTGAGTTGAATTTATTTATTTTGAATGCACAGATATAACGCTGGGTGAAAACACTGTTTCAAGCGCTTTTCAAAGCAAATGTACAAAATGGTTTATTTGGTTAAAGCAGGATTTAAAACAATGCAAGATCAGTGTGATAATCTCAGGATAATAATTAAGAATGCACAACGTTCTTTTTCAGTAAATATCAGCAGGAACATGTGAGTTACATCTGTGCACAACATTACGAAAGTTGGTCAAAGTGTGGCCTGTGGGTACATGGCGGTCTTCAGAAACATTTTATGTGGCCCCCAAACATGACATTAAAAGCATGCTTTTTATGTTATTCATCCACAGCTTATTTCAGTATTTTACTTGTAATGTGCTGCTCAGCTACTGGGTCAAACTGTGCTCCTTTTACCAAGTGTCCATCAGGTTACAACTTGCAGGAGGCCACGTGCTCGGCAGCTTGTGACACCTTGTGAGTGTTATGGGAATTACTTTCAGTCATCATTGCTAATGCTATTAGCTACAATAGCTACTAGCAATGGGTGCGGTTACATGATGGCTTCTCATTCAGAATGAAATAAATCTGAATGAAATCATTTGGAATTAAAGTTTTTCCAGGTAGTTTAAATGAGAAATATTCATTCCCAATGAGGTTTACACAGGAGATCAGTTTAATTGCCTTTTAATCACCTTTATTGGGGTCCACGCAAGGTTTGGGGCAGGGAAGGTTTCTGATTGGATAGGGGACGGGGCGGATGTACCGGAAGAAAACATTGTAGTCCTCGCTCCGGATAACAAGATGCTTGATGACGCCATTCTTAGTGCCTTTTCGGGCTTATTTTGCTTATATTCTTGAAGCAGCAGTACGACAACAACCTTGTTCTGCTAATGCTTCGTCTGTTGAGGAGGAGAAGGGAGGTAGAACGGAGTGGCAAACAAGTGGACTTACCTTTATGGGGGACATGAGTGGCTTCAGCAAACAGACGACTGGATGTCTGGCACCATTCAGAAGGAAATATTGGATTTTTTGGCACATGTAGTCCAGAGAGAAAATCTGTCTGAGCCAAAGAAGCACACATTCTTTGGGCCAGCAGAAAAACTGATGTAAAACATAGGATAAATGTTCAGATTGTAGGATTCTGCAAACCATGGATAACATTTGTAGCTTATTATGTAGCAAACTTTACGTTTCAACAGCATTGTGATAAATTTGTGATTCTGTTTGGAAAAAATTAATAAACAAATAAAAAACGTGATTATGGTTCGGAACAGAACATGTTTTGGTGCAAAAACAGCTCGACATGCCACTGATGTGTGTCTGATGAGTGTGTGCACAAATGCAAACAAAGCAAACAGAAATGCTCTGCAGACAGAAATACAACCGAAATATGATTTTCATTGTGCAAATACAACAATGAATACAAAGAAAAACAAATCCAGCTGCATGGATGACCTGAGACACTTCAGGATTCGTGTGTTTCATTTTTCATCACGCATTTTCTGCAACGACAACAATAAAGCTGAGTTATGAGCTGGTGAAAGTCATGACCCGGGACTGAAACAGAAAACACTCCCTCGCCAACTGAATGGACTGTCCTCAGAGACTCTGATATTACATCTTTGTCTCCTCCCGTCCCTGCGGCGTCCTCCAAAACATCAACGCTGTGACAGTTTACTGACATCATCCTGCCACAGGTGAATACATCACCTTTAATAAGTCTCTGCATCGTCTTAACTAACACTGCAGATCCTCTGTCATCAGTCCGCCGAGGGCGATTCAGCAGCAACTCTAAGGTCCTGACATTAACACGTTGCATAAACGACATAAACTGCACATTTTTAAAGGACTAACCTTTTCCTTAAAGCTGCACTGGGAGAAATTTCCATGTGTTAGGTTGAATTTAACGCTTCAGCTTCAGTGTGAATCATTAGAAAAAGCTGCGCCGACACTGCGAGCTGTGAGGTGAAGCGTCCTGAAGGCAGAGCTGCAGCTCAAATATGTTTATTGTTCAGTTTGTGGCACGAACAGAGCTTTTAGTTTGCAGGCACATTTCCAATTATGCTTCAAGTTGTTTGCCCGCTTTTATGTTTTACAGCAGATTGAAAACATGTTGCAGCTCATTTCTGAACAATATGGCAACAGATAATTGGTGACTGTACTTTTCTCTTTTTAATGAACGTTCTGTCGCTTCTGTTTCTGAATACTGAATATTACCAGAGGGAAACTCTGTGTGTCCAAAATTGACACTACCTTCTCTCTGCACAGTGTGAGTTATAGCCTCATCTTTATAGCATGCTGTTTACCTCAGTACACAGTGAACTAACTGGCTGAGTGGTACACAGTGTTTCATATCAACCTCTCAGCCTCGATACAGACGGTAGAGTACACATTAATATGTGCGTTTGTATCGTATTGTATGAGATAATTCAGGGAACAGCAGGTTACAAAAGTGATATCAAAAAACTCGTCTCAGCTCACAACTTCCTGTTTGTCTGCTTCTGATATACAAACAATGACAGGAGTTCATGTTTATTCATGAAAAAAACAGTGTACAGAAGGAAGCTGTGTGTGTGTGTGTGTGTGTGTGTGTGTGTGAACAATGAAACAGCAGAGCGTTGTGACGTCTTTCAGATTCATGTCCGTGAATGAAATCGGGAGTTTTTCATTTCCTCTGGAGCTTATTGCACATTTAAAAGAACAAACTGTGCGTGCACCGTGTGTGTGCGAGCACTGTGTGTGTGTGTGTGTGTTGCCACCAAGATGAGTAGATACTGCAGTATAAGCACCAGGCCCATGTAAAGGTCTATGGTTGACCCTTAAATGAGATCAAGCCTGATTTAAATCACTGACAACACAAGTTAAATGTATTTACATGATAAATTAATGCATGTTAGACATTGAAACATATTTCATCATGCCATCTGATGCTCCCACCCCCTGCTGGAATTATGAAGTGTTGCAGTCCATCTGTTAGCGAGTGTCAGATGTGTGATGTGCAGAATTCTCACGAACGGTTAATGTCAAGATGTGAGATGAACTCTAATGAGCAGAGTCAGAATGAATCACACAAGAATCAGGGGCTCCAGAAGTAAAAAAAGAAGAAGCAGGGGCAGGTATAACAGGCGAGGCTGAAGGTGAGGAGTGAGGCAGACTTATTCTGAGAAAAAAAACAAGCTGTTACCTACCATGATAAGCTACCTTGTTGTAACGGGGGCTAAAAAATGCTCCAAAGTTACACTAAATTTTGGCAAGGAAAAAAAAGAACATTGGTGTATTTAAATCATTCTGCATACTAGGGTCCACAAACGACGAATGAAAAGAAAAAGGTTAAAAAAGAACAATTATTTTGTCTTGACCCCTGCCCTACATGGCTGTGGAATGACATAAATTGGACACGACTGAAAAGACTTGACAGACACATACTCTTCATGCTATTTCAGTTCTTCACGCAATCTGATCAATATTTGATCAATGTAGTCCTCGAGAGTGAATGAATAAATGATGAAAAAAAATATCTGTTCACTAATGATCTATTTGATCTGTGATTTAATATCTTGCAGGAATTTCCTAAGTGTTTGATTTTACGTTACTCTAGTCATTCATTGGAAGAGTTTTCAGCCCAGGACACACGTGACAATACAAAGTATTGATACGAGCATCAGTCTGATCATTGAAAAGAGTGAGTGGGCGAGTGTCTCTCCTCATCGTTCAAGAATCTTTCTGTAACAATGGTCAGCTTGTTGTGGACTCGAGGCACGAGGAGACACTCTGTGCTTCTCTGCAGCTATTGTGTGGACGCACTCCGCGCTCACCTTGAGAGAGGACACAAACACAAGCACACACACAAAGAGGGCTTTCGTGTTCACTTACAGTCTGGCCCTGGATCAGTAAAAAACACACGTAAATGCACAGGATCAGATCAGCTGCTCTGCGGCTGCTGGATGTGCACAGGCACCGTTTCTGAAACCTTCTCACATCACTTTAATAACATTAGAAATGCGTCATTGCTTTCAAATGGCCCATTGGTCAGGCCATAGGTTTTGTTTTAACACCAGGGGGACACATATGAAAGAAGAAGATGTGATTTATTAATCCACACAGACCGGAATACACACACATGCACAAACAAGACCTATACATGCCCACGGACACAAGGGCACAACGATGTTGCCCCCCCCCTACTGCAGCCCCCCCACTGGGGATTTGGGGTTCGTGTGCCAGAAAATTTTGAGCGTGAAATACTTAATTTCCTGCATTCTGGTAAATGTTTATGCATCTATTTGTGCTTTTTCTGCATCAGTTTATGGTATAAATTTTATCCAACCTTATTAAAGTCCCACAAAAATAAAAAATAAAAAAAATAAAAAATCTACACCCAGGCATACTGGCAGGCAAACAATGGCGGCATTATGCATTATGCCCCTCGACCTCATTGTCTCCCCAATACTTACTCTTTGAGTTAGCTGCTAACTGCTGCCAGCTGCTTTGTACATTTACCACATTTACGTCTGCTGCTGGCTTAAAAGTGGAACAGCTATGTCCCCTCATTCCGTTATCGTTCATACAGAAGATTGAGACGAAATAACAGCACAACTTTTACACTGCTTTGAACAGGAAGTGTAAAAAGTGCTTAACTCTACAGACCAGCCTTCATCTGCAATGTAAAAATTAGTAGTAGGAGATTCACCAGGGATTGTTGCAACATGCACGACAAGGTATAGTATTAGTGATGTTAGCAAGGCTACTGAAAATAAGCCTGTGTGTCTGCCTCATGACCCTCACCTGGAGAGTCGACACTGAGGGGAGTTCAAACTCTTGTTATCCTTCGAAGCTGCTTTAGGCCATCACGTCTGGATATTTCTCTGTCACATGAATGAATCATGAGGACAGATAAGATGCACAGCTGGGAGAGTGATTAAAAACAACATATTGTCTCATTTGTCTGTTTGAAGATGAGTCGTGTCTCCACAAAAACTTTAAAGGCATTGAACGTGACAGAGCTGCAGCTCTTCAGCATCCACAGAAGTTCTTTGATCTGCGAGGATAAACGTTCTAATCAACACTTCAAAGCAACATCTGCAGCGTGAAGAGCAGCAGGTGATGAGCTGAGGTGACAGGAACAGGCTCTTAAATAAACAGAGTGCTTTTTCATTCAAAGAGTAAAGAAAATCTGGGGATAGAAGAAGATTAAAGACTGGCCGAAGGGAATGTCATCAGTTCTGCACGTATGTGTTCATAAACTAAAATGCTGGACACATTCACGTTTTGACCTGATGATGGTGCTGGATGAAAAGCCAGAGAGTCACCAGAGTTATTGACGGGAATGTCCGAAACCACATTTCATCTCTGTCTATCTGATAACCTGTGTAGTTACCCAACATGTTCTTATAGAACAGTTGGTATGGTATCCTACCAAAATGCCAAAAGTAGGGATGAGAATCAAGAGATGTGGGATGAAGGGTTGAGGGTCGAAGGGACGATGGGATGTAGAGACTGATGGGAGAATTAGGGTTGCGGACGAGTTCGCTGTCGGTTGAAGGGATGAGAGTGTGACGGAACCAGGGCAGTCGAGACGGAGTGAGGGAGTCATCTCTTCGCTCGCTCTACAAAAAGTAGAGCCCCCTGATGGTTCTTGTATTCTGTTGGAGAGAGAGAGAGAGAAAATGGAGTGATAATGGCAAAAAAAAGAGAAACAAAGATTCAACAACAAAATGTGACCATGCGAACAAACTAAACAAAGATGGTGGACAATGGTAAACAATATTTCTGCTGAGCATGTCAGCATTGTCATTGAGAACATTTTAATATCACTGACGCTGGCAGATTTTAGAGTCTTTGGATGTTTGGCCTGCTGATGCCAGAATAATTAGTAATCAGGTCTGGAGGAGATAAAAGCCCGGATCACTTTTTACTTAATCTCCAGAGGAAAGAAATGAGCTGACCTTAGTTGAATGTCTCAGCTGGGCAAAGCAGGACTGCACTTTAGTCACCTTGGTATCAAACGACAACGAAGACACCAAGGTTACAGGCCTTCTGTCTTTTTTTTAAACTTAACCACATGCTTCTGTTGCACAAGGAAACAAACATGAATAAGAGGTGTTTTTCCAGCATTGTAGGTTTATTTTGAAAAGACTGACATCCCAGAATGTCAAAAACAGTCGAGGAGGATACCTCGTGTCTAACATGTAGGAGTGAAAGTCCGCTGACCAAATGGCAATATTTGGGGAGTTGGGAGTGAGAATGCATTTGTTTTTCACATCGTCATATTTAGAGCACTGTTACTGTGATGCAGCCACAGTTTTTGCAAAATAGATGCACTGTAATCAATCTTTATATCGATCGCTTTCATTCTAGTATTCCTCTCCTGTGGAGTAATCAAAGCCATCAGGGTGTAGCTCCTTCATCATTGTCACTGCCGTCCGTTGGTTACAGAATTCCACTGGATTTGTGTCCATTGCGGAACGGTTGTGCTGATTATCCGCTGCGCTCTCCGGCGTCTCTCAACACCCACTGGCTGCGGTACAGCTCCACCGGACAGCTGGAGTCACGAGGACCCACAAGATCGCACGAATTCACGCATAATCACGCGATACAACAAGATGTAGTTTCTATAAACAGAACCACAAAACCAGAGCAGTAGTAGGAAGACATAGACAATAGTAGAGTCTACAGATTCTGACAACATTTAAATCAAATTTCATTATTTTTCCACAAAGACAAAAATTAAAACAGTGAACACAGCTGTCGGCGCATCACTTAACTTCAGAGTGTCTTTTTACACAACACTGTACAACACTGGCTCGGCTCCATATATGAGTCAGACACTTGTCTCAACAGCCACACACTGATCACGAAACAAAAGCTTTTAGTTCATTATACATCACTTTTGTAATCACAATATGTAACACTCCTCTTAGACTTAATCAGTGAGTCGTAAGGTGAATACATCCCAGAACAAACAAAGCTTCCTGCTGTTCTTTGTGTCTGAGCAGCGAGTAGACACTGAAGTAGGTGTTAATGGTGAGACGTGACACAGAACCACAATGGTGATTGTAAACCACTCACACACTTCTTTTGTAACACCCTCTCTGTGTGAAATTAACCCACTATCATGAAAAGACGTATACCAGAATACACACTTCAGCCTCCCTGTCACTTCAGTCACTGAATGCATGAGATTTTTCATCTCTGCTTCTGGTTTTTCAGTGTACTTTCTTTTGTTCAGCTGATTATGTTACATGTTGTTCTTTCTATTAGTAGTTTTCCCCCTGATAAAGGTTTTTTGGGGGAGTTTTCAAATGCTTCATATCCCTAAAGTCAGTACAACCTCAGCTAAAAGGTTATAAGTCAATAAACCATTAAAACCGATTAAAGTAATGAAAATAAAATGTTGGTTATTTCATCAGATTTTAGAAAATAAAGACACAAAAAATAAAGATCCAAAAGATATTTAAATGTAGAAACATAAAGGAGATATTTCTCAACATTCCATGAGTTATTTGAATTACGTTTGTTATTAAGTTTTTCAAATGTGCTCATTTCTATAAGCCGACTGCACGGGTGGCCATTCGTCTCTCTGGTGCCACTGTGCATTTTTGTATCACACACAGTGAAGTCATTACAAATATACCACATGATGACACGAAAGACAGCGTGTACTTTTATACGGTACATGCCTTAAGGTAAGGTAAGGTAACATGATGTCATGACAGGGAGGATGGAAACTTCAGTTTTCTGCTACAAAAAAAATGTTCAAGCCATTATGGTTCTTATTTTATATCTTTTTAAACATGATCATGCAAACGATATCCACAGGTCTGTTTTTAAAGGGTTAAACGGAGGAGATTCCAAATATGTTTTAGCCAGTAGCCCAGGAAGTGTGCTGGGCTTTAAGACAATTTTTTATAGTGGCCAAATGGTGGTACTGCAATTTGCAGGGTCCGTCACGTGATGCCATGCGGCCCAAAAAGACTTTTTCCCATTGACCTACTTGGCAAAAAAGACGTCTGTAAATCAGTGGATACATTTTTTGTCACAATTTGATCAATTTGGTCCGATAACATTTGGAAAGTGTAGAGGGGCTTCACAATTAAATCATTTAATCCCCATTCAAGTTAGCGGAACCCTAAACCAGAGGTTAGCTGCACTTGGCTGGTCTTTAGTGTGTCTGCTCTTCGGCAAATGATGCAAAACTGACTGACTGAAACAAACCCTTTAAGGGTCGACATCACACTGATGTCATTTTATTAGCTGGAGGCAAAAATGTTGTCTTGTTGTGTTACTGGGTGCCAGAATAGAAGGAGTCATGGCTTAAAAGCAGCCGCCACTGCTCGTCAACAAAAACAAAGACAACTATGGTTAAATGTGATCAGACCAAGGGACTAGACAGAGACCATCATTAAAAATGCTCACATGTGCAGCACACACTTCATATCAGGTTAGGGAAAAAGTATTTCCTGTTGTAGGGATGAATAACGTCATGTGTATTAAGGGATAACTCAGCGGTACATTCAGACAGCGCTCCCAATTTATCAACGGTCCAGTTTGCGTCAGAGTGCGCTCAGGCTAGAACTTGTTAACTAGTGCTTATGTCTGTAGAAAATTTTTTACCTCCAGCTAAGCCCCACCCACCAAAAAACGTCAAACAGTTAACTAACAGTAAAGGATGTTTGAAACTTTTTTTGGCTTCATGCTCCAGTAAGCAACTTTCATAGGAATCAACGGAGTCCCGCCTTCAGACTGTATCCAGGTCTCTTTCTACAGCCACGGTTTTTACTGCATGGTGGATGCAGAGTAATGTTTGAAGGCTTTGCATCATTGGAGACTTCATCATCCGCAGAGCTGACAGGATAACAAGCGCACAAATGAGGAAACGTTGGCTATGGATTTCAGCATTTTTCAGCATTTGGAGCATAATGGAAATCTGACAACTTGACGGTTCGCTGCACCGCAGTCACCTCAGGTGTCGATCCGTTTCAAACGTGCCTCTAATGGGAGCTGGCAGCCTGTTACTCCCAGGTGGCTTTGCAGGCTTCCTCCGTGGCGACAAAGGCAGCAGTTAGCGGCTCTGCTGGAAACCTCTGAAGATTTATCATCAGTGAGCTGCGGAGAAACTCTATTACAGAGATCTGAATACACTCCCACTGTATTCACTACACACACACACACACACACACACACACACATTTATGCAGACATTCCCATAATCCACCCTTCCAGATGAGTTGTGGCCGGGAGCTGCAGGTGCCTAAGAGGATCTTGGGAAAAACGCCAAACTCTGCCTGACTGCTGGCAGCAAATCAGAGCAAACACAAATCAGCAGCAGCCAGACTGGAGGGCAGAGATGATCCCTGCTCAGTAATCAGCAGAGTTTGCTGTTGGTTAACTTTTTTATTTACTGTTTCTCGTCTTTAAGAGGCGAGTCAGTCAAGGTGAGACGCCGCCGGGCGCTTTTTAACTTAATGATGATAAGCTGGAACACACACCTGTTCCTCAATGAGCCAAATGTCATTAATTTAAGAAGTGTTCCTTGTGAAAAGAAACTGCAACAAATGTAATTCTCCTTGATCCTCTTATTGTGTGCAAATTATGTTTCGATGGCATCGCGTGGGGTGAGCGCTCCAGAGATGTCTGAGGGTCAAACTCCAAGAAGGAAACAATAGACTGGCCACATTTCTCCTCACCAACATTCAGTGTGACTGTGTAGATGCTGCACAGCACTTATCAACATATATGTCAGCCCCAGTGATGGTTCAGTGAGACTGGCATTTTAACCATTGACAACAATAATCCATAATGATCCTTTTAATATACCTCCCGTCCTCGCTCTGCTGGAAAGGACCTGAGGCACATTTGTTGGATATGCATGCTGTGAAATATTTACTCCCTTGTTTGAAAAAATGCAATTAAAGCACGGCCTGACATTTTGGGATCTACACTTATCTGCCTTCTAGTCAAATGTCACATCAGAGGATCAATACCACTCACCTCTCTGCAGGGTAAATATGCAGCTGGGGCAGTTTAACAGAGGTTATGTGCCCAGCTAAGAAATAATGCTGCACACAGCACCATGCCCCCCATGCAATAACATGATAATCAGCGTGCATTAGAGGTGCTGGCAGGTGGATTTTATGACCTTTAGACAGAGCTAGGTTAGCTGTCTCCCCAGCCTGTTCTCATTCTGAAGTCATCAAATAGGCTACGACACAGCTTTCAGTCTGTGATTTCAGTCTTTGACATGTGACGGACCCCAAAAGTCACCTTTTGCTATGTTATGATACACCACCAGTCGGCCCTGTCGTGGCAGTATGATTCATGGGCGGCAGCGTCAGTTCATAATGCTGTAGGGCACCTGTCGCTGTGCTATGATATGCCGTGTCAGGCTGAAATGCTGTTGGTGACCTGTCCCGACAGGGGCGAGGTGAGATGAATGGGTCCAACATTCCACAGATTTCGTCCAGGAGAGTCGTGTTCGCTTCCTGTCTGAATGTTGAGCCAAACCATGATGTTTTTTTCTAAACCTGACCATGTGCGTTTGTTTATTTGAAAAGATGTAAATAGGAGTGGACCCAGGATAGACCCCTGGGGAACCCCGCAAAAGATGTTGTGGATACATTTCAACAATGTTTATCTTAACATGTGGTTAGGTTTAGGCACAAAAATCACTTGGCTATGGTGGTTATGGTCCAGAAAAGATCCTGTTTTCGCTTAAGATACCCAGGTTTGTGCCACTATCACTGTTGGAAACACAACAATGACTCACTAAAATGGGTTTTGTTGTTTCTTGGTTTTAAACAGTAGTCAGTGGTGGTCTAGTCTTCTGGCGACTGGACTGGCATTGAACATGAATCATGAGGTTCAGAATAATCCAATATACTGTAAGCATGATTCCTGGGCTCAGTCTTTCTGTAGTAACTTCCTTGTGTTTCACCATATATCGTCAGCACACACTAGACGCATTACTGGACCACGCAAAGAGAAGTATAGACGTTTAGCACGGGATATTTCTTGACTTCAACAACGAGTCTCTCGTCATCCATTCTTTGTCACACATGAGACACAGCAACTGCTACAGAGTTCTCTTTGCACATCCATGGTGAGGAGAGGAGTCAAGCTGCCACAGGAGCAGAGAAAAAGAGCTGCTGGAGTGGGTGAAATGCATTTAATGCCAGGGGCAGCAAGTGGCTTTAAGTGCCGTGGGGCAGAGGGTTCAGGAGCGCTGATGTGCATTTAGCTGCAGCTGGTGTGGGTTGAACATTGAAAATAATAGGGGTGTATTTCTGAGGCACAGCGTTCGCAGCCAGTGTGTTTTGACCTTAAGGTTCTAATTTATTAGTGCATACCTTGAATTTTCATATTCATGTAACTTCTCATGGTACTACAAGTCCGTAAAAGTCCTCGACACCAAAGACACTTTACCTGTTGGTTGCTGCTGACAGACTCTGTCTTTTTTCAGGTTCACTGCAGCGACGTCAAGTTCAGTAACCAAAGTACCAAACAAATGCAGTTGAGAGATGAGAGAGTAAACCTGCGTGCACCTGAGGGAAAACACATTATATATTGTTCTATTTCTCTCTCTGTTTGGGGTGAGAAGGTCTAATGAGCTCCTCAGGGTTTCATTTGTTCATGTAAACTATTATAGATTCAGAGGAACGTAGAAAGAAAAGAGCAACGTGAGAGAACATTTTTCTTTTGCTCTTCCTCCTGAGCCGAAAGCTCTCCTTCAGTTCAACAACAGGAGCGTGTACATCAGAAGGTCAGGAGGTCTGATGGGTTTGACGTCCGCAGTACACAGAGAAGCACTTTGAAAAACACTGTTGACATTTTTATGTGTGTTTGTGTTGAGCTGAATCCTTGTGCGACCTGCGCAAAGTGCGGTGAGTGAGTATGAGTGGCATAACTGACCTTTTACGTATGTCTCTGGCAATCTCTGAGCATCGGTCTGACAAGGTCAAACTCCTTGTACGTTGCTTTACATGTAATGCATTTGATGTTTAAATATGATTCCAGATCCATTTTCCCCCTCTGTACGTCTCTGTCACTGTTTCCATCCATTTCATCATGAGACATTTGGAGGAAGCTTTTAGCATCCAGGTCCCTGAGGGCCTCAGACCTTGTGTCCTCTCAAGCATGATTACATTTTCCCACCCAGATAAGTGATTGATGGTGCTAAATGATGCTTTTAAGCAGCATGTATATTACTGTTTGTAGCAGTTATTTTTTCTGTTAAGGATTCCTTCATCATGCTTGATGGGTTTTGAAGCTGCAGTCAAAGAACAAGCTGCTTGTAGCTCAGAATTTAAGCATGTCATTCCTACCTGCATTATTTCAACCATGGGTAACCTGACATGTGTTGTTGACACATCCATCCACTGTGACATCCTCCCTAAGGAGTTTTAAAAGTTTAGGATCAGACAGGTTGTGTCTTTAAAAAACCTTGTCACCGAAAATCTACATGCATATACAATTAATTTGCAACAGCAAATATTTTTTATCTTTATCTGTTAATTTATTAATTTATTTATCTTTATGATCTTTTTGCCCTTATCGTCGTCATTCTTTTATTTGTATTTATTAATTTTTTCATATATTTTATATTTCTTATCCTTTTGGTCTTACTCTCATTTGCTGTTACCATGACATTTGTGTGTTTAATTTTCATGGCTTTGCCCTCTATTTTTCTTGTTTTATCCAGTCTGATCTTGCCTCTGTTTTGCCTGACTTTTGTTGTTATTTGCCCCTGATTATTCTGCTTTTTGCTTGGTTTGTCAAGCACTTTGAACCCCTTGATTTGGAAGAACTTAAAGTCAGAATGGAAAAAGCACTCTATGTTATTGGTGTTTTTCCCACTTATCCAATCAGATGAATTGAGAGCAACCTCCTGGTATGGCGTTGATGGTTTTTGTTAATGTTAGCTCACTTTGCCCTGGGCAAGCTGGCAGACATATTTTAACAAATTGTAACCTCTGCTAATTTTTGTCATTTCACCAACTGTAATTACCTCTGCCAAGGAGATTATGTTTTTGCTGGCGTTGGTCTGTTTGTCTGCAAAATAACTCAAAAAGTTATGAATAGATTTTGATGAAATTTTCAGGACAGGTGGATAATAGCACAAGGATAAGATTTTGGTGGTGATCGGTTGAAGCAAAGTAGATAAAATAATAAGAAGTCTATCGTCTGACAGCCTTATCAGCAATTCCAATTTCTAAAGTCGGTGAAATAGCACCACGTCTTGTTCTACTTGCTAAATATTGTTGTAATTCCAAAGTTGAAAATTAATGTTCTGTGTTGGAAAAAAAGAAAGTGAAAAATACAAAACAACCATATTATACTGTGTGTTGGTACAAAATAAAAACCAAATAAATACACCACAGTGTCTCCATGGTGAAGGCATATATAACCTAATAATGATAGTGATGCAAATAACGTAATTGTGATGCAGGCTGCAAAATCTGATGCAGAGGGGGAGGGAATATCACCTACTTGGCGGTCTGCACTCTCTGAGTGCTTTTCTAGTTTTGCTGACTGTGTTGCTAAAATATTTATATAATATATAAATATAATATATTTTGTTGTAAATTGTCTGAATGAAATTTTTATACAACCGGTCACCTTGAGTCTAATTTCTGAAACATGGATTAGCGTCACTGGATTAGTTGAAAGATAATTTAAAAAAAAAAAATCATGGAGAAGACACAATGACTAAATGTTTCAATTTTTGTTGACTAAAACTATGATGGATAAAAATGACTAAAATGTGAGTAAAACTAATAAATATTTTCCTCCTGAGACAAAGACTTAATCTATAATAGTTGTCAGAAGTCACACTGATCTCAAGATCTGAGGTCTTGACTGGAAAAACCATTGCCAGTGAAAACGGCCCATGCAGTATTTAAATTTTGACAAAAGCTATACTTCAAAACTTTTTAAGTCTTAAAAAGATGAATAAAATAAGCTTGATGATCCTGTGTGACTGTGGAGGAAGCTTTTTTGAGAGCCACACTTTCTCTTTTCTTTTATGAAGGAAGTATTAAATATTCATTAATTTATGCATTAAAATTGATCACATTAGCAACTAAATGGCTTTTTTTCCCCATCTCATGATCACCATGGTTTTCATGTCAAGTGCCAAAGGGTTACATATTGTATCTGCAGCATATTATGCACATGACTAGAAGCACATTAAGATCACAAAGCTCATAGTGGTTCGTGCAGCTCCCAGTACATCTCCCTGAATATAAAATGAAAATTATGCAGTTGTGCTCTCATTCATAACACGCAGAAAAGACTGGGCCGCAAAATCTCTCTTCATCTCTCGTCCTTCATTCCCAGCTGATTATTTTGTATTGTTGCTTTTTATCTCCACCCCTGCAGATGGAGACGAGGAAGCGTCTGGCCAAGATCGTGTTGGTGTTCGTGGGTCTCTTCGCTCTGTGCTGGTTCCCCAACCACGTTCTTTACATGTACCGCTCCTTCCACTACCATCAGATGGATCTGTCATTGGCTCACCTCATCATCACCCTGCTGGCCCGAGTCCTCAGCTTCTCCTCATCCTGCGTCAACCCCTTCGCCCTCTACCTGCTCAGTGAGAGCTTCCGCAGGCATTTCAACAGGTTGGGTCTCAGTTTCTGGAACTAGCTTTGACTATGCCCAATATTAATAGTGACAATTTATGCTATGAGAGTATGTTTGCATATGTAAACATGCCAACATT
Source organism: Epinephelus cyanopodus (assembly GCA_026686955.1). NCBI lineage: Eukaryota > Metazoa > Chordata > Actinopteri > Perciformes > Serranidae > Epinephelus > Epinephelus cyanopodus. Next base: position 9,576,017 of record CM048925.1, on the reverse strand, counting down.
TCAGAATGAGGCTGGTATGATTCTGTATTATTCTTAATATCAACAAATCCCATGAAAAGACCAAAACCAACAACATGCTGTCTGTCTCTGTATAAACAAACATTGTTCAAACAGGAGAGAATAGTGTATTTGTTTGGGACTTTTTTCAGATGTGGATTCAACCCGGTCTCACTCCAAAGTCGTTGAAGTCAGACACAGATGAAAAAAGCTGTGCTTTTGCATCAGCATGATACACAGCAGGTCACTGTTATCGTTTAACAGCGTCTGGCGGTGTTGGGGAAATCATGACGAGTAGGGCGAGCAGGAGGGGTGGTGTGTGGGTCCAACAACCACTGAGTTTCACCCGGGTGGCTGGTGTTTGCTTCTTGTAAGATTGTAAAGCCAAACCCTGTTAATTTTTCTAAACCCAACCATGTGCATGTGTTATTTAAGGAAAAAAAATCCCTTTGCAAAGTTTTACCAACGTAGTGCTTTTATTTTGACAGAGACTGTAAACTGTGCATTTCTTGTGAAAACAGAGGTGTTTTTTGAAAACAATGTATGTAACAGGCTGAAGATGACGCAGCTTTGCACAGCGTCATCCTACCACTGTGAAATTCATTTGCGCTGGCATCTGATGTGGACATGACTGACAAGACAGCAATATTTGACAAGTTGTGGACAGACAATAAGGCTCGTGCTGGAAAACCTGTGGCGTCTAACAGCCGGCTAAGAGGAGTCAGCAGTCACGGACAGTATAAAACAGTCAATAAAACCGTTTATTTAACTGTTGTGAATCCCTGCTGCCATTAGAGGTCCTTGGGCATAAAGACATATATGTGCACAAAATATATGAGGCTGATTGGTCCAGTAGTTAGTGGGATTAGCTGTGGACAGACAGATACACACACAACCAAACATACAATCCCATCCAGCCTCACACCTGGTGGAGATCACACATGAACATTAGATCTGAATTAAATCCAACATTACATCACATTGGCATGTCAGATATGAATATAGAGGGTCGTCAGCTGGTGGCCAATCAGCTAATGAATGATCCAGTGATTATGTTGCAGGACTGAAACAGCTGATACCAATCAGCTAATGCAAGCACAGCGTCAGAGCTCTGCCCGAACAAACGCTCTGCTCATACTCATTTTCATAAGCGACTCAGCTTCAGAAATATATGAATGTATTAAATACATATAATGCCTTCATCATTTTGTATTCACTGTCCTGAACCCCTTTTACTTTTTACCCCTGAGGCAACATGCAGCCTGACAGGACGCTCAACACTGTGCTGAGATTAACTGCCCTTACCATAAAAACAGATGGAAACATATGGAGGGTGATCACTTCAACAAGTTTTTTATCTCTTTACTGACTGTATCCATACAGTGTGAATAAGACATATTGATGTCACAGGGATATAAATCAAAACTCGTGCAGACACTGAGGCAGGCTGCTGCTCGGAGTCTGCAGGGTGCTGCTGATATTTTTCTCTCTGTGTACACACCATGGTAAATTGCAATTGTACACTAATCAAAACTTTCCAGAAGGCTGAACATTTGAAAAACTCAGAAATAGAGTCAGGAAAAAAAGCAGACGGCGAGTCCTTTGATTTTCACCATAAATGGACCCCATAACCTCGTGGCAAAATGAAGTAATCATGGCTTCGTCATTTTCTAAATCTCCTTTTGAGTGCTTCCACTTCCACTAAACTTCATTATTCTACCTCAGCGAGACGGAAACCCTCTTCAAAACTCGGCACAATCTTCCCAAACAGTGTGACTGTCACAGTGAGCTACAGGAACTCAGGGACGCGCCTCGTGTTTTCATTTGGGTCAGATTTGCAGGCAAATCCTTACGCCTCAGAGTCAGCAGAGAATACGTAGGAAAAATAAGATGTGCCTTTGGGAAGCAATTATAACGGAGCTGCAGCATGAAGCACGCGCCATAATTCACCTGTCTTTGGATTTATTTCTTATTGCTCAAAAAGACATTTTCCAGGTCCAAGTGTGAGTATTTCCAGAAGTGTTAAGCCTTCACCTTCTGTATCCGGGGAGCGAGTTAAGAATCTTTATTGCCCTGGTTCTTTGGGAAATATCAGTCCAAACACACACACACACACACACACACACACACACACACACACACACACAAATGAACATCAATGAATGAAATCACTCTGATTTCAGAACAGAGAACAGAGAACAGAAACAATTGCGAGGAGAGCAAATAAACAGCTGAAGTCAAGAGGGAGTGAAACCAAAACAAACTTGTGGAGATTACTTTTTTAGCCACTGAGCTCTTCAGCAGATTTGTAATTTGTTGTGTTAAGGCCCATTTATGCTTCCTTTACATATGAAAATACATACGTCCATTTCAAACGATGTTACCATCACTGCCCACATACTTCCATGCGTCCTTTATGTTGGCATGGATGTTAAACAATATATCCACCAGGGGGCAGCCCAGAGTCAAAAGTTTATGACAACAACAAACTCAAAAACAAACATGGTGACTGTGGAGGAGATATTGATAATGTACCTCTTGCATAAAAGACAAAAGCAGAGGCAGCGTTGTAGGAGGTGGTGGTTGGTGAGGCTGTTAAATACATCGCGACTGGAGGACGGAGAATTATTTTCTCTAGTACTGCCGACTGCTGTACTTTTCTCTCGCACAGACCTCCACTTCTCCTTCGCTACTGACCAACTCACATTTAATTCCCTTCCAGTCTCCTCCCAGCTGTTCTGTAGCATGTGTTTACCCTGGTGTCCAAGAGAAGTAACTCGCACAACCTTTCCTCAAAAAGTTCCACCATTGTTATTTCTTCTTCGTGTCTCACTAGAGCTACGTATCGGGTAGTGACAGCAACACTGCCCCCATGGTTTCCAGTGGTAATGCTCCGTTTGGCCCGTATCCATATGCTTCATGGAAACGTGCAGAAATACAGACAAAATGAACATAGAGCACGGACAGAAGGCTCCGTCTTTATCCAGATCCGTATTTAACGTTGAGCATAAATGGGCCTTTACTGCTCATTAGCGATTTTTAAATAACACTCGTTCTTTAAACACTGAGTTGTATTGTTAATGTGCTAACTGGCTAACTAGCGTCTTGAATCCTTCCTGTCAGTCTTCCCGTTTCCCTTTTTGAATGATGAATTCTGCTGCCATGAAGATGCAGAGTGTACTTGCACGTTGTGTGGTGTGTTTTAAGTGCAACTTTTTGGCAGAGACAGGCGACATGAGGCGACAGTTTGGTGCCACGAGTTCGTTGATGTCAATTTTGTTTGTGTGGGTCTTAAACAACAGTTTACCCTGCAGTTTCTTGAGAAAACACGTATTATAAGAAAAGCACTCTTGGAAACAATATGACAATTTAATCAATAAATAATTCAAATAATAATCTAATAAAACAGAAAGATAAAGTTGCACCATTGTTACAAAACAACCAAGAGCTGTATTTTGTGAGCCTTTGAAATCTTGCTTTGTCTCTCTGACCACATGCTGTGGCAGTCAGATTAAAGGAACCCTGTGGAGATTTCAGATGTGTAGGATGTGGGCGTCGTAAATGTTTTATGAGGATGGAAATGCGTTCGATGACACTGGTCTCAAGGATTCACAGGATGTGTTGTGGTTTGAATCACTGGACGTAAGCATCCCTTTGTTTTAAAGAAAACTCCACCACGTGCTTTAATGTGGCGGCGCAGCTCAGCTGAGGGGGGGACTGTCACTAGTTATCCAGTAATATGGAAGGTCACAGCTCCTCTGTTTATGCCTCGACTCCACTGAGAAGCAGTGCGCCTCTTTTTCTGAACACACAGTACATAAAGTCATATATTTATGTTCTGTTATATTCTGTTTCATTCTGAGTTTATGAAATGCTTTGTAGTTTTTTCCATCAGCCACCTCCAGTGTGACGTTATATTGCATCATACCAAACCACGTTTCAGTAACCGGACCGTATAACTAGACACCTACTGCATGATGAAATGTTCTTAAATGTGCTTAATAAATGTGCTATTGTAAAACAAAATTAACAGACATTAATATGGAAAAGGCAGCTATGGGACGGCTGTGGCTCAGATGTAGAAGGTCGTCCCCTAATCGGACGACCGCCTCTTCGGCTCCTCCAGTCCACATGTGTGAATATATATATGAATGGGTTAATGTGACATGAAGTGTTGAAGCAGTGGTCAGAAGAAAGGCGCTATACAAGTGCAGACCATTTACAATTTCCTCAGTCGCAGTGGTGAGCCAATCATGAATGCAACGTGTACTATACCGCATCGAATTGTTCCCTTCAGACATGTATCAGTTGAATCTGTCCCATTGTTCGTTCACCATATCATTTTCCCAGTTTAATCTTCCACACGCAGTCGTTTCCATCATTTGAACTGGCAACATATTCAGCGTAGGAGTTTGAGGCTCCTTCCATCACCTCAGAATCATCTGAGCACAGGCTAAAAGGCCAGTTTTTAATATTCTAAATTCAAATTTATTCAAATTCGGCACTGCAGTTTTGTCACCCAGGAGACGATGTCTTGGCGAACTGGGCAGTTCACATTCTAACCATTAACCAGTGTAATCCAGTACATTCCTCTCGCAGGGAAGAAACCCTAATACACTCTCACAGTGCACATACGTGCCACGTTTTCTGCATTTCCAACATAGATGGTCTTTAAGTCGGCCCTATTGATTCTTAATGGAGTGTGATAATATCTGTCAGTTGTTTCATATTGAATTAGTTTGGCTCCTCTGAAATATACCCCGGTGTTGGGAAGAATCCACTCCTGTGTTTCTCATCTTTCTCCCATATCATCCTTAGATTACCACATTCATTGTTTTTTATCCAAAGACGCATTACAGACCACTGTGATGCTCTGTGGCAACTGTCTACGTCTAGTCTCTAATCTGTAGATATTTCCAAAAGCAGCCTCGTCCTTCCAGGTTGAATTTTTACTTCATTCTATTATGTGAAAGAAAATTACCCTCTTTAAATAGATAATCTAATATTCTGATACCTTTTCTTAACCACTTAGTTTAATAGATCATCTGCCTACCTATTTATATTTCAGGGTTGTGCCATATGGCTGAATATTTTTGAGTATTATTAGAATTCTTACATTTTTTTATGTATTCATTGCCAAACTATTCTTAAATGAGCTGCAATAGGATTTATCATACTCTAATTATTCTCATTTTTTATCTTTTGTGTGAGAGCTTCAGTGGGTTTAAAAGGAGAAGTAAGTTCCTGCTCAATCAGGATCCAGTCCAAGTCAGCATTTGTTCCGCCTCAGTGTCTGGCAAGCTTTGCATTTCAAAAGAAACATTATAATATTTTAGGTTTGGCAGTGATAGACCCCCTCCTGTCTTTGGCTGGCAAGCTTTGTCCATATGAAACCTCTAAGAGGAGGCACTCAGGAGAATCCTGATCAGATGCCCGAACCACCTCAACTGAAACATTTCAGTGTACAGGACTTTACATCGAGTTCCTCACCCTATCTCTAAGGCTGAGCCCACACACCCTTCAGAGAAAACTCATTTCGGCTGCTTGTATCAGTGACTTCATTCTTTCGGTCATTACCCAGAGCTCATGACCATAGGTGAGGGTTGGGATGTAGATGAACCTGTAAATCGAAAGCTTTACTAACACAATAAATTGATTTTTCTAATGTCATGTAGACAAACTGACTGTGTTGAGTGTCATCCTTTCTTTGTGATGGACCTATTACTTTACTGTGGTACAGTCCTTCCTAATCTTTTGTCCATTCTAAGTTCTATTCCTTTTGTTCTTCTTCTTATTTCTTGTATTTTGTGTTTCTCTCGTTTTTAGGCGATTTATTTGTCATGGGTGCCATTTCTGAAAACTATATTTCAGAGTTTACAGATCCAAAAGTATTGGAGTGAAAAGGGCACACAAAGAACCGGTTTCTGATTAAATAAAGAGAAGATAAAGTCTAAATGTCACTTTACCAAAATGGGAAGCAATAACATTTGTTTAATAATGGAAGCTGGGATGGAAGCAGACCATGTTCTTCTCCTTTGTTTGTTTAGGATTATGCTTTAGCAGCTCGTACCACACCAAATATCTCCACATGCAACTATTCTGTTAGAACTACATTGTGAGAGTTAAAGTATATGTGATAACCCTGTGGAGTAAAATCAATCCTCCAGGACTTTGTGCACTCAGTTAACTCTTTCTTTTTCTCCTCAGTCAGCTGCGATGTGGTCGAGGTCCTCGCCCCGAGCGCCAGGCCAGCTACCTGCATAGCACCTCCCACATCCGCCTCACCTCCATCAAGAAGACCACGCCCACTGCAGCCGTCATTGCACCAGCAGCCAATGGCAACTCCAACAGACAAGAGGTGGCTCTGTGAAGTGTGAGGCTGCGTGATTTTCAGCTTCATGTCATCACGGGAGCTCTGCAGACATTCGGACTCCTGCAGCTCTGAGACCAGGAGATGTGTTTTGGTGCGAAGTGTGGATGGATAGAGGAAACTCTGCAGGCCTCGCACCAGTTGAATGATTGTACCAGTTGCTCCTGTCACACTGGACTTCATCATCTACATCTGCAGCTTGGATGCCGAACAAAAAGTGCCTCTTGGAAATTCGAGTTCAGACATCAAATGGGAATCACAAAAACCCAAACTGAAGATATTTTCTACATCCACAGTGTTTGCAAGAAGTATATATCTTACTAAAAGTGTTGGAGGAAGTTAAATTTGCAAAGGTTGCAAAAGTTTAACAAACCACAAGTCCAAGGCTGAGAGGACAGACAGTCTTGTTGACAGCATGGATAACACACTAGCATGTCCGCTGTGAAAGCTTGTTTCTCTGCTGCTGGAATGCTCATCATCGATTGATCTAAAAAGCCATTTTCATCTGTTTGGTGTCATGGTATTGATCCAGGGACAGAGGAGGAATTATGCCTGTCTTTTTGTCTGCTGCCTTTGAAGAGGAGGGTCAGAGACCAAGCAACATCCCCAGGGACACGAGCAAGTCCACGTCTTACCCAAGGACATTTTGGAGAATGTTTGGTACCCTGGGACTGGACGTTTAACTCTCTCGTTACGGGATGGTTTCTCTCTAAACTCTTGCTACGACGATTCTGGAGATGAATGGAATGCAGTTGTAGAAGACAAATGACTCAAAGCCTTGTAAACCAAAATATCTCCCTGTGTGGACGAGAATCTGTTTGGTAAATGTTTGCTTTGTGGCTCTGTTAATCTCTGTGTTCACCAGGTACAGCTCCGTTTGATTTTTGTTGAACGTGCTACTGTAGCTCCAGTTTCTGTTTGCCCATGCAGTCTACACGTGTTTCATGGATTTAAAAGATAACTTCGGTATTTTTCAACCTGGGCTCTATTTCCCCATGTGTATGTGTGCGTATGATTCATGGGTACAACTTGTTGTAAAATTGGTTCAGTATTGAGGGAGGCGGATGCAACCGGGAGCCGCGAAACGAGCTAAAATGGTAACGGGGGCAAACGCGTCCCGTATAAGTTTGCGCATTAAAAGTGCTTTTTTTCACCACTGACCGGTTCAGATCGCCAGTGCTATGAGTGGAGTCAGCTGTCAGTCAGTGTTGGAGCAGAGAGGCGGAAGGCTGCCCCGCTGGGTACTGTAAGTGAGTATGTGTGTATGACGTGTGTGTTACACTAGAAGAGTCAGAGGACGGAGTCTTTTACGTGCTACCGCCTGGAGTGTTACCAGAGTTTTTGGAGTGCTCAAATAAACGGGCCTTTTTCCCGAACGCAAGAACAGGATATCGCGCAACACCCCGTACAGCTTTCATAGACACATTTGCCCCTGTTACCGTTTTAGCTCGTTTTGCGGCTCCCAGCTGCATCCGTCTCCCTCAATACTGAACCAATTTTAGAGCGAGTTGTACCTATGAATCATACGCACACATACACATGGGGAAATAGAGCCCAGGTTGAAAAATACCGAAGTTGTCCTTAAGGGGTGCCAAAGCTAATTGCTCTCTGGTCAGGGTTTAACAGTGTGAGTATTTCACATGCATTTGCCCCTGAAAACAGAAATGTGCAGGCTGGAACAATTATCAGTAGCACAGTGTGTGTAAAGATCACAACCTACCACAAACTACTGATTATTCAAAAAAGTAAAAAGAAAACAAAACAAAAAAAAAAACACTTCGGAAAAGCATCAGTATGATAGACATTCAGTCAATGTTACACATTCAGGCTCACCAAAAATGAAGCCCATTAAGATTTATTTTGAACAGGGCTCTGCACTTTGCATTAACTGAGGCAGCTAATGTTAACGTTAGCATGGCAGCTAGCAACGACAGAGCAGCTGAGAAAGATGTTAGCAAGCTACTGGGCCCCTGCTCTGACTTAAACATCCACTGGAGTCAGCAAAGGGAAGACTTTATTAACGTGGCTCAAAATCTTCCCTGTTTTTCACTTCCATAGTCCCAACATAGTAACAGTTTGTATGATATCTGACAAATTATTGCCCCACCAATGACATTACGTCCTTAACGTAGAGTTACGTAATTAACATAAAGATATGGAAGTTAGGTGTAAATAAAAGTTACCATGGTTAGGGTTAGGAAAAGAAACTGAGGATTTACCTTAAATTGGCACAAAGCTCACTTATCCGAACACATGACTCCAGGGGAAAGTCCCAGATGAAAATCTGTTTCTGTGACTCATCAACCGCCGCAACCTGCCTCCTTAAAAGCCCTCAGGACCACTTCCTTATCACGTGATCACAAGCTTTAAGAATTCATGGGGTATGTACATATTTGGCCGCACTGCTTTTTGTAGGAACACGTACAAAAAATTTCTGAGAACAGTCTGATAGTCTTCAACTGATTTTCACATTATAGTTCAACGCATCCCCATACACTGGTTGATATGATGTCCTACGTTAATGTAAATTAACACGCTTAACTCCAAAAAAAACCCAAGATAGCAATGGAGGCTTTGGAATAGTAACCAATAGGAAGATGTCATGGTAGATATGTTCATTATTTTAAACAGTCTAGGGGTTTCACATCATAATTACACACAAGCAGTGGTAGAAGAGGCACCCTGATGTTTTGCTTAAGTAAAAGTAACAAAACTACAGTGTGAAAATAATCCGATACAAGCAAAAGTCCTGCATTTAAAGTCTTACTCAATTAAAAGCACAAGTTTAAGCTTCAAAATATACAAAATATACTACTAAAATAATTATTATTATTGATGCATTAATGTGTTCATCACTTAAATATTGCAGCTGCTAAAAGATGGAGCTCATTTTTATGACTTTATATACTGCTGGGTGACTAAATCTACATAATATATTATAATTTGTATAATTCATAGCTGATTTAATCTGAATCTGAGTAGCTAAAGTTATCAAAACATGTAGCAGAGTAAAAAGTACAATATTTACCTTCAAAATGTAGTGGAGTAGAATAAGGTCGCATAAAATAGAAATACTCAAGTAAAATACAAGTATGACAAACTTGTATGAAAGTGAGTAAATGTACTTAGTTACATTCCACCACTGCACACAAAGAGAAGAAACACACACACATATAGTACATATATAATATTCCATGGATTAAGTCTGTTACTTCACAATATTTGGGGGTAAGAAGTTAGTGTCAAGTCCTGCTTCTGGTCCTTGAAAAGATAATGTAAGAGTCCATATTCTCAGAGGCTGTTGGGCTCCAGGCCAGGGTTGTGCCTCGCCAGGCCTCTGGCAGTTCTGATGGCTTCATTGACCTGCGACACTCCAGCACACACTGGAATGGGATGCAGCTGTGTGTGGAGGAGTCTAAAGCCGTGGTGCTCCTCAGAAAACTGAGGATTACTCAATCGCTGTAATTCTGTACTAATTTCAGGGAAAATAACAATTTCGTTCTCCATTTCAAACCAAGAAGACTTAATTCTCCATGTTTGCTGTTACTGCATGTGTGCATGTCCTCTGGAGCTGAACAAAAAAGACTCTCCAGCACGAGCATCTGGAATTAATTAACTGGAAGTTTACTGATTGAACACTAACCTCTAATTACCAACAAATTATATTCCAGGAAATAATTAATAAGTAATTACGAACCTTTTACATGAGGTGTTATTTAATTGAACATAATGTAAGACAGGGAGGCATTTTACTAAAACATTACTTAATTAAGATGTTCAATAAAAAGTTGGACATTTGGACTGAAGACCCTCTTTATTCATAGACGATGTAACATCCATCAGTTTCTCCAGGTAACGCTCAGTTTTGAGCACTGGAGATATCTGTAGCCAGAGACGTTGTGTTTTCAGGTTGTCACTCAGACAGTCCGTCCCATTCTCGTGAACACAGTATCTTAAAAACACCTCAGGGGAACTTCTTCCAATTTGGCACAAATGTCCCTTTGGACTCAACGATTAACTGATTAGACTTCGTTGTCATAGGTCAAAAGTCCACTTTGACCTTGTTTTGTTGATTCTTGTGAACACGACATCTCAAGAACACCTTGAGGGAATTTCTTCAAATCTGGCACAAACGTCCACATGTACTCAAGAATGAGCTTAAGTTGTCAAATGTCAAGGGTCAGTGTGACCTCATAAAACTTGCTTATTATGGCAAAACTTAATACAAATGTATAACAGGATAAAAAAAATTAAGGTCAAAAGGTCAAAGGTCAGCTTGACTGTGACATCATCATGTTTTAACGTTATATCTCAGGAACAGAAGGGGAGACATTTGGTCAGATACTGAATTGGTGACTCTAATCTTGAAACTGTGCTGATTGTATAGATCCTCTGTGTGTGAAGCATCCATGACATGACGGTCAGAGACACTGGACTGGTGGGCGGAGTCATACAACCACAGGCTTTGATTCTAAGATTTAGACCTATTCCAATAATCCTACCTACATTTACTTTCCACCAAAGTGTCATGTGTTGGGATAATCTGACTTCTCTCACCGCACAAGATAACCGCCGCTGCTACAAGTGCCAAAACCCCTCCAAGCTTTGAACATGCAACAGTTTCTTTCCTTTAAAAATAAGTCTCTAAAGAAGCTGGCATTTCCTGGTGGATGCACAGACTAACAAACCTGTGTAAAGTATCGGTGCTTCGTGTTGCTGCTTTGGCATGAACTGACAGCTGGTGAAGTGTGTGTGTGTGTGTGTGCGCACATCGACGTGCTGCATATTCAAAACAACCACTTACAGTAAAAGATTATGTGACGTTCTTCTGATTACATTTTAATGTTGATGTTTTTTTCCTCTTTAAAAGATTTGATGTGTTTTTCGACGCCAGGCATGTTTCATGTTTCTGTATTGGAAAATTATATTTGAGTCTCATAATCACATAATAAATGCTCCCATATGGGCGCACACATCAAGTGCCAGACTGCAGCAATTTTCCTCACACTCAAATAGAAATAATAGTTGTTTTAAGCAACATTACAGGCTGAGACAGGACATGTTTCAGGGCAGTCTTAAGTAGTGGTTGTCACTGCAGGCTCTTAGTTCTTTAAATAGACAATCAGCTGTAAGTGGAAATGAAATTATAGCAGGTAAGCAGGCATCAAGCGTCTGAATGCACCTGTCAGTAAAGTACTGTAAAGAGCTGTGGTGGAGCGGAGGGTGGCTGGACAGCTGTTGCTTCCTCGAAACTTGCAACATGTCATTAGCTGGTGGAAAGCTAAACACAGACATTATCGAGACAGACTCACTGAAAGTTCAGACGAGTACAGTGACTACACTGTTTCATCAGTGTTAAAGGCATACTTCACCTGCAAAATGACCATTTTTACATCAGTGGCTCACCGTGTGCTACTTTGAGTTTGTGAAGAAAACTTGTTCATGAATTGAAGTAAACGCTGACTGGTTGAACAGTCTGCATCGGAACTCTCACACAACTCGTGCAGTAAAATCCAAGCCTCATTTATCAAGTCGTATGCTCAGTGGTTTACGAACACATGGGTTTTGTGATCCATCCACGGCTCCAACCTGATCGCTCACGACTGCTCCCTTGTTGACTCCATGCATTGGTCATATGCTCGCAGCCTTTCAAATTACGTGGGATATTTACGAATTTGTGTGCAAAGCATGTCGGAGAACAGCCTGACTGTAGTTTGTCAGCTCTGCGTAGTCAAAGGTTTTCCTTCAATCCTTTGGGTTTTGAAAAAGACGTCTTTTTTCTTCAAGTGTAATATATGCTCCAATTTTAAGGTGGTGTACATGTTGAGAAGAAATAAACTTCAGAGAATACATTACTGATTCATTCCTTCACCATTATTTAAATGTCTCTGTAGTCTCCCACGGTTGTGTCTCACTTGAACTACACTGCCTCCATGATCTCTATTGGTTCGGCTTTGTTTCATCAAGATCCGCAAGTCGTCCGTAAACATGCACAAATGCAGACAAAATGAAAACAGTACAGGCAGAAGGCTTCATCCGTCTTTGTATTTAACGTTGAGCATAAATGAGCCCTTAGCAGCTCGTGCTGACTGGATAGAGAGAGCAGGAGGAGAACGCAGCAACAGCTTATCAGTGGCGATCAGTGATTAGCCCTCCTATCCACCCACCCTACTGTCACCAATAGATTCTGATTCTGTCGGAAACACTGAATGCTCATAATAATAGGCTATCTGAGAAACCATCACGACTATTTCTGCAACATTTTCATATCTCAACGGGCATCGCAACTTTTTCAAAAAAGCTGCCATGAGCTCAGACATTTCAGACCACAACACTCCCCAAAACAGCCCACACAATCCTGGAGGGACTGTGAAGTTTCAAACTTCCATTACATGAGACTTGAATTATGCTGCGCAAGTTGTGTGAGAGTTTGTAAATGGGTGTTTTGAGGTAGTTTTGCTGTTGTTAAATTGGACCCTGTTTACTTCTATTCATGAAGAGTGTTCACCTTTTTTGGATTCTTTGATTACTGTGGAGAGAAATGCACAAATTACAGGTAACACAAATGTAACTGACATAAAATATAGTCATTAGTAGGTGAGGTGTTCGTTTAAGGACGGGGCCTGTCTGTACAGAGGACAGTGACGCTCTAACAGCTGTAAACATGCTTTTAGACAGCAAATAATTGTAAAGGCAGACCACAGGGGCGTTCACTATCATGGACACACTGCTATTTTCTACTGCTGTCTGAGTGGTTGAACTCTGTGACACCATGTGACCATGGCAACCACATGATACAGGAGCTAATTTCACGAACACCAGTTCACAAGGTTCATTAATTGGTGTTTTAAAACAAGTGATGCACGACAAATCTGAAGTTGTACTAAAAAGCATAATTAGTAGATGTTGGTGTTATTTTCAAGATGTCTGAAGGTTGTTGGTTGATTTCAGCTCAGTATTTAATACAATCTCACCATGAAACACTTTGGTCTTTGTGCTAAACTCTGCAACTGGATGTTGGCTTGCAGATTTACACAGCTCTTCATCAGGGGTGATCACATAGATCAAGTTAAAGAAATGTCTTGGAGCGACATCAGCTTCAAAGTTTGATTATCTGGACGAAAAATGTTTGTTTGTGACTCAACTTACATGGTGCCCAGGATCATGGGAAACCAGGAAAAAGTTGTGTAATTTGACGATCTCATTTTCCAGGCCTGCCTCCACATTTTTATTCTGATGCGTTTTATCGTTTTAACATTGACAGTGCGACGCAGAAGTTGCATTGAAGGCAAAGTAACATATCTGATGCTTGATACAAACGGAAAATTTGCATGGTTCTCATTTTCTGTGACTTATACCAGCCAAGCCTTCTGCTTTTAGATGTTACATGTATATGTGTTGTAGCATGACGTTTGTTATAGGAAGCGAGATTTTCTTGCAGTATTGTAAACAGGCTGGCAAGTGCTTGTACAATAAGTACAGTGTACATTCGACGTAATGAATGCCCTTGAAATCTATTAATAATACAATAAATAGAGAGACATAACTTGAGAATAAAACGATAGCAACATATATTTAAGACAAATGTAGCATATAGGAAACAAATAATCCACAGCATCCACAGTCCTTAAGTGCTGCTGTTCAGTCGTGCTTTCTTCCTGCAGCTGGTGGTATAAATGTCCTGTATCTGACGTCATGGTGATCCAGTGATTTTTGACACTAACACCACAAGACAGTTCCACATGTCTAGTAGGAGAAAGACAGCACCGTGGACTCACCAGTAGCCCGCCGCATCTTCCTCATTCCCGCCCGAGTTGGTGCCAGTATACCTTAAGTTCAAACACAATGTCTTTCTGTGTTCCCAATGGTAAGTTTGGGACACTTGATCTGATGTCCAGTAGAGTCTGGCGGTCATAAATAACTGTGGAACATGTGGAGTGTGTGAGGAAACTAATAACAAGAGCTAAAACTACCAAAAAGGAGAGAGAGATTTGCAGCGTTCTGGCCATTCTGGCCAATCCTCACAAAATGTAAAAGTCAAAATTAATTGTGCTGTATTGTAGAGGGTACAGAGCCCCTGCAGGGTCACAGCGATGTGTTACAGCAGAAGAGCAGCAGTTACACTCTGATCTGAGCTTCCACAAACTGAAACAGATATTTTGGATGGAGTAGAGACCACTGTGCACAAGCATCATTAAAATGGAACAGTCAATAACGATTATTCAATTTGATCACCCAAGCAGATAATTAACTGAATGCTTCTTATGCTAAAATTATAATTCCCTCTCTGATAATGGCTGCTTCCTGTGCATCCAATCACACCAATCTATCTGACTGTGACCATGAGGAAAATAAACAACAAACAACGGTGTTGAAATCCAAGAATGTCGGCTTCAGGGGGCACAAACGGGGGTCTGGTTATCCTCTCTGAAGAAATTTTGAGCATCCAAGACTTTATTGTCTCCCCTCTAGTGAATTGTTATGCACCAATGTCACTGTACTTCCTGTTTTAATCAAACATAGTTGCTTTTTCTCCTTAACGTTTCATGGCAGACTGCAGCCATTGCTTTAGAGGCTGCGTATGTGGCATCAACAACTTTTCAAGGGACATTACTAGGTTTATGAGTCACGTTCTAGCATTTAGTCAGACATTTTTATCTGCTCCTCCTCTCTGCAAACTGAAGTTTTGCCTTAGGTTTTTCTCATTAGTTTAGGTGGTTTTTAAGTCCTTATTAAATCGACATAAACAGCCATTGTACCAACTGTATATTTGCTACCCAGCCAACGTTTGTACAACATTTGTGTGGCCCATGTGAGGTGTAAATGGGCCTCTAAAATGGGCCCTATATGGGATTGTCCACAGGTTCCATTTTTGCAGCATCCCAATTTCCCACATGGGTGGGTTTACCTGGATAAGATGCCCATTTTTGGCATCATGTGTGCGTCTTGTTCATGCTACATAGTGAGGACCATGTGATTTTAGCAACAGAGTGAGGACATTGTGGCAGGTACTCACGTCCTCAAAGGCCTGTTTGAGGGTTAAGACTTTGTTTTGGGGGTTCAGGTTACAATTAGGTCTAGTTTAGTGTTAGGCATTCAGTTGTGATAGTTAAGATTAGGTTAAGGCTAGGGAATGCACTGTCAGTGAGGGTCCTCACAAAGGTATAAGTACAAAAATATGTGTGTGTGTGTGTGTGTGTGTGTGTGTGTGTGGTGTTTCAGACTTCAACTTATCTCAGAACTCACTAGGGACACCACATCTGTTCTCCACTCATGTATGTTTATAAAGTAAGATCATTAATCTGGCACATCATGCCCACATTAGATGTTTTCCCACCAAACTGGGTTAATTTTTATTTGATTGGGTGAGCGGAAATTGTTTCAGGCAGTTCAGCTTGTAAGTGATGACAGACAAAAGCAAACATTGTCTCAATTTATTACAACTGTTTTTCTTCTTTTTTCCAGTTGAACTTTGTGCCAACTCACATTTTCCATTAGCAACGATGCCACGTCTAAAATTAGCTTCAGTTTCTGTCTGAACACACTTCGAAACTATTGATTAAATTCCAATGTCAGCCTCAAATGTCTTTTGCTTTGTCATGATTTGTTAATGACACACTATCATCAGGATGCTTAAGTGCCAAAGCATGTAAATAAGAAACACATCAGCATATTACTTCAACATGCTCATAACATCATTAACATCTGTAATCATGGTGATCATTTATAGTAAATTGATAGATTTATACAGCACTTTTGCTTGTGTAATATATTCTCTTGTGAAGTGCTTTGCAAAGTTTTTGCTGCACATTCAGGCATTCACACACACAGTGTTGTACTAACCCTAGCTTTTTCTTCATTATGGATTCAACCCCAGCTGCCACTTGTCCAATACAAGTACTTCCTTCCCCACAATAGTCTGAACTGAAGAAGCATTTCAAATGAACAAACAATCCTTCAGCAGACCAAAACATCAGTGTGTATGACATTCTCAGCAGATATAAGCTCATTGACACAGTGAAATAATATGTTGCAAAAACTGGAGTACAGAAAGACCAAACATATGTTTAAGGTCTTTCAGACAACAGCTGATTTAGAAAGTCAGATATCACTGAGTGCTGTGGATCGAATCTTTTATAGACGCGCTAAATATTCTGAGCGTTAACAGCCTCACAGGGCAGCTCGCTATTTGTCTGTTTGCATCTCTCCCTCTTTTTCTCCCCCGTCACTCTCTTTTGTTTACTTGTCTCCCTGACTCTATTCCCCTCCTCCATCTCTCCTTTATCTCCACCTGCAGCCTCTCTGTCTGCACCCTTCCCCCAAGTCCATCCCCCCATCCACTCTCTAATAATGTGTTTTAATGCAGAAGCTGCTCCTGCTGTCCAGATGAAGCATTTCCGGTCGTACTGCCATGTTGGAACGGACAGAACAGAACAAATGATCACATTAACTTTACATCATGTTTAGGTAAAGAATTATATAAGGTCGGTTGTCAACTGCAGAGAGGAGTAATGACATCAGTGAGGGGGAAACAAAGATAATTATTATAATCAAGTTTCATAATTACAGGGAGAAATCAAATAATAGTGTTCAATGTTTTTTAATTGGAAGAAATTAATTTGCTCACCTGCTGATATTCTAGATCTTTCTCAATGTCAATAAATCCCATAAACAGACTCAAACACACAGCGACTGCATCTACTGACAAGTATTGTGTGTGTCTACAGCCTTGAATATATCATCCTGCTGTGTGCCATGGAGCTGCACTGTTGTTAAAAACCCATCAGCGAACAGCGCAGTGTCACTAGGCGACATGTTCCTTCATCACCCTGAACACACACACACACACACACACACACAAACTGAATCTTCTTCATCACATGCAGCCTTCATAAATGCTTGTGTTATTGAGAGCTGCTTTGTGGAGGCACTTGTTGCTGTGTGCTTGTCAGTCTCTTTCTTTGAGCCATGCACTCTTCATATTCAGCAACATAAATGTGCTCCAGGTCCTGAAACAGACTGGTGGTGTCAGCTTTGGTCGCTCAAACGTTTTTTCCGCAGTGTTTACATTTGATTTCTTTCTGTTCAGTGTCACAAAAGCCACAATGTGTCCAAACGACAGACACTGCTTTGCACTCTCTTTGGTACAAGCTGCAAAAGTTGTTGAGTTGGCTCATGGTGTGTCTCAAATCTGTTAGTTCACTTCCATGTAGTACACTATGTGCACTCCGTACTTATTGGCGCAGTGCACGAATTTTGACAGGATAGTGTTGTCTCAAACCAAACACGGCCGTTGTGCACTAACCAGAAATGACAAATTAGCTAGTATGAAATAAACTTTGTACTTCGCTTTGTACATTTCTGCAAATAAAAGATACGCTAACGTGTTACTTTTAGTGGATGTGGGTATGTTTCAACAACGCTTTGGTGAACGTGTGATTTAGGTACAAAAACTACTTGGTTATGTTTCGGACAAGTTCATTTTGACTCAATGCTTTAAACTCTGCAACAGAAATGGTCCGCCAGTGCCTACATTTTTTCTTTTGCGTATTGTGATGTCATTTATTGGAGTTCCTGCAAATGTTTCACATCGCTAAAATCTGGCCAACCTAAGCTAAAGGTTATGTGAGTCCATAATAATTTATAATTGATAATAAAAGTATTGAAATTGTCATTAAAAAACAAACAAAAATAAGACAAGTTTTTAAATCAGATTTTGCTAAGTGGGTCATGGGGGCAGCAGGCCAAGCAAAGCACCCCAGACGTCCCTCTCCTCAGCAACGCTTTCCAGCTCCTCCTGGAGGACCCCAAGGTGTTCCCAGGCCAGACGAGATATGTAATTCCTCCAGCATGTTCTGGTTCCAGTGGGACGTGCCCGGAACGCCTCCAGTAGGAGGCGCCCAGGAGGATCCTGATCAGATGCCGGAGCCACCTCAACTGACCCCTTTCGACGAGAAGGAGCAGCGGCTCTACTCCGAGTTCCCTCTAGATGTCCGGGCTCCTCACCCTATCTCTAAGGCTGAGCCCAACTCATTTCCACCGCTTGTTTCATTGAAGAGCAATGACGTCATAATGAGCGTACAACATGATGACACATGATGGCTCTCTGCTGCAAAAAGACGGAATTTTCTAGCTATTATAGCTTTTGATCAATATACAAACAGGATTGAGCAAACAATGATCTCCCATGGCTCTCTGAGGAAAATGTCAGCGTAATTATGATGACATACTTTATGTTGGCACTGTGAATAAGGTAAAGTTACATAAGGTGTTGATGTGATGACGGAGGACAGAAGGCTCAGCCTTCTGTTGCAAAAAGAAGGAATGTTTTAGCCATCACAGTTCTTATTTTAGATCTCTTTAAATGAGTTCATGTAGTACACAATCTCCCATGGCCATCTGCAGGAGGTCCACTTTTTTAAGGGATAAAATAGTTTGATTTGGTGGCCCGATCCCGGCATGAAAAGCACTGGGCTGAGCAGCAGCAACTGCACAGCAACAATATACTGTAATATGTTCTAATATAATGTAGTTTAATGTGAGGTGACAGTGAACATCATGTATAAGAGTAATATTATCTGACAGTAGTTTGAAATGAGAGGGGATGAATCAGATTAAATTGTATCATTGGGGATTTTCAAATGGTCTCATCACTGAGCGGTTTAATTAAAGCCATCACACCTCCAGAGGCTGAGCAGTCTAATAAATGAGAAGCTCTTTGTGGAGTGAAACAGGAGCCAATATTTCCTGAACAAATAAGATTAAGGGAATGACTGTTAGCCCTGTTAACTACTCGTCCAATCACAGCCTCACATGGAAACAGGGATGTGTAACTGTAGTCGTCGGTGGGTAGAGGTAAACTTTACTCTACGCCACTTCTCATGGTCTGTTTGTACAGGGGGCGGCCAGGACACAGCTCTGGGCCCGGGGCCAAGGGGACCAATGAACACTTTAAAGACTTTAATTAGCAGAGATCAGACGGTCACAAGTTTTGGTCTCCTCCCAGGGAAAAGTCCTAAAGAAGCAAACTTCAGACAGGATGAGGTGTGTTTTATCTTTTCCTTCTTCAGTCCAGGAGAGATGCTGACTGAAGTCAAACTGAATGACCTTAAATATGGAGGAAGTTCTGAGGAAATGTTTTGATGCTGCTTGAGTAAAGTTTGGCTTATCAGCACGATTAGCAGACTGTAAACATGAACACAAATGCAATGAGGAGACAAAATCTGTTTATTGAACTGAAGATGGCACGAACATAAACAAAGTACAGTATCGCAATCGATGTGTGGACTGGATACTGATTCGATTTAATGTTACTGAACCCCAGCCATACACGTGACAGTAAAGCTGTAACCAGGCAATAAAGAAAGGAGACAAAATCAAAAACCAAAGCGTCTTGATGAATGAATATAAATCAGTTGAAGCCCGAACACATCAGTGATTCAGCACATAACTGTATTTATGAAATAAGCGTCACCCTGGTGGTGCAGACATATAGGATGACATGAGCTCCTAAATAACCTTCAGTTAATGCCCACTGCAAGAAAAACATGTTGCAGCATAAACATTTAAAAGCACTAATCAACATTATCGATCTGCTGTGTAATACAGAACGGGCTGCGCAGAGAGAGGGAGTGGAGAACTGGCACACTTTGGTAATAGATTTCACTTTCAAACCGGTCGTGGTCTTTTTCTGGTCGATACGGCCTATTTAAACTGTCTGAGGTGTATTAATCTATGAAGTCAAACAACGCTACTTTCTATTAAATCCCTCATGATCAGCACTTCTAAAGAGCTGAATAAGAAGACAGATGGTCTATTTGTATGCAAATACATCACAAATAAAGTGTCTGTCAGCGGCGTACCTGTGAGAGTTTCTGATTTGTGTGGAAATGGAGACGAGCCAAGGTGAGCGATCAGCATGGGAAACCTGAGAAACAAATATCGCTTCGTTCATGACACGCTGAAATAAAGTCCATTTACCTTGTTACTGAAAGTGATTCATTCAGAGACAGGCTGCCAAGGTATAATTTCCACTCTCATCTGCGGTAAATATGTAGCTACAGTCAGCAGCTGGTTCGGAGCTCCAAATGACAAGTCGGTCACCCGACTTCAAATCAGTACTATCAGTGATCAAACAACACTCAGCCAGCTTCAAACATTGTACCTTATTGAAATCAGGTGTGATTATGATAGCTGATGTTGTTTATGACACAGAAACACCATAAAATATCACCAAATAAAGCCATATGAAACGTGAAAGTTATGATCCCACTTTCTAGACGGTATATCTCAGCCAAAAATAGTGCTAGGAATGAGACTCTTACCTTTTATAAAAGATCTAAGTCCCTGCTAACAGCTCCACATAAGGTCGCGAGTAATCCTTTAACTTTTCCTGTCGAAAAACGGCATGACATGACTTGTCACCACTCATCGCGATTTTGGACGTTGTGTGTTTAGGCTGCTCTGGTGCGAAATACATAATAAATAAAAGAAAAAAAATGTTATTTTCGAAAAGTCGAGAGCTTCCTGAATCCGGCAATACCAAACATCACATGGTTTGATGACGCAGTACGCCTGGGAGATACCATTTAAAAGAGGAGGAGGGGAGCAAGGAGGTTGGCGTCCTGGCGGAGTTAGAGAGGTTAAAACTAATTCATGTCTCATAAATCAGAATCAAGGTGACAGGTTATATAAAGTAATGTGTGTGTCATGTCTCCAGCAGTGTGTGACAGCTTTAAGGGCTGATTTACGAGCACACACTTACTGATCATCATTTGAGAAGCTCAACATCTCTCTATTTATGCTCTCAACAAATAACTAATGTGAGACAGCTAGGATTTGTCCCCAGGTTCATTGTAAACTCTGACTTATCCATGTGACTGTTAAGAAGCAGAAACATAACTTCTTTCTTCATCTGCAACATGTCAGTCTGGAGGTTTAAACTGGTGTCCTCTCACAGAGTCAGTGATTCAAACTAAACTTTCATCTCTGTCAGAGAAAACTGGTTCATTTCAATGATAGTCTGCCACTAACATTTTTGTCACATCTGAGCTTGTCAGCAAAAATGAATCATAGATTTTGACCTAGTTTTTATACTCAAGATCTATTTTTAGCTAAGAACATTTTTCATCATCGTTGTCGTCAACAAAATTAACACTGATTGGACGCCAGGTTTCCTTGAGTCCTCACATCTTACGTCCCTTTAGGTGTCCAGTGGAGGGCGTCTTCTTGATATATCCAATCCATATCCACTGCCCTCTCATGATGATGGCATGTCCTTGCATGGAATGCTAATGGCTTGGAGAGGTCGCTCCCCGTCATTCTGCAGCATTCTGAGCTGTATAGCGGGATAGAAATAACACAGGTATGGTGCAGTAGAAGGTTGGTGTTGGTGCACCCGGGAGACTTCCACACATTGTTCAGAATTCTGCCATTAAACACAGTGACTGGCATTTAATTCACAATGGACGAATTGTCCAATATGGACATGGTTCTGAGGACACTAGGCTCTTAGGGGGAGCTGATTTTTATCTATCTGAAAGTTAGGACATTAGGGCATGTGTATAACATCTCCAGCCACTGCTTCTTATCAAGCACCGCATTACGCTAGAGGAAATTTCACTTTGAAGAATAGGAGGTGTACCATTTGAAGTACAGTTCAATTGCACACACACACACACACAGACGTAGAGTGACAATCTGCAGGTTACAACACTCAGTACGTTTACATGGCATTAGAGAAAATGGATTTATTGTGTCAGTCCAACCAAACCGGCACTAACACACCCGGATAATGTGATTGGGAGTCGAATTCCTCCTGCATGTATACAGTCAATCAGACCCAAACTGCAGCATGCTCCACAGTTTCCACCCTGGGCTTTGACCTGGAAGTTGAATAGCATTAAATGCGTAACTTTTTTAAAAATGTCCTGACATATTAATCTGAGCCTGGCTGAGCCTCAACACAGGAGAAAACAAATATGGTGAGGTTCGACCAACTGTCTCAATGAGGGTGAATCCGACCTCTGTTCATCACTGAAACCTGCTGTGACAAGGCAGCATTCAGAGAGGCCAGACGCTGTCTGCCCACGTCCACTTCTATTCATGGTTCACAGTGTCTGGCTGGATTAGAGGAGCCAAATATACAAAAGAATATTGAAAATGATAATAAGGCAAAAGACAAATAAGACGACTGAAGATGAGTAGAGCAGAGAGGAGGACAGAGTGTGTGTGTGTGTGTGTGTCTGGGAGAGATTGGAGAGTTTTGCTCCTTATCTCTAAAACTGTCTCCTCTACGGAAAAAATATGAATTATATAACGGGATTTTGTTTTTGAGGAATTTCTGTTGACTAAAGCAAAGCATACTGAACAGGACTCACTTGTGCCTCTGCGTCACAGCAGCTTCTCAATTAGTGATTGGCCATCTGATTCTTGTTACAGTTCTGATTGCTTCGAGTTGAAACACGTAAATTTATCAAACTTTTGGTGTTTAGTTTAGTGGTGTACCAGGCATGTATAAGTTTAAATCAATTAAGCTAATATTCCCTGTAATGCATTTCAGTATCCCATGTAGGCCATGGAAGATTCTTTGAGGGCAAGTACCACTGCAGATGTCTCAGTAACCTCTACAGCCTTGTGCTGCAATCATATCAGGTCAGAAAAATGAGTCCCTGGTCATATTTCATGGCTCACCTTATCTGTTTCCTTTGCTCTTCATCATCAACGTGCTGTTTAAACGCTGTGAGCAATAAAATACAAATGAAACCCTCTCTGGGTTGGCAGAGTTACTGCCTAAAGCAAAGGGAGTTCAAGTATCTCAGGATCTTGTTAACAAGTGAAGGTAGAATGGAGCATGAAATGGATCAGCAGTTTGGTGTGGCGTCTGAAGGGGATGTGGGCGCTCCACCAGACCGTCGTGGTGAAGAGGGAGCTTTCAATTTACCGGTCCATCTACGTGCCAACTCTCACCTATGGTCACCACCTCTGGGTAGTGATGGTAAGAATGAGATCACGGAAACAAGCGGCTGAAATGAGCTTCCTCCGTGGGCTCAGCCTTAGAGACAGGGTGAGGGGATCAGACACTCTAAGGGAGCTTGAATGAGATTTGCCAGTTGTTGCATAGAAAGGAATCATGAGCCATCGGCCGACTCCCTTCCATCGATCAGCTGATGCAGCTCGGATGTGAGCGGAGCTTGACATTGTCCTACCTGTCCTACCTAACACTATGCTCTTTTGTCATTAGCCATGTACACAGTTTACTAGGAATGTGTTTTTTTTTTGGAATAAGGACAAAAACCAGAATATTTTGTGCATGTAAACATTCATTCCACACACTGTGATGTCGACGCTGACCTGAGCTCCACTAGCGCCCAAACTTTACACAACAAAACGGCCATTCAGGTCAGGTTGATGAACTTTAGAGTGCAGCCACGTCGCAGTTCCAACTGAAAGTTAACGTAATGGCCAGCTCTTCCTGATGCTGGAAGTATAGATTGTATTTAATAGGTTAAATGGTGGACGAAAAGGACATGACTGACTCAGAGGGTTGTGGCAAATAGAGGGAGAGACACCAAAGGGGCAGTTAGATTAGCTGGTTTATGGTGGGGAAAAGGGTTAAAAGAAGCTATGTGGGAATCTTGTGTAAGATTTCCATTAAAACCAAGCACTCCAGCAGCTGATTTCATTGATTGAACCTCTGCGGCTGCGGCTCAATAGCTCATGGTTGGGCAGGCAGATTCGAAAGGTAGACAAAGACATAAGTGAAATACATTAATGGAAAAATGTGGGGAAAAAAGAGGCCAGATCTATGAAGCAATCTGGAATCTGACTGCCCTGGCTTTCATCTATTGAAGCAAAGTGATGTCTGCGGGCGGCAAACCATTTCCTGCTTTAGATTTAGAGTGATCCAACCTGCCTGTGAGTCAGCCGTGCTTCAGTGTTGCTTGGATGAGACATTTAGGAATCATTGGGTCGAAGATGATGTTCATTACATACCAGGGGAAAGCCTTATTGATCTGCCCGCAGCCTTTATGAAGCAGAATGGGACTTAAATCACCTGTCCAGCTGCACTGCACTCGGCTCCAAGACAGATGATTACTGTCTCTGTCTGTCCACGTCCATCTTTCTCTCCTCCTTCTTCTGCTCTTCCACACCTTACAGATTAGTGCCTGAGATTAGTGCCTGTGTGTCTCCTTGTTTAATTGTTTTTTATTGGTTATATTTAATTCTTTAATCTATTGGTTGAACCCTCTGAAAGTGGATTCATTATTTTTGCAACAGAAAGAAATAAATCACATTGTTCACGTGTGAGAACGTCATTATGCTGCAAGTGAGACAAAAGGTGTTGAAAGTGTGCAGTGACACCTAGGGATGTAACCATCCATCGATC
The DNA here is from genome assembly GCA_026686955.1 of Epinephelus cyanopodus. Classification (NCBI taxonomy): domain Eukaryota; kingdom Metazoa; phylum Chordata; class Actinopteri; order Perciformes; family Serranidae; genus Epinephelus; species Epinephelus cyanopodus. The sequence goes on along the minus strand of CM048925.1, from coordinate 9,551,262 downwards.
TGGATCGATGTATTGATTTAATGATCAGTGATCCAACACCATTGATGCAAAGTGAAAACATCTATACCGTCATCTCTAGCATAGGCTTTTATTTTAAAAGGCTGTGTCACTGTCAAACAGCAGCAGGTAGACAATTCAGCCCAGAGAAAGACGATCAGGACAACGTTATTTACTCTGGAATAAATCAGTAGAGTGAAAATAATTTGGATTTTGGAGAAAATAAGGATCAACAGACAGAGCACATGCTCATTACACTGAGCAGTGCTATATTCATTTTTCATTCATTCATTTTCTGTAGGTTTTCTGAAGGTCACAGGGAGCCTATCCCAGCTGACACTGGGTGAGAAACTCCTCACAGAAGGGCTCCCCCCCACTTTGGGTTCGACCCTCTTGCTGTGAAGCGAAAGTGTGAAAGATGATGTCATCATTTCCCAAACCCTTTGAGTTTTGAAAAATCTGTTTTAGTGATTTAAAACTCTGTCTGCATGTGAATGGAAGGCCTAAACACAGAGGAGAATCTGTATATGTGTAGACAGGGCTTGAATTCATTATTCATCTTATTCTCACTTTATTTAAAACTATGTTACTTAACACATCTTTTGAATGTATTAGGGAGTGGCTACATTTCACAAGGCAAAGTTGTGACAGGCATTTTTTTTAAAAATTCATACTACATACTACATAACAGTGCAATGTAACAGTTTATTAAAGGAGACCTTCATTTTCTCAGTGACAAAGTAAAAACAATCTGAGCTTAAGTATAAAACTGCGTCATCTGCATAAAGATGCATATCACAATCAGACACAGGAGAGAAAATACAATTATACAAATAGTAATGAGCCTATAATTGATCCCTGTGGTACACCCTCAGTAAGAATCCAGGCTGGACAGATTCAGAATAGCTATGACTAATGGGTATGACTAATTCTAGCTTCTCTTTGTTGTCGTGCAATTTTCAATTACAGAGCATCAAAAGTCAATTATCTGTCTCCTTCACCGTGTTGTTCCTCTGTGTCACTGACCAGCAGATGAATTACTGCAGCTAAACAGTCATAGAAAACATATCAGAGTTGTCATGAATATGTCAAGAAAACAAAGGATTTTTGTTTTAATATTTGTCTGGATTTATCTTAATAAAACAGTTGTACTGATATGAGAGAGCGCTCAGTGAGATTTCTCTCTTTTTGCAGAATCTGAATCAAATGTGATGTGGTTCTGATTCACTTAACACCATTGTCACACTGTATCAGACACTCACAAAAGCACTCAGTTGTATTTCCACACCAGGACACTTTGCAGTGATTCAGCCGAGGCAGCCAAAGGAAATATCAGAGTGAGAGCGACTGTCTTCCCCCTACACCGGAGGAGTTTAGGATGAAAGGAAAACTTTGCTAAAAGGGAATTCACGTGGTTCCTGGATAATTTGATATGACTTGATATTTATGTTTTCAAGCTCAAAACATTCATAACTAGAGGCAACATTGTGTCACATCAGCATGTCACGATGCTGAGTGAGCCATGAGTTACAGCCAGACATCCTTTGAGAGCGCCAGCCCAGTCGCCAGAGGAGAATGCTGGCATTGTATATTTCTGCAAACCTCAAGCTGCAGTTTCATATGAATCATTTCAATGTTTCTGAAGTGATGCAGCAATAAGCTGGAGTTGGAGGGGATTGTAGATTATATGACATTTGGGTGCAATGGGAACTTTTTTCAACCATTACCTGGTGGGTTTTGTGCCTGAATATGACCATGTTAATCACAGCATTGTTGAAATGTAAAGTTTAAACATATCTGTTGCATAATGACATACAAATGTTACAAATTTGTGGTTTACAGAAACGTAGATTAGGTTGGAGAGTGCATAACTTTTATTATTCTAAGAAAGAACACCTACAAAATAAGACTGTGCAGTCTGGTTTGCAGAGCTAAAACAACTAGACAAACTTTTTTTTAAATGTGTTTTTACTTGCTGTACAATCAATTGCCCTCCAGGGACAAACTGAAGTTGAAGATAAAGTAAATCAACTGGTTGATTGGCTTAAACTTAACCTCAAACTTCTGATAGAAGATTAATATTTTCACCCCAACTACTTTCTGACATGAAAGTTGGCAAATTAATAGGGAATGAATATAATCATTGGGTGCAGCCCAACTTTGTGTTTGAAATTAAACTCACAGGCCACTTTATTAGGAACACCTGTTCAACTGCTTGTTAACACAAATAGTTAATCAGCCAATCACATGGCAGCAACTTAATGCATTTCGGCATGTAGACATGGTGAAGACGAGCTACTGAAGTTCAAACGGAGCATCAGAATTATGAAGAAAGGTGATGTAATTGACTTGGTTGATGGTTATTTCAGAAACTGCTGATCTACTGGGATTTTCAGCACAACCATTTCTATGGTTTACAGAGGAGAAAATAGAGAAAAAAAGAGAAAATATCCAGTGAGCCAAAATGCCTTGCTGATGCCAGAGGTCAGAGGTCAGAGGAGAATGGCCAGACTGGTTCAAGATGATAGAAAGGCAACAGTAATTCAAATAACCACTGGTTCCAACCAAGGTCTGCAGAAGACCATCTCTGAACCAACAACATGTCCAACCTTGAAGCAGATGGGCTACAGCAGCAGAAGACCACACCAGGTGCCACTGCTGTCGCCCTCCATATGGCACTTCATACTCAAGAGGTTATTCTGTGTGACTTATCTGTGTTTTATCATCCTCCTGGGTGACCATTTTTCCCATAGAGCCACATTATAAAAGTGATGTCTGTAAAACTTGACATTTTAAACTGTAAATAAGGTCAATAATTACTCTTTGTTTATAACCTTTTCCTGTTAAATCTCCACAGGTGCCTGTGAGATGAATCTCTTCTAGTCACCACTCCCTTTAATACCATTTGTACACAATAATGAATCAGACTGTTTCTCCAACACACCAGCCTTGGATTTCGTTTTCCTTGTGGCTTATACACTCTCTGCAGCTCTCTGACAGCCACGGCTGCCTGATAGACTGCTGATTGCTGTCTCACTCGCCCGTTATTATTTGCCTAATAATAATCATCAGCTAGAGGGGTTTTCTTTTTCTTCGTTGAGGTCATATGCATACTTATACACCACTTCACACACACTCAAGAGTGTTTTTTTTTCTTTTCCCTCCAAGATGCAGCAACCAGACTATTTGGGAAAATAGCCCTACATCTCATATTCAATCATCTTCACTGACCTGAGTCCCTCACACACACACACACACACACACACACACACACACACACACACACACACACACACACACACACACACACACCTCCATTATCCCCTCCTATTTCACAGGACTCCCATTAGAGGGCTCCAATTGTAATGAGACAGTTATGAATAAATTAGCATGTCATTGGCGAAAAAAAAAATCACACAGAATCAGTTGAGCATGGATTTTGGAAATTATGTGAGCCCCGTGTGTGTGTTTGTGTGTCTTTCCTCTTTGTCCACATGGAGACACAAAGTGTTTGTGAAATCACCACCAGCAAAGTCCTCACTGAGTCTAGCTAACATGACTGCGAACCAGCCCTCGTTTCTATTTTGAGAAACTTTTTGGCTCAGTGAATAAGAAGAAAATGTCCAGTGGAGTTTGTAATGCAGTTTGTGTGTGTGTGTGTGTGTGTGTGTGTGTGTGTGTGTGTGTGTGTGGCTGAACAGGCAGAGGATGTGACTCCGTGGTGATGGAGCAGCCTGTCAGTTAAAAGAGCATTTCACCCAAAAAAAATTCTGTCCTTTTGTTTTCCACTGTGGAGCAGTCAGATTTAAAATTCAGAGAAAAAAACAGGTAAAGTAGAAACAAAGTATTGCTTTGTCCTTGAAAACAGAGTTCAGCAACCAGCCGGCTGTTGAAAAGGAGCAACAGAAACCAAAAAAGGGCAAAGCATGCAAGCGATGGTAAGGGACCACACATGTCGTATTTTTTTGCCCTCAAATCAAATGTCACAGAGACACTGTCGTGGCACGCATGCGCCTATTTTTGAGATGAGATACAGATTTCTTTCCCTTCATCTGTAAATATCAGTCCGTGGTAAATATGGAAAGTAAGTTTTTCATTTTAGAGCTGTCAGAGCTTTACATCTGTCCCACGGTCAACAGGCCGACACAAAAATAACGCATGGAAGAAGATCAACTCTGCACTCTTGATTTCAGGGAAATAAGCTGTGACGCCGTGCTTCTAAAGGTTGTTGAGCAACCTCAGACCAACCTGCTACTGCTGTCTTGAAAGTAGTATCCAGTGCCTGACTTCATGTTTTCCAGGCAAAAAAAGTTAAAGAAAGTGGCTTGGACTGAGCCGCAAAACACTACTGTAGCCATAGCAACAGAAAGCGGGACAAGGGAAAGATCGTGGGGAAAGAGAAAGGCACTTGGAGCAAAGGAACGGTAAATCTGGCAGCACATGCCGAGATGCTGAAATCCACAGTTTATTATCAAGAAGGAGAGATGACTGAGAAACAGCCACAGAGGAGGTCAGACAAACCAAAAGGGACATGATCAGGCCAGGGCGAACAGCCGAGTCTTTTCAGCGGCGGAGAGACCTCAGAGAGTTGAAGGGCATGAAGATGGAGGTTGCTCTGTTTCTAATAGAAAGGTGGGTAACATTAGTTTAGCTGTTTCACAGAAGTGATAACTGCAGGTCAGCTGTGATTATCCCTGACTGGAGCAGGTATGCTGGCTCTGGAAAAAACCTTCTGTCCTCCTTTGTATATGAGTTTCGATGCTGACGCTAACCCTTGCTAATGTTAGGTAACCTTATATCACTCGCTGTGCTGTTAGCTCTGCATGCCGCACAACATTTGTAAAGGATTTAACTGCCACAAAAGCCTAAAAGCACAAGTTTGCTAGTGCAGCAGAGTTATTTGGATTAATGCAGGTGACCTTACCTTTGTTGTTAGCTGAGCCACAAACACACATCTCCAACCACTGCCTCTTCCTCTTCTCGTCCATGAGAGCCAGAGCTACACCGTTATAGTAGCAAAATGAGTGAGTTAGTGAGTGGCAGACAAACGAGGGAGATGATACGTGCTTAAAGTTATGAAAGGACTGTCACCATGACATCGTGACAGTTTTAGCTCCTGTGTGATATTAACTTGGTTCCCAAATTGACCTGGGAAATAGCAGGCATTTTAAATCAACACAGAAAACCCCCAGCTTTGCTTTGTATTTGTATCAAACATAATACATGACACAACATTTCATACTGTCTAGAGCAAAAGAAAACCTTACATTGTAGGTGGTACAACTCAAATCACCTTAAAGGCTTTTGAGAGAGATTGTCTATTTTTTGACACAAAGTATTCTGTTCACATAGTGAAAAAAAACCATTGTGACAGTAACTGTTTATTACCTACCCATAATAAATCCGTCAAAAGTTGTGTGCGTATTGATGCATCCTGGAAACACTGAGTGTGTTGACAGGAAAACTCCACAGTGCGTCTTTAATAAACAGTGTGTGACATCAGCACTCAGCGGGCTCACTGCCAGGGCGACAGAAACAAGTTTTGGATCTGTTAATTTTTCTGCTCATTATGTGTAACTTCAGTCTGATTCCAGGACAGACTGCAGAGCCTTGGCGGTCACACTGGACTCGGTAATTGTTCTCCTGCAGGTTTAGAAACTAAACATATCTGTGTTTGGTTTAATGAGCGAATAAAGGCTGGCCTTTCCTGCTCCTTTATCTGACCAGTAAACCTCACACTGGCCTTTTCAGCTGCCTAATTAAACTGATTAAAAGTCAAGGAGTCTTAATCACACTGACACAACACCGTGTGTGTGTGTGTGTGTGTGTGTGTGTGTGTGTGTGTGTGTGGTATCATTGACAGTTTGACTGGCCTGCTTTGACAAGGTGTTACAGGTTAATGCAACCCAGCACCAGTTCTTCCTTCACAGCTCTCATCGATGCCTCTGGGTCTATTCTCTATGTATGTGTGTGTGTGTGTGTGTGTGTGTGTGCAAACCTATTCAAAACACTTTACAGATGAGCCACTGGACACGCCCATGTTTGGCAGTCCTTGCAGACTTGAACTAGCATACATGATGTGACAATTTAGTGTCATAGGTTCGTATGATATCCCACAAATTTGCTCCCCACAATTGCAATTACGTCCTTCGTGACATTCAGCACGTTGAGGACACTCCTTAAAAAGTTAACACAGATCCGAACACGTGACTCCAGGGAAAAGCCCTGTTTCTTGTGACCCATCCACCACCTCAACCTGCCTCCTTACAAGCGCCCAGGACTGCTTGAATGTTTCCTGTCTTCAGTGCATTGGTCCTGTGATTGCAGCCTTTCAAAACATGCGGAATATGGTCGAATTTGGGTGCATTGCTTTTTGTAGGAAAACATACGAAACATTTGTGAGGACAGCCTGCATGTGAAAACTATGCTAACTGTCGAAGAACATACAGCAGCTTCAAATTTAGCAAAAACAAATCCTGCATCTTGAGGAAGTTGTTCAGATTAATGCTGTGAAAAATCACTCACATTAGCTGCAACCATCCGTCTCCATCTGTCACAGGCAACATGCTTGTCTAATGTCTAATGTTGCACCTCTTCATGACTTCTGACCCTGAGCCAACAGCCATTCTGCAGGCTGCGCTCACTTCATCACACTTAACTAACAGATAGATCTTCCTGACCCTCAACAGATCCATGCAGGCCCACCCTGACCCCTAACCCTGATGCAACCGCTTCATTCTTTGACGTCATGATTATCTTATTATCTAACTGGGGCAAACACTGTATTCTGCTGTGGCTTATCTTCAGTAAATCTAAGCCTGTTTTCCCATAAAAATCTTGCAGCTGCACATTTAGTTTTATCAGAGTGAAAACCCAGAGCGTCGGACTGTGTCAGAGGCAGTCCTCTCTCCTCCCTCCATCTGTCCTGTTGGTGTTTAGTGTACCAGGCAATGAGGCAGAGAGACCATTAAAAGCCTCTCCAGGGAAAGTAGTGTTTTGAGACGTCAGAGTTCATTGGCCAGTTCAGCTATTAGCTACAGTATGGGAAGAGAACGTCACAGAAAAAAAGTGCACACACACACACACACACACACACACACACACACGCTCTGTAAGTGTCCACACAAGGATTCATTTTAGATCGTTAAAAAAACATGTCACAGAAGTAAATAAATGTAGAAATACAGAAAAGGGATCAAGGTAAACAGTCAATGTGATTTATGTACTAAGAATTATGGGTAAAGAGAATTGACAACCAGGGGCATTAAAGAAACCAATGAGAATTAAACAGTGCCTAGTACTATAGGAATAGTATAGTACAGGAGTGAGATGATATATCTTTCATTACGTATGGGCTCTGCAATGACCTATGTCACATTACACACTTCCTGTTTCCAGTAGGGGGCACATTCACCATGACAGCTAATTTACATGTTGATGCATTCAGGCCTGAAGCCTTAGAAAACAGTTCAACTTTGGGGCAAATTGGACAAGGTACGCAAAAGTTGGAACAAATTCCTGTTCTGGGCGAATAAGGTGTCACCACCCAGCCGACACTTATATGGGACTGTCCACAGGTTCCATATTTGCCACATGACAATCGCCCACATGGGTGTGTTTGGTACCTAGGTGATCCCACCATGACCTATGTGAGGCCCACTTGGGTAAATCCACCCATGTGGGCAACTGGCATGTGGCTGATATGGAACCTGTAGAGTCCCATATAGGACCAATTTTTCAGCCCATTTACAACCCACACGGGCCCCACTTACAAATATTGTCTTAGCATTGCAACATCCTTCAAGGTAAACTCAAAATCTTGACAAGTGTCATCGAGATCTTGTGACTAAGCTGACCAAATTTGAGGTATAAAACATGTCATTTCCTGTTGCCAGTTAGTGGCACTATGGCTGTAACTTCATTTTGGCAGGTACATGTAACGAGGCCTGGACTCTTATCAAAAAGAATTTTAGGCAGATTGGAGCGACAACAAAATTACAACAACTCTGTTTTATAGCAAGACATGCAAAATGGCCACCACGCCCCGGAAATGTAGTTTGATGAACACACAATTTTCATCAGAAAGCATCATCAGGGTCTTGAGACTTATGCGAGCAAATTTGAGGTGGAGCTGGTGAATCTGCAAGGAGAAGTCAATGACAGCATAAAACACGTAATTATGTGTTGCTAGTAGGGGGAACAATATCTACAATTGCATGTGGATGTGTTCAGGGCGGGACTGCCAATAAACAAGTTTTGGGCAGAGTGGATCATATACAGTGGAGTTACAACCAACTTCCTGTTTTAATGATGCAAAATGAAAGTTTGAAGCCTCACTAAAGTGACACGGTTCAACGAAAACTCACGCTTTGAGTAACTTTTCATGTCGAAGGTCTTTAGATGGTGCAGACTCAAAATTTTAAGTCAAACAGATAAATCTCTAGGAGGAGTTCGTTAAAGACCAACCCCTGTTAATGGCTTAAAATGCACAAAATTGCCCAGTAAATACAAAATGGCTGACTTCCTGTTGAGTTTAAGAATATGGATCCAAGAGGCTTTTTTGTACGTCTTGGGATATTACATGTGACTACTAATTTTTGTACATGTAAGTTATACATACTGTGGGGCAGCTTCATTGAAAGTTTGTAGGGGGCACTGCAGAACCATTTTTACAAATTAAGTGCGAGACCCATGAAATATAATATTTTCCACCACCTCTGATGTGTACAAAGTTTCACAAGTTCTCGAGCATCTAAAAAAAGCCCCTAAAAAAAGCAATTTATTTCTTGAAAGAAGAAGAAGAACTGCTTTAATTTCGAGAGTGTCCTTGCCTGTGGTCGGAGCTCAGGCCCTAATGATTACAGACAGCTTTTTTTGTGTGTGTGTGCTAAGAGAACGTTCATTAGTTAGTTTGTTGTTGTGCGCAAATTTCAAAATAAAATGCGAATCAGTGACTTTTTCCATCAGCTGCCTTTATGTGAAAATATGAATGAGGACGAGTTGACATGAAATCATTAATGGAGTGATTCTGGTCCATTGTGGTGTTACACACCTGCTGAATGAATGTCTCCTCTGATCCACTGGCACCCTGCGGCGCTTTTATCAGTTACTATGGTGACAGAGGAGGGGGCCAACATTTAACACGGACCTCTTGACTGGACTCAAACTGGGGATGCTGACGTCACTATGTAGGCCACAGTGAATGACGTATCATGGAGCCACTGTGTGGTGGATCCACAAGACAGGATGTAGGCGTACAGGTCATAATACTGTTATGATCCAACAATCGAATACATTATTCTGACAGAGGCCTTTCTGCATAGTCAGTACTTTTGGTACCTCAAGTACATTCTTATACTATCCGTTTTTACTTTGACTTGATGTTCTAAATGAAGAACTTTTAATTGTAAATGTAATTATATAAAGCTCGGTTCAGGAGCACAGACCACGCCTCAAACACATCCCATTTCCACCCAAAAGTATTTAACCGTGCCTGATCCGTTCTCTTTCTCTTCAACAGATTTCTCACATCCAAGCTGTCCGATCCCTCCTTGCCTCTGACATCTATTCCTCTGCTCCTTTCTGCACACAGGAACCAGTGGGGGCTCTATGCGAAGCAGAGTTCATGAAGAGACAACTCCCCTCTGAGTCTCAACTCCCTGGATCCTCGCCCACGACCCAGAGACCCAGCCTTCATCCCTCGACCCTCAATCTTTCATCTCTTCAACCCTCATCCCTTCCTTCCTCACTCTTCTTGCTTTGATCGTCATCCTGTCATCTCTAACCCTTCATACATTCATCCCTCATCCCTGGTGGCTTAAGTCTCACACTCATTTTTGGATCCATATGCCACTGAGCAACTTTCCTAGGAATGAACAGACGCCTGCCTTCAATGCTGTATCCAGATCTCTTAAGATTTCCGTGGGAATATCTGGTTTTGCATGAAAATAGTGTTTAAAAAATACTGATTTATTGTTTCAGGATAAGTGCTTTAAATAAATGCACGCAGGCAGCAGTCAAGTGACACATTCTGCAAATGATGACTGTGAAATCCAGATTGAAAGTTTAGAGACAATGTTTGTGGCTTCAGACGTAAAGCAGTCTGTTATGCATCCAGTTTAGTCAGAACCGCTGGGACTGATTGCTGTAATGCAACAGAAGTCGCTCAAAGAGAAGCAGAAAATAAAGGCGTAAGTGCCAAATTGACTGAGTCACATAAAGCTCTCACAGAAAGATGCAGAGAGCAATCTTAGATACACACTGACATTATGTCGGGTACAAAGGAGCAGAAAAATAGCTCTGCACCTCCTCAGCCGCTGCACTAAGAGCTGTTACAGAGCCAATCATAGTCGTGTCTTTTGTTCAAAGAGAGACCGCAAATCAAAAGACACTGTCGAGGGGACGAATGATAAAAGCACAGAGAGGGAGTGGGAACGTCACGGGAGAGGCTTCATTTGTCCGAGTGCCAGGTGGGATTCCAGGAAAAGCAGAGCCAAAGGGACAGTCTGAAAGCTATCGAGAGAGACAGAGAGTACCACACAATAACCTCAGCATCACAGACTGCAAACAGAGATCACAGCAGAAGATCCACAAATGGAAGGTAGGCCAGGCGTTGATTTGATGGAAGATAGACAAGAGAAAACTACAAGAGACAGATGAGGAAATGATCAACTGGTGAACAAAAGCAAAGACATTAATTTTTTAATAATAAAAAATAAAAGTCCCCTCGTTAAAAAAACACAACATTTAACCAAACAAATATATTCTCATACAATGGTTCGTATGAAATCCTATGATTTTGTGCCCCACAAATTCCGTTGCATCCTTAACGTACATTTAATGTAAAGTTACAGAGTTTATGTTTAGGAAAAGAAACATGGTGAGGATGTACTTTAAAATGACTCAAAGTTCACATGGATCTGTTCATGCGATTCCAGGGCAAAGTGCTAAGGGAAAGTCTGATTTTTTGTGACCCATCCGCCACCCCAACCTGCCTCCTTACAAACACCCAGAACTGCTCCTTGTTTACTGCTAAATGTATCGGTCACGTTATCGCAACCTTTCAAAATACGTGGGGTATGTACAAATTTGAGTGGATAGCTATTCGTACAAAAACATACAAGAAATTTGTGTAACTGCTCAAAACTAGGTCTGTGGCTAATGAAAATAATAATTAAGCGTAGCGTTAGTTCAGGCCAGACACAATGTCAGGCTCAGCTCACATCGCAGCTACATCAGCTGATCTCAAGCAGCCCAATCAAGTGATGGATCAGCTGATAGATCACATGATTCCTTTCTATGCAACCAATTGGCATATTCAGGGCGCCCTATTTAAACTGCGTTGACCTGCCTACTGTTCATGCTTTCTCTGCAGCCCGCGTCCATGCCAGCTCCTCCTTTTCATGTTGTTCCAACTTATCAATGTCATTTCTGTTTGTCGCTAATGCTGCTCTGTTCTGTTCCCACATGGAAGGGCAGGGCAGTTTGCTCTCTTTGCCTCAGGCTTTCCTTCTTTGCGCATGGAAGGGTGGAGGAGTTTGCTCTCTGTGCCTTAGACTTTCTACGTAGGCACATGGAAGGGCAGAGAGGTGTGCATCCTCCACCTAAGGCTTTCTGCGTAGGCTCCAGAAGAGGCAGAGAGCACCAGCACAGAACCATACCGCCAACTGTATTACTGCAAATGGAAATAAAGTTTTCTCTGATGAAAGTGGTCCTGACTGAGACAAAATAAAAACTGGAGCGTCTTCCTCACAGCTCAGTAACAGCAGCAAATGGACCAACATTAAATCCAGTTTATGGGATTGGAGCCTGGCACTACCAGAGCAGAACAACACATCACAAACAGAGGAGCTGTGCCCATTCTGAGAGACTGAATTTGTAGAAAGCATCTCGCACAGCAAGCCACAGCATGTGGTACCATGGGACAACACGCTGGAGATGGATACATCCAACATCAGATTACAGACCAAAAGGGTCAATTCCAATCTAGCGACAGCAGATAAGAGCTGGCTCGGACATGTGTGGGTGAGATTGCAGTTTGCCATAGAAAAGATTCAGAAGCATGTCAACAGAAATGAATTTCCCAAAGGATTACACAGGACGATGACATCACTCAGAGTTCATCTGGAGGAAAATCTGGAAGCTAAATGCGAGTGAGTGGGTCGCTTCATGGGGAGTGTAATTATTTGAAGGCCAGTAAAAATATATTAGACACAGCAGGAAGATGAGCGTACGAAAGGAAATGAGATCCTGTGGAGCTTCAAAGAGAATTTTCAGAAGAAAATATGAGCACTCGCTCTCTGGAAGTTCCTGTAAAATCCAGTCAAGGTTCAAATAAACTGCTGATGGAGGAAATAAAAGACTATGACTTCCTTTCCTTTCATTCCTTTCAGAAATAATGCTGTTGTTACTGAAGTTTTATTATGAATGGAACAGGAAAAAGATTTGAAAATGTCAAACGCAAGACAATAAAAGCAAAAAGTGACAGAGAACAGCTTTACGGAGCTTATTTAAAAGCTGATGTTTTCCTTTTCACTTTTCTTATGTTTGTTGTGGCAGAGACTCAGTTACGGGATCAATAATGTTTCATCTCACTTTTTCCAAACTAAAATGTCTTCTCTAACGAAAACATTATTTGCAGGCAACTCAGAAAACGAAGTGAAAACAGCTCGTCTTAGAAGCTGTCCAAAACCCACCTCCCTTTAAAAAACTAATCAATACAGCACTTTGAGTATTTTTCATTACCTCACACTCACTCCTTCCTTACACACCAGTCGTCAGGTCTGTGTGAGCAAACAGCCCTTTCATCCATTCTCAGCCTGTGAATAAAACATGAGCAGCACAAATTGACTCATCTTTTAGCTATATAAGTGTGTTTATGGAGTATTTTGCATTTGCACACGAGATTAACGATTTAAATCTCCGAGTTGGTGATGAAGCGTCTCATGTTCTTACTCCGTCTGCAGTCAGTTAAACTTGAAAGTGGGATTACTGCATGACAGAATATGTTGGGGCTGCTGGCTGAATCACAATCTCATGAAGTCTCTGAAGTGGTATGGACTTCAGTTGGGCCATGTGGGAGACACACATGGAGTAGAGAGGCTCTGAATTAATTATCGTAAGTAACCCAAATGTCTGCGAACTTCTCACCAAAAAATTATCGATCGAAGAAAGTGGAGTTTCTAAACTCTCATGGCAACAACGTGGGCAGTGGTGTAGTGGTTTTGGGAATGGGAATCACAGAGCATCCTGGTATGTTGGAAGGCTAACACCAGGTTTGCACTGGATCCAAAAGTGTCTTGATTTGTTGTCACGCAGCTGACCATCTGCAGCTGCCTGGCGTTCACACCAGAAATGCATTTCTCCGTGCTGGTCAGTGACAGATACTGCTCTCTGCTCTGTTAACATCACATGTAGAGCTCTGTCTCTGCCTGTGTCTGTGTGTGTGAGTGTGTGGCTCTGCTCATCTCTCTTGCTCTCCATTTAGACACAACTGACAAATATGTGGAAGCATGAGATGCATATTCTGTTATTCATCATTGTCACATCATTCATATCAACTTTAATATACTCTTTGTTTCGTTTACAATACATTTCCAGTGTCTTCCTGCCAGATTCACTCACAGCTCGTGGAATAACATACACCAGATGTTGAAACTATCACTGCAGATCGCAAGCCAGCCAGGGCGCTCTGCGCTGTGCAGTGTAAAGGCACATTTTTACTCAACGTTAAATACGGATCTGGATACGGACGGAGCCTTCTGTCCATGCTCTGCGTTCATTTCTTCCGTATTTCTGCACGTTTCCTTAAAGCTTACGGATGCGGGCCAAACGGAGCAGTGCCACCGGACACCATGGGGCTCTAGTGAGACATGAAGAATAAATAACAATGGCGGAACTTTTTGAGGAAAAGAATTCTCCGTCCTCCAGTCACGATGTATTTAACAGCCTCACTGACTGCCGCCTCCTACAACGCTGCCTCTGTTTTTGTCTTTATGCAAGAGGTACATTATCAATATCTCCTCCACAGTCACTATGTTTGTTTGAGTTTGTTGTTGTCATAAACTTTGACTCTGGGCTGCCCCCTGGTGGATATATTCATTAACATCCATGCCAACGTAAAGGATGCATGGAAGTATGTGGGCAGTGACGGTAACATCGTTTGAAACGGACGTATATATTTTGGTATGTAAAGGAAGCATAAATGGGCCTTAAATGGCCCAATTAGTTCACATGGGCGCCGGAAGCAAGCAGGCAGTGCTCCACAGACAACCAGCATACTTCATGGCACTTATGCATCCACTGTGAACCTGGATCCTTTCGACCACCCAGAGTCACCCTCCAGGCTGGCAAACTTTCTGTTGCTGCCGTTACCCAGGCAGCTGCTGGCCAAGAGCTTGATTGTGGTCTAACCCCCCCCCCCAAAATCCATCAAATTCAGTGCTTTGTATTATAATATTAATCTGGTGTTGAGAAGAATTCCTGTTGTTAGAAGAAGAAGAATTACTGACATGTTATGATGTTATGATTAAGTGGTTTTAGCTGGCTAATGTTAGCTAATGTTATCTTGTCTGCTAATCTGGACAAACTGCTGGCTAGCTAAATTAGCAAAATACTGTCAAGCGATTAATGTCGTTTCATTCATCCAGACTCCAGGCTGATCTGGTTGGTAAACTGGCCAGCTTGCGGTTTACAAAATACTTTATCAACTAAAGTTATGAAGCCGGCTCATCTTACAACCGGCTGGCTGACCTTGGCTTGCTTGCTCGCTGTTGTTATTGTTAGCAAACTACTATCTGATGCTAACACATGCTATTGATCTATCCAGCCATTATCTGTACCTGCTTATTCTTTCAGGGTTGCAAAGGGCTGGAGCCAAACTTAGCTGACATTGGCACTTGTCCACAGTTCCCACCTCTCATCCAGACTATCACATCCAGACATTTTTCCTCACATTCTTACATAGGGGGGATTTGGAGTCAAAATTAACCCAACCTGCATGTCTTTGGACTGTGAAAGGAAGCTGGAGAAAGCCCACACTAACACAAGAAGAACATGCAAACAGAGGAGCCCCAAGCCCGAGTTTGTACATGGAACCCTCCTGCGACAGTGTTAACCCCTGCACCACCATGCCGTGGATTTCTTACAGTGTAGGTGGCTGTAACATGGAGGATCAGTCATTATCTGCGCGTGCAGAGAGTCACGTCAGCCATCTTTCTTTCAGTAATAAGCTGACCTCACTCTCCTCAACTTCCACCTCTCTCCCTGCTGCTCTCTTTCTTCCCTTTATTGTTGTCTCTCTTTGTTGCTTTTTGCTTCTGTCTGGCCGGATGATTTCAAATGTGCAAAAGACTGAGGATGACACTAACAGAGGACCTGAAAGAAAGGGAGCAGTTTCCACAAGAATAGTCTGCTTTTGATGATTATACTGTTGGACAAGTGCACCAGGCTCCTGAAGAGGGTGACATCAGCACAAAAACCTACATGGAGCAAAACAAGGCTATTACAACAACAGGAAGCCGGTGATGGAGAAAATACGCCACCTGTATTTAGCATTCAGGTGTGACAAAGTTGCTTTTTGGGCAAAGAACAATCTGTGAAAGTGTAGACAAAAAGAGAATCAGAAAGGACTTCAGTGCCCAGGATCTGAAACCTCCCAAATCCTCTCTCGTGGCTACAAAACAAACAAGGCTGCAGACCGACAGACCAAATATATACAAAGGTTCAATTCCTGAAAGATGATTTTATAACTTTATGGTGATAACACCACCACAAACACTCTTATTATTTACTTCAAAATTGTGAGATGAAATCAGCACTTTTCTCTCTTGTACAATATTCAGTACAACTGGAAACGCAGCCGCTGTTTTCATTTTAGTTCTCAAAGTCAAAAGATCCAGGTCTGTCGACACTGCGGCACCCACAGAGGTCGTGCCAGCTTGAAATGGGCTCATTCTTATCATGTCACGGCCCAGACAAATTGAAAAGTAAAGACTCCCCTCTCATCAACACTGCACAGCAGACAGAAGAAGAGTCTAAAGTAGAAGTCCAGTCACCAGAATAAAACGTTGGCATTGTGCGTTTCTGCAAATTATGAATATGTTTCATTTGTACGTTTTATAAAAATGAATTTAGATTTCGTGTGTGAGCAGGGTTTCTTATCAGAGGATATTTATCCTGACGGAAACTGCTGTAACATATGTAACATACCCAGTGTTGGCAGAAACATACAATGCCAATGTTTATTCTGCCGTTTGGGTTTAAAGTAGCAGCTTTATTATTTAGCTCATTCATCGAGCTGCAGGGTGGCTGATGAAAAGTAAATAAACTGGGACTAAACCAGCACCGTAAACTCTATGAGATTACATCTTAATAGGACGAGCAGCACGACAGGAGGCCAGTCCAAAGTCACAGTTTTATTATTTGGTTCAATCAAAGAGCTTCAGGGTGAGAAATGCCAAAATAAACTAACTGGACTTTCAGCAGACCTCACCGACCTCCCAGACAGGATCAAAGAAGATAAAAATATAGTCTGCTATAATGAGTCCCTGGAGTGCTACAGGAGGAATCAAATCCCACATCCCAACAAACAGTTATATGTCCACTTATTTACAGTTATAATAAAATGATCTCTAAACTAACTTATGATGAATGACTGATCTTACTTACAATCTTCCTTTAAATGTTTAAGCAGCTTTTCCTCTTTGAGCATCGGCTCTATTACCTTGTTATTTGAATTTAAACATTCATTTTTGCAAAAGTTAAAGTTGTATTGTAAGTTGTGTACTATTTCCCTTTGTGCATTTAAACTGAGACGGGGAACTTGTGCAGGGACAGACGACATGTTTAGGAGGATTCGGCTCTGCTGTGCTGGTTGACGCTGAAAAGGTCTCCCAGAGCAACAGACTCATCTTACCTCTGATGCCGACACCAAAGTAATGGAGGCATTTCACGGTACATTGCTTGTGTTTGGAGGAGCTCAACCTAAACCCAAACTTTGGACACTCAAATGCTGTTTTTTTTCCTCGGGGACTTTTCCAGTTTTTCTACTTTAAAGAAAAGAGATGGACAGAGCTGCTTCTCAACAGAATGTTAAAAAAAAGTTTGCACAATTGGTATCCACATAAACTGAATTTAAACTGAATTAAAATGTATGGAGGAAGAAACAGGTGCGCTGCCTCACCACTACCACTGAAGTTCAGATGTTTTTCTAAGTTAGTTTAATCTAAAATGAATTAAGAATCAAACCAACTTCCTCATTATATGATATGATGGATTAATCTCATGCTCTGTTGAAGGCCGAAACACATCAGTGGTTTTTGGTTCAACAAAATGTTAAAGATAAAAGTAATTTTTATAATTTTTGTACTAAAGTTCTTTAGTTTTTCCCCCAAAGTTTTTTATGGAAAACAAACATGAAGTGCTGCAATGTTGGCAGGTTCATTTGTTTTATGAAAATTATAATTATAATTTATTCAAGTTTAGTCAACAAAGATGCAGTTTAGTCTTTGACAAATATTTGTGCCATTTTGATGCTCAGAGGCTGGATTCACTGCTGCTGGAGCTAAAATGAGCAATTCATGCAATAATATTCCTTCAATGAACATCTTAACCAAGATTTAGATGGCTGACAGCCTACATTCAGGGTTCCCAAGGTCATGGAAAGCCTGGAAAAGTCATAGAATTTCACAATCACATTTTCCAGGCCTGGAAAGTCATGGAGTGATTTCATCAGTGGGGTCTTGTGATCCATTTTGCTTGTTTTAGTGGACACTAAAACAATAGCAGCATTCTGGATTAACTGTCATTTTCGTTTATGACTTTTTGGGTAGTTGGGTGAAACCAGAATTGCAAAAGTCTAAATGGATTGTAATGAGAGTGTGAGTATTTCGGCATCTCACTGGTTCAAAAAAGGTCTGACTTTAGCAAGCTTCTGAAGACGAAAAAAGGACGTTTAATGACCTTGTTAAAATGACAAGTGAAATTTAAACGGGAGTCTAAAACCACTCCCAAGTTTGTAATATTTTTAAAGACCTAATGAGTGCAGTTTTAGTCCCGCTGCTTTTGGTCCGATAAAAAGTTTTTTTCCTCATTTAGCTTTAAAAATCTTTTACCCATTTTAACATTAATGTCAGCGAGACAGACAATCAGAACATGTGGTGCATTAGTGGCATTTGGTGGCTGAAAATCTTTCCAAGTGGAAACAAATTTGATGAGAACAAAACCGGGCCAATAATACTTCCTTGAGGAACCCCAGCATTGTTGAAATGTAAAGTTTCAACATATATCAGCTACAAAATAATGTAGGCTACAAATGTATCCATGGTTGGAAGAAACGCAAAATGCAACATTTATTCTGACAGTGGGGTTGTTCATACTGTAGACTCTCAGCTGAAGACTTTGCTCTAGTTGTTATTCCATCTGACCATTCAAATGTTGCTTTAGAGCAAGAGTTTGAACTTCTCTTTCTAGCACTTTGTCTGTCACTTATCACGTGTGTAACTGGGTACAACACTTTGCATGTTTTCCAAGCGAGACTGTCTGTAAATATGTTTTTCACTTCTGTCTTTAAGTGTTGTCATTTGAAACAGCCATAAACACGTTTGCTTTTTGATGATGTCTGAGAACATGTCATGTGAAGCAGCTCTTCTCCAGAATGACCCGACTCTGAGTCTTGTTAGACTTTAAACTAAAATGTTCCTCCTACTTAGTACAGTATATTCAAAGTGATGTGTCGGTGATTGAATTCTAAAGATTCAGGCTCCTGAAGTCTGTGTGATATCATGTTGTTTTGTCTGAGATGGGTGGGGGTTCCTCTCTATCTAATACAATGTATGAAATGTCACATGCTTCTTGTTCACTGCTGGAAGTGAACAAAAATAAAATATCATACTTTACAAAAAAGGGCTAAATGATGCTAATTTTCTTTGTTTTAATTAGAGAGGTTATCAGTCTGCTCTTTCAGCTGATGTTTCCTCTCTCTGGATGGTAACATCTGTAAACGACTAAAACATAAAACGGCTCAAGTGGGAAAATGAGCAGGACAGCTGTTCCTTTATCTAACGCAGCTAATGAGCTATCTGTTGTGGGCCGTCAGAAACATTGATGGCAGAACTGTCAGCTAATAGCTTTGTTCTTAGAAATCCCACATGCAATCATTGGGTGCTGTTTATC